>JAIOJX010000004.1:218665055-219265055 GCA_022376925.1 Tragulus kanchil
TTCATTTAGCAGGTTCAGCTAGCTTATTTGTGCATCCAACATAATCTCTTAAAAATTACCATAAGCAAAATATAACAGATTGTAAACGGTTGCTCATATTAACTTAGCTAAGTACTTGTAATCTGCCTAAGTGTTATTTAACAGAACATAATTGCAAAACAGTATGATACCTCCAGAGTTTGGAAGACTGTTGCTGACTAAATCATACTTAGCAATTGGAAGGCTAAAATAGAGAACATTTAAACAGCAAATACTTTTCAAATACATGCATATATATATTTACATATGTACATGTATTACATTTAAATACATTATATATAACACATACATATGTATTAAATTTAAGTGTATTACATTTATATATATATATTACAAATTGAAAGTAGATTTGAAATTGGAAAAAAAATCTAATTCTTCCTCCTGGTACTGGTGGTTCAGTGGTAAAGTATCTGCCAGCAATGCAGGTGACATGGATTTGATTGCTTAGTTGGAAAGATCCCCTGGAGTAGAAAATGGCAACCCACTCCAGGATCCTTGCCTGGAGAATTCCATGGACAGAGGAGCCTAGGGGGCTGCAATCCTTGTGATCACAAAATAGTCAGACATGACTTAGCAATTAAACAGCAAATTCATATTATTAATCTTAGTTTGAAACAGATCCAAAATATAGTATGGAAAAGGGGGAAAACCATTGGTCTTTTGGTGAGAGAGAAAAGGTTATTCTAGAATTCCAAATATTTGGTTTTAAGAAACAATTTTGAAAGACAGAATGTTCTTCCAGCCCAAAAGGGAAATACAGACCATCCAGATCAGTGATTTCTCAAATATTGTTCCCACATAAGCAGCATCAGAATCACCTCAAAACTTACTAGAAATTCACATTATCAGGCTCCATCCAGGACCTACTGAATTAGAAACTCTGGGAATTGAGAACTTCAATCTATGCATTAAACTCCCCCTAGGTGATTCTGCTGTACTTTTGAGTACCACTCTTCTAGGTTAAAAGAGATTTAATAGGAATGACCTAGAGATAGTTGTTTAAAAAGGAGTCATTACACGTGCCCTAATTAGAAGCCAAACTGCTGCGTATGTCACGGTGTAGCCAATATAACCACAATGCGGTACAAAAGGAATCCCCAGATAAGGACTTCAGCCTCCCTTCTGAGCACATAGCGCAGAAAGAATGTAAACCTTTAATCCACATCCTGTCTGGCATGAGTTTGAAGCCTGAAAACAGCTTCACAATCCTGGGTAGTGCCGAGGAACAGATGAAGTCCCCTTTCTATTCTCAGATGGAGTCAGAAATGTTGAGAGGATATAAAAACGGGATGAGGAGGACTCAAAAGTGTGAGGAGCTTGGTGACCAAACGCTGTGGCAGAAGATAAAATATTTAGGAAAAAAAATACAGACACTACTCTCTTTCTTTACTGCAGGATAATCCATAGCAAATTCTGCCTCGCTTCTAAACACAGATCACCCAAAAGGTATAGAAAGAGAATTCTCAAAGTAATTTATTTGTATGTATATGACAAATTTATGGCACAAATAGAAAGGGGAAAAGTGGAAGCAGTAACAGATTTTATTTTTTCTTGGACTCCAAAATCACTGTGAATGGTGACTGTAGCCATGAAATTAAAAGACAATTTCTTGGAAGAAAAGTTATGACAAACCTAGAGAGCATATTATAAAGCAGAGACATCACTTTGCCAACAAAGGTCCATACAGTCAAACTATGATTTTTCCAGCAGTCATCTACAGATGTAAGAGCTGGACCATGAAGAATGCCTAGTGCTGAAGAATTGATGCTTTCAAACTGTGGTGCTGGTGAAGACTCTTGAGAGTCCCTTGGACTCCAAGGAGATCAAACCAGTCAATTCTAAAAGAAATCAACCCTGAATATTCCTTGGAAAGTTGATGTTAAAGCTGAAGCTCCAATGCTTTGGCCACTTGATGCAGAGTTGACTCACTGGAAAAAACCCTGATGCTGGAAAAGATTGAGAGCTGGATAAGAGGCAACAGAGTATAAGATGATTAGATGGCATCACTGACTCAATGAACATGAATTTGAGCAAACTCTGAGAGACAATGAAGGACAGGCAGCCTTGCATGCTGTAGTCCATGGGGTGGCAAAGAGTTGGACACAGCTTAGCAACTGAGAAACAACATTGGGACAAATATTTTATATACGAGAAAATTAGGACTTAGACAAATTAAGTAATTTCCCATTACATATCGTATTATAAGGAAACACAAACATTGATGTATTATATCAACCTTTATAGTCTGCCAGAGAAGCTGAAGAGCATAGAGAGTATAGCATAAGTACTAAATAAACTACCTATTTTTCATTATATGTAAGCGTTATAGATAGATAGATAGATAGATAGATATGTTGAATGTATACTATTCACTTTATATAAACTAACTGGTTTATTAGATTTAGATGGGCCTTATTTAATCACTTTATCTAAATAGTGCCATCCATTTCTCTTAATGTCTCTTCAACTGGCATTCCTTCTTAACACTTACCATCATTTGACATATATATGTATTTGTAAATATACTCAGTAGTTCCATGAGAGCAGCCTTTGTCTCTGGTCCACTGCTATATCCTTGGTACTTGAAATATAGTAGAAATTTAACAAGCCACTTATAAATAAAATAACCATATTCTTGCAAATTTTAATAGCATGAACACTAGTAAATTAATATTAACCTTCAATTAATCCCTTATCCTTCTCTTACATAGAGAATTTGAATGCTGATAAAATAGTTCAAACAAATTAAAAAATTTTCCCCCAAAGAAAAGTTTTTCCAGCAGTCATCTACAGATGTAAGAGCTGGACCATGAAGAATGCCTAGTGCTGAAGAATTGATGCTTTCAAACTGTGGTGCTGGTGAAGACTCTTGAGAGTCCCTTGGACTCCAAGGAGATCAAACCAGTCAATTCTAAAAGAAATCAACCCTGAATATTCCTTGGAAAGTTGATGTTAAAGCTGAAGCTCCAATGCTTTGGCCACTTGATGCAGAGTTGACTCACTGGAAAAAACCCTGATGCTGGAAAAGATTGAGAGCTGGATAAGAGGCAACAGAGTATAAGATGATTAGATGGCATCACTGACTCAATGAACATGAATTTGAGCAAACTCTGAGAGACAATGAAGGACAGGCAGCCTTGCATGCTGTAGTCCATGGGGTGGCAAAGAGTTGGACACAGCTTAGCAACTGAGAAACAACATTGGGACAAATATTTTATATACGAGAAAATTAGGACTTAGACAAATTAAGTAATTTCCCATTACATATCGTATTATAAGGAAACACAAACATTGATGTATTATATCAACCTTTATAGTCTGCCAGAGAAGCTGAAGAGCATAGAGAGTATAGCATAAGTACTAAATAAACTACCTATTTTTCATTATATGTAAGCGTTATAGATAGATAGATAGATAGATAGATATGTTGAATGTATACTATTCACTTTATATAAACTAACTGGTTTATTAGATTTAGATGGGCCTTATTTAATCACTTTATCTAAATAGTGCCATCCATTTCTCTTAATGTCTCTTCAACTGGCATTCCTTCTTAACACTTACCATCATTTGACATATATATGTATTTGTAAATATACTCAGTAGTTCCATGAGAGCAGCCTTTGTCTCTGGTCCACTGCTATATCCTTGGTACTTGAAATATAGTAGAAATTTAACAAGCCACTTATAAATAAAATAACCATATTCTTGCAAATTTTAATAGCATGAACACTAGTAAATTAATATTAACCTTCAATTAATCCCTTATCCTTCTCTTACATAGAGAATTTGAATGCTGATAAAATGTTCTATATTCTTTTTATTATTATTATTGTGTTTTGTTTTTTTTTTTGAATTTTCATCCATCTTTATTCTTTAGCCTGTGAAGGCAGATTCTTTATCACTGAACCATCGGGACTATAGATTTTAACTCTGTTGTTTTTCCAGCCCCCAGCAGCAGCATGGTCACTTTGGGTTTTTTGTTTGTTTTTTGGGTTTTTTTTTCATGTTTGAAGCTGATAATGTGATATGGCAAAGTTTTTTTGTAGAATGGCCATTGGGAGTATTTCTAGAAAAACGGGAGATGTGAGAGACAGAGAAGGCAAGAGACCAATTTAAAAGGGCAGGTTAGGGAGGGAATTAAAACATCACTTGCCTTCCAAAGATGTATACCACCCTCTTGTAGTAATGGTCATCCTAACTGCCACTGTGCTACTGTCACATCAGTCAGAGGTCCCTCATCCCACCTGCCCATCATGGTTAACCCAGCAGGGCACAGCAAGTTCCCAGGCAGGGAGCCAATTGCAACAGAAACACAACTCAGAAAAAGAGCGCAAAATGAAGGGCTTTAGGACAGCAATCTAACACTCAGCAATTCCCAGGAACCTTTTATCTCTGCAGGCTAGAAAGAATTTTGGTTCTTATTTGTTTTCACCTAGCAAAGACATCTTGTTGGCTCTGGGAGCTCCAGAGAGTGTCTGCCGAGTCCCTGTCAGTCTTGGCCAGTTTTCAACAAAATGCTCTACAGTGCATTAAGCCTTA
The DNA here is from genome assembly GCA_022376925.1 of Tragulus kanchil. Taxonomy (NCBI): domain Eukaryota; kingdom Metazoa; phylum Chordata; class Mammalia; order Artiodactyla; family Tragulidae; genus Tragulus; species Tragulus kanchil. Next base: position 218,669,637 of record JAIOJX010000004.1, read on the forward strand.
TGCTATGAGAAAGCAACAAGCAGCTCCATCTATGTGCTACAGATACAGCTAAAATGTAAATCTTTCCTGATTGACTGACAGATGGGCTTGCAATGATTTAATGCTTCCATTCTAAGAGTGATGCAATTGCTGTTAAAAAGCTACGGTTTAACTCACTGAACTTGCAGAAAACAGGTTTAGGTATACATTTTTTCTTCTTGCTTTTAAAAATTGATGTATGTCTGTATGTATTTTTTATTTATTCTGATGGCCATTACCAAATAGGCAGATGATTGTGTTGTTATTGTTTTTACTTTAATTTTTTTGTTTCACTCATGCCTCTTTTTGAGCTTCTCATTAGTTTAGTCTTATTTTCTGGGTCCCCCAAACAAGCTAGAAAATGTAGGGAAAATATAAAAAGAACAACATTGTTCACAAATATGCTTCTACTGACGTCAAAAACATTAAAAATAGTAATAAAATACTATTTAAATCTCTTAACACAGATTTGAAGGTAACCCTTATGCTCACCTGAAGAAGTCATCATGCACTTGCATTTCTGGTCCTGGGTACACATAGAAACCCTCTAGCTTCTTTTCCTTTGATCATGAGTATAGAGAACTATTGAAAGAAGTGATGTTGAGAAAGGGAGAGAAATAGGAAACCAACAACTATTTTCACAACAGTATGAGAAATAGGCCAGAACTTCAGAGAAAAATGGCCAAAGGTAGAGGATTTGCCACCTTTTCACTAGCTTATTTATCATTTTAGAGAAAAAAAAATCTTTTCATAAAAAGACTATTGCCCTTTGGTGCTAAATAAATTTGCTGTTAGTCTCAATGGACTTCACGGGCTCTTTCTGTTTTTGAATTGAATATTCCTTTCAGAATAGGGGATTTGTATGATTATGGGGCATCAGGACTGAATTCTGGAACACAGCTGAGACTTGCAATAAACAAAGGAAGATGGAATGTTTAAAATTTATGACAAAAGAATTCTTATTATGTGATTTCAATTTATAGGGAAAAAAGATTTCCCCTGAAGTTATCCTAGCTAGTACATTTCCATTTCCTTGTGACCATTTTTTTTTTTTTGCTTTTGCTTTAAATAGTAAAGGAAGATACATCTTTTCAGGTTAATTTATGTAATAAAAATAACAGTGGCAGGTGGGTACCATCAATTTACATTATATGCAGAGTAGCTCAGTTTTAATGAATGGTTTTACACGAATGAATAGACAAACAGCCTATTATTTCATATAATGCAATCAATGGATTGAAGTGTTGCTTGTTAATGAGCTTCCCTGGCCTGGATATTCCAGTGTTAGGAAATCTTTAATGGCGACCAAAAGTAGAGAACTCATTATTCCTAGATCTAAGGGATGACTAAATTCCCCTGTATCTGAGAACTGTCAGGAAGAGAAAGATCTCATTAGTTCAGCATAACTACCTGATTATCCCCACACAGTAAAAAACTTATTTTTTATGCAAAAATGGCTTGCATTTTGAAAAAGCACTGTTGCATGGAAAATGTATTAAAAGAGCTCTGTGATACGTGCCTAATGTTTCTGTATTGTTGAGAAGTTTAAAAGATAGTATTATGCATACAGATGTGCTACAGATCATTAAAGATCAAGAGCTTTCACTTTGCAAAGTCAACAGACTGATCCAGAAAAAGAAGGAAAAAAAAAAAAAGACTGGCAGCATCTTATTCAGAATTGAAGTTTTGAGGAGTCAAATCACCACCCCACGTATCCAACATTTTGACTAGCATTGTAGATTATAAAACTATTTTCACAACAGTATGAGAAATAGGCCAGAACTTCAGAGAAAAATGGCCAAAGGTAGAGGATTTGCCACCTTTTCACTAGCTTATTTATCATTTTAGAGAAAAAAAAATCTTTTCATAAAAAGACTATTGCCCTTTGGTGCTAAATAAATTTGCTGTTAGTCTCAATGGACTTCACGGGCTCTTTCTGTTTTTGAATTGAATATTCCTTTCAGAATAGGGGATTTGTATGATTATGGGGCATCAGGACTGAATTCTGGAACACAGCTGAGACTTGCAATAAACAAAGGAAGATGGAATGTTTAAAATTTATGACAAAAGAATTCTTATTATGTGATTTCAATTTATAGGGAAAAAAGATTTCCCCTGAAGTTATCCTAGCTAGTACATTTCCATTTCCTTGTGACCATTTTTTTTTTTGCTTTTGCTTTAAATAGTAAAGGAAGATACATCTTTTCAGGTTAATTTATGTAATAAAAATAACAGTGGCAGGTGGGTACCATCAATTTACATTATATGCAGAGTAGCTCAGTTTTAATGAATGGTTTTACACGAATGAATAGACAAACAGCCTATTATTTCATATAATGCAATCAATGGATTGAAGTGTTGCTTGTTAATGAGCTTCCCTGGCCTGGATATTCCAGTGTTAGGAAATCTTTAATGGCGACCAAAAGTAGAGAACTCATTATTCCTAGATCTAAGGGATGACTAAATTCCCCTGTATCTGAGAACTGTCAGGAAGAGAAAGATCTCATTAGTTCAGCATAACTACCTGATTATCCCCACACAGTAAAAAACTTATTTTTTATGCAAAAATGGCTTGCATTTTGAAAAAGCACTGTTGCATGGAAAATGTATTAAAAGAGCTCTGTGATACGTGCCTAATGTTTCTGTATTGTTGAGAAGTTTAAAAGATAGTATTATGCATACAGATGTGCTACAGATCATTAAAGATCAAGAGCTTTCACTTTGCAAAGTCAACAGACTGATCCAGAAAAAGAAGGAAAAAAAAAAAAAGACTGGCAGCATCTTATTCAGAATTGAAGTTTTGAGGAGTCAAATCACCACCCCACGTATCCAACATTTTGACTAGCATTGTAGATTATAAAACTTCTTAGTCCAAGTTTTGTTTTCAATTCGTATTTGTGAAACAATTTACCAAATATTTTTCAGAAAATAGTATTATGTAACAGAACACTAATATCCACATCTCTACCATCTTATGAAGAGGTAAAGAAAATAAGTAAAAATATGCTTTGACAGACTGACTTAATAGTGAGTCTTAGTAAAAGAATAGAGAAATAAGACATTTGTTTAAAATATTATTTAAAAATTGTTGAGGGTTTTTTTTCCTTTAAAAGTAAAATTTTAAATGTGAAATTTGGGTAACAGAGCAATATATCAAGCTTAAGGATATTCTGTATTTCTTGATATAGAATATGTTACCCACAATTTGAAATGGTAGAGATATACATTTTAATAGGTAACTCCCTCTGAGGTAGATGCTATAAATTTTGAGAAATCAAAATAGTCTTAGGCAGATGTAGAGAACTGACTTGTGGACACAGATGGGGAAAAGAGGTTTGGATGAACTGAGACAGTTAAGTATTGATAGATATATGTATATATATATATATATATATATATATATATATATATACACTACTATATACTGTAGTGTATATATATTTACACTACATGTAAAATAAGGGCTTTTCTGGTAACTCAGATGGGGAAGAATCTGCCTACAATACAGGAGACCTCGGTTTGTTCTCGGGTTGTAAAGATCCCTTGGAGAAGGAAATAGCTACCCACTCCAGTGTTCTCGCCTGGAGAATCCCATGGACAGCGGAACCTGGCGGGCTGCAGTCCATGGGGTCACAAAGAGTCGGACGCAACTGAGCAACTAGCACTTACCCTTTTTCACATGTGTAAAATAGCTAATGGGAAGCTACTATAAAGTAGCCTCAGGGCCTCGAGGGATAGGTTAGGGTTGGGGGTGGGAGGCTCAGTTGGGAGGGGGTACCTGTATAGGTATAGCTGATTCAATTTGTTGTACAGCAGAAATTAACACAACAATATAAAGCAATTATATTCCAGTAAAAATAGTCAATTCATTGTTAATAATGTTTAGTAAGAAACAAAAAGTATTTTACATATTGTATGTTCTCAATAACAAGAGGAGGATCTGTTAAATAGAAAGTTGTAAATGCCCTTAATTAAAGGATATAATTAATGACTACTGAAAGAAATGTATATGAAATAGGTCAAATATCCACAGTACCAGGATTTGCCTACTTCTCTTTTGCCAGACTTACTGGCATTAAGTTCAACACTGCCGTTATTTCTAGACCCAAAATTCTCCTTTGCCAGCAAGAATTTAATTCACTATCAGATGGTAGCAACAAGTTGTCATTGCTACCAACCTGGCTGTAACCATAAGAGAACAAATTGAGAATTATGCTTTGTTCCCGTAGCAAGTGATTGTCCCTGTGATTGTCCCTGGTCTCCTTGTGCCAATGTTTCACTTTAAATTGCCTATCTTAGAGTTTCTCAAGCCCCTCAAGTCTTAACCCCTGCTTTTCTCTGTTGTCAACCCCTGTCCTCTCACCTTTGAGAGACAACAGGTAGTCCCCTAATATCTATCACCCTGTGACTTTAAGCAGTTTTGTTTTTAACTTATCTATCTGGATCTCTGAACAGTGATGGCTCTTAAATTGTTCATTGCCATGCTCCAGTGGCCTGATGAGCAGTGCTATGCTGATCTCCCTCTTGGAAGGTCTCCAACATAAACCACTTACCATACCACATATTCTCTAGATACCTGCCTTTCAATCCAACCCAACTCTTTTGTGGAAAAAAAAATGAATAGGCTTTGTTTTAAAATAGCATTTGGACAACAAGCTAAAGGCAGATTCATCCAATTCTGGAAAATTAAAATGAATAAACCAATAAAACTGTAAAAAAATCCCTAAGACAATATAAAATAAAATAAAATAGAAAGCAGGGGGGAATTGAAGACAAAATCTTGAAGTTTTGTCAATTACGATTTTTTTTGTTTAAGACACAGATGATCTATTTCTTGAAAGTATTGGAAAACTTATATGAATATGAGGTGGAAATTTTGGTCTTGAGTCATATTTCCCAAAATAGGTACTAAAATGTTCATTGTTACAGCAGAAATTAACACAACAATATAAAGCAATTATATTCCAGTAAAAATAGTCAATTCATTGTTAATAATGTTTAGTAAGAAACAAAAAGTATTTTACATATTGTATGTTCTCAATAACAAGAGGAGGATCTGTTAAATAGAAAGTTGTAAATGCCCTTAATTAAAGGATATAATTAATGACTACTGAAAGAAATGTATATGAAATAGGTCAAATATCCACAGTACCAGGATTTGCCTACTTCTCTTTTGCCAGACTTACTGGCATTAAGTTCAACACTGCCGTTATTTCTAGACCCAAAATTCTCCTTTGCCAGCAAGAATTTAATTCACTATCAGATGGTAGCAACAAGTTGTCATTGCTACCAACCTGGCTGTAACCATAAGAGAACAAATTGAGAATTATGCTTTGTTCCCGTAGCAAGTGATTGTCCCTGTGATTGTCCCTGGTCTCCTTGTGCCAATGTTTCACTTTAAATTGCCTATCTTAGAGTTTCTCAAGCCCCTCAAGTCTTAACCCCTGCTTTTCTCTGTTGTCAACCCCTGTCCTCTCACCTTTGAGAGACAACAGGTAGTCCCCTAATATCTATCACCCTGTGACTTTAAGCAGTTTTGTTTTTAACTTATCTATCTGGATCTCTGAACAGTGATGGCTCTTAAATTGTTCATTGCCATGCTCCAGTGGCCTGATGAGCAGTGCTATGCTGATCTCCCTCTTGGAAGGTCTCCAACATAAACCACTTACCATACCACATATTCTCTAGATACCTGCCTTTCAATCCAACCCAACTCTTTTGTGGAAAAAAAAATGAATAGGCTTTGTTTTAAAATAGCATTTGGACAACAAGCTAAAGGCAGATTCATCCAATTCTGGAAAATTAAAATGAATAAACCAATAAAACTGTAAAAAAATCCCTAAGACAATATAAAATAAAATAAAATAGAAAGCAGGGGGGAATTGAAGACAAAATCTTGAAGTTTTGTCAATTACGATTTTTTTTGTTTAAGACACAGATGATCTATTTCTTGAAAGTATTGGAAAACTTATATGAATATGAGGTGGAAATTTTGGTCTTGAGTCATGTTTTCAAAATCTATGAAAACTACTAAGCATTTGCTTTATAAAAAAAATTACACAAATACATATTTGTTCCAAGTCATGCACACAACTTCAAGTATCCTTTAAGAATTAATTAAATCAAGTATATAAACCAGTGATTTTTAGCTGTTTGTCAGACTCTTATCACTTCTTTTTTTTTAATAATTATTTTTATTTTACATTTACTTTTACAGAATTTTGTTGTTTATATATATGTATAATCCCAGATTAGTCATGTGTATATCCCTGGCCCCCTCCCTCTTCCACCCTCCTCCCAGTTCCCCCTATCCCACCTCTCCAGGCCATCGTACAGCGCCCCTGCAGGATCCCCTGTTCCCACAGTGCAATGGCAGTAGCTATCTTTTTCACATATGATAGTATAGGTTTCCATGTTACTCCCTCTACGCCTCCCACCCCCTGTTCATTCCCTACAATGACCATAAGTCTATTCTCTATGTCTGTTTTTCCATCGCTTCACTGCATGCATTATCATTACCATCTTATTAGATTCCATATATGTGTGTTAGTATACTGTACTTATTTTTCTCTTTTTGTCTTACTTCACTTTGTATAATAGGTTCTAGATTCATCCACCTCATTAGGACTGATCTCTTATCACTTCTTATAGAGAAGTTCATTTTATTCTTCTATGCCACTTTTTCCTTTTGCTTTTTTGTTGTTTAAGAATATAGTAAAGCACTGTGTAAAGATTCTAATACTTTTTTATATCACGTTTCATTTAATGTGGAGAAATACTATCAATAGATCTTGTAAGTGTCCATTAGCAGATGAATGGATAATCAGTTGTGGTACATATATACAATGAAATATTACTAGGCTGTTAAAAGGAACACATTTGAGTCAGTTCTAAGGATGTAGATGAATCTAGAACCTGTTATACAGAGTGAAGTCAGAAAAATAAAAACAAATATATTAACATACACATATATGGAATCTAGAAAAATGTTACTGATGAACTCTATTTTCAGGGCAGGAATAGAGATATAGACAGCAAACAGACTTGCAGATACAGTGGGAAAAGGAGAAGGTAGATGAATTGAGAGAGTAACATTGAAACATATACATTACAGTAAGTAAAAAACAGATGGCTAGTGGGAATTTTCTGTATAACACAGGGACTTCAACCAGTGTTCTGTGAAAACCTAGAGGGGTGGGATGGGGTCAGAGGTGGGAGGGAGGTTCAAGAGGGAGAGGACATTTGTATACTTACGGCTGATTCCTGTTGATGTATGACAGAAACCAACACAACATTGTAAAGCAATTATCTTCTAATAATAATAAAAGAGATATTGTAAGGCACTAAAAAGTCATCATGATTAGAAGGAGTACAAAGTCACAAATAAATTGCTGACAATATAGATTTAAAACAACAAAATATAGTAACTGAAATAAAAAGCCCTATTAAAAGTTAGCCAAAAGTTAGCATGGCTACGGCCAGCGACTCTTGGCGACACCCGTGAGGAGAGGAGGTGAGGTCTGTCCGAGGCTTTGGCCACAATTCCCCTCAGTGATGGCGCTTAGGTCGCTGTTCTGAGAGTTGTTGCCAGTTTTCAGGAATCCTGGGTGTCAGGTGGCCACGCTCTCAACCAGTTCCAAGCCAGCGGTGAAGCCCAAAGTGGGCCCCGTGAGAAATGAAGCTGTTGCCCCTGAGTTCACCAACTGAAACCCCCAGAATCTGGAGCTGTTAGCTGTGACCAGAAAAGAGCAGGTTTGGGGGACCCTGTGGCCCTCCCGTGAGTTCTGGCACAGGTTGCGAGTTATAAGGGAGTCAGCACCACATAGAAGCCCTTGTGGAGCATCACAGTAGCCAGAAATACTATCAATAGATCTTGTAAGTGTCCATTAGCAGATGAATGGATAATCAGTTGTGGTACATATATACAATGAAATATTACTAGGCTGTTAAAAGGAACACATTTGAGTCAGTTCTAAGGATGTAGATGAATCTAGAACCTGTTATACAGAGTGAAGTCAGAAAAATAAAAACAAATATATTAACATACACATATATGGAATCTAGAAAAATGTTACTGATGAACTCTATTTTCAGGGCAGGAATAGAGATATAGACAGCAAACAGACTTGCAGATACAGTGGGAAAAGGAGAAGGTAGATGAATTGAGAGAGTAACATTGAAACATATACATTACAGTAAGTAAAAAACAGATGGCTAGTGGGAATTTTCTGTATAACACAGGGACTTCAACCAGTGTTCTGTGAAAACCTAGAGGGGTGGGATGGGGTCAGAGGTGGGAGGGAGGTTCAAGAGGGAGAGGACATTTGTATACTTACGGCTGATTCCTGTTGATGTATGACAGAAACCAACACAACATTGTAAAGCAATTATCTTCTAATAATAATAAAAGAGATATTGTAAGGCACTAAAAAGTCATCATGATTAGAAGGAGTACAAAGTCACAAATAAATTGCTGACAATATAGATTTAAAACAACAAAATATAGTAACTGAAATAAAAAGCCCTATTAAAAGTTAGCCAAAAGTTAGCATGGCTACGGCCAGCGACTCTTGGCGACACCCGTGAGGAGAGGAGGTGAGGTCTGTCCGAGGCTTTGGCCACAATTCCCCTCAGTGATGGCGCTTAGGTCGCTGTTCTGAGAGTTGTTGCCAGTTTTCAGGAATCCTGGGTGTCAGGTGGCCACGCTCTCAACCAGTTCCAAGCCAGCGGTGAAGCCCAAAGTGGGCCCCGTGAGAAATGAAGCTGTTGCCCCTGAGTTCACCAACTGAAACCCCCAGAATCTGGAGCTGTTAGCTGTGACCAGAAAAGAGCAGGTTTGGGGGACCCTGTGGCCCTCCCGTGAGTTCTGGCACAGGTTGCGAGTTATAAGGGAGTCAGCACCACATAGAAGCCCTTGTGGAGCATCACAGTAGCCAGGTTGTGTTTTCGGCATCCACTCGTGAGTGGGCCTTTAAAAAGCACCTTTATAGCACCAAGAATATGGTGGCCTGTGAGAGTATGGGATGGGTGCGGCACAGCGGTGCCTGGAAGCAGGATTCAACTTCATGTTTGGCCAGCCCACGCCTTGGGAGACAGCCTCAGACTCCACGAAAGGACTAGAGAGTGCCATGACAGAAGGTGGCGTGGTGCTCCAGGAGCTGCGGAGAATCTATGAATGAAGCAGAAGCATTGTTGCAACTTGTCACTGAAAAGCTGTCAGCTGTTTCTTCAGCAGAAGAGAGCCTCTGGAGAGCTGCCAGCTTGGGCGTTTCATACAGTAATGTAACTGTGGAATGTTACTGGTTCAGGTCGTCTCCTTCTCTCCTTCCGTGTGTTTGTCTGAAGTCCAGGACTAAATTCTTCCCTTCTCTTGGACTCGACAAAAGTATCTGAGGAAAGCTGTTGCTAATTATAAGTAACTGTTGAAGGACAAATTAAGTGAAGTTAAAGAAAAAAAAAAAAAAGCCAAGCAAAAGTCAACAAACGGAACTGTTTTTGATTCAGACTTCCATTTTATTTATATGAATTAAGAGTAGACAATTTAGGGGCATAAATAGCTGCAAAGATTCCTTATCTACATTTAGACAAACCACCTTCATGTTTACCTAGCCTGTCCAGAAGCTCAGTCATGTCAACCTCTTTTCAACCCCACAGACTCTAGCCTGCCAGGCATCTCTGTCCATGGGATTCTCCTGGCAAGTATCCTGAAGTGGGTTGTGTTGCCCTCCTCCAGGGGATCTTTCCAACCAAGGAACTGAACCTATGTCTCTTGCATCTCCTGTACTGGCACATAGATTCTTCACCACTAGTGATACCTGGGAAACCCCTGGACAAAATGTGTTTGTGTGCATCTATTTTCTACATTTCACTTTACCCCTTCTTGCTTTTCACACAGACATGCTTCATAATAGTACATCTCATCATGAATATCTAATCAGAGGGCCTATCTATGCATCCTGGGTAATTGCACATTTCTAGGAAAAGCACAGGTTGCGAGTTATAAGGGAGTCAGCACCACATAGAAGCCCTTGTGGAGCATCACAGTAGCCAGGTTGTGTTTTCGGCATCCACTCGTGAGTGGGCCTTTAAAAAGCACCTTTATAGCACCAAGAATATGGTGGCCTGTGAGAGTATGGGATGGGTGCGGCACAGCGGTGCCTGGAAGCAGGATTCAACTTCATGTTTGGCCAGCCCACGCCTTGGGAGACAGCCTCAGACTCCACGAAAGGACTAGAGAGTGCCATGACAGAAGGTGGCGTGGTGCTCCAGGAGCTGCGGAGAATCTATGAATGAAGCAGAAGCATTGTTGCAACTTGTCACTGAAAAGCTGTCAGCTGTTTCTTCAGCAGAAGAGAGCCTCTGGAGAGCTGCCAGCTTGGGCGTTTCATACAGTAATGTAACTGTGGAATGTTACTGGTTCAGGTCGTCTCCTTCTCTCCTTCCGTGTGTTTGTCTGAAGTCCAGGACTAAATTCTTCCCTTCTCTTGGACTCGACAAAAGTATCTGAGGAAAGCTGTTGCTAATTATAAGTAACTGTTGAAGGACAAATTAAGTGAAGTTAAAGAAAAAAAAAAAAAAGCTAAGCAAAAGTCAACAAACGGAACTGTTTTTGATTCAGACTTCCATTTTATTTATATGAATTAAGAGTAGACAATTTAGGGGCATAAATAGCTGCAAAGATTCCTTATCTACATTTAGACAAACCACCTTCATGTTTACCTAGCCTGTCCAGAAGCTCAGTCATGTCAACCTCTTTTCAACCCCACAGACTCTAGCCTGCCAGGCATCTCTGTCCATGGGATTCTCCTGGCAAGTATCCTGAAGTGGGTTGTGTTGCCCTCCTCCAGGGGATCTTTCCAACCAAGGAACTGAACCTATGTCTCTTGCATCTCCTGTACTGGCACATAGATTCTTCACCACTAGTGATACCTGGGAAACCCCTGGACAAAATGTGTTTGTGTGCATCTATTTTCTACATTTCACTTTACCCCTTCTTGCTTTTCACACAGACATGCTTCATAATAGTACATCTCATCATGAATATCTAATCAGAGGGCCTATCTACATGCTGATCATTTCCAGACTAACAGAATGGTTGGTGAATGGCACACCATACTTCCTGGATGCCAGCTGATTTTTTTTTCCCAGGCAATCTCTACCGTAAAATATGTGCCAAATAGCCTGAAGAGGTAGATATCAACACTGGGAACTGAACCTACATCTCTTTTCTCACATTAAGAAATGTTACTCATGAGCTACTACTTTGACTCTTAAACAAGAACTGAATTTATAAGAGTCCCCAAATACCTGAATTAGAATTCCTCACATGCCTAGATTATACTCCAGTCTTTTGATAAGGTCCCTGCCACATTTGCCCTTTCTGAAAATACTCCCCAGATGTGTGTTCACCTCTTTAAACAAACAGAAGTAATAAGAAAACATGCTTCTGAGTCACATTTCCTAATAGGACACAAGATGAAGGATGCTTCTCTTATTTGTATCTCCATTTGGAAATGCTCCCTGTAATATTACCTTTTTGTTCAAGCCTAGGACCGTGCCGTGGGGATTGGTACAGTGCAAGTCATTTGAAACAGAGGGCATTTTTAGATGATTTTTGCAAAATTTTTCATATTCGGTAGAGAAATGAAATTGAGAACCAAAATCATTTATACATAGTTTTAAATTCCCTACACTCATTTTCTCTTTTACAGTGAAAAGCAGACTTGTGTAATAAGAAACTTGAAAGAGAATGCAGTTTACTGCTAAATGACTCCATATGGGATGTGTTACTGGGTGCAGAGGACAGATGCCTGGTTTTTATTCCCCTCTTTACTAGTGACTTACTGTACAACCTTTATACATGCAATTAACTTTTTTACTCTTTATTCACACCTAATTTACCTGTAATGGCCATTATGAAAATCACAACAACGTGTATTTATTTTCTTCTCACTCAGCCTTTTACGTTTCCAACAGATGTAAAGAAACACTTTAGGGAGCCTTGTTATTAAATATTGTATCATCTCTCCAATATTTTTGCTCAGTTTCCCCCTATGTCTTTGGGAGTACTCAATCAAATGCTCTCCAGAGTTCTGAGGGACAGAAAAGACTATTTGATTTCCTCTGTGACACACAGTAAATTAGACCAGTCTATGAAAACTGCAAGTTATGGCACATTTAGTCAATTGTAGAATGAATTTAGTGGATTAAAAGGAATTTAAAAGAAAAAGAAAATAGACTATCTTATTTTGCCACTTCATGCGTTATTTATATTTATGGTCATAGATTGAGGTTTCAAAAAGTTAGAAAATCTAATATTAACATAGCATGTTATAATTTTTATCCATATCCCTACTAATTTACATTTATTTGCTAGTTGCAATTATTTCTGAGTGACAATTTTAAAACTTTAATGTTCAAGTATAGAAATATATACATATATATATATGTATATATATATATATATATAAATTATTCCAGTCTTACTATGAGAAAACTATCAAACAAATCTAAATTCTAAAAAATACTTGATCAGCAATCTTTAACATTATCAAGGTTACCAAAACTAAAGAAAATCTAAGAAACTGTGACAACCAAGAGGAGCCTAAGTAGATATGACAGCTCAATGTAATGTGTTATTCTAGATGGGATCCTGGGAAAGAATAAGGAGATAACTAAAGAAAGCTGAAAGTATGGATTTCACTTATATGGACTTCAGTTAATAACATGTTAATATCTGTATTAATCATGACAAATGTACCATAATAATATATAATATTAATAATAGGAGGAACTGAGTGTGGAGTATATAGTAACTGTCTGGGCTATCCCTGGAACTTTTTTATAAAATCTAAACCTGAAATAAAAATATTCAAATATAGATGTTTCTAAATTTTAACTAGTACACTGCAAGCCACATAATTCTATATTTTGATATTAACAGAAATCACCAAGATTTAGATCCAAATATATTGAGACATTTTTAAATGTCTACCAAATTATTTTTAAAAATGTAAATTCTCATATTGGACTTCCCTGGTGGCTCAAATGGTACAGAATTTGCCTGCAGTGTTGGGAGACCTGGGTTCCATCCTTGGAGAAGGGAACAGCTACTCACTGCAATATTCTTCCCTGGAGAATCTCATGATTCATCCATGGGGAAAATTCTGAAAGAAGATGGGAATACCAGATCACCTTACCTGCCTACTGAGAAACCTGTTTGCACAACAAGAAGCAACAGTTAGAACGGAACATTGGACAATGGACTGGTTCCAAACTGGGAAAGGAGTATATCAAGGTTGTATATTGTCACCCTGCTTATTTAATTTGTAAGCACAGTACATCATGTGAAATGCCAGTCTGGATGAAGCACAAGTTGAAATCAAAATTGCCAGGAGAAATACCGATAACCTCAGGTACTCAGATGACACCAACCTTATGGCAGAAAATAAAGAGGAACTAAAGAGCCTCTTGATGAAAGTGAAAGAGGAGAGTGAAAAAGCTGGCCTAAAACTCAAGATTCAGAGAAGGAAGACCAAGGCATCTGGTCCCATCACTTCATGGCAAATAGATGGGCAAGCAATGGAAACAGTGACAGATTTTATTTTCTGGGGCTCCAAATCACTGTGAATGACGACTGCAGCCATGAAATTAAAAGACACTTGCTCCTTGGAAGAAAAGCTGTGACAAAGCTAGATAACATATTCAAAAGCAGAGGACGTCACTTTGCCAACAAAGTCTGTATAGTTAAAGCTATGGTTTTCCCAGTAGTCATGTATGCATGTGAGAATTAGACCATAAAGAAGACTGAGCACCAAAGAACTGATGCCTCTGAGCTGTGGTGTTGAAGATTGTTTAGAGTTCCTTGGACTGCAACGAGATCAAACCAATCAATCCTAAAGGAAATCAACCCTGAATATTCATTGGAAGGACTGATAATGAAGGTGAAGCTCCAATATTTTGGCCACCTAATGTGAAGAGACGACTCATTGGAAAAGACTTTGATGTTGGGAGAAATAGAAGGCAGAAGAAGAATCAGATGACAGAGGATGAGATGGTTGGACAGCATCACTGAGTCAATGGACATATGTTTGTGCAGTCTCCTGGAGACAGTGAAGGACAGGAAGGGGACGAAATGAAGGGATTTCGGGTTTTGCCTGCAGTGTTGGGAGACCTGGGTTCCATCCTTGGAGAAGGGAACAGCTACTCACTGCAATATTCTTCCCTGGAGAATCTCATGATTCATCCATGGGGAAAATTCTGAAAGAAGATGGGAATACCAGATCACCTTACCTGCCTACTGAGAAACCTGTTTGCACAACAAGAAGCAACAGTTAGAACGGAACATTGGACAATGGACTGGTTCCAAACTGGGAAAGGAGTATATCAAGGTTGTATATTGTCACCCTGCTTATTTAATTTGTAAGCACAGTACATCATGTGAAATGCCAGTCTGGATGAAGCACAAGTTGAAATCAAAATTGCCAGGAGAAATACCGATAACCTCAGGTACTCAGATGACACCAACCTTATGGCAGAAAATAAAGAGGAACTAAAGAGCCTCTTGATGAAAGTGAAAGAGGAGAGTGAAAAAGCTGGCCTAAAACTCAAGATTCAGAGAAGGAAGACCAAGGCATCTGGTCCCATCACTTCATGGCAAATAGATGGGCAAGCAATGGAAACAGTGACAGATTTTATTTTCTGGGGCTCCAAATCACTGTGAATGACGACTGCAGCCATGAAATTAAAAGACACTTGCTCCTTGGAAGAAAAGCTGTGACAAAGCTAGATAACATATTCAAAAGCAGAGGACGTCACTTTGCCAACAAAGTCTGTATAGTTAAAGCTATGGTTTTCCCAGTAGTCATGTATGCATGTGAGAATTAGACCATAAAGAAGACTGAGCACCAAAGAACTGATGCCTCTGAGCTGTGGTGTTGAAGATTGTTTAGAGTTCCTTGGACTGCAACGAGATCAAACCAATCAATCCTAAAGGAAATCAACCCTGAATATTCATTGGAAGGACTGATAATGAAGGTGAAGCTCCAATATTTTGGCCACCTAATGTGAAGAGACGACTCATTGGAAAAGACTTTGATGTTGGGAGAAATAGAAGGCAGAAGAAGAATCAGATGACAGAGGATGAGATGGTTGGACAGCATCACTGAGTCAATGGACATATGTTTGTGCAGTCTCCTGGAGACAGTGAAGGACAGGGAAACCTGGTGTGCTGTAGTCCACGGAGTCACAAAGAATCAACATGACTGATTAGGGGAATAACTGATTCTATACAATAATGAGCCTAATCTCTGGCTAAAATTATAATATCAAAATTAATCATTAAGCCTTAAATTTAATTAATTTAAATTCAAGGAAGCCAATAAGCTGTCTGACATGGGGAAGATAAAACAGACATAGTACTGTCTATCTGCTTTGTCAATAGTTAGCACTGACTCAATGGACATGAGTTTGAGCAAACTTAGGAATTCTGTCATGCTGTGTCAATGGGGTCACACAGAGTCAGACACAACTCAGGGACTGAACAACAACAAGCAAACAAAAATACTCAAGACTAGCACATCCGAAAGTCTTTTGGGGTTAAACTGCAAGATTAGGATTTCATCTTTTGGGACTTCTCTGATGGGACTTCCAATACAGGGGTACAGGTTCAATCCCTGGTTGGGGAGCTAAGATCCCACATGCCTCACAATCAAACAAGAAAACAGAAAACAGAAAAAAATATTGTAACAAATTCAATAAAAACTTTAAAAATGGTTCACATTAAAAAAAAATTTTCAACTTTTAATTTGACTCTTTCTCAAAGCTATAAACTTATTTATGGCTAAGACATTTAATACTTCACTTAGACATTTAATACTATTTGGCTTATTTTCAAGACTCTAAGATCCTTCCTTACACTTGACATTATATTCATATCTGTTCCATCTTTATTGATCATTTAAAAAGAAATTGTTCATTCACTCAATCATGCCCAACTCTTTGTGACCACATTAACTGTAGCCTGCCAGGGTCTTCTGTCCATGGGATTTTCCATACAAAAATAGTGGAGCTAGTTTACCATTTCCTCCTCTAAAGAATCTTTCCAACCTAGCAGTCGGAACCCTCATCTCCTTTATCTCCTGCATTGCAGATGGATTCTTAATGCTGAGCCACTAGGGAAGCCCCTCATTGTCCATCTGAACATCATTCTCAGCCCTCACAATCATGTAGTAATTTCTGTTTTTCTTAACTTCACTTTATCATGTCTTCCCATTCATGCAACATCATAATAATTTTAAAGACAAGTACTACATTCATGAACACTATTAGGTCTCTACTCTCCTGTGGTTTTCTCTATTATTTTCAATATTGCTGTAAATTTTGCAGTCCTTTCACTTAAATTTTGATTACAGTAAGATGTATCTATTTCTACAGATAGTGAAATGAGAAAAATATATATCCTCTAGGAAAACACTTGGTGTACCTATATTCTTTAGGAAAAAATTGGTGACAAATTTTATTTTTAAACAATATTCTAAACAAATAATCTTAAGTTAATTTAAAATCACAATGTGGAACACTTTATTTTCACATATTTATTTTGTATTCCACAAATAGGTAGATTTTTACCTATGGTAAGACTGGCATAATAATCATGTCCTTGTATTTTGTGAGCAAGATAATGTTCCTTTGGAAAGGGCTTTTACATGGGATCAAAAAGTTGTTGTTTTGTTTCATTTTGTTTTTCTCATACCATGTCATTTGTATTTACTTACATCAATGATTGTTAGATGACTTGTTAATGGGGAAAGGCTTTTAAGTCCTTAAGTAGTTAACTACTCTTAAAAAGATTAGGGCCTCAGAAGTGAATATGCAGATGAGAGATTTATTACTCATATAAAAGCTGATCAGGCAGACCCACCTTTTTTGAGCATTGCTTCTGTGTCTGTCGTTGAATATGAGTAGTCAACTTGGAATTACCATCACTTACTTCTATTGGCCAAGTCATATTTTCCATGAAGTCTCCTTCCTTGTGTTAGTACAAGTTAGAGTTTCTCATTAAGAACCTGAGTAAATTCAGGAAAAGGGAAGTAAAATGACCACCACTAAGATAGTACTAGTCAGATGTGATGTTTTAGCAATTTCTTTCTGGGATCTTGTCCAAAGACCTTGTGGTCTTTGTGGCTTCTTCCGTCCTTTTCAGTCGGAACCCTCATCTCCTTTATCTCCTGCATTGCAGATGGATTCTTAATGCTGAGCCACTAGGGAAGCCCCTCATTGTCCATCTGAACATCATTCTCAGCCCTCACAATCATGTAGTAATTTCTGTTTTTCTTAACTTCACTTTATCATGTCTTCCCATTCATGCAACATCATAATAATTTTAAAGACAAGTACTACATTCATGAACACTATTAGGTCTCTACTCTCCTGTGGTTTTCTCTATTATTTTCAATATTGCTGTAAATTTTGCAGTCCTTTCACTTAAATTTTGATTACAGTAAGATGTATCTATTTCTACAGATAGTGAAATGAGAAAAATATATATCCTCTAGGAAAACACTTGGTGTACCTATATTCTTTAGGAAAAAATTGGTGACAAATTTTATTTTTAAACAATATTCTAAACAAATAATCTTAAGTTAATTTAAAATCACAATGTGGAACACTTTATTTTCACATATTTATTTTGTATTCCACAAATAGGTAGATTTTTACCTATGGTAAGACTGGCATAATAATCATGTCCTTGTATTTTGTGAGCAAGATAATGTTCCTTTGGAAAGGGCTTTTACATGGGATCAAAAAGTTGTTGTTTTGTTTCATTTTTTTTTTCTCATACCATGTCATTTGTATTTACTTACATCAATGATTGTTAGATGACTTGTTAATGGGGAAAGGCTTTTAAGTCCTTAAGTAGTTAACTACTCTTAAAAAGATTAGGGCCTCAGAAGTGAATATGCAGATGAGAGATTTATTACTCATATAAAAGCTGATCAGGCAGACCCACCTTTTTTGAGCATTGCTTCTGTGTCTGTCGTTGAATATGAGTAGTCAACTTGGAATTACCATCACTTACTTCTATTGGCCAAGTCATATTTTCCATGAAGTCTCCTTCCTTGTGTTAGTACAAGTTAGAGTTTCTCATTAAGAACCTGAGTAAATTCAGGAAAAGGGAAGTAAAATGACCACCACTAAGATAGTACTAGTCAGATGTGATGTTTTAGCAATCTTTCTGACTTGTAGTGCTGGGGAAAAGTAATCTTGTCCAAAGACCTTGTGGTCTTTGTGGCTTCTTTCCCGTCCTTTTCAGTCTGTGCTTAAGCTGGCATCAGTAGTAACTTTATCCAGTGTTCCACCTCTAGGTTAACTTATTTTCACTCTTCCAGTTTCTGCCATTAATACATAAACTCCCTAATCCAATAATTCTCTTTATTTAACCTTATATTATTTATTGGGCTTCCCTGGTGGCTCAGATGGTAAAAAAAAAAAAAAAAAGTCCATCTGCAATGAGGGAGACCTACATTCAGTCCTAAGGTTGGGAAGATCCCCTGAAGAAGGGCATGGCAACCCATTCCAGTATTCTTCCCTGGAGAATCCTATGGGCTAGAGTCCATAGACCACAAAGAGTCAGACACGACTGAGCACACATGGATATTATGTATTAATTTATTCATGATACAAACTTCTTTTTTTTTTTACTAGTAATAATATTTTAATGAGAGCAATGAGTTTGAGCCTACTTCATTACTTCAGACCAGGATAAAAACATTAAAATGTCTGAATCATAGTTCTGTTCATCTTACTACTTGGTTTTAATAGCTGCTTTGGTTGATAAAGGATACTTCATATGAATACATAGAAGAATATGGAGGAATTATATCATTGACTGTCTTCCTCAATCTCTATACTCTTGGTCAACCTCCTTTACCAGTTTGACAAAGATATGTATTAAAATATGGCAGTTCTCCATCTTCCTTGATGCTTGTCTGTTGCTTTTTTCAAACTAATCAGATAAGTCCCAGGTTTTTATTTCTAAGAAAATTGTTTGAAAACCCACAGACACTCTTTCCCTAAACAAATTCAGATTAAAATGGCCCTGAAATTATTTTAGGGGGAAAATAGTATTAGAGAAAAGTAATCTACATACCTATAAGTCTAGCCGTGGAAATTAAAAACTCAGAAACATACTATAAATTAATTGAAAATTAACATATATATATATATAAGATCACATTTTTTCTGATATGAAGAAATTTTAAATATTTTGATGATAATAATTGGATCCATCTAAAAATAGTTTTACATAGATCAGAACTATTCAATGTCAATTATTTTTCCTGTGGCTCAACCAAATAATTTACATCCATTGGGAACAAATAATTTTTTTTAAAAGTAGGAGTATATTAACACTTCCTTCTAGGTAATCAAGTGGGAAATAAGCACATGGGGCCTAGTGCACACAAACTCTAAGGAGTGTACCTAAGTGGAACGTCACCAACCTCAGAATGTAAAAGGGAAATAAGAACCATGGGGAAAGTTTGAAAACTAACGGCTTTTCCAATTTAAAAGTGTTTTCTTGCTGTCAAGCCTGAATGATTTTCTAGAATGTAAGAGTATCATATCATTTTGGAAGAAATTGCATTTAATGCTGAGTTTTTTCTTTGTGGTTTGGTAAAACTATACTGAGTGAGACTTCACCTTTCCATTCACCAAGGGAATCACACTATGATGAATTCCGAATTTAATTAGTGTAGTTCTAACCCAGGCACATATCTCATGAAAGATAAAGGATTTGGCTTCCAAGTGACATGCTTTCATATAGTTTTTATCATCTATTTAATAAGTTATTAAAGGTTACTTCATATGAATACATAGAAGAATATGGAGGAATTATATCATTGACTGTCTTCCTCAATCTCTATACTCTTGGTCAACCTCCTTTACCAGTTTGACAAAGATATGTATTAAAATATGGCAGTTCTCCATCTTCCTTGATGCTTGTCTGTTGCTTTTTTCAAACTAATCAGATAAGTCCCAGGTTTTTATTTCTAAGAAAATTGTTTGAAAACCCACAGACACTCTTTCCCTAAACAAATTCAGATTAAAATGGCCCTGAAATTATTTTAGGGGGAAAATAGTATTAGAGAAAAGTAATCTACATACCTATAAGTCTAGCCGTGGAAATTAAAAACTCAGAAACATACTATAAATTAATCGAAAATTAACATATATATATATATAAGATCACATTTTTTCTGATATGAAGAAATTTTAAATATTTTGATGATAATAATTGGATCCATCTAAAAATAGTTTTACATAGATCAGAACTATTCAATGTCAATTATTTTTCCTGTGGCTCAACCAAATAATTTACATCCATTGGGAACAAATAATTTTTTTTAAAAGTAGGAGTATATTAACACTTCCTTCTAGGTAATCAAGTGGGAAATAAGCACATGGGGCCTAGTGCACACAAACTCTAAGGAGTGTACCTAAGTGGAACGTCACCAACCTCAGAATGTAAAAGGGAAATAAGAACCATGGGGAAAGTTTGAAAACTAACGGCTTTTCCAATTTAAAAGTGTTTTCTTGCTGTCAAGCCTGAATGATTTTCTAGAATGTAAGAGTATCATATCATTTTGGAAGAAATTGCATTTAATGCTGAGTTTTTTCTTTGTGGTTTGGTAAAACTATACTGAGTGAGACTTCACCTTTCCATTCACCAAGGGAATCACACTATGATGAATTCCGAATTTAATTAGTGTAGTTC
The DNA here is from genome assembly GCA_022376925.1 of Tragulus kanchil. Lineage (NCBI taxonomy): Eukaryota > Metazoa > Chordata > Mammalia > Artiodactyla > Tragulidae > Tragulus > Tragulus kanchil. The sequence goes on from JAIOJX010000004.1 coordinate 218,690,431, forward strand.
TAACCCAGGCACATATCTCATGAAAGATAAAGGATTTGGCTTCCAAGTGACATGCTTTCATATAGTTTTTATCATCTATTTAATAAGTTATTAAAGGACACTTATGTTAGAGCACTTGGTTATTATATACAAATAAAAGAAGTGAATTTAGTTTTATGTTCACTTTTTCTGTCGTCTAATTATACCCAGGAATAAGAGATGTTTAAAGGGACAATTTTAGAAGAGTTTCTTCAGGAACAATCAGTGTGAGAAGTCTGGCAGGTGTTTATTTTTTTAAAGTGGTGAGATTAGTGTACTCTGAGAATAATGTAATGAGGTAGGCTAAGAAGATTGCCTATAAGTCAAAAGAGAAAAAAAGTGAACTGCAGTTCGGCGAATGTAAACACTCTCCTATAAGTTGTAAGTCATTTATAATCCAGAGTCATTGCAATGATTCAAACCAAATAGTTAAATGAAATGCTTTATCTGGTGTACTTCTACCAAATAGCAAAGCTAAAATTAGGACAGAAGCAAATGTAAGACTCTTACCACATTATCAGATATATTTTTTGAATTTTTAAACTCTGTGATTTGTAAGATTGTTTCAATTACACCATGTTCATGATGTACATATATTCTGAGAATTACTTTTAGTCAAACATGATCTACATACATTCTGAGAATTACTTTTAGTCAAATGTGAGCTTATATAATTGACTGTTTCCTATTTTAGCCTCAGATGATTTAAATTCCATAGACTCAGTCATACTGATTGCATCTATGGAATTTTCAGTTTGGGAGGAGCCTTTATTTTCCATATAAAATGATTAACAACAAAAAAAAACTTATATGTAAATATCCAATATAAAATTTTAAATTAACATACATAACGGCTTTTCCAATTTAAAAGTGTTTTCTTGCTGTCAAGCCTGAATGATTTTCTAGAATGTAAGAGTATCATATCATTTTGGAAGAAATTGCATTTAATGCTGAGTTTTTTCTTTGTGGTTTGGTAAAACTATACTGAGTGAGACTTCACCTTTCCATTCACCAAGGGAATCACACTATGATGAATTCCGAATTTAATTAGTGTAGTTCTAACCCAGGCACATATCTCATGAAAGATAAAGGATTTGGCTTCCAAGTGACATGCTTTCATATAGTTTTTATCATCTATTTAATAAGTTATTAAAGGACACTTATGTTAGAGCACTTGGTTATTATATACAAATAAAAGAAGTGAATTTAGTTTTATGTTCACTTTTTCTGTCGTCTAATTATACCCAGGAATAAGAGATGTTTAAAGGGACAATTTTAGAAGAGTTTCTTCAGGAACAATCAGTGTGAGAAGTCTGGCAGGTGTTTATTTTTTAAAAGTGGTGAGATTAATGTACTCTGAGAATAATGTAATGAGGTAGGCTAAGAAGATTGCCTATAAGTCAAAAGAGAAAAAAAGTGAACTGCAGTTCGGAGAATGTAAACTCTCTCCTATAATTTGTAAGTCATTTATAATCCAGAGTCATTGCAATGATTCAAACCAAATAGTTAAATGAAATGCTTTATCTGGTGTACTTCTACCAAATAGCAAAGCTAAAATTAGGACAGAAGCAAATGTAAGACTCTTACCACATTATCAGATATATTTTTTGAATTTTTAAACTCTGTGATTTGTAAGATTGTTTCAATTACACCATGTTCATGATGTACATATATTCTGAGAATTACTTTTAGTCAAACATGATCTACATACATTCTGAGAATTACTTTTAGTCAAATGTGAGCTTATATAATTGACTGTTTCCTATTTTAGCCTCAGATGATTTAAATTCCATAGACTCAGTCATACTGATTGCATCTATGGAATTTTCAGTTTGGGAGGAGCCTTTATTTTCCATATAAAATGATTAACAACATAAATGTGATTAAATATAAATTCAATTAATATATGTAAATATAGCAACATAATTTTCATTAAATGAAAATGTTTTCTTCTGAAATGTATTTAGTTTTGCTCTTTACATTTTATAATGAGTATCTGAAGAATATTTCCAGATATATGTTCTGTACTAGATTATTTCAGCTATAGGTAATGAAAATTTCAACTTCAATTGTATTTTTAAAAGAAGAAAATAGACAAACGCACTTAATAGGCAATCCAGATTTAGGCCTGGCTCTTGGGATGTTTCATTTGGTTTGTGAAAGGTTTTATGAAGAGCCAAGATTATTTCTCTATCTCTACCACCATAAACCAGATTAGTTTTGAGGATGACTGACTTCATGAGCATGAGGTAGATGTCTACTAATAGAAATGAGGATAAAAAGCACCTTTCTTCACGTCCAACAGCAAAGGCTTAATTTACCTCCTTAGAAGGCCAAAGCAAATATTTAGCTGCATTTCATTGGCCTCAAGTCGTTAAACTTATCTTTCTCTAAATTCAGCACTAGCAAATTTAAAGAAATTATCGTGATATACTTATTTCATAGGAAGTAAATATCAGTTAGTCAAATGTAATGACTGCTATATACTCTTAAAACTAGTTCTAATAATTCATAAGAACATCAGTTTTAGTAAAATAGTTTTGTCATTTTGTCTACTGAAATTGTCAAAAGAATATACTTCCATAAACAGATAGTAACTTATGGTCTACAACTTCAGTTGGATTCCAGTTTCCATTTGACTATTCTCATCTGTATTCCTATTTAATGTAGTTCTCTATTTTCTGACAATATCTATGGCAGAGTTTTAATAATCTCAGCTCCCCATCATTAATACTGCAGGTTATCTCTTCCTTCAAATGATTTTACCTACTGTAAAGTAGTAATAGAAATAGCCAAAATAGCTGAATTTCTATTACCTTCGTAGTTACTAACAGCATCATCTATTAGTGCACTAATTAAAAATACATCTAAATCAATTTTAATCATTGTTATGTGTGTCTTACTTCAGAGATTTTTTTTTACTTTGAGAAAATTAATTACATTCCTTTTTAATCTTCTCAAATCTTTCTCTGTCAGTTTTATTACCTTACTTTTGTAGCTTCAGGCTCAGGATTAACTGGCTCTTTAATTCAGCGTCTATAATAATAAGCTCTTTAATACACACTCTATAGCATTATCTGAAGAATATTTCCAGATATATGTTCTGTACTAGATTATTTCAGCTATAGGTAATGAAAATTTCAACTTCAATTGTATTTTTAAAAGAAGAAAATAGACAAACGCACTTAATAGGCAATCCAGATTTAAGCCTGGCTCTTGGGATGTTTCATTTGGTTTGTGAAAGGTTTTATGAAGAGCCAAGATTATTTCTCTATCTCTACCACCATAAACCAGATTAGTTTTGAGGATGACTGACTTCATGAGCATGAGGTAGATGTCTACTAATAGAAATGAGGATAAAAAGCACCTTTCTTCACGTCCAACAGCAAAGGCTTAATTTACCTCCTTAGAAGGCCAAAGCAAATATTTAGCTGCATTTCATTGGCCTCAAGTCGTTAAACTTATCTTTCTCTAAATTCAGCACTAGCAAATTTAAAGAAATTATCGCGATATACTTATTTCATAGGAAGTAAATATCAGTTAGTCAAATGTAATGACTGCTATATACTCTTAAAACTAGTTCTAATAATTCATAAGAACATCAGTTTTAGTAAAATAGTTTTGTCATTTTGTCTACTGAAATTGTCAAAAGAATATACTTCCATAAACAGATAGTAACTTATGGTCTACAACTTCAGTTGGATTCCAGTTTCCATTTGACTATTCTCATCTGTATTCCTATTTAATGTAGTTCTCTATTTTCTGACAATATCTATGGCAGAGTTTTAATAATCTCAGCTCCCCATCATTAATACTGCAGGTTATCTCTTCCTTCAAATGATTTTACCTACTGTAAAGTAGTAATAGAAATAGCCAAAATAGCTGAATTTCTATTACCTTCGTAGTTACTAACAGCATCATCTATTAGTGCACTAATTAAAAATACATCTAAATCAATTTTAATCATTGTTATGTGTGTCTTACTTCAGAGATTTTTTTTTACTTTGAGAAAATTAATTACATTCCTTTTTAATCTTCTCAAATCTTTCTCTGTCAGTTTTATTACCTTACTTTTGTAGCTTCAGGCTCAGGATTAACTGGCTCTTTAATTCAGCGTCTATAATAATAAGTAACACATAACATTTACTAGGTAATAGCACAACTCTAAGCATATCTAGGCATATTAACTCAGTTATGACTTAGAACAAATCATTAGCTTAGTTTCTATCATGCACTCCTTTCTACAGAGGAGAAAACAGAGAGAGACTATAGGATTAAATATAGCAATTCAGGGTGAAGCAAGAGTCTGTTTCTAATCTCTATGCTATTCAACTTCTATTCAAGATTTAAATCTGCCTGCAATCCAAAAGACCCCAGTTTGATCCCTAGGTCAGGAAGATCCCCCGGAAAAGGGAATGGCTACTCACTTCAGTATTCTTGCCTGGGGAATTCCATGGACAGAGGGGACTGCCTGGCTACATTCCATGGGGTTTCATAGCTTCAGACATATCTGAGCAACTAACACTTTCACTCAACTTCTCCTAGAATTGAAGGTCTAAGTAAGTCACTGAGCTTTACAGCAAATGTGAAATTGCAAAGTGATATCACCATGTGATGATTTTACAAAGCAAACGGATTAGTGTATATTCCACCATTTTAATGGAATTTCCTGGTGGCTCATTGGTAAAGGATCCGTCTGCAGTGCAGGAGACAAGGGTTCTATTTCTGGGTGGAGAAGATCCCCTGAAGAAGGAAATGGCAACCCACTCCAGCATTGTTGCCTGGGAAATACCGTGAACAGAGAAGCCTGGTGGGTTACAGTCCATGGAATTGCAAGAATTGGATATAACTGAGCAATAAAACCACCACCACCATTTTTACAGGTTTATTAAAGCATATTATACAGACCATAACACTTACATATGTGAGTTTGTAATTCAGTGAGTTTTAGCAAATTTACAGTTGGGAGACTATTACCAGTATTCAATTTTAGAATGTTCACATCATTCCAGAAATGTTCCTCATATTCTTCCATTTTTAATCTTCTCTACTGCTTCAAGAATATAAAAATAAAAGTAACAATATTAATTTAAAGAAGGCTATTATCATACTACAGTGGTTATAAGAATGTGGCCTGGTAACCTTGAGATTTCTCCAAAATCCAATCAGAATATCAACAATGTCAGAACAAAATGTTCATAGTGGAGAGATAAAGGGTAGCATGGCAATGAAGAAATACTTGAAATCGCAAATGATAAAATGACTGATATAGAAATCCATTTGATCTCTATTAAACAAGATATTAAAGATATTTACAAATTATGTCACTCGTTCTTTTGGCCGAGAGGAGAAAACAGAGAGAGACTATAGGATTAAATATAGCAATTCAGGGTGAAGCAAGAGTCTGTTTCTAATCTCTATGCTATTCAACTTCTATTCAAGATTTAAATCTGCCTGCAATCCAAAAGACCCCAGTTTGATCCCTAGGTCAGGAAGATCCCCCGGAAAAGGGAATGGCTACTCACTTCAGTATTCTTGCCTGGGGAATTCCATGGACAGAGGGGACTGCCTGGCTACATTCCATGGGGTTTCATAGCTTCAGACATATCTGAGCAACTAACACTTTCACTCAACTTCTCCTAGAATTGAAGGTCTAAGTAAGTCACTGAGCTTTACAGCAAATGTGAAATTGCAAAGTGATATCACCATGTGATGATTTTACAAAGCAAACGGATTAGTGTATATTCCACCATTTTAATGGAATTTCCTGGTGGCTCATTGGTAAAGGATCCGTCTGCAGTGCAGGAGACAAGGGTTCTATTTCTGGGTGGAGAAGATCCCCTGAAGAAGGAAATGGCAACCCACTCCAGCATTGTTGCCTGGGAAATACCGTGAACAGAGAAGCCTGGTGGGTTACAGTCCATGGAATTGCAAGAATTGGATATAACTGAGCAATAAAACCACCACCACCATTTTTACAGGTTTATTAAAGCATATTATACAGACCATAACACTTACATATGTGAGTTTGTAATTCAGTGAGTTTTAGCAAATTTACAGTTGGGAGACTATTACCAGTATTCAATTTTAGAATGTTCACATCATTCCAGAAATGTTCCTCATATTCTTCCATTTTTAATCTTCTCTACTGCTTCAAGAATATAAAAATAAAAGTAACAATATTAATTTAAAGAAGGCTATTATCATACTACAGTGGTTATAAGAATGTGGCCTGGTAACCTTGAGATTTCTCCAAAATCCAATCAGAATATCAACAATGTCAGAACAAAATGTTCATAGTGGAGAGATAAAGGGTAGCATGGCAATGAAGAAATACTTGAAATCGCAAATGATAAATGCAATGACTGATATAGAAATCCATTTGATCTCTATTAAACAAGATATTAAAGATATTTACAAAATTGTAAAACAATGTCACTCGTTCTTTTGGAAAATATATTTATTTTTCAAGTAATGTATATTACTCATGTTAACCTATAATAAGCTCACTCTGATCATTTTAAATAAAGTTATACATAACTTTTAATTTACATTTTAATTTATAACACAGTAAATATTGATAGATATAAGAAACATAACAATAGGTCTTAGGACTTTTAGATTTCCATTTCTGTACTTCATGCCCCAAACTACCAGCACCAAGAAGGAAAGTATAGAAAGGTGCTAATTCTTTAAGTTTTAGTCTTATGAAGATGTCTTTCATAGTATCACTCAGAGGATTTCAAATGCTTTTATTGTAATCTTCAGACACATAATAATGACGTTTGGCTTATACCTTACAAAGTTTAAAATGAGCTCTAGAAAGATATAGAAGTGTCTGTGTTGGATTAAGCCTAATATCCAAGATATTGTTGGTGCCAGCAATACATAAATATCTCCTGTGAAACAGATAAAGTCTACAAGATAAAGATATCAAATATAGAACCATCTGTTTCCATCATATAGGGATGCAAGGAAGACTGGTGATGCTCAGTATCAAAAATCAGAGTAACTCTGAAGTGAGGAGTGACTTGATTTGTAAGCCGCCTTCAAAAATTGAAATACAGTATTTTGAGAGAAAGAGAATTGCAGTAAGAGGGCCTATAAGAAACATAAAATTCCCAGGAAAGTAGGTCTTGAGACTTTTACTGATGGGTGGGATGTAGTGACTAAACAGAAGACAAAAAATTCCTAGAGAAAAACTTTAAAAGCTAGATTAAGGGAAAAGAAATCTGTTGAAACACATCAGAGACCTGTTGAATTCCCTTCAACTAACAGAATTAACAGTCTTCCCTGGTGGCTTAGATGGTAAAGGATCTGTCTGTAACTCGAGAGATCTGAGTTTGATCCCTGCGTCTGGAAGATCCTCTAGAGAAGGGAATGGCTGCCCACTCCAGTATTCTTGTCTGGAGAATTCAATGGACAGAAAAACCTGGCGGACCACAGTCCATGGGGCTACAAAGAATCAGACACAACTTAGTGACTCACACATAAGCCCAGTGGAACAGAGGAATACGTTTTAAGATGAGATGGAATTTACTCACAACTATGTTTATTTTACCATCATTCTATGGTGTTCTTATAACCTTATTAGGGACTGTGCTTTCAAGTTACTATGATTAAAGAAAAGTGTTGATTTTTAAAGGAAAGTGAGCAGAAGAGTTGCAGATGTGCTAGAATTGTCACCTAAAGAATAGAGAAGGTAGCCTTCACTGGTACATTCTAAAGAAATGATAGGAGAAAGGGAAAGTTCTGTATGGTAAGTTTTCTAAAGTTGTGAGCTTAACATATTGGAGCCTTGAAAGTGTACTAAAATCTTTTAATCTCTTTGGAAAATAATATGTAACCAGATACATACACAGATGGAACAAAATCAAGCGCCCACAAATAAACCCATGCATGCATAGTCCAGGTCAACTAGTATTTGACAAAGGAACCAAAAATATCCCATGGAGAACTGGTAGTTTATTTTATAAATGGTTTTGAGAAAACAGAATCCTCAAATGCAAAAGAATGAAAGTGGGCCTCTATCTTACCTCACTGAAAACAACAAAATTAAAATGGATTAAATATTTAAATGTAAAGTTTAAATGTATGGCTTATTTCTGATCAAAATTGAGTGTGTTGGTATATATGTTATTATTTATATGTGCATATGAAATAACAGGAAAAAAGAAAACTAAACTTGAGGATACGAATTAACAATAAACAACTTTTAGAACCCTTATATTCAGGGCATTTTACTTTAATTGAAGGTTTATATGTTGACTAGATTTTTGTCACAATTTAATGTAACACTAGTGATTCATCCATAAAATGTGTGATATTTGTTTTAAACTGTTTTTTGGACAGAGGAGATTATTCACCAGAGTCATTTACACTTTTTCTTTTTTTTTTTTTTTATTTACACTTTTTCTATGAGTCACTAGGTGGACAATAGCACAGGTCTGTAAATGACTGATATACTATCTTTTATCACCAAAAAAACTGAGGCAGAATTGTTCTTTATAATTAGTGTATCATTAGTGACTAAGCCACCTTTCAATAATTTGTTAAATTGATTTGATGAATAATACCCTAGTTCTATAAAAGTTCTAGTGAATTTCAAAAGAAAATAATTTTGCCTAGCCACTGATCTACTCAATCAATACCAAATACATCAAACAATATGTCTTTTTGTCTTGTGCTGAAAGTTGCATATAACTGAACAATGCTTATATATTATAAGCAAACTGTAAAAACATGAAAGTATATTTTGAAAAGTGAAAAAAAAAAACTTATCCAACATACATCTTTAGAAAAGTTCAAAATAAATTAATCTGATGGGTTTTTTGAAAACAATGACTGCTGAACACCAGTCTCTTCTGTCCTCCATTATCTCCCAGAATTTGCTCACTCATGTTCACTGACTCAATGATTCTGTCTAATCATCTCATCCTCTGCCACCCCCTCCTCCTTTTCCATTCAATCTTTCCCATCATCAGAGTCTTTTCCAATGAGCCAGTTCTTCGTATCAGGTGGCCAAAGGATTGGAGCTTCAGCTTCAGCAGCAGTCCTTCCAGTGAATATTCAGAATTGATTTCTTTTTGTATTGACTGGTTGGATATCCCTGCTATTCAAGAGACTCTCAAGAGTCTTCTCTAGCACCACAATTGGAAAGCATCAGTTCTTCAGTGCTCAGCCTTCTTTATGGTCCAACCTCACATCCCTAACTTCAGACTATACTACAAAGCAACAGTCATCAAGACAGTATGGTACTGGCACAAAAACAGAAATATAGACCAATGGAACAAGATAGAGAGCCCAGAGATGAACCTACATCCATACATGACTACTGGAAAAAACATAACTTTGACTAGACGGACATTTGTTGGCAAAGTGATGTCTTTGGGTTTTAATATGCTACCAAATTGAGAGCCCAGAAATGAACCTACATCCATACATGACTACTGGAAAAACCATAACTTTGACTAGACGGACATTTGTTGGCAAAGTGATGTCTTTGGGTTTTAATATGCTACCAAATTGAGAGCCCAGAGATGAACCTACATCCATACATGACTACTGGAAAAACCATAACTTTGACTAGACAGACATTTTTTGGCATAGTGATGTCTTTCCATTTTAATATGTTGTCTAGATTTGTCATAGCTTTCCTTTTAATTTTGTGACTGCAGTCACTATCCATGGTGATTTTGGATCCCAAGAGAATAAAATCTTCCACCGTTTCTATTTTTTTCTCATTTGTTACCCATGTAATTCTTCATTTCCTATGTGTGAAAATGTATAAAGTGTTTTACAGTTATTATATGAATTAGATCACCAATATTATAAGTGCAAATTACTCTTTAAAAATAATGAACAGTTCCCCTATCAAGATTAGTTAGGTGCTGACATTTAGCCAAGAACCTATATAAAGAATATCTCCCATAATATTACCTTTAAAAATTCATTAGGAAGGATCTACCTTAAGACTCTCTCTTTAAGTAATTGGAGTCAGGGTTTTATTTTTCTTTTCTTTGGTGCTTGTATTAGTTCCCTGTGTCTGTCATTTATGTATGTATGTATATATATATATATATATATATATACACACACACACACACACCAGAGTGTCAGTGGCTTAAATTAACAGAAATTTATTCATTCATAGTTCAGGAGGTCAAATGGCCAAAATTTGAGTGTTGTTAATATTGGTTCCTTCTGGGAATTCAGAAGACAAACCTATTTCATATTCTTTCTTAGGTGACTACTGCCTTTATTTTCATAGTTCTCTACATCACCACAATTGGAAAGCATCAGTTCTTCAGTGCTCAGCCTTCTTTATGGTCCAACCTCACATCCCTAACTTCAGACTATACTACAAAGCAACAGTCATCAAGACAGTATGGTACTGGCACAAAAACAGAAATATAGACCAATGGAACAAGATAGAGAGCCCAGAGATGAACCTACATCCATACATGACTACTGGAAAAAACATAACTTTGACTAGACGGACATTTGTTGGCAAAGTGATGTCTTTGGGTTTTAATATGCTACCAAATTGAGAGCCCAGAAATGAACCTACATCCATACATGACTACTGGAAAAACCATAACTTTGACTAGACGGACATTTGTTGGCAAAGTGATGTCTTTGGGTTTTAATATGCTACCAAATTGAGAGCCCAGAGATGAACCTACATCCATACATGACTACTGGAAAAACCATAACTTTGACTAGACAGACATTTTTTGGCATAGTGATGTCTTTCCATTTTAATATGTTGTCTAGATTTGTCATAGCTTTCCTTTTAATTTTGTGACTGCAGTCACTATCCATGGTGATTTTGGATCCCAAGAGAATAAAATCTTCCACCGTTTCTATTTTTTTCTCATTTGTTACCCATGTAATTCTTCATTTCCTATGTGTGAAAATGTATAAAGTGTTTTACAGTTATTATATGAATTAGATCACCAATATTATAAGTGCAAATTACTCTTTAAAAATAATGAACAGTTCCCCTATCAAGATTAGTTAGGTGCTGACATTTAGCCAAGAACCTATATAAAGAATATCTCCCATAATATTACCTTTAAAAATTCATTAGGAAGGATCTACCTTAAGACTCTCTCTTTAAGTAATTGGAGTCAGGGTTTTATTTTTCTTTTCTTTGGTGCTTGTATTAGTTCCCTGTGTCTGTCATTTATGTATGTATGTATATATATATATATATATATATATACACACACACACACACCAGAGTGTCAGTGGCTTAAATTAACAGAAATTTATTCATTCATAGTTCAGGAGGTCAAATGGCCAAAATTTGAGTGTTGTTAATATTGGTTCCTTCTGGGAATTCAGAAGACAAACCTATTTCATATTCTTTCTTAGGTGACTACTGCTATTCTTTTGCATTCTTTAGCTGTGGCAGCACAACTTAGTTCTCTACATCCATCATTAGATGATGTTCTCCCTGTGTTCGATTTTTTTTTTTTTTTAATATGGACATCAGTCATTGGATTCGAGCCCATAACCAAGTCTGATCTCAGTTTAATTTAATTACATCTGCAAAGAGCTGATGTTCAACTAAGACAGCTTTCACAGGCTGTCAGGTAATAACACTTGAACATGAATTTTAAGGGACAATTTAAAACACAAAGGAATTGAATAACACAATTAAAAAAACTGTATTATTTAAAGAAAGTGCTTGTGGAAAATATTTGTTTTAAAATACTAGAATTTGTTTTAAGTACTGCATATAAAATGAGTAAGTAGGGGCTTCCCTAGTGGTCCAGTGGGTAAAGAGTCCACTTTGCAGTGCATGGGGCACCGGTTCCATCCCTGGCCCTGTAAGATCCCACATGCAAAGGAGCGGCTTAGCAGGTGTTTCCAATTACGAGCCCGCGCTCTGGAGCACATGTGCCCAGAGCCAGTGCTCTGCAATGAGAGAGGACACTGTGATGGGACGCCCATGCATGCCAATAAGTAAAGATAGACGAAATATAAATGATGACTTAGAGGCAAATAAATAAATAAATAAAATGGGTAGGTAATATGACTCCATCATTCTGTGCTTGAAATGTGAAGTTCAGGACATTTTCTTTTGTTATTTAGGGATGCACATCTTAAATTTAAAACTAATGCCTATTAATATCTCAGACGCTGAGTCAGGATTCTTTTTTTCTTAAGTTAGTTGTTAATGTTTGGGGACCTTTTATCAAATAAAATAAATACAGAAGCACACAGCCAGTGCTTAAGTAGAGGCAAAGGGTGAAACATGGACATAGATTCCATTTAAGATTACATTTCAAGTGCAGAGTGAAAAGTTTCAGTAATGATACTGAATTTTCAAACAATATAGGAAAACCACATCTAAAATCTACATGGTGGGGGTGGAGGGGGGGCTTTGCTGGTGGTCCAGTGGGTAATGACACCGCCTTGCAGTGCAAGGGGCGCAGGTTCCATCCCTGGCCTGGGAAGATCCCACGTGCCGCAGAGCGGCTGGACTGATGTGTCCAATTACCGAGCCAGAGCTCTGGGGCGCATGCGCCCAGAGCCGACGCTCTGCGATGACAGAGGCCACTGTGATGGGACGCCCATGCATGCCAATAAGTAAAGATAGACGAAATATAAATGATGACTTAGAGGCAAATAAATAAATAAATAAAATGGGTAGGTAATATGACTCCATCATTCTGTGCTTGAAATGTGAAGTTCAGGACATTTTCTTTTGTTATTTAGGGATGCACATCTTAAATTTAAAACTAATGCCTATTAATATCTCAGACGCTGAGTCAGGATTCTTTTTTTCTTAAGTTAGTTGTTAATGTTTGGGGACCTTTTATCAAATAAAATAAATACAGAAGCACACAGCCAGTGCTTAAGTAGAGGCAAAGGGTGAAACATGGACATAGATTCCATTTAAGATTACATTTCAAGTGCAGAGTGAAAAGTTTCAGTAATGATACTGAATTTTCAAACAATATAGGAAAACCACATCTAAAATCTACATGGTGGGGGTGGAGGGGGGGCTTTGCTGGTGGTCCAGTGGGTAATGACACCGCCTTGCAGTGCAAGGGGCGCAGGTTCCATCCCTGGCCTGGGAAGATCCCACGTGCCGCAGAGCGGCTGGACCGATGTGTCCAATTACCGAGCCAGAGCTCTGGGGCGCATGCGCCCAGAGCCGACGCTCTGCGATGACAGACGCCACCGCGATGGGAGGCCCATAGGAGCCAAAGAACAAAGATGGAAATAGATGAAAGACCAATAGAAGTGGCCAAAAATAAATAAATAAATAAAATGAAATCTACATGGGGATTCACAGACATGTGAAAAATTATGGCATGTTGAATATAGGTGTTTTTGCATGAGGCAGGGATATTTTAGAGGTAGGAAATATCAGTGATGGCTGGGGAAAAAGAAAGACTATCAATGTACTTGAAAAAAGAGGATAAAAACAGTATTTTCTAGTTAAATCTACCCATTTTGTAGGAAGTAATTTTCAAAAATTTATTTTAACCAAGCCTATTGTTTTACCAAAACTGTGCTTTTGTTTTCAGAGCTCCCATCAAAAAATATATGAAACTAATATCATGTCCTCATTTATCCAAACTTGTAGCTTAATGGAATGAAAGGAAAAAAATCACACATTATCAATGGCTATGTATCATTATTCTCAAATAACAACACTGCAATTTATACATTGTACCACTAACAGACTATAATCAGAACAAGACTAAAAATGTACTGGAACTGAGGCTCAAGTAGATACTATGTTAAGTTATGGATCAATACACTGTAATCAATCCCTTGACAGCGTTTAATTAAAACCCAGAACTCTGGCCAGCATTTATACCTCTAAATTAAAATACATCACAAACTAAACAGAGCTAAACAAATTCAAATACCTGTGTAAGACATGACTGAGCACATAATGAGCCAGACTCTTTCCTATTTGAAATCCTTTCACCTTCAATGAGCAATTCACGACTATAAAAAGAGCGTCAAGATTGTTTAGAGAGAAAATGACACCAGGCCTCAAATTAACCTAACTGTGTGGAAGTTGGTTTTACCATGTACAACATAAATCATCCAGCACTGTAAACAAAGCCTTAAGCTGATTCTCAAAAGAAACTCTGGTTACTTCAACATGAAAAGGAATTTATGCGTTATTATATTATGAGATGTAGTCTTAGTTAACGTAGTAGTAGATATGTCATGAAATGATTGTTTAATCATAATTATAATAATAAATTGTCTCCCCAGTGCTTTATTAAGTTTAATTTACCCTTCAGTTATTTAAAAAATTCATTTAAAATGTATAAAATGAAATATAATTCTACCTCAGAGTTTGATATTATTTTTCCCAGTAGTTTAATAATTTATTTCTCAAATCTGAAAGTCTTGAGATTTATCTCCACTTAATAATGCACGTGATGGTAGAATTAAAGTTGTCCATATATGTTATGATGTATTTCATGTGAGGTGATAAAAGTCTTCAGTAAGCATTTTTGTTACAGAGTCTATTGCTACTATATAGAAAATGTTTTGGAAAATAAACTGATATCAATGACTTTAAAATTAACTGATTATTTACTGTATAAAATGGGTACTTTTCAAATTTTAAAATTATAAATTATAAAATAATAATTAAAAATTATAAAATGAATACAAATAAATTTGAAACTTTATCTCAGCTGGTAAAATGTCCTTTTTAATGTAACCCTAGTTTTTGGAAGAGGGTGATTTTCAAAAATTAGAAATGAAATTTAAAATAAAGAAATAATTTAGGGAAAAACTGGAGGTGAAATACTTCATCCCTGAATTAATTCTGCTTTTCTTTTTAAATTTGATATGCACATCATATTTCTATACCATATTTCACAAGAACCATAATCTTTATATATGCTGTGCTTAGCCACGCAGTCATGTCCAACTCTTTCTGACTCTATGGACTGTAGCCTGCTAGGCTTCTCTGTCCATGTGATTCTCCAGGCAAGAATACTGGAGTAAGTTGCCATGTCCTTCTCCAGGGGATCTTCCTGACCCAGGGATCAAGCCTAGGTCTCCTACATTGCAGGTGGATTCTTTACTGTCTGACATTTACAGGAGGTGCCAAAGGGTTAGTGGACATTTTTGGAAAAGGTAAAGGAACAGAATTGAAGCAAAAAGTGCTGAATAACTGCAAAACAACAGCAGATGAGTTGAAGAAGCTGATCCATTTGCAGACAGAGAAGCTCCAGTCCATTGAGAAAAAGCTAGAATCCAATGAAATAGGAATACAATTTTGGGAACAAAAATATAATTCTAACCTTGAAGAGGAAATTGTCCACCTGGAGCAAAAGATCAAAAGAAACGATGTAGAAATTGAAGAGGAAGAATTTTAGGAAAATGAATTACAGATTGAACAGTAAAATGAAAAACAGCTGAAAGATCAACTTCCAGAAATAAGACAGAAAATCACAGAATGCAAGAGCAAGTTAAAGGGCTATTTAGCTCAGATTTAGACTATGGAAAGTGGTCTCGAGGCAGAAAAATTGCAACAGGAAGTCCAAGAGGCACAAATCAATGAAGACAAAGTCAAAGGCAAGATCGGTAAGGTCAGAGGGGAGATTGACATTCAAGGCCAGCAGAGTCTGAGGCTGGAAAACGGTATTAAAGCTGTGGAAAGATCGCTTGGACAGGCCGCCAAACGGTCACAGGATAAAGAGCAAGAACTGGAGCAGTTGACCAAAGAGCTTCGGCAAGTCAACCTGCCGCAGTTCATCCAGCAGACAGGGACAAAGGTCACCATTTTGCCAGCAGAGCCCATCGAGGTGGAGGCCTTGCCCACGGACATAGGAAGGGAGGTACCTACGTTTCAATCTGGGTCTCTGAAGCTGCCCGGCTCCTCTCAGCAGCTCCCCAGGTAACCTGCATATTCTACAGAATCCTATCTCATCTGGTTTTGATCCTGAAGGTATATATGTATGATGTTACCTGTCTTCAGGAGAGAGACCACGTAAAGGTGCCAAGGACGGTGAAAATTCCTTTGTTGATTCTGTGCCAACGATGAACAGAGGATCTGCTTCACAAGCCACCACGTCTTTTTTTCTGTCCTGAGGTGCACAACATTGGAGCCATACCCCGTGCACTGATGCTGAAGAGCAAAGAGGCAGTTTTCACACACCCACGGTGTTGACATTTTAGTCTAGCAGTGGTCATGCCAAGCCTTCCTGTTTATTTGTAGCATTTTGAGAGCATTAGGAAAGTATTACACTGTGTGCATATGCAAATAAAACAGTGACTTAAGAGTGAAGAGAAATACGTGACTGACTTAGTTTATTTATTCCATGTAATCAACTAATGAGCGAATGTTGATGTTTCACAGTTTTATTAATACTTGCTCTGTGACTGAATTACATTACGTATGGTGTGGTTGTGACTCTGTGTGCATGTGGCCAGCCTCGTGTTCCCGATTCACAGCTCCACTCATGCCCTCGGGTGCTCCGCCTTTGTGAACCCATCCGAGCCGTCGCTCAGTTAGGTGAGAGAACTCAGGTTTTCTTCTTGTCATCTAATGACATTGAAAAAAATTATCTCTATGCTTTCCCTTTGAAATCTTAAGGAACAAGCTGAATTAATTTTTGTTTATGTCAAACTTATTTTAGCATCAGGATATTTTTGGTTTAACAACACAGTCAGATTCAGGACCACAATCAGTTTCAAACAGTTGTTATAATAGCACATAACTGAACATTTTTGCCCTTTGGATTTAGTTAATCAACTAGGCAAAGCTTGTGTTCATCATGCATTATTTTCATTCAACTTATTAGGTATATGATTTTGTGATATTTACAATTTTTACTAAAGAAATAGCATAGTGACTCAGTTTGCAAGACCCCCCTTTGAGCAGTCGAGGTGGAGGCCTTGCCCACGGACATAGGAAGGGAGGTACATACGTTTCAATCTGGGTCTCTGAAGCTGCCCGGCTCCTCTCAGCAGCTCCCCAGGTAACCTGCATATTCTACAGAATCCTATCTCATCTGGTTTTGATCCTGAAGGTATATATGTATGATGTTACCTGTCTTCAGGAGAGAGACCACGTAAAGGTGCCAAGGACGGTGAAAATTCCTTTGTTGATTCTGTGCCAACGATGAACAGAGGATCTGCTTCACAAGCCACCACGTCTTTTTTTCTGTCCTGAGGTGCACAACATTGGAGCCATACCCCGTGCACTGATGCTGAAGAGCAAAGAGGCAGTTTTCACACACCCACGGTGTTGACATTTTAGTCTAGTAGTGGTCATGCCAAGCCTTCCTGTTTATTTGTAGCATTTTGAGAGCATTAGGAAAGTATTACACTGTGTGCATATGCAAATAAAACAGTGACTTAAGAGTGAAGAGAAATACGTGACTGACTTAGTTTATTTATTCCATGTAATCAACTAATGAGCGAATGTTGATGTTTCACAGTTTTTATTAATACTTGCTCTGTGACTGAATTACATTACGTATGGTGTGGTTGTGACTCTGTGTGCATGTGGCCAGCCTCGTGTTCCCGATTCACAGCTCCACTCATGCCCTCGGGTGCTCCGCCTTTGTGAACCCATCTGAGCCGTCGCTCAGTTAGGTGAGAGAACTCAGGTTTTCTTCTTGTCATCTAATGACATTGAAAAAAATTATCTCTATGCTTTCCCTTTGAAATCTTAAGGAACAAGCTGAATTAATTTTTGTTTATGTCAAACTTATTTTAGCATCAGGATATTTTTGGTTTAACAACACAGTCAGATTCAGGACCACAATCAGTTTCAAACAGTTGTTATAATAGCACATAACTGAACATTTTTGCCCTTTGGATTTAGTTAATCAACTAGGCAAAGCTTGTGTTCATCATGCATTATTTTCATTCAACTTATTAGGTATATGATTTTGTGATATTTACAATTTTTTACTAAGAAGTATAAAATACATGGGGCTTCCATAGTGACTCAGCAGTCAATATAGATGGCTGGATAGATAGATAGATAGGCCAGTACTACATAAATGCACAGTACAATGAATAGCCATAAAATAATCATCCAAGCTGTGCATTCTCATAAATTCCACATATTCCTTCACAATTACATGTCTTCCCTGTCTCAGTGACGTTAATTTGACCTTAGCTTTTATGATAATCATTTCCATGTTTTCTTTACAGTTTTACCTTCTATGTGTGCATCAAAATAGAACAGTTTGTACTGTTTCTGTACTTTATATCAACAATTGATATTCATATCATATCAACATGTCATTTTCATATGCTTCTTTGCTCATTTTAAGATGGTATTGGAATTACTTCAGTTTATTATCTTTTTGCTAGATAAATTTACATTTTATACATATAATGCAACTAATTTATCCATTCTAATGTAGATGACCTTTCAATCATTTCTAGTTTAGGACAATGAAAAACAATGCTACTATAAGCATCTCTGTGCATAGGTTTTGGTGAGCCTTTACTGACAATTCATTCAAGAGTGGAATATATGTTCTTAGGATGTACATACCTTCATAAAATTAATACAAAAATCAGTAGATAATGAAAATTTCCATTGTTTCACAAGTTTTCCCAACACATTGAATTGTCAGATTTTCTATTTATTGAAGACGTTGCTTAATTTTCATGTTATACTGTTGCTATCAGTTATATTTTTTTCTGTTTTGAAGTTCTCATTCAAGATGTTTGCCAGTTTTTAAATAGATTGTGTTTTATTTTTATCCTTATTAGTAAGTAGAGATTCTGCCAGTCTTGAATATGAATTGTTGATCAATTACTTTCAAAGGAAAGAAGCTGCTAATTTGGTTGTAAATAAATGTCTCAATTTCTTCTCATATCATAAATGCTCTATGTTTCCTTTTGTGTGTGTGTGTGGCTTATATTTCTTTTTTTTTATTTCTTTATTTTAAAGGTTTTACAGAGTTTTGTTGTTCACAGACATGTATGTTCCCAGATCAATGTTACTGGTATATGCATTTTTTCATTAAATTTAGGTATATGATTTTGTGATATTTACAATTTTTACTAGAAGATAAATAGGCTTCCATAGTGACTCAGCAGTCAATATAGATGGCTGGATAGATAGATAGATAGGCCAGTACTACATAAATGCACAGTACAATGAATAGCCATAAAATAATCATCCAAGCTGTGCATTCTCATAAATTCCACATATTCCTTCACAATTACATGTCTTCCCTGTCTCAGTGACGTTAATTTGACCTTAGCTTTTATGATAATCATTTCCATGTTTTCTTTACAGTTTTACCTTCTATGTGTGCATCAAAATAGAACAGTTTGTACTGTTTGTGTACTTTATATCAACAATTGATATTCATATCATATCAACATGTCATTTTCATATGCTTCTTTGCTCATTTTAAGATGGTATTGGAATTACTTCAGTTTATTATCTTTTTGCTAGATAAATTTACATTTTATACATATAATGCAACTAATTTATCCATTCTAATGTAGATGACCTTTCAATCATTTCTAGTTTAGGACAATGAAAAACAATGCTACTATAAGCATCTCTGTGCATAGGTTTTGGTGAGCCTTTACTGACAATTCATTCAAGAGTGGAATATATGTTCTTAGGATGTACATACCTTCATAAAATTAATACAAAAATCAGTAGATAATGAAAATTTCCATTGTTTCACAAGTTTTCCCAACACATTGAATTGTCAGATTTTCTATTTATTGAAGACGTTGCTTAATTTTCATGTTATACTGTTGCTATCAGTTATATTTTTTTCTGTTTTGAAGTTCTCATTCAAGATGTTTGCCAGCTTTTAAATAGATTGTGTTTTATTTTTATCCTTATTAGTAAGTAGAGATTCTGCCAGTCTTGAATATGAATTGTTGATCAATTACTTTCAAAGGAAAGAAGCTGCTAATTTGGTTGTAAATAAATGTCTCAATTTCTTCTCATATCATAAATGCTCTATGTTTCCTTTTGTGTGTGTGTGTGGCTTATATTTCTTTTTTTTTATTTCTTTATTTTAAAGGTTTTACAGAGTTTTGTTGTTCACAGACATGTATGTTCCCAGATCAGTCAGATGCATATCCCTGGACGCCAACCCCCAGAACCCCCCATCCCACCCGTCCAGACCATCGCCCCATGCCATTGTGAGCACTCCTATTCCCTTAGCACAATAACAATAGCTATCTTTTCCACACATGACACTATAGGTTTCCATATTACTCCCTCCATGCCTCCCCCTCCCTATTTCTTCCCCACAATGTCCATATGTCTATGCTCTGTCTGTTCTTCCATGAGTTCACTGCGTGTGTTATCAAGACCGTCCTACTAGATTCCATATATATGTATTAGTATACTGTATTTGTCTTTCTCTTTTTGACTTACTTCACTTTTTATGATAGGTTCTAGAGTCAGCCACTTCATTAGGACTGAGTCTTCTGCATTTCTTTTAACAGCTGTGTAGTATTCCATTTTATATATGTACCAGGGCTTCTGGATCCATTCATTTGTCAATGGACATCTAGGTTGCTTCCATGTTCTGGCTATTGTATAGAGAGTTGCAATGAACACTGGGGTACAGGTGCTTCTTTCACTTTTGATTCATCAGGATATAAGCCTAAGAGTGGGATTGCTGGGTCATAGGGTGCTTCTATTTTTAGTTTTTTAAGAAATCTCCAGACTGTCTTCCATAGAATGTATCAATTGACATTCCCTCCAGCAATGCAAGAGGGTTCCCTTTTCTCCACACCCTCTCCAGCATTTATGCCTGCAGAATTTTTGAAGATGGTCATTCTGACGGGTGTGATGTGGTATCTCATTGTGGTTTTAATTTGCATTTTTCTAATAATAAGTGAGGTTGAGCATCATTTCACGTGCTTTTGGGCCATCTGTATGTCCTCTTTGGAGCGGCGTCTCTTTAGATCTTTTTCCCATTTTTTGATTGGGTTGTTCATTTTTCCAGTGCTGAGTTGTCTGAGTTGCTTGTAGATTTTGGAGATTAATTCTTTGTCTGTTGTTTCATTTGCTATGATTTTCTCCCACTCTCTGGGGTGTCTGTTCAGCCTTTTTTTATTTGTTTATTTTAAAGGTTTTACAGAGTTTTGTTGTTCACAGACATGTATGTTCCCAGATCAGTCAGATGCATATCCCTGGACGCCAACCCCCAGAACCCCCCATCCCACCCGTCCAGACCATCGCCCCATGCCATTGTGAGCACTCCTATTCCCTTAGCACAATAACAATAGCTATCTTTTCCACACATGACAGTATAGGTTTCCATATTACTCCCTCCATGCCTCCCCCTCCCTATTTCTTCCCCACAATGTCCATATGTCTATGCTCTGTCTGTTCTTCCATGAGTTCACTGCGTGTGTTATCAAGACCGTCCTACTAGATTCCATATATATGTATTAGTATACTGTATTTGTCTTTCTCTTTTTGACTTACTTCACTTTTTATGATAGGTTCTAGAGTCAGCCACTTCATTAGGACTGAGTCTTCTGCATTTCTTTTAACAGCTGTGTAGTATTCCATTTTATATATGTACCAGGGCTTCTGGATCCATTCATTTGTCAATGGACATCTAGGTTGCTTCCATGTTCTGGCTATTGTATAGAGAGTTGCAATGAACACTGGGGTACAGGTGCTTCTTTCACTTTTGATTCATCAGGATATAAGCCTAAGAGTGGGATTGCTGGGTCATAGGGTGCTTCTATTTTTAGTTTTTTAAGAAATCTCCAGACTGTCTTCCATAGAATGTATCAATTGACATTCCCTCCAGCAATGCAAGAGGGTTCCCTTTTCTCCACACCCTCTCCAGCATTTATGCCTGCAGAATTTTTGAAGATGGTCATTCTGACGGGTGTGATGTGGTATCTCATTGTGGTTTTAATTTGCATTTTTCTAATAATAAGTGAGGTTGAGCATCATTTCACGTGCTTTTGGGCCATCTGTATGTCCTCTTTGGAGAGGCGTCTCTTTAGATCTTTTTCCCATTTTTTGATTGGGTTGTTCATTTTTCCGGTGCTGAGTTGTCTGAGTTGCTTGTAGATTTTGGAGATTAATTCTTTGTCTGTTGTTTCATTTGCTATGATTTTCTCCCACTCTCTGGGGTGTCTGTTCAGCTTTTTGGTGGTTTCTTTTGCTGTACAAAAACTTTTAAGTTTCATGAGGTCCCACATGTTCATTTGTCTTTTCAGTTCTGCTATTTTAGCAGGTGGGTCACAGAAGATCTTGCTTTGATTGATGTCCTTGAGGGTTTTGCCTATATTCTCCTCTAAGAGTTTGATGGTTTCTGGTCTTACATTTAGGTCTTTAATCCATTTTGAGTTGATCTTAGTGTATGGTGTTAGGGAATGTTCCAACTTCATTTTTTTGCATGTAGCTGTCCAATTTTCCCAGCACCACTTGTTGAAGAGGCTGTCTTTGTCCCATTTTATAGTTTTGCCTCCTTTGTCAACAATAAGGTACCCATAGGTGTGTGGGTTTATCTCTGGGTTCTCGATCTTGTTCCATTGGTCTACAGTTCTGTTTTTGTGCCAGTACCATACTGTCTTGATGACTGTTGCTTTGTAGTAGAGTCTGAAGTTAGGGAGGCTGATTCCTCCAGTTCCGTTTTTCTTTCTCAGGACTGCTTTGGCTATTCGAGGTCTTTTGTGTTTCCATATGAACTGTGTTATTCGTTGGTCTAGTTCTGTGAAAAATGTCAATGGTAGTTGAATAGGTATTGCATTGAATCTGTAGATGATATTTGGTAGTACGATCATTTTCACAATATTGATTCTTCTGACCCAGGAACATGGAATATCTCTCCATCTGTTTAAGTCCTCTTTAATGTCTCTCATGAGTGTCTTGTAATTTTCTGTGTACAATTCTTTTGTTAGTTTGGGTAGGTTTATTCCTAGGTATTTTATTCTTTTGGTTGCAATGGTGAAGGGGATTGCCTCTTTGATTTCGTTTTCTGATTTTTCATTGTTTGTGTATATGAATGCCAGTGACTTCTGTGTGTTGACTTTGTAGATTTTGGAGATTAATTCTTTGTCTGTTGTTTCATTTGCTATGATTTTCTCCCACTCTCTGGGGTGTCTGTTCAGCTTTTTGGTGGTTTCTTTTGCTGTACAAAAACTTTTAAGTTTCATGAGGTCCCACATGTTCATTTGTCTTTTCAGTTCTGCTATTTTAGCAGGTGGGTCACAGAAGATCTTGCTTTGATTGATGTCCTTGAGGGTTTTGCCTATATTCTCCTCTAAGAGTTTGATGGTTTCTGGTCTTACATTTAGGTCTTTAATCCATTTTGAGTTGATCTTAGTGTATGGTGTTAGGGAATGTTCCAACTTCATTTTTTTGCATGTAGCTGTCCAATTTTCCCAGCACCACTTGTTGAAGAGGCTATCTTTGTCCCATTTTATAGTTTTGCCTCCTTTGTCAACAATAAGGTACCCATAGGTGTGTGGGTTTATCTCTGGGTTCTCGATCTTGTTCCATTGGTCTACAGTTCTGTTTTTGTGCCGGTACCATACTGTCTTGATGACTGTTGCTTTGTAGTAGAGTCTGAAGTTAGGGAGGCTGATTCCTCCAGTTCCGTTTTTCTTTCTCAGGACTGCTTTGGCTATTCGAGGTCTTTTGTGTTTCCATATGAACTGTGTTATTCGTTGGTCTAGTTCTGTGAAAAATGTCAATGGTAGTTGAATAGGTATTGCATTGAATCTGTAGATGATATTTGGTAGTACGATCATTTTCACAATATTGATTCTTCTGACCCAGGAACATGGAATATCTCTCCATCTGTTTAAGTCCTCTTTAATGTCTCTCATGAGTGTCTTGTAATTTTCTGTGTACAATTCTTTTGTTAGTTTGGGTAGGTTTATTCCTAGGTATTTTATTCTTTTGGTTGCAATGGTGAAGGGGATTGCCTCTTTGATTTCGTTTTCTGATTTTTCATTGTTTGTGTATATGAATGCCAGTGACTTCTGTGTGTTGACTTTGTAACCTGTGACTTTGCTGAATTCGTTGATTAGCTCTAGTAGCTTTGTAATAGTGTCTTTGGAATTTTCTATGTATAATATCATGTTGTCTGCAAAAAGAGAGAGCTTGACTTCTTCCTTTCCAATCTGGATCCCTTTGATTTCTTTCTCTTCTCTTATTGCTGTTGCTAGCATTTCCAGGACTATGTTCAATAGTAGTGGTGAAAGTGAACACCCCAGTCTTGTTCCTGATCTTAGAGGGAATGCTTTCAGTTTTTCATCATTGAGGATAATGTTTACTGTGGACTTCTCATATATGGCTTTTATTCTGTTGAGATAGGTTCCTTCTATGCCCATTTTCTGAAGAGTTTTGATCATAAATGGATGTTGTACTTTGTCGAAGGCTTTTTCTGCATCTATTGAAATGATCATGTGATTTTTGTCTCTCAGTTTGTTGATATGGTGTATCACATTGTTTGATTTGCGGATTTTGAAGAATCCTTGCATGCCTGGGATGAACCCGACTTGATCATAATGTATGAGTTTTTTGATGTGTCATTAAATTCTGTTTGCTAGCATTTTGTTGAGGATCTTGGCATCTAAGTTCATCAGAGAAATTGGTCTGCAATTTTCCTTTTCCTTTTATGTATTGTCTTTGCCTGGTTTGGGTATCAGGGTGATGGTGGCCTCGTAGAATGTGTTTGGAAGTTTTCCTTCCTGTGCAATTTTTTGAAAGAGTTTTAGAAGGACAGGCATTAGCTCTTCTTTTTTTTTTTAAATATTTATTTGTTTTATTTATTTTGGGCGGGGATCAGGTTGGGGAGGGAGGGGAGCGGGCGGGCCACTTCTATTGGTCTTTCATTTCTCTATTTTCATCCGTCTTTGTTCTTTGGCTCCTGTGGGTCTCCCATCGCAGTGGCGTCTGTCGTTGCAGAGTGTCGGCTTTGGGTGCATGTGCTCCAGAGCTCTGGTTTGGTAATTGGACACATCGATCCAGCCGCTCCACGGCACGTGGGATCTTCCCAGGCCAGGGATCGAACTGGCACCCCTTGCACCGCAAGGCGGTGTCCTTACCCACTGGACCACCAGGGAAGCCCCATTAGCTCTTCTTTAAATGTTTGATAGAATTCGGCTGTGAAGCCATCTGGCTCTGGACCTTTATTTTTGGGTAGATTTTTAATCACAGATTCGATTTCAGAGCTGTGATTGGGTTGTTCAAAGTTTCTGTTTCTTCCTGGCTCAGTCTTGGGAGATTAATCTTCCCCAAGAAACTGTCCATTTCTTCCAGCTTGTCCAGTTTTTTGCCATATAGCTGTTCATAATAGTCTCTTAGAATCCTTTGGATGTCTGCATTATCTGTTGTAATCTCTCCTTTTTCGTTTTTGATTTTGTTGATCTCGTTCTTCCCCCTCTTTTTCTTAATGAGTCTGGCCAGTGGCTTGTCAATTTTGTTTACCTTTTCGAAGACTTTTTGTTTTATTTATCCGTACTATAGTTCCTTTCATTTCTTTCTCATTTATTTCTGCTCTAGTCTTTATAATTTCTCTTCTTCTGCTGGCTTTGGGGTGCTTTTGTTCTTCTTTCTCCAATTGTTTTAAGTGGAGGGTTAGGTCATCTGCTTCATACTTTCCTGGGATGAACCCGACTTGATCATAATGTATGAGTTTTTTGATGTGTCATTAAATTCTGTTTGCTAGCATTTTGTTGAGGATCTTGGCATCTAAGTTCATCAGAGAAATTGGTCTGCAATTTTCCTTTTCCTTTTATGTATTGTCTTTGCCTGGTTTGGGTATCAGGGTGATGGTGGCCTCGTAGAATGTGTTTGGAAGTTTTCCTTCCTGTGCAATTTTTTGAAAGAGTTTTAGAAGGACAGGCATTAGCTCTTCTTTTTTTTTTTAAATATTTATTTGTTTTATTTATTTTGGGCGGGGATCAGGTTGGGGAGGGAGGGGAGCGGGCGGGCCACTTCTATTGGTCTTTCATTTCTCTATTTTCATCCGTCTTTGTTCTTTGGCTCCTGTGGGTCTCCCATCGCAGTGGCGTCTGTCGTTGCAGAGTGTCGGCTTTGGGTGCATGTGCTCCAGAGCTCTGGTTTGGTAATTGGACACATCGATCCAGCCGCTCCACGGCACGTGGGATCTTCCCAGGCCAGGGATCGAACCGGCGCCCCTTGCACTGCAAGGCGGTGTCTTTACCCACTGGACCACCAGGGAAGCCCCATTAGCTCTTCTTTAAATGTTTGATAGAATTCGGCTGTGAAGCCATCTGGCTCTGGACCTTTATTTTTGGGTAGATTTTTAATCACAGATTCGATTTCAGAGCTGTGATTGGGTTGTTCAAAGTTTCTGTTTCTTCCTGGCTCAGTCTTGGGAGATTAATCTTCCCCAAGAAACTGTCCATTTCTTCCAGCTTGTCCAGTTTTTTGCCATATAGCTGTTCATAATAGTCTCTTAGAATCCTTTGGATGTCTGCATTATCTGTTGTAATCTCTCCTTTTTCGGTTTTGATTTTGTTGATCTCGTTCTTCCCCCTCTTTTTCTTAATGAGTCTGGCCAGTGGCTTGTCAATTTTGTTTACCTTTTCGAAGACTTTTTGTTTTATTTATCCGTACTATAGTTCCTTTCATTTCTTTCTCATTTATTTCTGCTCTAGTCTTTATAATTTCTCTTCTTCTGCTGGCTTTGGGGTGCTTTTGTTCTTCTTTCTCCAATTGTTTTAAGTGGAGGGTTAGGTCATCTGCTTCATACTTTCCTAGTTCCTTGAGGTGGGATTATATTGCTATAAATTTCCCTCTTAGAACTCCTTTTTTGGTATCCCATAGTCTTTGCACGGTCGTGTGTTCATTATCATTTTCTTCTAGGAATTTTTTAATTTCTCCTTTGATTTCCTGAGGAATCAGTTGGTTATTTAGGTATGTGTTGTTTAATCTCCATGTGTTTGTGCTTTTAGCGTTTTTTTTTCCTGTAGTTGATCTCTAGTCTCATTGCATTGTGGTCTGAGAAGATGGTTGATATAATTTTGGTTTTCTTGAACTGACTGAGGTTAGATTTGTGGCCCAAGATGTGGTCTATCCTGGAGAATGTTCCGTGAGCACTTGAGAAGAAAGTGTATTCTTCTACTTTTGGATGGAACGTCCTAAAGATATTGATGAGGTCCATTTTTTCTAGTGTGGCATTTAACACTTTTGTTTCTTTATTAATTTTCCGTTTGGATGATCTATCCATTGGTGTGAGAGGAGTGTTAAAGTCTCCCACTATTATTGTGTTATTATTGACTTCTTCTTTTAAGTCTGAAAATATCTGTCCTTATGTATTGAGGTGCCCCTGTGTTGGGTGCGAAGATATTCATGATTGTTATGTCTTCCTCTTGGATGGATCCCTTAATCATGATGTAGTGACCTGCCTTGTCTCTTAGAATCTTTACTTTAAAATCTATTTTGTCTGATATGAGGATTGCTACTCCAGCTTTCTTTTTATTTCCATTTGCATGGAATATCTTTTTCCAGCCTCTCACTTTCAGTCTGTGAGTGTCTCTAGGTCTGAAGTGGGTCTCTGGTAAACAGCATATATATGGGTCATGTTTCTGGATCCATTCAGCCAGCCTGTGTCGTTTGGTTGGAGCATTTAATCCATTTACATTCAAAGTAATTATTGATATGAATGTTCCTATTGTCATCTTCTTAGAAGTTTGGGGTTTGACTTGTAGGACTTCTCCTACTCTTGTATTTATTGGCTATATCAGGCCGTTTAACACTTGTTGTAGGGCTGGTTTTGTGGTACAGAATTCTTTTAGTTTTTGCTTGTCTGTGAAGCTTTTGACTTCTCCATCAATTCTGAATGAGATTCTTGCTGGGTAGAGAATTCTTGGTTGGAGGTTATTCTCTTTTAGCCGTTTAAATGTGTCTTGCCATTCTCTTCTGGCCTGCAGGGTTTCTGTTGAAAGATCCACAGTTAGACGTATGAGGTTTCCTTTATATGTTATTTGTTGTTTGCTCCTAGCTGCTTTTAGTAATCTGTCTTTATATTTAGTCTGCGTAGTTTGGTTAGAATGTGCCTTGGTCTGAGAAGATGGTTGATATAATTTTGGTTTTCTTGAACTGACTGAGGTTAGATTTGTGGCCCAAGATGTGGTCTATCCTGGAGAATGTTCCGTGAGCACTTGAGAAGAAAGTGTATTCTTCTACTTTTGGATGGAACGTCCTAAAGATATTGATGAGGTCCATTTTTTCTAGTGTGGCATTTAACACTTTTGTTTCTTTATTAATTTTCCGTTTGGATGATCTATCCATTGGTGTGAGAGGAGTGTTAAAGTCTCCCACTATTATTGTGTTATTATTGACTTCTTCTTTTAAGTCTGAAAATATCTGTCCTTATGTATTGAGGTGCCCCTGTGTTGGGTGCGAAGATATTCATGATTGTTATGTCTTCCTCTTGGATGGATCCCTTAATCATGATGTAGTGACCTGCCTTGTCTCTTAGAATCTTTACTTTAAAATCTATTTTGTCTGATATGAGGATTGCTACTCCAGCTTTCTTTTTATTTCCATTTGCATGGAATATCTTTTTCCAGCCTCTCACTTTCAGTCTGTGAGTGTCTCTAGGTCTGAAGTGGGTCTCTGGTAAACAGCATATATATGGGTCATGTTTCTGGATCCATTCAGCCAGCCTGTGTCGTTTGGTTGGAGCATTTAATCCATTTACATTCAAAGTAATTATTGATATGAATGTTCCTATTGTCATCTTCTTAGAAGTTTGGGGTTTGACTTGTAGGACTTCTCCTACTCTTGTATTTATTGGCTATATCAGGCCGTTTAACACTTGTTGTAGGGCTGGTTTTGTGGTACAGAATTCTTTTAGTTTTTGCTTGTCTGTGAAGCTTTTGACTTCTCCATCAATTCTGAATGAGATTCTTGCTGGGTAGAGAATTCTTGGTTGGAGGTTATTCTCTTTTAGCCGTTTAAATGTGTCTTGCCATTCTCTTCTGGCCTGCAGGGTTTCTGTTGAAAGATCCACAGTTAGACGTATGAGGTTTCCTTTATATGTTATTTGTTGTTTGCTCCTAGCTGCTTTTAGTAATCTGTCTTTATATTTAGTCTGCGTTAGTTTGGTTAGAATGTGCCTTGGTGTGTTTCTTCTGGGGTTTCTCCTGTATGGAACTCTTTGTGCTTCTTGGACTTGGTTGACTATTGCCTTTCCCATGCTGGGGAAGTTTTCAACTATAACCTCTTCAAGAACTTTTTCATAGTCTTTCTCCCCCTCTTCTTTCTCTGGAACTCCTATAATTCTAATGTTGGTGTGTTTGATATTGTCCCATAGGTCTTAAATGATATCCTCAGTTCTTTTAATTCTTTCAGCTTTGTTCTGTTCTTCAGCATTTATTTCCACCATTCTGTCTTCCAGCTCGCTTATCCGTTCTTCTGCCTCTGATACTCTACTGTCGAGGCCTTCTATAGTATTTTTGAGTTCAGCAATTGAGTTGGTGGTCTCTATTTGCTTATTTTTCATTTCCTGCATGTCTTTTTTCAATGCACTAATTTCCTCTAATATTCTGTTTATGGTGTTTTGCATTCTCATTAGTATAGTTTTTCAGAATTCTCTTTCAGATAATTTGTCTATCTCCTCCTCTGTCATTTGAAGCTGTGTTTCTCTAGCTTGGTCCTTCATTTGTGCAGTGTTTCTCTGTCGTTTCATTATTAGGTTAGTTTTTGTTTCTTTTGTGTGTGTCTCTGTGTATGAAGTTCTTTACTCCACCAGGCTTCTTGGTTGAATTCTCCCTTTCTTTGGGTTTCTGTCATTGTAGAAGGGTTCAATGGTTTGTGTCTTGGGTGGTGTTAGGTCTTGTTTACAGGTGAATAATCTCTAATGTTGTATGTTCTTTGATAGTGTGGGGTCTTGGAATCAGGGATTCTACTCCAAGGATCCTTGGTTTGATGATTGATCATGGTGTGTAGGCTCTATGTCTGGCTTGCTATGGTGTTCCGTGATATTAGTTCAAATACTAGCATCTGAGGAACAAGAGGTGTGTCCCTGATGGGTGACAATCATAAAAGCATGCAGATGTTTTCTAACATAGTCATAAGATATACATATATACATACACAGCAATAACCACATCTAACTAGTCTTACAGTGTTAAAGCATAGGAAATTTTTCTGGCAAACGACGCAATCAAAGATGATATTTGCCCGTTAAGCTCTGAATTAATTAAAATAGTGCCTGGAAAAATAGATCCGGGGCCAGGTCCTGGTTTGGACTATTTCATTGAAAGCAATTTTTAGCTAAGACATGTGTTGGAGGTGAGGAGGTGGAGAGTGTATGGGTAATGAGAAGGAATAGATTCGTCTTGGAAGGATTTTATAGGGTTATGTAGCCAAGATTAGTGTGTTGTATTGTTTAGTGCAGCTGGAAGAGAATAGTGGAGACAGGAAGGTAGGAAATATTTATCTAAAGGATAGTGGTAGATAGGAGAAAGTTTTATATTTAGAACATAGAGGGAGGAAGCAGTGGCAAAGAGGAAAGAAAATTAGAAGTTTCCAAGAATTAAATTTTTTAAAAAAGTAAAACTTAAAAATCAAAAAAAAAAGAAATTAAAAATTAAAAAGGGAAGAAAAAATAAGAAGAGACAAAAAAAATAAATAAATAAAAAGCCTGACCTATCAAACAAATAAACAGTACCATCCACAACAAATAAACAAACAAAAAAAGCTAAATACTGTCCCCGGTTTTTATCCTCTCATCTGTCTGGTGGAAGTCAATCTGCTCTCGATGGTGTTGTCTTGATGATGTAGCCTTTCCCTTAAGGCACCGGCTGCTATGGTTTGTTTTAAGCCAAATAAGGTGTTGCTGCAAGCTCAGGTGCTGGCCGGGATGGCGGGCTGATCCCAGTCCATCAGGCGGAGGGCCGTGGCACGCGCAGTCCCGTGTTGGAGGGGGGTGCCCCGGCTCTGCCCTGCACCTGTCTGTAGCCTCCAATATCTGCCCTTCTCCCGGCTTCCTCCGCTGCGGGTGTAGCTATGGGGGTGCACGGGCTCCTCCGCCACTGGCGCCATGCACTGCCAGTTATGCGTCCAAGTCCCAAAGGCAGGCACAAGCTTCCCGTCTGGCTTGAGCCTGGTCCCTGGTCAGCAATCCATGGGTGACTTCCTTCAGCTATTCCCCACAATCATAAAAGCATGCAGATGTTTTCTAACATAGTCATAAGATATACATATATACATACACAGCAATAACCACATCTAACTAGTCTTACAGTGTTAAAGCATAGGAAATTTTTCTGGCAAACGACGCAATCAAAGATGATATTTGCCCGTTAAGCTCTGAATTAATTAAAATAGTGCCTGGAAAAATAGATCCGGGGCCAGGTCCTGGTTTGGACTATTTCATTGAAAGCAATTTTTAGCTAAGACATGTGTTGGAGGTGAGGAGGTGGAGAGTGTATGGGTAATGAGAAGGAATAGATTCGTCTTGGAAGGATTTTATAGGGTTATGTAGCCAAGATTAGTGTGTTGTATTGTTTAGTGCAGCTGGAAGAGAATAGTGGAGACAGGAAGGTAGGAAATATTTATCTAAAGGATAGTGGTAGATAGGAGAAAGTTTTATATTTAGAACATAGAGGGAGGAAGCAGTGGCAAAGAGGAAAGAAAATTAGAAGTTTCCAAGAATTAAATTTTTTAAAAAAGTAAAACTTAAAAATCAAAAAAAAAAGAAATTAAAAATTAAAAAGGGAAGAAAAAATAAGAAGAGACAAAAAAAATAAATAAATAAAAAGCCTGACCTATCAAACAAATAAACAGTACCATCCACAACAAATAAACAAACAAAAAAAGCTAAATACTGTCCCCGGTTTTTATCCTCTCATCTGTCTGGTGGAAGTCAATCTGCTCTCGATGGTGTTGTCTTGATGATGTAGCCTTTCCCTTAAGGCACCGGCTGCTATGGTTTGTTTTAAGCCAAATAAGGTGTTGCTGCAAGCTCAGGTGCTGGCCGGGATGGCGGGCTGATCCCAGTCCATCAGGCGGAGGGCCGCGGCACGCGCAGTCCCGTGTTGGAGGGGGGTGCCCCGGCTCTGCCCTGCACCTGTCTGTAGCCTCCAATATCTGCCCTTCTCCCGGCTTCCTCCGCTGCGGGTGTAGCTATGGGGGTGCACGGGCTCCTCCGCCACTGGCGCGCATGCACTGCCAGTTATGCGTCCAAGTCCCAAAGGCAGGCACAAGCTTCCCCGTCTGGCTTGAGCCTGGTCCCTGGTCAGCAATCCATGGGTGACTTCCCCTTCAGCTATTCCCCCACTAGAAGTGTTTGAACTTACCCGGTGCCAGGTGGAAAGTCGCGATTTTCGCCCAGCCAAGTGGCGCGATTTTCGCACTGGGCGCTCCCTCGGGCTCCAGGTCTCTAGGCAGCACTCCGTGCATTCTGCCAGGCCCTGCTCCAGTATCCTATCTTTGCAGTGTCTTCATTTCTGCCAGTGATTGGGGCGGGTTCTTGGAATTTTCACGCTGAACGCTGCCCTCTCTCCCCCGAGGCTCCGCTCAGGCCCTCTTTTAGGGCACTTGCTGGCGCGCGCTCTGTCAGTGCGGTCTGGCGTGGGGGTTAGGATAGAGGGTTCTTAGAACAGTAGCTGTGGGAGAGATCTGGCTGTTCACTCTTCTACTCTCATGGACCTATGGAGTTCTTCTGTGGTCTAGCAGCTGGTTTGTTGGTGGTGTTTCATTTCTTGATTAGTTCTGGTGATTCTGTTGGGGAGCTGGTGAAATCTTCCCCTCATTCCTCCGCCATCTTGGCTCCCCCCTCTATGTTTCCTTTTTAAGAGAACTTTCCCTAGCCATGTTCTTGATCAAAATTCTGAATATATATATTTCCTCTTTTCAATAACTTTGACATTTAAATGACAAGGACTTATTTTATCAAATATAGCACACTTGTAATATAATGCACATATCTTTAATACATAGATTTTTATACTAAAATTTTATAAAATTTTGCAAACAACCTTATCTATTTATTCACCACCCAGATCAAAACATATACCTCTAATATCACACTAGAAACTTCTACACTCCTCCTTCCCAATTAATCCCCTACCAAAATGTAGATATTATTGTGATCTGTAACAATATCATCAGTTTTTAAAAATTCGTATAAGTGGAATCGGGAATTAGATCCTTTCCAAAATGTAAAAACATTTCAGGTAGCATACCTGTCTGTAGCCTCCAATATCTGCCCTTCTCCCGGCTTCCTCCGCTGCGTGTAGCTATGGGGTGCACTTTGCCAGTTCATTGCGTCCAAGTCCCAAAGGCAGGCACAAGCTTCCCCGTCTGGCTTGAGCCTGGTCCCTGGTCAGCAATCCATGGGTGACTTCCCCTTCAGCTATTCCCCCACTAGAAGTGTTTGAACTTACCCGGTGCCAGGTGGAAAGTCGCGATTTTCGCCCAGCCAAGTGGCGCGATTTTCGCACTGGGCGCTCCCTCGGGCTCCAGGTCTCTAGGCAGCACTCCGTGCATTCTGCCAGGCCCTGCTCCAGTATCCTATCTTTGCAGTGTCTTCATTTCTGCCAGTGATTGGGGCGGGTTCTTGGAATTTTCACGCTGAACGCTGCCCTCTCTCCCCCGAGGCTCCGCTCAGGCCCTCTTTTAGGGCACTTGCTGGCGCGCGCTCTGTCAGTGCGGTCTGGCGTGGGGGTTAGGATAGAGGGTTCTTAGAACAGTAGCTGTGGGAGAGATCTGGCTGTTCACTCTTCTACTCTCATGGACCTATGGAGTTCTTCTGTGGTCTAGCAGCTGGTTTGTTGGTGGTGTTTCATTTCTTGATTAGTTCTGGTGATTCTGTTGGGGAGCTGGTGAAATCTTCCCCTCATTCCTCCG
Source organism: Tragulus kanchil (assembly GCA_022376925.1). Classification (NCBI taxonomy): domain Eukaryota; kingdom Metazoa; phylum Chordata; class Mammalia; order Artiodactyla; family Tragulidae; genus Tragulus; species Tragulus kanchil. The sequence goes on from JAIOJX010000004.1 coordinate 218,724,260, forward strand.
CCATCTTGGCTCCCCCCTCTATGTTTCCTTTTTAAGAGAACTTTCCCTAGCCATGTTCTTGATCAAAATTCTGAATATATATATTTCCTCTTTTCAATAACTTTGACATTTAAATGACAAGGACTTATTTTATCAAATATAGCACACTTGTAATATAATGCACATATCTTTAATACATAGATTTTTATACTAAAATTTTATAAAATTTTGCAAACAACCTTATCTATTTATTCACCACCCAGATCAAAACATATACCTCTAATATCACACTAGAAACTTCTACACTCCTCCTTCCCAATTAATCCCCTACCAAAATGTAGATATTATTGTGATCTGTAACAATATCATCAGTTTTTAAAAATTCGTATAAGTGGAATCATGTGGTGTATACCACTTATGATTGCCTTTATTTGCACAATATTATATGTAAAAGACATTTCAGGTAGCAGTAGTTTGTTCTTTTTCATTGCTATATAGTTTTCCACTATCCAGTCTTTGAAAAATAGGCAATGCTTAACTTGTACTATGACAGTCATTTAGGTTCTTTTCTGTTTAAGGCATGTGTAAATACAAATGTTATGAGCATTCTTGTACATGTTTTTGTGTACATATGCATATATATTTGTGATATAAACTAGGATCAAAATTGCTAGACCATAGGATATGCTATGTTCAGTTTGAGGAAATACTAGACAGTTTTTCAAGTATATTTTATCCTATTTGTCTTGCTAAGGATTTACTGGGCTTCTCAAATCTGTGAACTCTTGACTTCATTATTTCTGGAAAATATTCAACAGTTTTATCGTCAAACATTACTTTCAAAGTATGCTATCCACTTTCTGAGAATTTAATGATATGGATTTTAGACTATCTCACCATATTTGCTATTTTCTTATCCTCCCTTCTCTGAGTCTTCTTATATTTCAGTACTATAGTTTGAGTGCTTCTTCAGATTAATTTTCCAGTTGGTTGCCTCTTTCTTCAGATATATATAACTTGCTTTTTGATAGAAAAATCAGTTTCTGAAAATCAGTTGTTTCCTTTTCTCACTGTTATTATTGGTTAAAGTATATTTTTTTTCCAAGAAATTTTATTTGGCTTTTATATACAAATCTATGTCACTTTTTATAGTTTCTTATTTCCTGCAAAGATTTTAAGCAGAGCTTGTATCTACATGAGCATGGTAAAATGTGTGTGTGTGTGTGTGTTTAATCTGTGGCAGATAAATCTAAAACTGAAGTCATCATTGATCTATTTCTGAATTCTCTTTAGGTTTTTCTTATTCCTTTCATTGCTTTCATTTTTGACTATTTGTTGTGCATTATATATTTTTAAAAAAAAAAGTCAGAGTCTTTTATGCTTCATAGAAAACATTTTTGAGTTCTTGGTCTACCTCTCTGTGGACTTACATTCTTTTAGATTTTGCCTCTGCTTCTTCACTATCTTGATAGCTTTTGATATTCATAAGATGTTTTTATGTATATTTCATTCATTTTAAAATTATTCCCCATGGAGAGAACTGAAGTTGTTCTACATTATTTTACCAAAGGGGATAAGAATTATGACTAATAATTTTGTAACATAAATCACAGAAAAACCATATTGTTTAAAGTTTTCCACTATCCAGTCTTTAAAAAATCGGCAATTCTTAACTTGTACTATGACAGTCATTTAGGTTCTTTTCTGTTTAAGGCATGTGTAAATACAAATGTTATGAGCATTCTTGTACATGTTTTTGTGTACATATGCATATATATTTGTGATATAAACTAGGATCAAAATTGCTAGACCATAGGATATGCTATGTTCAGTTTGAGGAAATACTAGACAGTTTTTCAAGTATATTTTATCCTATTTGTCTTGCTAAGGATTTACTGGGCTTCTCAAATCTGTGAACTCTTGACTTCATTATTTCTGGAAAATATTCAACAGTTTTATCGTCAAACATTACTTTCAAAGTATGCTATCCACTTTCTGAGAATTTAATGATATGGATTTTAGACTATCTCACCATATTTGCTATTTTCTTATCCTCCCTTCTCTGAGTCTTCTTATATTTCAGTACTATAGTTTGAGTGCTTCTTCAGATTAATTTTCCAGTTGGTTGCCTCTTTCTTCAGATATATATAACTTGCTTTTTGATAGAAAAATCAGTTTCTGAAAATCAGTTGTTTCCTTTTCTCACTGTTATTATTGGTTAAAGTATATTTTTTTTCCAAGAAATTTTATTTGGCTTTTATATACAAATCTATGTCACTTTTTATAGTTTCTTATTTCCTGCAAAGATTTTAAGCAGAGCTTGTATCTACATGAGCATGGTAAAATGTGTGTGTGTGTGTGTGTTTAATCTGTGGCAGATAAATCTAAAACTGAAGTCATCATTGATCTATTTCTGAATTCTCTTTAGGTTTTTCTTATTCCTTTCATTGCTTTCATTTTTGACTATTTGTTGTGCATTATATATTTTTAAAAAAAAAAGTCAGAGTCTTTTATGCTTCATAGAAAACATTTTTGAGTTCTTGGTCTACCTCTCTGTGGACTTACATTCTTTTAGATTTTGCCTCTGCTTCTTCACTATCTTGATAGCTTTTTGATATTCATAAGATGTTTTTTATGTATATTTCATTCATTTTTAAAATTATTCCCCATGGAGAGAACTGAAGTTGTTCTACATTATTTTACCAAAGGGGATAAGAATTATGACTAATAATTTTTATCGTAACTATAAAACCTCACAGAAAAACCATATTTATGTCAGATTATTGAGACAGCTTAACTTTTTTATTTTTTCTGCATCTATATAAGAAGTTCTTCTTGATATGTACCTACTTCCAAATCACAACTTTGAATCTAAAGTATTTATAAAAGACAAAAGAAATGGTACTATTTGATGAGTTTTACATCTAGAAATCTTTAGAACATCAAAGATTCTTAATGTTAAATACAATGTTGTTCTGCAAAATAATTCTTTCAAAATACTAGGTAAAACCTACTTTATGATTTCTCTAATAATAACCTACACTAAAATAAAGTCTTATATAATAAAATTAAATTTTTAGAGAATAAAGCATTGTTTGGGAAACCTGGCTTTTGGAAGCCTCACATTTTGCTGATGTTTACTATTTTTTGTTATCCTACACTTAGTTCACTCTTTTGCTTATTTCATTTCTCATTTTCTTGATTTTATAATAATTCCTTTTCCTTTCCTCATTCCTTTTCAATCCATATGTCCCTACCCATCTCATTTCACATATCACCTCATTAGTTTTCTCAATTCCTTCTTCATTTTATTCCAGCAACTAATTTATTATTGTTTATTATTATTTTAAATATGACAAGTATTTATTAATTAATACTTCCTCAGAGAGCTCCTTTCTAGTATTATTTAATCTCATTAAGATAAGAGTTATGTCTCAAAAATTTGTTTAGCTTCTAAAACAAACAATTTAGTTGCTCAAAAAGTATTTCATTGACTATATTAATTGACTTAGACATCTTTAATTCAATCTTTAAGTACTTGTAATAACAATATCTAAGTCATATCTTTTTTTAAAAAACTTTTACTTTTAACTTTTATAGAGTTTTGCTGTTTACAGATATGTATGTTCTCAGATTAGTCATATGTATATCCCCCCCCATCCCACCCTCCAGACTGTCATACAGCAGTGTCTTATGCTTCATAGAAAACATTTTTGAGTTCTTGGTCTTCCTCTCTGTGGACTTACATTCTTTTATATTTTTCCTCTGCTTCTTCACTATCTTGATAGCTTTTGATAATTCATAAGATGTTTTTTATGTATATTTCATTCATTTTTAAAATTATTCCCCATGGAGAGAACTGAAGTTGTTCTACATTATTTTACCAAAGGGGATAAGAATTATGACTAATAATTTTTATCGTAACTATAAAACCTCACAGAAAAACCATATTTATGTCAGATTATTGAGACAGCTTAACTTTTTTATTTTTTCTGCATCTATATAAGAAGTTCTTCTTGATATGTACCTACTTCCAAATCACCACTTTGAATCTAAAGTATTTATAAAAGACAAAAGAAATGGTACTATTTGATGAGTTTTACATCTAGAAATCTTTAGAACATCAAAGATTCTTAATGTTAAATACAATGTTGTTCTGCAAAATAATTCTTTCAAAATACTAGGTAAAACCTACTTTATGATTTCTCTAATAATAACCTACACTAAAATAAAGTCTTATATAATAAAATTAAATTTTTAGAGAATAAAGCATTGTTTGGGAAACCTGGCTTTTGGAAGCCTCACATTTTGCTGATGTTTACTATTTTTTGTTATCCTACACTTAGTTCACTCTTTTGCTTATTTCATTTCTCATTTTCTTGATTTTACAATAATTCCTTTTCCTTTCCTCATTCCTTTTCAATCCATATGTCCCTACCCATCTCATTTCACATATCACCTCATTAGTTTTCTCAATTCCTTCTTCATTTTATTCCAGCAACTAATTTATTATTGTTTATTATTATTTTAAATATGACAAGTATTTATTAATTAATACTTCCTCAGAGAGCTCCTTTCTAGTATTATTTAATCTCATTAAGATAAGAGTTATGTCTCAAAAATTTGTTTAGCTTCTAAAACAAACAATTTAGTTGCTCAAAAAGTATTTCATTGACTATATTAATTGACTTAGACATCTTTAATTCAATCTTTAAGTACTTGTAATAACAATATCTAAGTCATATCTTTTTTTAAAAAACTTTTACTTTTAACTTTTAGAGTTTTGTTGTTTACAGATATGTATATGTTCTCAGATTCGTCATATGTACATCCCCTCATCCCACCCCTCCAGACTGTCATACAGCACCCGTGAAGGATCTGCTTTTCTCACAGAGCAATGACTATAGCTATTTTCTTCACATATGATAAATCAGGCCTTCATGCTACTTCCTTTACGCCTCTCACCCACTGTTCCTTCCCCACAACGTCCATATGTCCACTGTCCATGTCTGTCTTCCGTCGCTTCTCTAAGTCATATCTTATCACATTTTGTATGCACTAAAGGAGATATAAAACTTTAAATTTATAAAGTTTATATAGTTGAACACTAGACATTTTTTTAAAGTGCTAAAACTTAGAAGTTTTAGATATACTTATTTATTTCCTATATTCTTTCTGTGTAAATTATGCCTCATGATTATTTTTGTCTTTAAGTCATGCCAATTGCCCAACTGTTTCCAAAGAGAATTGATATGTAGTTCACTTCAGAACCAGCGCCTTAAGGTCATTTTATGAATCATGAAATTAAAATTTAAAAATGTAATAAGCTCTCTTCAAAGTGAGACATTATTAACAATAAAACTATCAGACAAAAGTAAATAAACTTTTGTCATTTATCTGAAATGGGCTTCCCCTGGTGGCTCAGATGGTAAAGAACCTGCCTGCAGTGTAGGAGACATGGGTTCAATCCCTGGGTTTGGAAGATCCCCTGGAGATAGTAAAGGCTTCCCACTCTAGTATTCTTGCCTGGAGAATTTCATGGCTCATCCATGGGTCGCAAAGAGTCAGATATAACTGAGCGACTTACATGGCCTAAGATATATACTCCTATATGTTGCAAAATTCCATTGATGAGCAGCAGTAATGAATATTCTCTTGATTTCTTTTCCATTTCTTGATAGCAGTTCTTCTAAGTATAATGCAATGAGAAGGGCAATGTATCTTTTGATGCAAAAGATAGGTGATATATCTGGCTGACCCTGAAGCAAATAAGTTTATAGTATTCATAGTTTAAATGTCTATTAATTCAGAGCTAGTTATTAAATAAAATTTCATCCCAGTTGACTATAAATAAACTATAGTCTATATATAGACTATAAATTCATAAGTAAATATGAATACATTTTGTTTTCAATATGGATTCTCATATTCAGTCCCTATCCACATATTTGTATGCTATGTGAGTTTTATGGGAAAATCAAAGTTTTCTTTGACAAAATACCTCTGAAAATGAATCGATTATACATATAAAATTATATACATAGCTAAAATTTATGTATTCATGTGGATAGGAAAATTTCAAGGATCATTTGAATCCAAAGATGTTCAAGTAAATGTATAAAAAGTATATTTTACATATAAAAATACAAGAAATTTGTGAACTTTGCTTCTATTCAATTGTCATATTTAACTAATGGGTGATTCTTCATCTTTGTTTAAACAAGTATAATTAAATACTGAATGGAATAACAATCAATAGCTTTTTATGCTAAAAGAAGGTTGAAGCATGTACATCATATGTTTGATGATGGAAAAATTTCAATCTAGTGTAAAGAAATTACATCTAGGATGTGAATAGTGTACAAAAGGCTGGAAATCAAGAACAAAGTCCCTGGATGCCATGTGCAGATCCTTGAATCACTACTATTTAGTATTCAAATAGCATTTTTTTCACCTGCTTACTTAGGGTTACTACACCAGATTCTGAAGAAAAACAAACATCTGAAGCTGTACATGGTAGAGTTTTGAGGCTACATTCACACTAGCTCTGTACAACAAGAACACTGAGCATATAAATTGATTGTATGACTTGTCCCAAACTGACGGAATCTATAAGGACATGGCAGCAGTGCAAAGAATAAGCCTACAGTGTAGTTTATCTTTCTTGGTACTTTTCAGAGTCCATGTTTATCCAATGGAGAAATCTAATTATAAAGTTTACAATGAAGTTCAATGAAAGGTGACAGACCACTGATGATCCACAATGAGAGAACTGTAAATCAAGGAATGAGAAATAATGGAACAATTTGAAGAAAACTTTGACTGACTATTTGAAACAAGATAAGCAGGTTTTAAGAGAAGCAGATGAATTTTTAAAAAGGAAAAAATTCAAATTATATCATAACAAACCTCAGTGGACAAATTCCAAAAAAACATGAGTTTGAAGAATTAATTCATAAGTAAATATGAATACATTTTGTTTTCAATATGGATTCTCATATTCAGTCCCTATCCACATATTTGTATGCTATGTGAGTTTTATGGGAAAATCAAAGTTTTCTTTGACAAAATACCTCTGAAAATGAATCGATTATACATATAAAATTATATACATAGCTAAAATTTATGTATTCATGTGGATAGGAAAATTTCCAAGGATCATTTGAATCCAAAGATGTTCAAGTAAATGTATAAAAAGTATATTTTACATATAAAAATACAAGAAATTTGTGAACTTTGCTTCTATTCAATTGTCATATTTAACTAATGGGTGATTCTTCATCTTTGTTTAAACAAGTATAATTAAATACTGAATGGAATAACAATCAATAGCTTTTTATGCTAAAAGAAGGTTGAAGCATGTACATCATATGTTTGATGATGGAAAAATTTCAATCTAGTGTAAAGAAATTACATCTAGGATGTGAATAGTGTACAAAAGGCTGGAAATCAAGAACAAAGTCCCTGGATGCCATGTGCAGATCCTTGAATCACTACTATTTAGTATTCAAATAGCATTTTTTTCACCTGCTTACTTAGGGTTACTACACCAGATTCTGAAGAAAAACAAACATCTGAAGCTGTACATGGTAGAGTTTTGAGGCTACATTCACACTAGCTCTGTACAACAAGAACACTGAGCATATAAATTGATTGTATGACTTGTCCCAAACTGACGGAATCTATAAGGACATGGCAGCAGTGCAAAGAATAAGCCTACAGTGTAGTTTATCTTTCTTGGTACTTTTCAGAGTCCATGTTTATCCAATGGAGAAATCTAATTATAAAGTTTACAATGAAGTTCAATGAAAGGTGACAGACCACTGATGATCCACAATGAGAGAACTGTAAATCAAGGAATGAGAAATAATGGAACAATTTGAAGAAAACTTTGACTGACTATTTGAAACAAGATAAGCAGGTTTTAAGAGAAGCAGATGAATTTTTAAAAAGGAAAAAATTCAAATTATATCATAACAAACCTCAGTGGACAAATTACACTATGCATTTGATTTATTACATGGTAGATAACATGTAGATTTAGAAGATCCAATATAGATCTATTTGAATTAGAAGACTAGTGAATAAAGAGGTGGAAGAGTGATGACATGGAAGAATGTAGAAGTAATTTTTAATGAGATGATAGCGAACAATTCCCAGAACTAAAGAAATACCTAGATACCTTACTAAATACCTTAGATCTAAGAATTAAATCTTAAGCAGATTTTTATTAAAATTTGAAATCTCAAAGTCTAAGAAAAGTTAAAAGATTTTAGAAGCTATCAAATTAACCATCTGTGTCTCCAAAAGTACACCAATGAAAATTAAGCTTATTTCTTATCCTAAGATAACTTGAAGAAAAACAAATAATATCTTCGAAGCACATATTAAAAATATTATCAATCCAAAAATTCTACACCAAGCTGAACTATAATTTAAGAACATAGGAAAAATTAATGATTTGGCAAGAAAAAAAAATACCTGGGGAAAACATACATCAAATGTAATGATGAATAAAGAAATAGAGAAATCAGGGCTTCCCCAGTGGTCCAGTAGGTAGAGAGTCCACCTTGCAGTGCAAAAGGCACCGGTTCGATCCCTGGCCAGGGAGGATCCCACGTGCCACAGAGTAGCTGGACTGGTTGTCCAGTTGCAAGCCAGTGCTCTGCAGCACATGCACCCAGAGCCGGTGCTCTGCCACAGGGGAGGCCACTGCAGTGGAAAGCCCACATAGGCCAAAAAATAAATATGGATGAAAATAAATAAATAAAAACCAATGAAAGTGACCAACATTTTAAAAATAGAGAAATCATTTTAACCAGATGCTTATATATAATCTTATTATGCATTTTTAGTTTATTATTTTTTAATTTTGCATTTAGAAACTAACAAAGCTAAAAGAGATAGATAAAAATATCATATGAAAATGTTAAATACAACTTTCAGTAAATTTAAGCAACAATAAAGTCCTTGAAGTGTAAGTTAAAGAATCAATTAGGGGCTTCCCTGGTGGTCCAGTGGGTAAGGACACCTCCTTGCAGTGCAAGGAGTGCTGGTTTGATTCCTGGCCTGGGAAGATCCCACGTGCCGCGGAGCAGCTGGACCGATGAGTCCAACTACTGAGCCAGATCTCTGATGCACATGCGCCCAGAGCCGATGCTCTGCGACAACAGAAGCTACTGCGATGGGAGGCCCACACGGGCCAAAGAACGAAGATGGATGAAAATGGACAAATGAAAGACCAATAGAAGTGGCCCGCCTGCTCCCATCCCTCCCTATCCCACTTCCCCCAAATAAATAAATAAATAAATCTTAAAAAAAAAAGAATCAATTAATTTTCTTCTATAATAAATAGATGAATACACATATATATGATACACAATAAATATTTCATTATAGACTCTTAATTAAAAAGTATAGAAGAAATAAACTCAGCTATAGAGAGAAAATAAAATTAACTAAATAATATTTATCAATTTGATAAAAAATAGGAATATATAAAATAAACCAAAGGAAATATATAGTAAATAAAATCCATAGAACAAGGAACATTTTTTAAAAGGTATAAATAACCTTGTAAACTTAATAAACTTGCCAATCAATGCCTCAATGCAAAACTTTACATGAAAAATTTTAGGTTTATTCTGTTAAAGTGAGATCTATAGGACACAATATAATAAATATAGGCTGGAATTATAAAAGTGGATAGTATGCAACTAGAAATAAGAATGAATAGCTATAATATCCATCTGTCTGACTCTTTCAATACAGATAGAACTCAAAAATGTATTATTTAGTAAAATAACACATTGAAGAATGATTTACTCTGATAATATTTAACACAAATTTAAAAAGCAAATATCATCTATTATATGTAAAAAAGTAACAAGATTAGATTGAAAATGCACATGCAAAACTCATGATATTGGTTGACTTTAGGTAAATAGACAGCTAAATTGTACTTAAGATTGCATTCAATGGTGACATTATTCAAGCAGAGAGTTAACCATGTAGAATGCTTCATATTTTTTAAACAAAACATAAAAGCACAAGAACCAAATCTGACAATGTTAGAATTGATTGATTGGTTCTAGTTGATGAGTATAAAGATATTTATTGTATTGTGTGTGTGAAAGAGCACATGTGTGTGTGCTAGTGTGCATGTGTTTATGCCTGTGTGGAAACACTTTTTTGCGTGTGATTATTACAGTGAATTGCTCCAAAGAAGTTTGTTTTGTTTTTAACTTTTATGGTGATATAAGGTACATAGAAAAGGGCTTCCCAGGTGGTAATAGTGGTAAAGAACTCACCTGTCAATGCAGGAACCACAAAAGACGTGGGTTCGATCTCTGGGTTGGAAAGATCCTCTGGAGGAGGGCATGGCAACCCACTGCAGCATTTCTGCCTGGAGAATTCCATGTGCAGATGAACCTGGCCAACCAGAGATTCATAGGGCGGCAAAGAGTCAGACACGATTGAAGCAACTTAGCACACCTGCACACAAGGTACCTAGATAAATCTATACCATCTTCAAATAAAGTATTGAAATCAGAGAAAAGTTTAATCAGTCACTGAACACTGAATTATTAGAGACTTAACTTACTTTTTCTATGGAGGAGACATAATTTAATAATTTATTTTAACTAAAACAGGTTTCTTTTAACCACATTATTTTGGCTAAAGCACATGCTCTGAATTTTTTCTCTCTTTCTCCCTCATCTGTTTTGCCACATATATATTTACAATAAATTTGTTAACCATTACAGGAACTTTATTCTTTCTCAAATAAATTCACATTATTACTGGGGATGTGTATAGTCTAAATTCGGTTCTAAATAAGACTTAATATGTAATACTAATCTAATATAGAATAGATTCATGTGTCTTTTTTTTAACTGAAGGAATTAAAGAAAAAAAATGAATTTAATAGGTTAGTAGTGTTGAACTGGCATATTCCCCAACTGTCGGCCTTCATGCCATTCCACTACCCTAAACAATAAAATCTCACATGGAAATAGTAAAGCAAAAATATTTTTTCAAAATTCTTTTTATTTATTTATAACCCTTATTTCATAGCTGCTGTATATATAGGCTTTTCAGGGTAGCTGTTCATCAGTTTACTAATACACATTTTTTTAAAGGTGGAATCCATAAAATATCACAGTATTTAAGCAGATGCTAACTAATCTAAAGTCTGACAATGTTAGAATTGATTGATTGGTTCTAGTTGATGAGTATAAAGATATTTATTGTATTGTGTGTGTGAAAGAGCACATGTGTGTGTGCTAGTGTGCATGTGTTTATGCCTGTGTGGAAACACTTTTTTGCGTGTGATTATTACAGTGAATTGCTCCAAAGAAGTTTGTTTTGTTTTTAACTTTTATGGTGATATAAGGTACATAGAAAAGGGCTTCCCAGGTGGTAATAGTGGTAAAGAACTCACCTGTCAATGCAGGAACCACAAAAGACGTGGGTTCGATCTCTGGGTTGGAAAGATCCTCTGGAGGAGGGCATGGCAACCCACTGCAGCATTTCTGCCTGGAGAATTCCATGTGCAGATGAACCTGGCCAACCAGAGATTCATAGGGCGGCAAAGAGTCAGACACGATTGAAGCAACTTAGCACACCTGCACACAAGGTACCTAGATAAATCTATACCATCTTCAAATAAAGTATTGAAATCAGAGAAAAGTTTAATCAGTCACTGAACACTGAATTATTAGAGACTTAACTTACTTTTTCTATGGAGGAGACATAATTTAATAATTTATTTTAACTAAAACAGGTTTCTTTTAACCACATTATTTTGGCTAAAGCACATGCTCTGAATTTTTTCTCTCTTTCTCCCTCATCTGTTTTGCCACATATATATTTACAATAAATTTGTTAACCATTACAGGAACTTTATTCTTTCTCAAATAAATTCACATTATTACTGGGGATGTGTATAGTCTAAATTCGGTTCTAAATAAGACTTAATATGTAATACTAATCTAATATAGAATAGATTCATGTGTCTTTTTTTTAACTGAAGGAATTAAAGAAAAAAAATGAATTTAATAGGTTAGTAGTGTTGAACTGGCATATTCCCCAACTGTCGGCCTTCATGCCATTCCACTACCCTAAACAATAAAATCTCACATGGAAATAGTAAAGCAAAAATATTTTTTCAAAATTCTTTTTATTTATTTATAACCCTTATTTCATAGCTGCTGTATATATAGGCTTTTCAGGGTAGCTGTTCATCAGTTTACTAATACACATTTTTTTAAAGGTGGAATCCATAAAATATCACAGTATTTAAGCAGATGCTAACTAATATAAAGCATGAGGCAATAAAATTTATTTTAAAATGTTAACAGATCCATGATTGCTTAAATGACTTGAAAAAAAAAAAAAACCTGGAATTAGCAAGCATTTCTCTTGATTACTATTATGTTGACCGATCATACTTTTCAAATTTTGTATGTGGTATTTTTCCAAGACCCTAAAATATCCTTCAGAATTTAGTTGAATATATTTTCAGATACAGATGCACATTGGCATAGATCAAGAATATAAAAATAATGGAAATATTTAGGACTCCAGTTAAAGTAACTGACACTTATGCTAATTCAGTGACTGGAATTTGTAGATTTCAAAATGATTAGATTTGTAGGACAAAAACCTCTCTGGAAAGATGAAAGCTACAAAAAGAAGTGAACCCAAGTATTGGAGTGCAGTTGCCTCTGAGGTATTTGTCAACTCCTGAGATCAACATGCTCAGACAGACACTACAGCACTTGGTACAGAAACTAGCAGCTGGGGAGCTAGAGAACTATTGAGACATTTCATCAGCAGTACAATACTAGGGAGGCAGAATTTGGATTTCAAGACCAGCCAAGATTCAAAAAAAAAAAAAAAAAAACCACAGGCAAACAACTCTGGTGTGTAGTTAAGACCTCAGATGAGCACAGCTTAGGGATAAGGGTTTTGATCTAGAAGTAAAGCCATAGTTGAATGGTTGGATGTTTTCTGCCTGAAATAAAAACAAACAAAAAACTAAAAATGAATCCTCTATGGGATCAAAGAAATCAGCCTCTATTCTACTTGCCCTCCAGAAAAATATTTAACTCTTTCTGAGGAAGAAAATACCATCTAGAGCTTCTCTGATTTTTCTTATACAGTATCTCGCATTAAATAAAATATTACAAGGTATGCTTTAGCAAAAACCAAGGGAAAAAAAATCATTTACATATCACAGTTACCTGTGATTAGTTTAAACTAAGTACAATTACTTTTCGGCAAAATTTCAACAGCATTCCAGAAGTTAAAATGTATAGGCTTTTCAGGGTAGCTGTTCATCAGTTTACTAATACACATTTTTTTAAAGGTGGAATCCATAAAATATCACAGTATTTAAGCAGATGCTAACTAATATAAAGCATGAGGCAATAAAATTTATTTTAAAATGTTAACAGATCCATGATTGCTTAAATGACTTGAAAAAAAAAAAAAACCTGGAATTAGCAAGCATTTCTCTTGATTACTATTATGTTGACCGATCATACTTTTCAAATTTTGTATGTGGTATTTTTCCAAGACCCTAAAATATCCTTCAGAATTTAGTTGAATATATTTTCAGATACAGATGCACATTGGCATAGATCAAGAATATAAAAATAATGGAAATATTTAGGACTCCAGTTAAAGTAACTGACACTTATGCTAATTCAGTGACTGGAATTTGTAGATTTCAAAATGATTAGATTTGTAGGACAAAAACCTCTCTGGAAAGATGAAAGCTACAAAAAGAAGTGAACCCAAGTATTGGAGTGCAGTTGCCTCTGAGGTATTTGTCAACTCCTGAGATCAACATGCTCAGACAGACACTACAGCACTTGGTACAGAAACTAGCAGCTGGGGAGCTAGAGAACTATTGAGACATTTCATCAGCAGTACAATACTAGGGAGGCAGAATTTGGATTTCAAGACCAGCCAAGATTCAAAAAAAAAAAAAAAAAAACCACAGGCAAACAACTCTGGTGTGTAGTTAAGACCTCAGATGAGCACAGCTTAGGGATAAGGGTTTTGATCTAGAAGTAAAGCCATAGTTGAATGGTTGGATGTTTTCTGCCTGAAATAAAAACAAACAAAAAACTAAAAATGAATCCTCTATGGGATCAAAGAAATCAGCCTCTATTCTACTTGCCCTCCAGAAAAATATTTAACTCTTTCTGAGGAAGAAAATACCATCTAGAGCTTCTCTGATTTTTCTTATACAGTATCTCGCATTAAATAAAATATTACAAGGTATGCTTTAGCAAAAACCAAGGGAAAAAAAATCATTTACATATCACAGTTACCTGTGATTAGTTTAAACTAAGTACAATTACTATGGTTGATAAGAATAAAAACAGATGATGAATATCAGTATGAAGTTGAAATCCTTGAAAGGAGTCAACAGCATTCCAGAAGTTAAAAAATCTAGTGACTTGCTACTTCTGGTTTCAGCTGCATTCTTGTAAAGAAGAGCTTTGGAACTGTCACTACCATTCTTTTTCTTTTTTTTTTTTTTTTTTTTTGACCACTTCTATTGATCTTTCATTTGTTTATCTTTATTCTTTGGCCTATGTGGGCCTCCTATCACAGTGGCCTCTCTCACTGCAGAGCACCAGCTCTGGGTGCATACGCTCCAGAGCTCAGGCTTGGTAACTGGACACAACAGTCCAGCCGCTCTGTGGCATGAGGGACCTTTCCAGACCAAGGATCGAACCGGCGCCCCTTGCACTGCAAGGCGGTGTCCTTACCCAGTTGACCACCAGAGAAACCCTGTCACTCCCATTCTTAAAACAAAATAGAACAACAACAACAAAAAATTGGTGGCTTTTATTGAATTCATCAGATTAAGATTTCAAGGCCAATTGCTACCATGAAATTCAGAGACAGCCAAATCAAGACACAGACCATAAATGTGCAGAAATGCTTCCATAGGCATTTTGATAAATTGCTAGAAGTTTGGTGTGGACTGGACTTGTCTCTGGTGGCTCAGACAATAAATACTCTGCCTGCAGTGCAGGAAGCACAGATTCAATCCCTGGGTCATGAAGATCTCCTGGAAGGGAGTGGCAGCACACTCCAGTGTTCTTTCCTGGGAAATCTGCCTGGCAGGTTGCAGTCCACAGGGTGACAGAGTTGGAAGTGACTGAGAAACCACTACTTAATGTGGACTAGCATGACAATAAGAAAGACCTGGGGTCCATAATCTTGAAAAGAACCTCACATTTTGCCAGCCCTTTGTGCTTTCTTTTTTATAATATGCATATAGAAATTTTTATTTTTATGAGTAGCAATATAAGTAAAATGACTTTTTGTTTGTTTGTTTTTCAGACTTTAAATGTTTAATTTTGTATTGATTAAATAAAATATTACAAGGTATGCTTTAGCAAAAACCAAGGGAAAAAAAATCATTTACATATCACAGTTACCTGTGATTAGTTTAAACTAAGTACAATTACTATGGTTGATAAGAATAAAAACAGATGATGAATATCAGTATGAAGTTGAAATCCTTGAAAGGAGTCAACAGCATTCCAGAAGTTAAAAAATCTAGTGACTTGCTACTTCTGGTTTCAGCTGCATTCTTGTAAAGAAGAGCTTTGGAACTGTCACTACCATTCTTTTTCTTTTTTTTTTTTTTTTTGACCACTTCTATTGATCTTTCATTTGTTTATCTTTATTCTTTGGCCTATGTGGGCCTCCTATCACAGTGGCCTCTCTCACTGCAGAGCACCAGCTCTGGGTGCATACGCTCCAGAGCTCAGGCTTGGTAACTGGACACAACAGTCCAGCCGCTCTGTGGCATGAGGGACCTTTCCAGACCAAGGATCGAACCGGCGCCCCTTGCACTGCAAGGCGGTGTCCTTACCCAGTTGACCACCAGAGAAACCCTGTCACTCCCATTCTTAAAACAAAATAGAACAACAACAACAAAAAATTGGTGGCTTTTATTGAATTCATCAGATTAAGATTTCAAGGCCAATTGCTACCATGAAATTCAGAGACAGCCAAATCAAGACACAGACCATAAATGTGCAGAAATGCTTCCATAGGCATTTTGATAAATTGCTAGAAGTTTGGTGTGGACTGGACTTGTCTCTGGTGGCTCAGACAATAAATACTCTGCCTGCAGTGCAGGAAGCACAGATTCAATCCCTGGGTCATGAAGATCTCCTGGAAGGGAGTGGCAGCACACTCCAGTGTTCTTTCCTGGGAAATCTGCCTGGCAGGTTGCAGTCCACAGGGTGACAGAGTTGGAAGTGACTGAGAAACCACTACTTAATGTGGACTAGCATGACAATAAGAAAGACCTGGGGTCCATAATCTTGAAAAGAACCTCACATTTTGCCAGCCCTTTGTGCTTTCTTTTTTATAATATGCATATAGAAATTTTTATTTTTATGAGTAGCAATATAAGTAAAATGACTTTTTGTTTGTTTGTTTTTCAGACTTTAAATGTTTAATTTTGTATTGATTAACAATTTTTGGTAGTTTCAGTTGAACAGTGGAAGGTACTTAGCCAAACATAGACATGTATTCATTCCCCAAACCCCTCTGCTGTACCTTTGAGTTCTATGTGCTATACAGTAGGTCCTTGTTGGTTATTGATTTTAAATATAGCAGTGTGTTCATGACCTTACCAAGCTCCCCAAGTATCCCTTCCCCTCAGCAACCATAAGTGTGTTTTCTAAGTTTGTCTCTTTCTATTTTCTAAGTAGGATCATTTCCACAATTTCTTTTTGTATTCCACATGTAGAGAATATCATACAATATTCCTCCTCTGTCTGACTTATTTCACTCAGTATGACACTGTCTAGGTCCATCCATGTTGCTGCAAATGGCATTGTTTCATTCTTTCAATGGGTCAGTAATATTCCATTGTGTATATGTACCACAGTTTCTTTGTCTATTCCTCTGTTGATATATATTTAGGTTGCTTCCATGTCTTGGCTATTGTAAACAGTGTTGCAATGGATAATGGGTTTCGTGTATCATTTTGGACCATGTTTCTCTACAGATATATGCCTAAGTGTGGGATTGCAGGGGCTTCCCAGGTAGCACAAGTGGTAAAGAATCCATCTACCAGTCCAGAAGACATGAGATGTGGGTTCGATCCCTGGGTTGGAAAGACCCCCTGGAGGAGGGTATAACAACCCATGCCAGTATTCTTGCCTGGAGAATCCCATGGACAGAGGAGTTTGGTGGACTAAAGACCATAAGATTGCAAAAAGTCAAACACGATTAAAGGGACTTAGCATGCATGTATGCATGGTAGCTCTAACTTTATTTAATTTTTAAGAACCTCCGTGCTTTCTCCATAGTGGCTATAGAAATTTGCATTCCAATCAACAGAGTATGAGGGTTCCCTTTTCTCCATGCTCTCGCTAGAATTTGTTCGTTTGTTGATGATAGCCATTTGGACCAGTGTGAGGTGATATCTCATTGTAATTTTGATTTGCATTTCTTTTGTAAATGCAATGTTGAACATCTTTTTGCATACCTGTTTCCCATCTGTATGTCCTCTTTGGATAAATGTCTATTCAGGTGTTCTACCCATTTTTTTGAGTGGGCTGTTTGTTCTGATGCTGTTAAGTATAGACTATTTGTAAATTTTGGAGACTAGTCACTTATCAGTCACATCATTTGCAAATATTTTCTCCCAATCTATGGGTGACTTTTTGTTTTATATATTGTTTCCTTTGCTGTGCGAAATCTTTGAAGTTTAAGTAGATCTCATTCATTTATTTTTGCTTTTATTTCCATGATTCTGGGGGATGGATTGGAAAAGATGTTGCTGTGATTTATGTCAAAGGGTGTTCTGCCTATGTTTCCCTCTAGGAGTTCTTTAACGTAATATGTTAAAAAGATCTCCTGTGGCTCTGACAGGAAAGCAGGGAGGGGAATTAGTGTCAGATACTACCAGAATTACTCCCAGAATTATCTCTGTAAGTACTGCCTATTATCTAAAGGGGGAAAAAAAATTACCAGATCCTTATCCCAGTTTGGGGACATGATTTATTCAGACTCCAGCCTCCTCTAATTTCTTATTCATCTAAGAGAGATTTTTTTAAAAAGCTATGCTATTACAGAAGCATTTATGAAGGTCACAATCTAGAGGCACTAGCTTTCAAAAAATACAGAGATTTAATCAAAAGATTATAGAATACATCCCTTTCCTATACCTTCCCACTACTCCAATGGGGTTCCATTATAATAACAGTGGATTACAGCTGAAAGACAAGATTTGCAATCCCTCCTAGGAGGAGTTTTTAAGGAAACCCAAAGTTAAAGGGGATAAGGATACAGAAACAAAGACACTTAAATTAATTTGAAGTCCCTAACATACAGCTGTGTAAACATTAAACACAGACCAACTCCTAGCTAAATCAACATAAATTTTCACCATTTGCTGCAAAAACTATAAGTTCACCACTGTATTGTCTTTGCTCCTTTGTAAAGATAAATTGACTGTACTTGTTTTCATGGAAATGGAGGGAAAAGAATAAGTTTACATGGGAGGAATCTGATAAACTCAACCTTAGGCAGATGTCAAGGTTAACACAAACAGTGCTCAATCACATTGGCAGTATATGTTTTTGGTATAATGAAATGAAAATGGCACTAAATTCTGTGGTCTTACTTCAAAAAAAAAAAAAAAACCAGGGCTTCCCTGGTCGGGCTAAGGACACCACCTTGCAGTGCAAGGGGCGCTGATTCGATCCCTGTCTGGGAAGATCCCAAGTGCCGCGGAGCGGCTGGATACATGTGTCCAACTACTGAGCCAGAGCTCTAGAGCACATGCGCCAGAGCTGGTGCTCTGCGACGAGAGGGGCCACTGCCATGGGAGGCCCACACAGGCCAAAGAACAAAGATGGAAATAAATGAAAGACCAATAGAAGTGGCTAAAAAAACCAAAATATACAACCTTTGTCTTATCATAAGAAGAACATCATAATCATCTCAGGAAACATTTTAGAAAATATCTGACTCGTGAGGTGCACCTCAAAACTGTAAAGATCATCAAAACAGAAAGGTCCAAGATCACTGTCACATTCAAGAGTAGCTTAAGGAGACACATAACTGAATCTAATGTGCTATCATAGTTGTGAGTGTGGAATAGAAAAAAGAAATGAGAAAAAATCAGAGATCATAATAAACTCTTGCCTTCAGTTAATAATAATTTATCAATGTTGATTCATTATTTATAACAAATGTACCACACTAAATTACATGTTAATAAAAGGGTAAGCTAAGTCTAGGCTATATGAAAGCTCCCAAAACAATTTGTCTAACTTCTCTGTAAATCTGAAACTGTTCTAATATAAAATGTTTACAAAAATAATACAATACTGAAAACAAGAATCCAGTAGGTAAGTTCAAAGTCATAGTAGACACAATAGAAGAGAAGATTGATAGTCAGGAATTTAGTTGAATATAAAATATTGAGATTAAAATATAGAGTGGAAAAAGGATGGAAAACAGAGAACAGAATGCAAGAAGCAAATGGGGAAAAAATGTGAAAAGATATGTGTAACTGCGATCTCTCCAAAGGAAAGGATGGACAAAAGCTATATTTGAGGTTGTATTTGAAAATTTCTCAAAACTCACAAAGTATATTCAATTGTAGATTCCTCTAAAAATCTTGTAGAGGATAAAAATGAATTATCAAAAACTCTCTGAAGACCAGATTCCAGTTTTGTATCATAATGTAAAGGAGAAGCTCATTTAGACTGGTATTTCAAAGAAAGGTTTCCCTGGAAGATATAAATAATTACAGAGAGATAGCTAGGTGAAAAAAATAAGTAGAAAAGGGAATACTGAAAGTAAAAATAATAAGTAATATAAAATCCTAAAGCATGAAAAAGCAGGGCAAACAAAATCATTGCCCTAGGTGGACCAAAATTCTGAGAAATTCCTGATAAGGAGACAGAGACAAATCTGAAGAAAAAAAGTAGATTTTAAAACCTGCTCATGAAAAGGCTGAAGCAAAGCTGAGAAAGTTCAGGAAGATTATGAATCTTGATATGCTGTGCATCAGGAGAAGAAACAAACATAGCAGTAAAGTTACTTGCTGCTCAGTTGTGTTCAACTCTTTGCAACCCCTGGATTGCAGACTCGTGAGGTGCACCTCAAAACTGTAAAGATCCAAAAAATCAACTGTCACATTCAAGAGTAGCTTAAGGAGACACATAACTGAATCTAATGTGCTATCATAGTTGTGAGTGTGGAATAGAAAAAAGAAATGAGAAAAAATCAGAGATCATAATAAACTCTTGCCTTCAGTTAATAATAATTTATCAATGTTGATTCATTATTTATAACAAATGTACCACACTAAATTACATGTTAATAAAAGGGTAAGCTAAGTCTAGGCTATATGAAAGCTCCCAAAACAATTTGTCTAACTTCTCTGTAAATCTGAAACTGTTCTAATATAAAATGTTTACAAAAATAATACAATACTGAAAACAAGAATCCAGTAGGTAAGTTCAAAGTCATAGTAGACACAATAGAAGAGAAGATTGATAGTCAGGAATTTAGTTGAATATAAAATATTGAGATTAAAATATAGAGTGGAAAAAGGATGGAAAACAGAGAACAGAATGCAAGAAGCAAATGGGGAAAAAATGTGAAAAGATATGTGTAACTGCGATCTCCCCAAAGGAAAGGATGGACAAAAGCTATATTTGAGGTTGTATTTGAAAATTTCTCAAAACTCACAAAGTATATTCAATTGTAGATTCCTCTAAAAATCTTGTAGAGGATAAAAATGAATTATCAAAAACTCTCTGAAGACCAGATTCCAGTTTTGTATCATAATGTAAAGGAGAAGCTCATTTAGACTGGTATTTCAAAGAAAGGTTTCCCTGGAAGATATAAATAATTACAGAGAGATAGCTAGGTGAAAAAAATAAGTAGAAAAGGGAATACTGAAAGTAAAAATAATAAGTAATATAAAATCCTAAAGCATGAAAAAGCAGGGCAAACAAAATCATTGCCCTAGGTGGACCAAAATTCTGAGAAATTCCTGATAAGGAGACAGAGACAAATCTGAAGAAAAAAAGTAGATTTTAAAACCTGCTCATGAAAAGGCTGAAGCAAAGCTGAGAAAGTTCAGGAAGATTATGAATCTTGATATGCTGTGCATCAGGAGAAGAAACAAACATAGCAGTAAAGTTACTTGTGCGTGCTCAGTTGTGTTCAACTCTTTGCAACCCCCTGGATTGCAGCCCATGAGCTTCCCTATCCATGGGATTTCCCAGGCTAGAATACTGGAGCGACTTGCCATTTTCTACTGCAGGGTATTCTTCCTGGCCAACGGATTGACCCCACGCATCTCTTGCATTTCCTTGATTGACCGGTGGATTCTTTACCAACTACACCTCCTGGGAAGCCCATGCTAGTATCTGCAATCTTAACCTCAATTACTCTCATCTTTTGCCCCCACTGGTGCTTCTTGAAACACATATTGACTACATACATTTCTGCTTCAAAATAAAAGAATTATGTGTTTACTCTTGAAGTCATTGCATAAGATGCTGAGCAATGCTTTGCATATCAAGACCAGGGAAAAAAGGGAAGTTCCATACCCAGAACACTAGCACTGGAACAAAATGCCCAGCAGTCTATTCCACACTTCGTTTACAAGATCTACAGACAGGCATATTGTCATAAAATGATATGACAGGTGCAAACAAGATAAAGCCTTTCAAAATAAAATATTAGCGATGTGGAACCACAGTTGATTAACAGCTCGACTGGGAAAGCTCGGTCTTTATATCTTGGGACTCCTGGGTGTCTGGTTTTGACTCAGGGAAATATCAGAGTAGTGGGATTTATGATATGATGTTTGAGTCTGAAACTTCCCTAGCGACCCACAGCATCAGTTTCTTTACAGCTGATCTGTAATAGGCCCAACCCATTTGAAAATTGTGGCTTCATTATTTAAAGAGATGTTAAGACTTTTCGTGAAGAGTACTCCCTAAGCCAAGATACTCACAAAATCATGGCACTTCAAACTAGAAACTCAGAAAGGTCCATGTGTATTAGAAAAAATTTTTTAAAAGCTTCATTATGGAATGTCTCTTTGAAATCTGATATTTATATGAATTCTCTATCTTGCTTTACTCACCTTTGGTCTTTAAATAAAAGCCTGTATGACTATATGTTGTGGAGAATGGTGAGCACTTTCAAATATCAAAACTGGGGTTTACAGTACAAGGATACATATGCATGTGTGTGTGCTAAGTCGCTTCAGTCATTTCCAACTCTTTGTGACTCTTATGTACTATAGCCCACCAGGCTCCTTTATCCACAGGATTCTCCAGGCAAGATAGCTGGAATGGGTTGCCGTGCCCTCTTCCAGGGAATCGTCTCAACCCAGGGATTTAACCCACATTTCTTATGTCTCTTGCATTGGCACAGGTGTTCTTTACCATTAGCACCACCTGGGAAGCCCACAAGGGTGTATATAGAAGTGACCAAATATTTGGAGAAAGCCAAAAAAATTACTAAGCAGAATTGACATTTTCTAATATATAGGTGAGTATATAAATAATCAAGTTAATGATGTAGAATTTTAAAGCTTCATAAATGAAAATAAAACAAAACTGCTAATAACAGTAGTAAAAATAATAATGTAAATCTCAGTAGATTACATGAATTTCTGTAGAATTAATTATGTATGAACTCCAATGTATGAATTATCTCAACACATAATACTAAATAATAAGGAATAAAATGATAAGAGTTGGCACCTGATGAACAGATCCTGAAGTTCCAATATCTATCTACTAAAAGAAGAGAACCAGAAATAGAGAATAGATTGCATGGCAAGCGAATTCCAAGAAAGGACAACGAAACTAAGAAAACAATCAGAAACCCTGAGATTTTCTTGAGAAAAATGCTTTCATGAGTTTCTGATTGTTTCATTTCAAAGCAAACACTAAATAGTTCACTTTTCAAAATGGAAATCTATTCATTCGATATTCACCAAATGTATACATATACACACATGTACATATATATATGTGTGGTGTTTCTCTTGTATTTTACATTTGTAATAATTTTCTTTGCTCTTTTAATGTTTATTTTAAGGAATGTGTCAGACATTCTAAATTGATTTGTTTTAATCACATTATGTGCTAAGTCACTTCAGTAGTATCTGATTCTTTGTGTCTCTATGTACTATAGCCCACCAGGCTCCTTTATCCACAGGATTCTCCAGGCAAGATAGCTGGAATGGGTTGCCGTGCCCTCTTCCAGGGAATCGTCTCAACCCAGGGATTTAACCCACATTTCTTATGTCTCTTGCATTGGCACAGGTGTTCTTTACCATTAGCACCACCTGGGAAGCCCACAAGGGTGTATATAGAAGTGACCAAATATTTGGAGAAAGCCAAAAAAATTACTAAGCAGAATTGACATTTTCTAATATATAGGTGAGTATATAAATAATCAAGTTAATGATGTAGAATTTTAAAGCTTCATAAATGAAAATAAAACAAAACTGCTAATAACAGTAGTAAAAATAATAATGTAAATCTCAGTAGATTACATGAATTTCTGTAGAATTAATTATGTATGAACTCCAATGTATGAATTATCTCAACACATAATACTAAATAATAAGGAATAAAATGATAAGAGTTGGCACCTGATGAACAGATCCTGAAGTTCCAATATCTATCTACTAAAAGAAGAGAACCAGAAATAGAGAATAGATTGCATGGCAAGCGAATTCCAAGAAAGGACAACGAAACTAAGAAAACAATCAGAAACCCTGAGATTTTCTTGAGAAAAATGCTTTCATGAGTTTCTGATTGTTTCATTTCAAAGCAAACACTAAATAGTTCACTTTTCAAAATGGAAATCTATTCATTCGATATTCACCAAATGTATACATATACACACATGTACATATATATATGTGTGGTGTTTCTCTTGTATTTTACATTTGTAATAATTTTCTTTGCTCTTTTAATGTTTATTTTAAGGAATGTGTCAGACATTCTAAATTGATTTGTTTTAATCACATTATGTGCTAAGTCACTTCAGTAGTATCTGATTCTTTGTGTCTCTATGGACTGTAGCCCACTAGGCTCCTCTGCCCATGGGATTATCCAGGCAAGAATACTTGGAGTGGATTGCCATGCCCACCTTCAGGGGATTTTCCTGACCCAGAGATTGAACAGACATCTCCTGTGGCTCCTGAATTGCAGGCAGATTCTTACTGTTGAGCCACGTGGGAAGCCCATATTAAACAACTAGAAATGAAGCAAGAAATTAAAACTAAAGCAAGCACAAGAAGATAAATAATATGAGTTAGAGCAGAGACCAATGAAATTGAAAACAATATATCAATAGAGAAAAATCAACAAAACTGAAAGCTGTTTCTTTGAAAAAAATCAATAAAATGGGTACATCTCTAAGAAAAAGAGAATGTGAATACAAATTACTAATATCCAAAATGAAAGAAGGGATATTACTACAGATATTATGGAAATTAAAAGTATATTAAAAATTATATGAATTTGCCTACAAATTTTAAAACCTAGATGAAATGGACCAATTCCTTAAAAGATCCATCCTGTCAGAATTCACACAAGAAGAGGTAGACAATCTGAATAGGTCTATTATCTGTTAAAGAAACTGAGTCAATAATTAATAACTTTCCAAAACAGACAGCACCAGGCCCAGATGGGTTCACTGGTGAATTTTACCAAATATTTAAGGAAGAAATTGAACCAATCCTCTACAGACTCTTTCAGAGGATTGAAGCAGAGGAATGCTTTCTGAAGAGAACCAGAAATAGAGAATAGATTGCATGGCAAGCGAATTCCAAGAAAGGACAACGAAACTAAGAAAACAATCAGAAACCCTGAGATTTTCTTGAGAAAAATGCTTTCATGAGTTTCTGATTGTTTCATTTCAAAGCAAACACTAAATAGTTCACTTTTCAAAATGGAAATCTATTCATTCGATATTCACCAAATGTATACATATACACACATGTACATATATATATGTGTGGTGTTTCTCTTGTATTTTACATTTGTAATAATTTTCTTTGCTCTTTTAATGTTTATTTTAAGGAATGTGTCAGACATTCTAAATTGATTTGTTTTAATCACATTATGTGCTAAGTCACTTCAGTAGTATCTGATTCTTTGTGTCTCTATGGACTGTAGCCCACTAGGCTCCTCTGCCCATGGGATTATCCAGGCAAGAATACTTGGAGTGGATTGCCATGCCCACCTTCAGGGGATTTTCCTGACCCAGAGATTGAACAGACATCTCCTGTGGCTCCTGAATTGCAGGCAGATTCTTACTGTTGAGCCACGTGGGAAGCCCATATTAAACAACTAGAAATGAAGCAAGAAATTAAAACTAAAGCAAGCACAAGAAGATAAATAATATGAGTTAGAGCAGAGACCAATGAAATTGAAAACAATATATCAATAGAGAAAAATCAACAAAACTGAAAGCTGTTTCTTTGAAAAAAATCAATAAAATGGGTACATCTCTAAGAAAAAGAGAATGTGAATACAAATTACTAATATCCAAAATGAAAGAAGGGATATTACTACAGATATTATGGAAATTAAAAGTATATTAAAAATTATATGAATTTGCCTACAAATTTTAAAACCTAGATGAAATGGACCAATTCCTTAAAAGATCCATCCTGTCAGAATTCACACAAGAAGAGGTAGACAATCTGAATAGGTCTATTATCTGTTAAAGAAACTGAGTCAATAATTAATAACTTTCCAAAACAGACAGCACCAGGCCCAGATGGGTTCACTGGTGAATTTTACCAAATATTTAAGGAAGAAATTGAACCAATCCTCTACAGACTCTTTCAGAGGATTGAAGCAGAGGGAATGCTTTCTATCTCATTTTAATACTAAACTAACTAACCAAACTAACCCTAATACCAAAGCCAGACGAAGACATTAAAAGAAGACCACAGACAAATAGTTCTCATGAATACAAATGCTAAAATCTTTAACAAATGTAAATCAAATCCAAAAAATATAAAACAAATTATGCACCATAAACAAGTGGAATTTATACCAGGTATACAGGGTTGTTAGTTTGAAAACTAACTAATGTAACATCACAATAAAACAGTAAAAACAAAAATACCCATGATCACATCAATAGTTGAAAAAGCATTTGACACAATCCAGCATCCATTCATGATAAAAACGATTAGTAAATTAGGAATAGAGAAGAAATTTCTCAACTTAAAGAAGACTTGAGTCAACCCTCTGTATCTGCAGGTTTTGCATCCATGCATTCAGCCAACCACTGATTGAAGTCAATGAATCCAACTGAATTGAATTGAACCATAGTTTGTTGAATATGCTGATGCAAAACTCACAAATATAGAGACCTGACTCTATGCACTGAATTATGCTATTTTATATAAAGGACTTGAGTATCCACAAATTTGGTGTCTACAGGCATACGGATGACACCACTCTTATGTCAGAAAGTGAAGAGGAACTAAAGAGCCTCTTGACCAAGATGAAAGAGGAGAGTGAAATGTCTGGCATTCAAAAAATGAAGATCATGGCAAATAGATGGGCAAACAATGGAAACATTGACATACTTTATTTTCTTGGGCTCAAAAATCACTGTGGATGATGACTGAATCCATGAAATTAGAAGACACTTACTCCTTGGAAGAAAGCTATGGCAAACCTAGACAGGGTATTCAAAAGCAGAGATACCACTTTGCCAACAAAAGTCTGTATAGTCAAAACTTTGGTTTTCCCAGTAGTCATGTATGGCTGTGAGAGTTGGACCATGAAGAAGGTTAAGTACCAAAGAATTGATTCCTTTGAACTGTGGTATTAGAGAAGACTTTTGAGAGTCCCTTGGAATGCAAGGACATCTAACCAGTCAATTCTAAAGGAAATCAACCCTGGATATTCATTGGAAGGAATGATGCTGAAGCTGAAGCACCAATATTTTGGCCACCTGATGCAAAGAGGTGACCTGTTGGAAAATACCCTGATGCTGGGAAAAATAAAAGATCGAAGGAGAAGGGGACGACCAAGGATGAGATGGTAGGATGGCATCACTGAGTCAGTGGACGTGAGTTTGAGCAAGCTCCAGTAGATGGTGAAGGACAGGGAAGCTTGGTATGTCTCAGTTCATGGGGTCACAGAGTTGGACGCAATGGAACTGAACTGAACTGAACTGAACAGGGCTCCTGGAACCAATCCACCATGATATACTGAGTGATGATATACTGAGTTATTGAGTATTTATTTTTTTAAGCCTACTGAAAACATCATAATTAAGTGACTACAAACTAAAAGATTTTCCAGTATGATGGTAAAGGATGGTAAGAATGTCACCTTACTACTATTTTTCAAGCCACAGATTGGGAGAAAATATTTGCAAAATACCTATCTGGTAAAGAACTATTAGCAAAAATATACAAAAAACTCTTTAAAATCAACAATAAGAAAACAATCCCATCAAAAATTTGGTGAAATATCTAAAAAGACATGTCACCAAAGAAAAAATACAGATGGCCAAAAATCATATACAAATATGCTCTACATCATATTTTATCAGAGATGAGATGTTACTACATACCTACCAGAATGGCCAAAATCAGGACCACTCACAACACCGAATCCTGGTGAAATGTGGAACGGGAAGGACTTTTGTACCCTGCTGGTAAAATGCAAAACTGTACAACTACTTTGGAAGACAGTTTGGTGATTTGTTACAAAACTAAACCTACTCTTACAATACAATCCGGCAACTATTTTCCTTAGTAGTTATCCAAGGAGTTAAAGACTTATGTACATACACACCCACACACCCAAAAAAACCTGTATATAGATAAGTTATAGTAGCTTTATTTATAATTGCCAAAAAGTTGAAAGCATCCAAAATGTTCTTCATAAGAAAATGATTACATTATCTGTGATACATAAAGACAGAAGAATATTTTCCAGCACTAAGAAGAAATTAGCTATCAACCCATAAAAAGTCATAGAGGAACTTACCAGTCAATCATAGCTGAAAGTCCTAGAAAATGAATCTATCTAGCTTGAGACATGAATTCATAATGGAAACATTGATATGGGTGGAGCCTCATATTTTGTGGTTGGCCTGAGTTATATTGTCAAGGATAAACAGCATTGTGATCAATAGTCTCCACCCAAACCCCATGAGTTAAATGAGAAGAGAATGGTGGAAAGAGAATTCTGAGTGATAAAAGCAATGACATTCTATCTACTGCTTTCTTTCCTACTTATATCTCACTTCAGATAAAGTGGATCAAGCTGATAACTCCTCAAATTTTTTTGTCTACAATTAATTATCCAAAATAGTTACAATATATGTTTCTTGATATCACCTTTCATCACTTTCTGCTCTGAGACATATTTCCCCGTCTTTTCATATACTGTTTGTGAAACCAAATGATGTATCAGAGAGATTATATTTGGACTTTCATTGAAACCATTATTTTTACATAAAATCTCCCCAAATTGCTGCCACAGAAGCTGCTATTTTCCTCCAATATCCACTATACAAAATGCTGCCTACTCTAGGATGCAGCACCCCTTAAATGAAGCAATTTTCCTGCCAAAGAGTTCTGAATATGGATCAGTAAGAGGGTCGTTTTAGTCCCTGTTAGGCAGTGAGACACAATTCCAGCTTGAAATAGGCTGAAGAGAAATGCATTATTTCCTAGCACCAGAAATATCTTGTGTACGATAGTTTGATACAGTGCTGGAAAAAAAAGTTCACAGAGATTTCCTGCTTAATCACTTTATCTCCAAATTTGTGTGGACAACTTCAGCTTAACATGAGCCTTTCTGACACTAGAGAAACCAAACATGTGGGGCTAAGGTTAATCCCCCCTCTAACTATCTGGGAATAACACTGTTCAAAAGGCTGCATTTTAAAAATTGCTCCAAGCTTCTTCAGTCATACCACAGAATAGATTAGGCTTCTGGCCAATGGTGATGGAAGCAAAACAACTGGATCTTGCCACTACCTTATAGAAAAGGGCTTTATCCAAAATGTAAAATTTCTTCATAAGAAAATGATTACATTATCTGTGATACATAAAGACAGAAGAATATTTTCCAGCACTAAGAAGAAATTAGCTATCAACCCATAAAAAGTCATAGAGGAACTTACCAGTCAATCATAGCTGAAAGTCCTAGAAAATGAATCTATCTAGCTTGAGACATGAATTCATAATGGAAACATTGATATGGGTGGAGCCTCATATTTTGTGGTTGGCCTGAGTTATATTGTCAAGGATAAACAGCATTGTGATCAATAGTCTCCACCCAAACCCCATGAGTTAAATGAGAAGAGAATGGTGGAAAGAGAATTCTGAGTGATAAAAGCAATGACATTCTATCTACTGCTTTCTTTCCTACTTATATCTCACTTCAGATAAAGTGGATCAAGCTGATAACTCCTCAAATTTTTTTGTCTACAATTAATTATCCAAAATAGTTACAATATATGTTTCTTGATATCACCTTTCATCACTTTCTGCTCTGAGACATATTTCCCTGTCTTTTCATATACTGTTTGTGAAACCAAATGATGTATCAGAGAGATTATATTTGGACTTTCATTGAAACCATTATTTTTACATAAAATCTCCCCAAATTGCTGCCACAGAAGCTGCTATTTTCCTCCAATATCCACTATACAAAATGCTGCCTACTCTAGGATGCAGCACCCCTTAAATGAAGCAATTTTCCTGCCAAAGAGTTCTGAATATGGATCAGTAAGAGGGTCGTTTTAGTCCCTGTTAGGCAGTGAGACACAATTCCAGCTTGAAATAGGCTGAAGAGAAATGCATTATTTCCTAGCACCAGAAATATCTTGTGTACGATAGTTTGATACAGTGCTGGAAAAAATAGTTCACAGAGATTTCCTGCTTAATCACTTTATCTCCAAATTTGTGTGGACAACTTCAGCTTAACATGAGCCTTTCTGACACTAGAGAAACCAAACATGTGGGGCTAAGGTTAATCCCCCCTCTAACTATCTGGGAATAACACTGTTCAAAAGGCTGCATTTTAAAAATTGCTCCAAGCTTCTTCCTAGTCATACCACAGAATAGATTAGGCTTCTGGCCATGTGGAGTTGCTGTGATGGAAGCAAAACAACTGGATCTTGCCACTACATAGTGAGAAGAATTCCACCTAGAGCCACTTTGTTGCTTCAAGACTGTTCAGTTACAAAATGTAAAGTATTTGGAATCTTGGTCATTATATAGAGCTAGAAACATTAGTCTTAAGCCCACTAGAAAGAATGCCTATTTGGTAAGTAAATATATAGCCTAAATTTTCCTTTAAAAGTTACTAAAATATACTCCCCCCAAAGTATATGAATCTACTATTGTTTGAAGAACTTTCTATGAGTGTCTTCATATATTACTTTTGTAACTTGTGAAAAGATAAGCCATCTTGATAAAGAAGACTAAAGTAGAAGGAATCACTCTGATACTAAGGATTACGAAATAGGTAAAACAATCATGACAGTACAGTATGACAGAGGATAGATACATATCAGTGGATCAGAATAGAGAACCCAGAAATAGAAAATTCCTTGAGTCCAGGACCTGACAAAGAGTTCTTAGTACTAACAACAAGAACACATTCCATTGGGAAAAAATTAGACTATCTCAAAATTAAAAGCTTTTGCTTTTCAAAGACCCTGGAAAGAGGATGAAAAGATAAGCTATCGACTGTGAGAACAGAAAGAAAAGTGTTGATAAAAGAAAGAGAATCACAGACCTCAGGCAGGCAGAATCGAGGGTTTATTCAAGTTGCACACAGGGAAAGAGGCAGGAGTCAAAGAGAGAATGACGGGAGGTGGAGGGTGGGGGTTTAAGCAGCTGGGTGAGGGGGCGAGTAAGGAGTGGAAACTGAAGGAGGGCAGCAGTGGTGCCAAGTGAGTTCATGGGCGGAGGGCTTTATGGAGGTGGAGATTCCAGGAGGTTGTGGCCAGCACAGGATGGTGGGAATGCCTCAGCTCTTTGCGACTGTTCAATTCCATACCCAAGAAGGAACTAATATCTAGATTATAAAATGAATTCTCGAAGTCAATAGTGAAAAAACAAACAGTACAAGTACTAAATGAACTAAAGAGATAAAGAAGCATTTCACTGAAGAGTATATATAGTCAGCAAATAAACACACAAACAAACTGTTAATATCATTAGCCACTAGCAAAATGAAAATCAAAACCACACTACAATATTACTAAATACCTAACAGAATATTATTTAAAAAAATAATAATGAAAACATCAAATTCTAGTGGGAACGTGAAGAAAACAGATACTCACACACTGCTAGTGAGGATGTAAAATGGCACGGCTATTCTTGAAAATAGTTTGCAACTGTTTTTTTTTTTTTTTTTCATCCATCCTTATTCTTCGGCCTGGGTGGGCCTCCCATTGCAGTGGCCTCTGCAGTTGCAGAGTACGGGCTCTGTGCGCATGTGCTCCAGAGTGCTGGCTTGTAATTGGACATACTGTTCTAGCCGCTCCTTGGCATGTGGGATCTTCTGGGCCAGGGACCCAACCAGCACCCCTTGCACTGCAAGGTAGGCTCTCTACCCACTGGACCACCAGGGAAGCCTGCAACTGTTGTTTTTAATACTAAATATGCAGCTACCTTAATACTCAATAAGTTCACTCCCAGCATTTATTTCAGAAAAGTGAAGATTTATAGTCACACAAAACATCTGCATAAATGTCTACTGCAGGCTTATTTAGAATAGCCCAAAACTCGAAACAGCCGATCTGTCCTACAATAGAAGAATGGTTAAACAATTTTAGTACGTTTATACCAGTAGAACTTGTAAGTTAACACCCCCATTTTCACCAAAAAAAAAAAATGAACAAGGTGAAAATCAACTCTTGTTAGTTCCACTAGGGGACTTAGTTCATAGAACAAACTAGTAACTTAGTAACTATCCACCAAACAAATGAGACAAGCAGGCAGGCAGATACAAAGAATCAGAAATAGCCCTTTCCTAAAACCCTTACTTCACAACAAAGTATGGGAAGAAATATGGGGAAATTCAAGTCTTGGTCAACAAGAGGATAACTGAAATTTCTTGACAATTGTAACAGAATCATTAAGTGCATAGATGACAAGTTATATTCCTAAAATAAAGAATGTTTGCATCAGTAAAGAGACATGGGAACCTCCAAGGATCACAAAGCTATGACTAAATGAACTAAAGAGATAAAGAAGCATTTCACTGAAGAGTATATATAGTCAGCAAATAAACACACAAACAAACTGTTAATATCATTAGCCACTAGCAAAATGAAAATCAAAACCACACTACAATATTACTAAATACCTAACAGAATATTATTTAAAAAAATAATAATGAAAACATCAAATTCTAGTGGGAACGTGAAGAAAACAGATACTCACACACTGCTAGTGAGGATGTAAAATGGCACGGCTATTCTTGAAAATAGTTTGCAACTGTTTTTTTTTTTTTTTTTTCATCCATCCTTATTCTTCGGCCTGGGTGGGCCTCCCATTGCAGTGGCCTCTGCAGTTGCAGAGTACGGGCTCTGTGCGCATGTGCTCCAGAGTGCTGGCTTGTAATTGGACATACTGTTCTAGCCGCTCCTTGGCATGTGGGATCTTCTGGGCCAGGGACCCAACCAGCACCCCTTGCACTGCAAGGTAGGCTCTCTACCCACTGGACCACCAGGGAAGCCTGCAACTGTTGTTTTTAATACTAAATATGCAGCTACCTTAATACTCAATAAGTTCACTCCCAGCATTTATTTCAGAAAAGTGAAGATTTATAGTCACACAAAACATCTGCATAAATGTCTACTGCAGGCTTATTTAGAATAGCCCAAAACTCGAAACAGCCGATCTGTCCTACAATAGAAGAATGGTTAAACAATTTTAGTACGTTTATACCAGTAGAACTTGTAAGTTAACACCCCCATTTTCACCAAAAAAAAAAAATGAACAAGGTGAAAATCAACTCTTGTTAGTTCCACTAGGGGACTTAGTTCATAGAACAAACTAGTAACTTAGTAACTATCCCCCAAACTAATGAGACAAGCAGGCAGGCAGATACAAAGAATCAGAAATAGCCCTTTCCTAAAACCCTTACTTCACAACAAAGTATGGGAAGAAATATGGGGAAATTCAAGTCTTGGTCAACAAGAGGATAACTGAAATTTCTTGACAATTGTAACAGAATCATTAAGTGCATAGATGACAAGTTATATTCCTAAAATAAAGAATGTTTGCATCAGTAAAGAGACATGGGAACCTCCAAGATCACAAAGCTATGACAGAGTGAAATGGGCTGGCAAAGAGGAACACATGGTGCCCTCCTAGGATATGGTGCAGGTGCCACTACATTAACTGAAGAACGGAAGAGAAGCATCCAGTTTTTCACCACTTTTTTTTTTATTTAATTGTATTTATTTATTTATTTAATTCTTTATTTTAAAGGTTTTACAGAGTTTTGTTGTTCACAGACATGTATGTTCCCAGATCAGTCAGATGCATATCCCTGGTCCCCACCCCACCAGATCCCCCCATCCCACCCCTCCGGACCATCACCCCATGCCATTGTGAGCACTCCTATTCCCTTACCACAATAACAATAGCTATCTTTTCCACACATGACACTATAGGTTTCCATGTTGCTCCCTCCATGCCTCCCCCTTCCTATTTCTTCCCCACAATGTCTCTGTGCTCTGTCTGTTTTTCCATGAGTTCACTGTGTGTGTTATCAAGACCGTCCTACTAGATTCCATATATGTGTGTTAGTATACTGTATTTGTCTTTCTCTTTTTGACTTACTTCACTTTTTATGATAGGTTCTAGAACCAGCCACTTCATTAGGACTGAGTCTTCTGCATTTCTTTTAACAGCTGGTAGTATTCCATTGTATATATGTACCAGGGTTTCTGTATCCATTCGTCAGTGGACATCTAGGTTGCTTCCATGTTCTGGCTATTGTATAGAGAGCTGCAATGAACATTGGGGTACAGGTGCTTCTTTCACTTTTGATTTCATCAGGATATAAGCCTAAGAGTGGGATTGCTGGGTCATAGGGTGCTTCTATTTTTAGTTTTTGAAGGAATCGCCATACTGTCTTCCATAGAGGCTGTATCAATTGACATTCCCACAAGCAATGCAAGAGGGTTCCCTTTTCTCTGCACCCTCTCCAGCATTTATTGTTTGCAGATTTTTTGAAGATGGCCATTCTGATGGTTGTGAGGTGATACCTCATTGTGGTTTTAATTTGCATTTCTCTAATAATAAGTGAGGTTGAGCATCGTTTCACGTGCTTCTGGGCCATCTGTATGTCTTCTTTGGAGAGGCGTCTCTTTAGATCTTTTTCCCATTTTTTGATTGGGTTGTTCATTTTTCCTGTGCTGAGTTCAGAACTATAGACCAATGGAACAAGATTGAGAACCCAGAGATAAACCCATGCACCTATGGGTACCTTATTTTTGACAAAGGAGGCAAAACTATAAAATGGGATAAAGACAGCCTCTTCAACAAGTGGTGCTGGGAAAATTGGACAGCTACATGCAAAAAAAATGAAGTTGGAACATTCCCTGACACTATACACTAAGATCAACTCAAAATAGATTAGAGACCTAAATGTAAGACCAGAAACCATCAAACTCTTAGAGGAGATTATAGGCAAAACCCTCAAGGACATAAATCAAAGCAAAATCTTTTCACCACTTTTGAAAGATCTAAATGAGCTGATACGTGAGTTCAGTGGAAGTTCTAGAAAATGATATTTTTGGACAATCTAAATAAATTATGTAGAGTAATGACATCACTGCATTCTCAATACCCTGCAAAGTAAAACTAGATAAAATACATGTGTATATATATATATATATATATATATATATATATTAAAAATTGGCATTCATACTCACATGCAAACAAAAGAAAAATGCAGACCCCCTCAAAAATGGGTTGAATCATAATCCTAAAGAGAATTGATAAAGCAGGAGTGTTTATCAGGAAAAACAAAGTATTGGGTTGGGAAAAGGTTTGTTTGGGTTTTTCACAGCATCTTACAGAAAAACCTGAACAAATTCTTTGCCCAAGGTTAATAGTAAGAACCATGAAAAAAGATCAGTCCAGCTCAATCATGCCAAAACTGGAAAAAAGAGAATTATAATTTGGCCAAAATAATCCTGGCTCCAGGGGCTAACAAATAAAAAGGAATTGATAAAACTAAGCAAACATAAAAAGGAAGCCAAAAACCTAGTCTTGGGTTATGAATCCTAGGACACTAAGGGAAAGTATTAGGAAACTCACATTTGAGGAATTAACATCTCTCTCCTGCCCTGTATATGTCACTGAGAGGAACCCAATTCTGACCCCATGATGAAACTCTCTCTTTGAACTGCTTTTTGTTGCTTTTGTTATTATAATCATACTTAATGGCTTGCCTGGAGGACCTTGCCTTCTGCCTGACTGTTAAACTTAAGTGCCTTTGTTCAGAACCCTGTCCACCTGTATATGGCAAGAAGGAAGAAATTGACACATCCTCTGCCTGAGGCTTGCCAGTCTAGATGTGTCCTTTTGACTTTCTTACTCACATCTCCCCATTTCTGATCTATAAATAAAAAGGGATAAAGCCTCTTCAACAAGTGGTGCTGGGAAAATTGGACAGCTACATGCAAAAAAAATGAAGTTGGAACATTCCCTGACACTATACACTAAGATCAACTCAAAATAGATTAGAGACCTAAATGTAAGACCAGAAACCATCAAACTCTTAGAGGAGATTATAGGCAAAACCCTCAAGGACATAAATCAAAGCAAAATCTTTTCACCACTTTTGAAAGATCTAAATGAGCTGATACGTGAGTTCAGTGGAAGTTCTAGAAAATGATATTTTTGGACAATCTAAATAAATTATGTAGAGTAATGACATCACTGCATTCTCAATACCCTGCAAAGTAAAACTAGATAAAATACATGTGTATATATATATATATATATATATATATATATATTAAAAATTGGCATTCATACTCACATGCAAACAAAAGAAAAATGCAGACCCCCTCAAAAATGGGTTGAATCATAATCCTAAAGAGAATTGATAAAGCAGGAGTGTTTATCAGGAAAAACAAAGTATTGGGTTGGGAAAAGGTTTGTTTGGGTTTTTCACAGCATCTTACAGAAAAACCTGAACAAATTCTTTGCCCAAGGTTAATAGTAAGAACCATGAAAAAAGATCAGTCCAGCTCAATCATGCCAAAACTGGAAAAAAGAGAATTATAATTTGGCCAAAATAATCCTGGCTCCAGGGGCTAACAAATAAAAAGGAATTGATAAAACTAAGCAAACATAAAAAGGAAGCCAAAAACCTAGTCTTGGGTTATGAATCCTAGGACACTAAGGGAAAGTATTAGGAAACTCACATTTGAGGAATTAACATCTCTCTCCTGCCCTGTATATGTCACTGAGAGGAACCCAATTCTGACCCCATGATGAAACTCTCTCTTTGAACTGCTTTTTGTTGCTTTTGTTATTATAATCATACTTAATGGCTTGCCTGGAGGACCTTGCCTTCTGCCTGACTGTTAAACTTAAGTGCCTTTGTTCAGAACCCTGTCCACCTGTATATGGCAAGAAGGAAGAAATTGACACATCCTCTGCCTGAGGCTTGCCAGTCTAGATGTGTCCTTTTGACTTTTCTTACTCACATCTCCCCATTTCTGATCTATAGAATGCCTGGTATCCAGACCCCAATAAGATGGGTTATTTTGAGGAGACGCTATAGTGTGCCATCTTCTTAATCAATTGCTTTCTGGATAAAGCGATTTTCCTTGCTGAAAGATCGGCCTAGAGAAAGGACAAGAACCAAGGAGAGAGTTTATTGGAGAGTACTACTAGGCTCTCTCAAGAGAGAGAGCAGCCCCAAGAGTTTGGGGGTTGGAGGTGGGGTAGAGGGAGTTAAGATTATATATTGGGGCCTACAGGCAAGTGGAAAATTACTAGCTAGCAACATGGACGTTTCGCCCACTTAGTCCTTGGGGAATTTCCTCTGGGTTCTGAGAACTGGGGGGGTCAGGTGCAAGGGGTCTTGCAGGCAGTCAATTAACAGGGTGTGGGCCTTTAGCAGGGTGTGGGCAGCAAATTAATCTGCATTTTGTCCTTCTTACAGCTCAGGTAAGAGCTCAACAAAAATTTACCTTTAATTAATTTACTTAAGAGTTATTCTATTAAATCAAAGGTGGCACTTCAGATGGTGGCTATTATTATATAATTGGATGATATATTATCTTTAGATTCAATTTCATTATTTCAGTAGTCTGAAAAGGAAGAAACATTATCACTTTACATCATTTAAAAATTCTAGTAGGGCATCCCTGGTGGTCCAGTGGGTAAAGAGGCCAACTTGCAGTGCGAGGGGTGCCGGTTCGATCCCTGGCCTGGGAAGATCCCACGTGCCGTGGAGCAGCTGGACCCATGTGTCCAATTACCCAGCCGGAGCTCTGGAGCACATGCGCCCAGAGCCGGTGCTCTGCAACAATGGAGGCCACTGCGATGGGAGGTCCACATGGGCAGAAGAACAAAGATGGATAAAATAGATAAATGAAAAGACCAATAGAAGTGGCCCACCCATCCCCCTCCCTCCCCAACCTGCCACCCAACCCCCCCGCCAAAAAAAATTCTAGTAATCACAAAACAAAATTTTATGCTATTTTAAATTTTAATTTATGCTATTTCCCATTGATATCCATACTTACTCACTTAATTATATTCCAATAGATGTAAAATAACCATCTCTATCTTCATACTTTTTCTTTGCCTTCCTCATGTCATAGTTTTCTGTGAAGTTCCTACTTCTTTGCTGGCTATTCATTTATTAAGCAAATACCTACTGAACTTCTTAATATGTTGGAGAGTTCATCGTGGCCCTGAGAAAAGATAGGCCTTGCCCTTATAGGGTTATAGTCTAGTAAGAAAGCCAACATTACACAAATTATTATAAAGAAGTAATTTAGAGTTATAATTTCCATTATATGCTATGAGATATAGAATGCAATGTAGAGCATGCAATTTGTTGACCTAATCTACTTCAGTAATCAATAAATAAAGAACTTCTATGGGAATTGGTTGTTAACCTAAGAATTGCTATCTGAAAGAAAAATAGATATTATCTAAGTGAATAGGTTCAAATGGAGAGGATAGAGATCTTTTCAGAGAAAAAGAATAGAATGCATAAAAATTCTGAGTTGGTAGAAATAATATATGAGAGGAAGAGTAAATTGAAAACAGAATTCAATCTTAAGGCATGAGTAAATCCAACATTCAAAGATGGTACAGCCCATTGAAAAGAGCTGAGAGAGTAAGAAAAATACTTGGAGAAAGTGGAAGCAAATTTGAAGAGAAGATAGTGTTTTAAAGAAAGTGTCACTTATTCAGAAGATTAGTTAGAGGTTAAGCAAGAAGACTAAGAAGTGGACACTGATTGAAGTGCCTTGGAAGTCACTGGTGCCATTTTCTAGGGAGTGTCCCATAAATCACAGGTGTACACATGACAGCTGATGACATAGGAACCAAGATTTTAGAAACCTATTTACAGTTAGACTAAAAATGCAAAAAATAGAATTGTAGATAAAATTGAATGTATCTTTAAGAAAGGACATTTTCTGTTCATATTTGGAGTATTTCTATGATCTGTAAATATATATGGACAGATATAATACAGTTGAAGAAGTTGAAGATACTAAATATAAAGGGAACTAGAATGAAATTACTTAAAGGCCAACCTTAAGGTTGATTTTAGAAGGGAAGAATGATAACTGCTGTATTGGGGCAGAAAGAAAAGAACAGAGGTGGGACAAGATCTGGTTTGTAGATTGGTAGTTAAAGGCTTCCCAGGTGGCTCAATGGTAAAGAACCTGCCAGCAATGCAGGAGCCATAAGAGATGTAGTTTCGAATCCTGTGTCTAGAAGATCCCATCGAGGAGGGCATGACAGTCCACTCCAGTATACTTCCATAAAGACATTGTGGAGACCGAACAATGGGAAGGAGTAACATGGGAACCTATACTGTCATGTGTAGAAAAGATAGCTATTGTCATTGTGCTAGGGGAATAGGAGTACCTACAACCACTTGGAGCGATGGTCTGGAGGGATGGGGGAACTGGGTGGGGGGAGGGTCAAGGGATATGCATCTGATTGATCTGGGAACATACATGTACAAAAATAAATAAATAAATTAATTAATTAAAAAAAAAAAAGAATCCCATGGACAGAGAAGCCTGGCAGGCTACAGTCTATGGGGCCACAAAGACTCAGACACAACTAAAGTGACTTAGCACACACACACACAGATTGGTAGATGAAATTTGTGATACTGAAAATTCTTCACTATATTTTCCAGCTTTTCTCAGAAGAAAAACTAAATTTCTGCTGAGGACAAGTGATAAGAGAAATGAGAAGTTTCACAATGTTGGAAAATATAGACATAAGTCATTGATTCCTGATGTGGTCAAAAGAGTCACCAATGCACATGATTACAAATGATTGGTTCTATTGCTGTTTGGTACTGTGATGTTCACCCAAGGCCTAGCAATCAAAGAGCAAGCTTGAAGAAAAGCCAGAAGTGGACACTGATTGAAGTGCCTTGGAAGTCACTGGTGCCATTTTCTAGGGTGTCCCATAAATCACAGGTGTACACATGACAGCTGATGACATAGGAACCAAGATTTTAGAAACCTATTTACAGTTAGACTAAAAATGCAAAAAATAGAATTGTAGATAAAATTGAATGTATCTTTAAGAAAGGACATTTTCTGTTCATATTTGGAGTATTTCTATGATCTGTAAATATATATGGACAGATATAATACAGTTGAAGAAGTTGAAGATACTAAATATAAAGGGAACTAGAATGAAATTACTTAAAGGCCAACCTTAAGGTTGATTTTAGAAGGGAAGAATGATAACTGCTGTATTGGGGCAGAAAGAAAAGAACAGAGGTGGGACAAGATCTGGTTTGTAGATTGGTAGTTAAAGGCTTCCCAGGTGGCTCAATGGTAAAGAACCTGCCAGCAATGCAGGAGCCATAAGAGATGTAGTTTCGAATCCTGTGTCTAGAAGATCCCATCGAGGAGGGCATGACAGTCCACTCCAGTATACTTCCATAAAGACATTGTGGAGACCGAACAATGGGAAGGAGTAACATGGGAACCTATACTGTCATGTGTAGAAAAGATAGCTATTGTCATTGTGCTAGGGGAATAGGAGTACCTACAACCACTTGGAGCGATGGTCTGGAGGGATGGGGGAACTGGGTGGGGAGGGTCAAGGGATATGCATCTGATTGATCTGGGAACATACATGTACAAAAATAAATAAATAAATTAATTAATTAAAAAAAAAAAAAAAAAAAAGAATCCCATGGACAGAGAAGCCTGGCAGGCTACAGTCTATGGGGCCACAAAGACTCAGACACAACTAAAGTGACTTAGCACACACACACACAGATTGGTAGATGAAATTTGTGATACTGAAAATTCTTCACTATATTTTCCAGCTTTTCTCAGAAGAAAAACTAAATTTCTGCTGAGGACAAGTGATAAGAGAAATGAGAAGTTTCACAATGTTGGAAAATATAGACATAAGTCATTGATTCCTGATGTGGTCAAAAGAGTCACCAATGCACATGATTACAAATGATTGGTTCTATTGCTGTTTGGTACTGTGATGTTCACCCAAGGCCTAGCAATCAAAGAGCAAGCTTGAAGAAAAGCCAGTATTACATTTTTTCAGGTTTGTAGTTTCACAGGAGAATTTAGGCTTATACGTGGGAGGGGTAAACTTCCAGTGAGACACTATGGTAGGAAATAGAATATAAAGAGAAGAGTTGCTGGGATAATAAATAAAAAGGAATATGGAAAGACTGGAGGCTGTGGGGATGTTTGTTGTATTTTTGGAGTGAATGAAGTGAAGTGATAGTCTCTCAGTCATGTCCAACTCTTTGAAAACCCATGGATTATAGACCACCAGGCTCCTCTGGCCATGGAATTCTCCAGACAAGAATACTAGAGTGAGTAGCCACTTCCTTCTCAGGTGATCTTCCTGACCCAGGGATCAAACCTGGGTCCCCTGAATTGCAGGTGGATTCTTTATCATCTGAACCAAATGAATTCTGAACAGGGAATTCTTTTCAGAGTATAGTATCCCAGATTGGAGTTTCAGGGTGTGACTTTTGCCATGGGAAAAGCTGATGAAATTGAAGATAACTCTATCAGAATAAAATTTCCCAGAGAACATAAATGGCCAGGATTTGACAATGTCTTTCACAGGACATAGCCCATAGACAAAATTGGGATAGAGATGAAGTGTAATCACAGATAGCTTGTATAACAACAATGGCCTAGTGTGGAAGCTTAGTGTAATAATTGCTAGTTAATACCACAAAACTTCATTTTTCATGGAGAAAGCAAGGTAAATCCATAAAAACCTCTACTTTTGCTTCATTGGCTATTCTACAGCCTTTAACTATGTAGATCACACAAACTGTGGAAATTTTTTAAAGAGATAGGAATATCAAACTGCCTTACCTGTCTCTGAGTAACCTGTATGAGGGTCAAAAAGCAACATGGAACAACTGACTGGTTCAAAATTGAGAAAGGACTGTGACAAGGCTGTATATTGTCCCCTTGCTTATTTAACTTCATAGCAGAATGCATCCTGTGAGATGCTAGGCTAGATGAATCACAAGGTTTGTAATCAGGATTTCCAGGAGAAATATCAACAACTACAGATATGCAGATAATACCGGTGTAATGGCAGAACTCAAAGAGCACCTAAACAGCCTCTTGATGGGGATGAAAGAGTAGAGTGAAAAAAGTAGCTTGAAACTCAACGTTTAAGAATAAAATATCATGGCATCTGGTCCTGATGCTTCATGGCAAATAAAAGGGGGAAAGTGGAAACAATGGCAGATTTTCTTTTCTTCGGCTTCAAAATCACTGCAGATAGTGACTGCAGTCATTAAATTAAAAGGCACTTGCTCCTTAGAAGGAAAACTATGGCAAACCTAAATAGCATATTAAAAAGCAGAGAAATCACTTTGTCGACAAAGGTTCATATAGTCAAAGTTATGGTTTTTCCGATAGACATGTACAGATATGACAATTGGACCATAAAGAAGGCTAACGGCCAAACAATTGATGCCTTCAAATTGTGTTACAGGAGAAGACGCTTGAGAATCTCTTAGATTGCCAAAGCAAACCAGTCAATCCTAAAGGAAATCAACCCTGAATATTCATTAGAAGTACTGGTGCTTAAGCTGAAGCTCCAGTACTTTGCCCACCTGATGAGAAAAACCAGCTCATTGGAAAAGACCCTGATGCTGGGAAACATTGAAGGCAAATGGAGAAGAGAGTGGCAGAGGCTGAGATGCTTAGATAGCATCACCGACTCAATGGACATGAGTTTGAACAAACTCTAGGAGATGGTGGAGGGCAGAGAAACCTGGCACGCTGTAGTGCATGGAATTGCAGAGTCAGACAGGATTTAGTGACTGAACAACAAGCTCCATTTTAACCTTCTACCCCGTAGCAATGATTACCTGTCTAGCCTAAATGAATCCTTTCTCATCTGACTAAAATTGCTTTTATACAACTTCTACCTAACTGTATATGTGAAGCAGAAAGCTAGAGACTTAGAAATTTAAAGCTGAAAGTCTTTGGGAAAATCCAGTCTGACGTTCAAACATATGCAACATGGAACAACTGACTGGTTCAAAATTGAGAAAGGACTGTGACAAGGCTGTATATTGTCCCCTTGCTTATTTAACTTCATAGCAGAATGCATCCTGTGAGATGCTAGG
The DNA here is from genome assembly GCA_022376925.1 of Tragulus kanchil. NCBI lineage: Eukaryota > Metazoa > Chordata > Mammalia > Artiodactyla > Tragulidae > Tragulus > Tragulus kanchil. Next base: position 218,767,183 of record JAIOJX010000004.1, read on the forward strand.
CTAGATGAATCACAAGGTTTGTAATCAGGATTTCCAGGAGAAATATCAACAACTACAGATATGCAGATAATACCGGTGTAATGGCAGAACTCAAAGAGCACCTAAACAGCCTCTTGATGGGGATGAAAGAGTAGAGTGAAAAAAGTAGCTTGAAACTCAACGTTTAAGAATAAAATATCATGGCATCTGGTCCTGATGCTTCATGGCAAATAAAAGGGGGAAAGTGGAAACAATGGCAGATTTTCTTTTCTTCGGCTTCAAAATCACTGCAGATAGTGACTGCAGTCATTAAATTAAAAGGCACTTGCTCCTTAGAAGGAAAACTATGGCAAACCTAAATAGCATATTAAAAAGCAGAGAAATCACTTTGTCGACAAAGGTTCATATAGTCAAAGTTATGGTTTTTCCGATAGACATGTACAGATATGACAATTGGACCATAAAGAAGGCTAACGGCCAAACAATTGATGCCTTCAAATTGTGTTACAGGAGAAGACGCTTGAGAATCTCTTAGATTGCCAAAGCAAACCAGTCAATCCTAAAGGAAATCAACCCTGAATATTCATTAGAAGTACTGGTGCTTAAGCTGAAGCTCCAGTACTTTGCCCACCTGATGAGAAAAACCAGCTCATTGGAAAAGACCCTGATGCTGGGAAACATTGAAGGCAAATGGAGAAGAGAGTGGCAGAGGCTGAGATGCTTAGATAGCATCACCGACTCAATGGACATGAGTTTGAACAAACTCTAGGAGATGGTGGAGGGCAGAGAAACCTGGCACGCTGTAGTGCATGGAATTGCAGAGTCAGACAGGATTTAGTGACTGAACAACAAGCTCCATTTTAACCTTCTACCCCGTAGCAATGATTACCTGTCTAGCCTAAATGAATCCTTTCTCATCTGACTAAAATTGCTTTTATACAACTTCTACCTAACTGTATATGTGAAGCAGAAAGCTAGAGACTTAGAAATTTAAAGCTGAAAGTCTTTGAGAAAATCCAGTCTAATAATTCATTGTATTGAAGAACGAGCTCAGGAATGTTAAATGCTTTTATATTCACAAGAATAATAGCAGTTAGGTAAGCCAGTTATTTTACTGTGCCTGTCATGTTTCCATCCCAAATAAATTAGCAAGTGAAAATAATTAACAGAAAAAAAATCCTGTTTCTAAATAATGTGATATCTATAAAAAGGTACAATTTCCCCATATGCAGGATCTTCAGAAAATTTGATATGTGATAAACTGTGGTGCTTTATTATCAAGCATTTAAAAATAAGATCAGTATTTGTACTTATGGAAATAACATCAGAGAAAGGTAAGTCAGAAATCAAGTGTTTAGAAAGCCCATGAAAAGCCATAATGACCTTAGATATCTGACTATAAAAATAAACATATAATACACTTCCCTGGTGGTCCTATAGTTAAGACTCTGCACTTCCAGTGGAGGGCACATGGGTTCAATTCCTGGTGAATGAACTAAGATCCCACATCTGGCACAGCATGTTCAAAAGATAAAAAGAAACAATAATAATCATATAAAAATATACCACTCAAAATCAATAGATGCCTGCAATTTTGTTGATATTTAGTAAGTATGGTTTATAGGAGCTTTGGGATTCAGAGGTGAGAAACAGGTGTGAAATAATCTTAATATTTCATAAGCTGATGGAGGCACCACATTTTTGTGATCATCTTTGTGAAATAAAAATGGAATATTGGAAAAATTGCTTATAAAATCAGCAGTAAGAACAGAAACTGAATTTTGTTTACAATAAATATTTTCAGATAATACCATAAAATTGATATAAAAGTCAATTATTTGTTTGCCATGTGCCTTTGAAATATTTTTAATATTGCACAGTGATTGCAAGATTTAAAGTAAAGATATCCAAACCATTATTATAGAAATGGAGGTAGAGATGACTGCAATTCAAAAGGGGCAGTTTTCCTCTTTCCCGGCTGGAACCATAGAGGGTGCAGAAGAGAAGAAAAAGAAGGTTCCTGCTGTGCCAGAAACTCTTAAGAAAAAAAGAATGAATTTCACAGAGCTTAAGATCAAGCGCCTGAGAAAGAAGTTTGCCCAAAAGATGCTTCGAAAGGCAAGGAGGAAGCTTATCTATGAGAAAGCCAAGCATTACCACAAGGAATACAGAAAGATGTACAGGACAGAAATTCGAATGGCTAGAATGGCACGCAAAACCGGCAACTTCTATGTCCCCGCGGAACCTAAATTGGCGTTTGTCATCAGAATCAGCGGTATCAATGGTGTGAGCCCAAAGGTTCAAAAGGTGTTGCAGCTTCTTCACCTCCGTCAGATCTTCAGTGGCACCTTTGTGAAGCTCAACAAGGCTTCAATTAACATGTTGAGAATTGTGGAGCTGTACATTGCATGGGGGTACCCAAATCTGAAGTCAGTAAGTGAACTTACCTACAAACGTAGTTATGGAAAAATCAACAAGGGAATTGCCCTGACAGATAATGCTTTGATTGCTCTATCTCTGGGAAAATATGGCATCATCTGCATGGAGGATCTGATTCATGAGATCTATACTGTTGGAAAACGTTTCAAAGAAACGAATAATTTCCTGTGGCCCTTCAAATTGTTCTCTCCATGAGGTGGAATGAAGAAAAAGACCACCCATTTTGTAGAAGGTGGAGATGCTGGCAACAGGGAAGACCATATCAACAGGCTTATTAGAAGGATGAACTAAGGTATCTACCATGATTATTTTTGTAATCTGGTCAGTTAATAAACAATTGAAACAAAAATAAATAAATAAATAAATAAAAGGGGTAGTTTTATCTTAAATTAGCTACAATGGATTGTCTTTACTTAAAAATCAGTAGCATTGATCCTCATGACATCATAGTTTTTTACTTAGTCACCATAATTTAGATCAGATATTGAAAAATGGAAAATGTTATTTTCCTCTATGGCCAAAGACTAAGTCAAAATGAACTCATGACTATAAGAGTGAGTTATTTCTTTTAAACAACATCAGCAAAGTTATCAATGTCATACAGTAACCATATCCTTCAAGATTCATAAACATTAATCAAAATACAGAACTCTAGTCATGATTGAGAGAGAATGCATCTAGCTAACACACACACACACACACACACATACAGTTTAACCTGTGGTTCAAATAGAGTACAAGATATGTGGGATAATACTGCAGAAAGAGGGAAAAAATAGCATTGGAGAATGCAAACGAAACATCCTTTACAACCATTTCATTACAGAGGTGACTTCAAAATACGGAATAAAGAAACTGGGAGAAACTAAATGACTTTGTTGCAATCTTTCTGCTTGCCAAGAGCAAATAATGATGACTCCCACCAGGGAAAGCTAAATTGAGCAAATTTTCAAAGGTCAAAAGGTGTTGCAGCTTCTTCACCTCCGTCAGATCTTCAGTGGCACCTTTGTGAAGCTCAACAAGGCTTCAATTAACATGTTGAGAATTGTGGAGCTGTACATTGCATGGGGGTACCCAAATCTGAAGTCAGTAAGTGAACTTACCTACAAACGTAGTTATGGAAAAATCAACAAGGGAATTGCCCTGACAGATAACGCTTTGATTGCTCGGTCTCTGGGAAAATATGGCATCATATGCATGGAAGATCTGATTCATGAGATCTATACTGTTGGAAAACATTTCAAAGAAACGAATAATTTCCTGTGGCCCTTCAAATTGTTCTCTCCATGAGGTGGAATGAAGAAAAAGACCACCCATTTTGTAGAAGGTGGAGATGCTGGCAACAGGGAAGACCAGATCAACAGGCTTATTAGAAGGATGAACTAAGGTATCTACCATGATTATTTTTGTAATCTGGTCAGTTAATAAACAGTTGAAACAAAAATAAATAAATAAATAAATAAAAGGGGTAGTTTTATCTTAAATTAGCTACAATGGATTGTCTTTACTTAAAAATCAGTAGCATTGATCCTCATGACATCATAGTTTTTTACTTAGTCACCATAATTTAGATCAGATATTGAAAAATGGAAAATGTTATTTTCCTCTATGGCCAAAGACTAAGTCAAAATGAACTCATGACTATAAGAGTGAGTTATTTCTTTTAAACAACATCAGCAAAGTTATCAATGTCATACAGTAACCATATCCTTCAAGATTCATAAACATTAATCAAAATACAGAACTCTAGTCATGATTGAGAGAGAATGCATCTAGCTAACACACACACACACACACACACATACAGTTTAACCTGTGGTTCAAATAGAGTACAAGATATGTGGGATAATACTGCAGAAAGAGGGAAAAAATAGCATTGGAGAATGCAAACGAAACATCCTTTACAACCATTTCATTACAGAGGTGACTTCAAAATACGGAATAAAGAAACTGGGAGAAACTAAATGACTTTGTTGCAATCTTTCTGCTTGCCAAGAGCAAATAATGATGACTCCCAACAGGGAAAGCTAAATTGAGAGTTGAGAAATAGCTGTCGACCGACATTAAAGTGGAAGAGACTGTGTTTTTTAAACAAGGAAAAGTGCTTCCATTAGGCCATTTTATATATAACATTTTCTATTTGTCCCTTATATGCACCTCAATCATTATTACATAGAAGGGAAGCTAAGTCTTATATCCATCATATAGTTACTGAAATGGAAAAAACAATACAAAAATTTAATGCTGTGAAAAGAGTAATTTTCCAGTTATACTAGACCTGAAATGAATCAATAAAAGAAGAAGCAGCAGTTTGTGAACACAGGAGGAGTAAAAGTTCTGAATAAACTCATTAGCCCAGAAAAATAGTAAGAAGAGTGAATGAGAATTATACTATCAGACTCAGAGAAGATTTTTTTTTTCAATCTTATAGCCAGTTGATGTGCCAAAGCAGTAAAGAAATCTATAAAAGCAGCAGCTGACCAGTTCTATGCCAATGCAAAGATAGGAAAGAGGTCTATTACTTACATTTGTCACAAAAGCCCAAAAATCATAGCTCTGAACAAATATAAAATAACACATTAAACAAATAACTGATCATGACCTTTCAACACATCCGTGATTTACTCAGACTCCCTACCAAGACAGTATATGAACAGAGAAAAGATTGATTATACACTAGCCGAGATCAAAATGGAAGTCAATCTCCATGTGAAAATAAATGGCAATACAAACTTATAAGCAGAGTGCCTATACCTGAAATTTTTCTGTTTCTAGTTTACTAGAAACAGAACAATGAGTATCTCTTCTCTTGTGAAATATAAGCTTTTCCAATGTGATTTTTAAATCGAGATTCTTAATGGACTGAATTTTTGCCTTGCTAATGTTGAAGATGGAGAGACAAACTTCCAGTCACTATGGAATCAGAAGGACTGAAATTCAGAGTATTGAGCAGAGTTCCCTGTATCTTTGTTGGTAATCTATTTTAAATATAGCAAAGTGTACAAAATAAATGGGAAAAGAATTTGAAAAATAATAGACACAGGTATATGTATAACTGAATCACTTTGCTACACACCTGAAACTAATACAACATTGTTAATCAACTATACTCCAATATAAAATAAAATATTTTCAAAAAACAAAAAAATTTATAAAGGAGAGACTGAATTTAAGCTATTGTAAACAGAAATAAATTGGCAAAATGTATAAAACATTTTTCAGTTACTGGCAATGCAAGACTGTCATCACTGAAAAAGGAAATAAGTGAAGTGAACCCTACAATTGCCTCAGAATTCTGTCTGGCCAAACCAGTGAGTAAGAGGAGGCTGAGCAAAGCATATGATCTTGTTTAATTGAGGAGACAGAGACTGATTTCAATCATGCCAAATCAACTGAAAGTTGCAGTGCAGATTTTCAGAGAGAACAGAAATTGCAAATAAAAAAAATTTCAGGAATTCCCATATCCCAGTCCCTTTAATATTTATTTATAGATTATTATACCAGTCAAATGTGTCCAGCAAAACAGAGTCAATAGGAAATAGATAACACATGGAGGGACAGTAGATAGATGATAGATAGATCCAGTTTTTAAGGAATTAAGAAATTGGCTCATGCGATTCTGGGGACAGGAAATTTTCCAGACTGTAGCCTGTCTGGTAGGCTGGAAGCTAAAGCAGGGGTTGACCTACAACTAACTTTGTGGCAGAATTTATCTAAAGAATACCTGGTTTTGCTCTGAGGCTTCCAATTAATTGGATGAGGCCCACCCACATTATCAATCTCTTTTACATAAAGTCAACTAATTGTAAACATTTTTGTTGTTGTTTTTCAGTTGCTAAGTTGTGTCCAAATCTTTGTGACCCCATGGACTGCAGCACATTAGGCTTCGCTGTCCTTCACTATCTCCTTCAGTTTGCTCAAACTTATGTGCTTGAATTGGTGATATCATCCGACCATCTCATCTTCTTTCTCTTCTCCTCTTGCCCTCAATCTTTCCCAATATCTGGGTCTTTTCCAAGGAGTTGGCTCTTCACATCAGGTGGCCAAATATTGGAGCTTCAGCTTCAGTGCCTGTCCTTCCAATGAGTATTCAGGGTTGATTTCCTTTAGGGTTAACTGATTTGATCTCCTTGCTGTCTAAGGGATTCTCAAGAATCTTTTCCAGCACCACAGTTCAAAAGCATCTATCTATTCATTGGCCCTCAGCCTTCTTTATTGTCCAAGTCTCACGTCCATATATAACTACTCAAAAACCATAGCTTTGACTATACAGATCTTTGTCAGCAAAGGGATGTCTCCTCTTTTTACTATATGGTCTAGGTTTGTCATAGCTAACAAAAGCCTTCATAGCAAAACTTAAATTAGTTCCTCATTAAAAAACTAGGTGTGTGCATGTGTGCTAAGTTGCTTCAGTTACATATGGCTCTTTGCGACCCTATGGACTAAAACTCTTCAGGCTCCTCTGTAAGCAAGATTAATGGAGTGTGTTGCCATCCTCTCCTCCAAGAAATCTTCCCCACCCAGCGCATCTAATCTGTGTTTCAGGCAACTGCTGCATTTCAGGTGGATTCCTACCACTGCGGAAGAATCTAAGCTATCAGGGAAGCCCCTACATAACTAGGGGTAAGTGTGTATGTGTGTGTTTGTGTGTGTGTTAGTCGCTCGGTAGTGTCTGACTCTTTGCAAACCCATAGACTGTAGCCCACCAGGCTCCTCTGTCCATTGAATTCTCTAGACAAGAATACTAGAGTGGGTTCATGCCCTTCTCCAGGGGATCTTCCTGATCCAGGGGTCAAACCCAGGTGTCTTGCATTGCAGGCAGATTCTTCACCATTTGAGCTACTGGGAAAGCCCAAATAACTAGGTACTACAGCTTAACCAGGGTTTCCCAGGTGGCACTAGTGGTAAATAACCTTCCTGCCAACACAGGGGATTTAAGAGACATGGGTTAGATCCTCTGGGTAGGAATGATCCTCTGGAGGAGGGCATGGCAACCCACTCCAGCATTCTTGCTTAGAGAATCCCATCCATGTGATCACAAAGAGTAGGACATGACTAAAGTTTCTTAGTGCACACACACACACACACACACAGCTTAACCAAGGTGACATAAAATTAACAATCATAAGAATAAAATACACATATCGGGTGAAAATCTACAAGATTTAGCTACCAGAGGTATGTGAATTGATCCAGAGCCCACACAAGAGAACACTTAAATTCCAATCAACCAGAGACAGATTTGGGTATTCCTACTAGCCACTGGGTATTTAGTAGAGACCATAGAAAGTGCACCTAAGTAATGGGACTAACTTGCTTACATAATAAAGGCTACCCGAGATCCACCAAATAAATATTAATAGCATATCTCAAAAGTAACAAATAAAGCTACTAGTAATGGCACTAATGGTAAGGAACCCCACCTGCCAATGCAGAACCATAAGAGATGTGGGTTTGATCTGTGGATCTGGAAGATACGCTGGAGAGTAATGTGACAACTCACTCCAGTATTCTTGCCTGGAGAATGCAATGAACAAAGAAGCTTAACAGGCTACAGTCCATAGGCTCACAAACAACCAGACACAACTGAAGCGACTTAGCATGCAACACTATTAAAATTCAAAGCTCAGAAACCGAGTTAAAATGCTAAAATTTTAAAGAATGTTAACTTGGGACCTTCCTGTTGGTCTAATAGTAAAGAATTTGCCTTCCAGTGCAGGGGATATGGGTTCAGTCCCTGATTGGGGAGCTAAATTCCACATGCCTTGTGGCCAAGAGAATCAAAACACTGAAAAAGAAACAGAAGCAACAATGTAACAAATTCAATAAAGACTTTTAAAATAGCCCACGTCAAAAAAAAGTCTTTTTAAAAAATTTTTAAAAATTAAAAGATTTGTAATCATAGCAAGAAAATGATGTGAAAAGGAATATTGTCAATAAAACAGACCTAGAAAAAAAGAGAGATAATAGTATTGACAGGTCAGAGCATTAAAATACCTTTCACTATGCAAAAGTATTTAAAAGGAAACAAGAACATACTAGTGAAGAGGAAAATGGAAGGTATAAAAAGAGGTAAGCACTTTCTAGATATGAAAAATGACAATATCTAAAATGAAAACTCACTGAATGAGCTTGAGGGAAGATTAGATAATACCAAATGGAAGCTTACTATACATTAAGAGATAGAAACAGAAAATATCCACAGTGAAGCAGAGTGGAAAAAAGACTGGATAAAGATGAACAGGGCTTCACTGACCACTGTAAAAGCATGTGTATTACAAGGAAATAGTAGAAGGAGATAATTGACACAGTCATATTCTGAATTTTCAAACCTCTTCTCTTGGTTTTAGTTTGAACACAGAAAATCAGCAAAACTATAAAATGTTTAAAGGACATTAAAATGATAATAGACCAAATGATATTTCCAGAAAGTGTCACCCAGTAACAGTTGAACACAGCTGTTTTTAAATGTTCAATTAAAAAATTAATTGTTCAAAGCATGTTCTTTGACTATAAGATTAAACTAGAAAGTAATACCTAAAAGATATCTGAAAGTTATCAAATGTATACAAATTAAACAAACCAATACAAATGAAATTCCAAGATATTTTTGATTAATCCAAGTAAAAGGAACAAAAACATACATATGAAACAAAACCCAAATAAATAGTAAAGTGGTAGAGTTAATCTCAATCACATGAATAATTATATTACATATTAATAGCCTACTATAAGTAGAGGACAGAAAGCATCAGGCTCCATAAAAAAAAAAATAAGATTCAAACATACACTATCAACATTTTGTGCTTTAAATATAAAATCACAAGTAGGTTAAAAGTAACATATTGGAAAAGATACTGTATGAGGACCACTAGGCAAAAATAATATCGTATGCCTTCCTCCTCCCATTAATTGCTTCCATTTGCAAAATTTTAATAAAAAATTTTAAAAATTAAAAGATTTGTAATCATAGCAAGAAAATGATGTGAAAAGGAATATTGTCAATAAAACAGACCTAGAAAAAAAGAGAGATAATAGTATTGACAGGTCAGAGCATTAAAATACCTTTCACTATGCAAAAGTATTTAAAAGGAAACAAGAACATACTAGTGAAGAGGAAAATGGAAGGTATAAAAAGAGGTAAGCACTTTCTAGATATGAAAAATGACAATATCTAAAATGAAAACTCACTGAATGAGCTTGAGGGAAGATTAGATAATACCAAATGGAAGCTTACTATACATTAAGAGATAGAAACAGAAAATATCCACAGTGAAGCAGAGTGGAAAAAAGACTGGATAAAGATGAACAGGGCTTCACTGACCACTGTAAAAGCATGTGTATTACAAGGAAATAGTAGAAGGAGATAATTGACACAGTCATATTCTGAATTTTCAAACCTCTTCTCTTGGTTTTAGTTTGAACACAGAAAATCAGCAAAACTATAAAATGTTTAAAGGACATTAAAATGATAATAGACCAAATGATATTTCCAGAAAGTGTCACCCAGTAACAGTTGAACACAGCTGTTTTTAAATGTTCAATTAAAAAATTAATTGTTCAAAGCATGTTCTTTGACTATAAGATTAAACTAGAAAGTAATACCTAAAAGATATCTGAAAGTTATCAAATGTATACAAATTAAACAAACCAATACAAATGAAATTCCAAGATATTTTTGATTAATCCAAGTAAAAGGAACAAAAACATACATATGAAACAAAACCCAAATAAATAGTAAAGTGGTAGAGTTAATCTCAATCACATGAATAATTATATTACATATTAATAGCCTACTATAAGTAGAGGACAGAAAGCATCAGGCTCCATAAAAAAAAAAAACAAGATTCAAACATACACTATCAACATTTTGTGCTTTAAATATAAAATCACAAGTAGGTTAAAAGTAACATATTGGAAAAGATACTGTATGAGGACCACTAGGGGCAAAAAATAATATCGTATGCCTTCCTCCTCCCATTAATTGCTTCCATTTGCAAAATCTAAGCAGAATCTCCTTGCAATAGAAAGAAATGTTCTTAAGGGTGGAGCAAAGAGACACCCCAATCACAACAAAGAACCCGCATTCTTTCATATAGTAAAATGAATGTCATTCCAAAGGTAAGTTTGAGTGTAGAGAATTACATACAAAGATGGTCAGTAGTAGGTGTGCTAATTTCCTCATTTTATAAAACAAAAGTGAGAAAAAAAAAATTTTTTTGTCTTTTTTTTTTTTTTTCCATCCGTCTTTGTTCTTTGACCAGTGTGGGCCTCTATCTCAGTGCCCTCTGTTGTTGCAGAGCACTGGCTCTGGGCGCATGCGCTCCAGAGCTCCGGCTGGGTAATTGGACACACGGGTCCAGCCACTCTACGGCACGTGGGATCTTCCCAGGCCAGGGATGGAACTGGCACCCCTTGCACTGCAAGGCGGTGTCCTTACCCACTGGACCACTAGGGAAGCCCCAAAAAATATATATTTAAATCAGGAATAAAAATAGAGATTTAAGAATAAATAGAGACTTGGATTGGAGATTGTTGTTTAGTCCCTAAGTCTTGTCCAGCTCTTTTGCAACCTGCTGGGCTGTAGCTCTCCAGGCCTCCTCTGTCCAAGCAAGAATAAAGGAGTGGGTTGCCATTTCCTTCTCCAGGGGATCTTCCCGACCCAGGAATCAAACACATGTCTCCTGAACTGGCAGGCAGTTCTTCACTACTGAGCCACCAGGGCTTTATGCTAAATAAATCAGACAGAGAAAGTCGAATACTGTAGGATATCACTTTGTACATGTTGTCTGAAAAATAAACAATTCAGAGAATATAACAAAAAAGGAGCAGACTGATATACATAGAGAACAAATTGGTGATTACCAGTGAGGGGAGAGAAGGGGATAGGAGCAATATAAGGGTAGAGATGAACAGGCACAAACTCTAAAATATAAAATAAGCTACAAGGATATATTGTACAACAGAGGAAATATAGCCATTATTTTATAACTATAAACAGAGTTGTTGTTCTGTCACTAGGTCGTGTCTGACTCTTTGCCACTCTGTAGGCTGCAGTACACCAGGCCTCCTATAAATGGAGTGTAACCTTTGAAAATTGTGAATCAGTGCTTCATAAGTACTCTCTTCAGAGTAAAAACTCTGCCTGGCAGTGCAAGGGGCACCGGTTTGATCCCTGGCTAGGAAAGGTCCCACATGCCACGGATTGGCTGGAAAGGTGTGTCCAATTACAAGCCAGCACTCTGGAGCACATGCAATCAGAGACAGTGCTCTGCAAGAGAGAGGCCACTGCAATGGGATGCCCATACAGGCCAAAGAATAAATATAGATGAAAAATAAATAAATAAATAAACAATAAAAGAGGTCAAAATTTTTTAAAAATGTGAAGTACTATATTTATAAACTGTAGCATAATCTTTTTTAAAAAAGAATCAACACTGATAAACATCAGAAAAAATTTGCGATTTAGTATCATCAGAAATAAAACTTTGGAAAGTATACAGATGTATGATCTCATGCAGTGAAACCACTTTAAAAATCTTTCAAAGCTTAGGGCTGATGACATAAATAGGAATACATTTTAATTAGAATTGTTGTGACATTCATAGAAACTAAAAAAAAATTACAGAAGATAACTTCTGAGGATTAGGACTTAAAGTGGAGGAAGGGTGATGAGAAATATTTAAAGTCATCTGATACCTTTGTTATATGCATTGTACTTTTGTCACAGGCCTTGTGCCAAAGGTATTACTAAAATGGTATGGGATAAGGTACTATGTTCAGGAAGCCAAACTGACTAACATTATTGGAGAAAGAAACCATGGACTTCCTATGGACTTCCCTGTGGAGTCTGGGGTGACAGAATTCCTAACAATCTGTACTTTAAGGATCCCTGACAAATATCAGGGAGACTAAAGAACGCTTAATTGTGGGACAAGGCTCCTGAGAGTCCCCTGGACTGCAAGGAGATAAAACCAGGCAATCCTAAAGGAAATCAACCCTGAATATTCATTGGAAGGACTGATGCTGAAGCTGACACGCCAATACTTTGGCCACCTGATACAAAGAGACAATTCACTGGAAAAGAGCCTGATGTTGGGAAAAATAGAAGGCAAAAGGAGAAGGGGATGACAGAGGATGAGATGGTTGGATGGCATCACTGAGTCAATGAACACGAGTTTGAGCAGGCTCCGGGAGATGGTGAAGGATAGGGAAGCCTGGCGTGCTGCAGTTCATGAGCAACTGAACTAAACTGAAGGAACCCTATCTAACCTACCCAGGTGGCGCTAGTGGTAAATAACCCACCTGCCGATGCAAGAGAAATAGGAGACTCAGATTCAATCCTTGAGTTGGGAAGACACCCTGGAGAAAGAAAAGGCACATCACTCTATCCTTGCTTGGAGAGTCCTGTACACAGAGGAGCTTGGTGGGCTGCAATCCATGGGGTCACAAAGTCGAGCACGACTGAGGTGACTTAGTACATAGGCACTCAAGGAACCCTCCATAGTGAAGTTACTCACCATACATGCAAATAAAGTTAAAATGACCAAATCCTCAATTATCATCTAGAAAAACTTCTCCTTCTCTTAAAAGGAACCTAGAAAACTATTCCATCAATTTTATGGATATGGAAACTGAGACCCTAAAAAACTAAATTAATAGCCTAATTGGTGATTCTGAAACTTCAGTCAAAAATCCATAGCCCTCACAGACTTATTTTGTTTTCATCCTGTCATGGTGTAAAGCACAGCCTCTATTTAAAGCATCACAGTGTCTCTTTTCATTATATTTATCGTAAATGTGCCCAACAAATGACTAAGCTGAAGGTAAGTCAATAAATACAGTGACATAAATAACTTGTAGTCAGAATCTTCAGATCTATTCTTGGCTTCTTTACCAACATGTTTGATATTCATTGGCAAGTCACTTAACCTCTTTGTACTTCAGTAAAAGTGAAGACAAAAGCAAATCCCCCAGACATATTGTGAGATTCTATGACTAATGGTGCTAATTAATTCAGAATGAGTCAATATCCATGTGCATCTACCAAAGATAATAGGCGCTATAAAAGAGCCCCCACACAAGGCCATAAATATTCTTCATATACTAACAATTTGAAATGATTCCTATTAGATGTTTAAATATTAATATATAAGTTTTCTCTTTCCTGTAAACTGTATCCAGACACAAGCTAACCTGTTACCAAGTCATTTTCAACAGAATTGCACAGATGTAAAATATACAGAGATCCTCAAGGGTATCTCCACCCATACAAAAATGCCTCTTCTTCTACCTTGCTTAGTGTTCTCATTGACTGAAAGCAGTTGCCAATTTAATGGTAATTGTTCAGGATTTCCAGAATAAAGTTTCATTTTATGACTGTGGTTGAATTTATTCCTCAGTTATGAGTCCCTAGACTATGTCCAACTCTGCATAACATATATTATTATCATGATTATTAGTCTTATCAGTTATCATCATTATTATTATATCATTGTGAATGTCCTGGAGATAACAAATAATGGGATATGAGAATCAGTGGATTAAAGTTGAGTAAGATCAGTGACTAGAAAATTCCGAACATACTCTACACTATTCTCTGAGATCCCTCTGGAGAGCTTATACTAAATAATGCAACCTTTATTGGCTTGTTCCTTTTCCCATATCTGCCTCATGACTTATTTCTGCTTACAGGAAACATCTTCTAAATAAACTATACACATGCAAGTTTTTCACTCATGCTGTGCTTTTGGGAGAAATTAAATTAAAAGACCTAGAACCTATTATACAGAGTGAAGTAGGTCAGAAAGAGAAAGATAAGTATTGGGAAAAAAAAAAAAAAAAAAACTCTGCGCATTGAATAACTGCCTCTCATCAGTCTCGGGATTTCACTCAGACTATTCCCTACTCTTCCCCTTTTAGATCATCAGAATTTTTTCTCATTAATTTTTTAAAGAAATTGTAATATTGACATACTGTAATATCTCCTTTCATAATAAATGAACTTTTGTTACACTTCTCCAATTAATATGATCTTTTCCTCTGCTTTGCTTTTCTATAAAGCATCTAAAATGATTAGCCATTGTTCTATATTGCCACTGCTTTATTGTTATTCCCAGTCTACTCTAAATAAATTTTCTACTACATTTCTTTACCAAATGTGAGATTCTATGACTAATGGTGCTAATTAATTCAGAATGAGTCAATATCCATGTGCATCTACCAAAGATAATAGGCGCTATAAAGAGCCCCACACAAGGCCATAAATATTCTTCATATACTAACAATTTGAAATGATTCCTATTAGATGTTTAAATATTAATATATAAGTTTTCTCTTTCCTGTAAACTGTATCCAGACACAAGCTAACCTGTTACCAAGTCATTTTCAACAGAATTGCACAGATGTAAAATATACAGAGATCCTCAAGGGTATCTCCACCCATACAAAATGCCTCTTCTTCTACCTTGCTTAGTGTTCTCATTGACTGAAAGCAGTTGCCAATTTAATGGTAATTGTTCAGGATTTCCAGAATAAAGTTTCATTTTATGACTGTGGTTGAATTTATTCCTCAGTTATGAGTCCCTAGACTATGTCCAACTCTGCATAACATATATTATTATCATGATTATTAGTCTTATCAGTTATCATCATTATTATTATATCATTGTGAATGTCCTGGAGATAACAAATAATGGGATATGAGAATCAGTGGATTAAAGTTGAGTAAGATCAGTGACTAGAAAATTCCGAACATACTCTACACTATTCTCTGAGATCCCTCTGGAGCTTATACTAAATAATGCAACCTTTATTGGCTTGTTCCTTTTCCCATATCTGCCTCATGACTTATTTCTGCTTACAGGAAACATCTTCTAAATAAACTATACACATGCAAGTTTTTCACTCATGCTGTGCTTTTGGGAGAAATTAAATTAAAAGACCTAGAACCTATTATACAGAGTGAAGTAGGTCAGAAAGAGAAAGATAAGTATTGGGAAAAAAAAAAAAAAAAAAACTCTGCGCATTGAATAACTGCCTCTCATCAGTCTCGGGATTTCACTCAGACTATTCCCTACTCTTCCCCTTTTAGATCATCAGAATTTTTTCTCATTAATTTTTTAAAGAAATTGTAATATTGACATACTGTAATATCTCCTTTCATAATAAATGAACTTTTGTTACACTTCTCCAATTAATATGATCTTTTCCTCTGCTTTGCTTTTCTATAAAGCATCTAAAATGATTAGCCATTGTTCTATATTGCCACTGCTTTATTGTTATTCCCAGTCTACTCTAAATAAATTTTCTACTACACTTACTTTATCCAAATTTCCTTCTACCACCAATGAGCTCTCCAATGTTCAATACTTATACATTATCTTATGGGACCAACATTTGACAAAACTGAACAGTTCTCTGAAATACTTCTTCCTCTTGGCCTCTGGAACAACAGACAGTCCTGCTTTTCTTTTTCCCTGAATTTCCTCCTCTTTTGAGCACTTTTTCCAGATCTTACACACACACACACACACATATATATATATAATGTATGTGTGTTTGTATATATATATATATATATATATGTATATACTTGTTAAGTTTGGAGTGATCCAATATTCAATCTTTGAACCTACTTATTTGTAGCTACCATATTTCTATTAGTGACTTAATTCTGTTCTATGCCTTTGCCTTTTATTAAGAAAAGATATTATTGCATAGCCTCCATGTAAGTCCCCTTAGTCTTATAGCATATTCACATTGGTTGTCTCTTTTCCACATGGTAATGTTAGTTTCCATGTTACTCTTGCCACACATATCGCCCATTTCTCCCTCCTTGCAATTTCCATAAATCATTTCTCTATGTCTGTTTCTCCATTGCTGTTCTGTATATACATTTATCAGTACCATCTTTCTAGATATTTTCCATATATATGTGTTAGCATATTATATTTATCCTTCTCTTTCTGACTTACTCACTTTGTATAATAGGTTCTAGGTCCACCCACCACATTAGGACTGACTCAAATGTATTTCTTTTTTTGGCTGAGTAATATTCCACTGTATATATGTACCACAGCTTCTTTATCCATTCATTCATTGATGGACATCCAGGTTGTTTCCATGTTCTAGCTACTATAAAAAGTGCTACAATGAACACGGGGGACATGTGTCTCTTTCAAGTTTGATTTCCTCAGGGTATAATAATGGGATTGCTGGGTCATATAGTGCTTCTATTCCTAATTTTTTAAGAAATCTCCAAGATTTACGGAATCTCCAAGATTTAAGGAATCTTGCTGTATGGAAACTAACATTACCATTTGTAAAAGAGACAACTAGTGTGAATATGCTGTAAGACTAAGGGAATTTACATGGGGGCCATGCAAAAACCTGGAGGGGTAGGACAGGGAAGGAGATTCTGTTGGGAGGGGTCAAGGGTATACCTGTGACTGATTCAGGTTTATGTGTAGCAATAAACAACAAAACTCTGTAAAAGTAAAATCTAAAAAAAATGAAGAAAAAAAAAAAACTGAATTAGACTCACAGACTTAAAGAATGAACTTATGGTTACCAGAGGGAAAGGGAAGAGGGAAGGAATAGATTGAAAGTTTGGAATTGACATGTATACACACTGCTATATAGCACAGGGAAGGCTATTCAATATTCTGTAATAAATTAAATGTAAAAATAATTTGAAAAATAATCAGTACATGTAAATTTATAGTGGAATTATTTTGCTGTAAACCTAAAACTAACACAATGTTGTTTATAAATTCTGTTCCAATATAAGTTAAAAATAAATACAAATGAAACCAAAATGGATATGTACTATTATGTACACACACACACAAAAGACATTGATATTTTGTAATATTTTCCCAGCCCCAATCTTCCCCTGAACCAGTACAAACACTTGTTTTTTTTTTTTTTAATTAATCAATTTATTTTAACTGGAGGATAATTATTATTTTATCATATTGTGACACACACACATTAACTTCAGATGTACAGCACAGTGATTTGATATTTGTATATATTGTGAAATGGTCACGAAAGTAGGTCTAGTTAACATCATTTCCATACACAGTTACAGAATTTTTTTCTTGTGATTATAACTTTTAAGATTTATTCTCTTAGCAGCTTTCAAATATGCATGCAGTATTAACACTACACTATGCATGAGGAACTCATGACATTTATTTTGTAACTAGAATTTTGCACCTCTGTCTCTGCTTACCCATTTTGCTGACCCTGAGTCCCAACTTCTGTTAGGCACCATCTATTTTCTGTATTTATAAACTTGATTTTGAGGGTTTTAAAAAATATATTCCACATATAAGTGAGATTATACAGTATTTGTATTTGTCTAATTTCACTTAGCTTAATACCCTTAGGATCCATCCTTGTCACTGCAAATGACAAGATTTTATTCTTTTTATGGCTGAATAATGCTTGACTGTACACCTACCCAATATCCTTTGGGCTTACCTTGTAGCTCAGCTCGTTAAGAATCGAACTGCAATGCAAGAGACCCCAGTTTAATTCCTGGGTCAAAGACCCCAAGGGGAGGGCCAGTCCAGTAATTTTTCCCTTAGATGGTGAAGCCACCTGCAATTAAGGAGACCCTAGTTCAATCCCAATGTAAAAAACAAAAAAAATGAAGAAAAAAAAAAAACTGAATTAGACTCACAGACTTAAAGAATGAACTTATGCAAAGGGAAGAGGGAAGGAATAGATTGAAAGTTTGGAATTGACATGTATACACACTGCTATATAGCACAGGGAAGGCTATTCAATATTCTGTAATAAATTAAATGTAAAAATAATTTGAAAAATAATCAGTACATGTAAATTTATAGTGGAATTATTTTGCTGTAAACCTAAAACTAACACAATGTTGTTTATAAATTCTGTTCCAATATAATTTAAAAAATAAATACAAATGAAACCAAAATGGATATGTACTATTATGTACACACACACACAAAAGACATTGATATTTTGTAATATTTTCCCAGCCCCAATCTTCCCTTTTAACTGGAGGATAATTATTATTTTATCATATTGTGACACACACACATTAACTTCAGATGTACAGCACAGTGATTTGATATTTGTATATATTGTGAAATGGTCACGAAAGTAGGTCTAGTTAACATCATTTCCATACACAGTTACAGAATTTTTTTCTTGTGATTATAACTTTTAAGATTTATTCTCTTAGCAGCTTTCAAATATGCATGCAGTATTAACACTACACTATGCATGAGGAACTCATGACATTTATTTTGTAACTAGAATTTTGCACCTCTGTCTCTGCTTACCCATTTTGCTGACCCTGAGTCCCAACTTCTGTTAGGCACCATCTATTTTCTGTATTTATAAACTTGATTTTGAGGGTTTTAAAAAATATATTCCACATATAAGTGAGATTATACAGTATTTGTATTTGTCTAATTTCACTTAGCTTAATACCCTTAGGATCCATCCTTGTCACTGCAAATGACAAGATTTTATTCTTTTTATGGCTGAATAATGCTTGACTGTACACCTACCCAATATCCTTTGGGCTTACCTTGTAGCTCAGCTCGTTAAGAATCGAACTGCAATGCAAGAGACCCCAGTTTAATTCCTGGGTCAGAAAGATCCCCTGGAGAAGGGATAGGCTGCCCAGTCCAGTAATCTTGGGTTTTCCTGGTAGCTTAGATGGTGAAGAAGCCACCTGCAATTAAGGAGACCCTAGTTCAATCCCTGGGTTGGGAAGACTCTCTGGAGAAGGAAGGGCTACCCACTCCAGTATCCCTGCCTGGCGAATGCCATGGCTCGCCAATGACTTGCAGAGTCAGACGTGCCTGAACGACTTTCACTTTTCACATTTTCTTTATTTATTCATCTGTCAGTGGACACTTAGATTGTTTTCAAATCTCAGTAGTAAATAATCCTACAATGAATTTAGAGGTTCATGTATCTTTTTGAGTTACTTTTTCTTGTTTGATTTCTTCCGATACATACCCAGAAGTTCTATGTCATATGGTAGTTCTATTTTTAATTTTTTGAGGAAGAATTACATTATTTTCCATAGTGATTGTACCAGTTTATATTTTCACCAGCAATCCACATCCTTGCCAAGACATTATTTGTTATATTTTTGATGATAGCCATGTGACAAGTGTGAGAAGATACCTCATTGTGGTTTTTATTTGCATTTCCCTGGTGATTAGCATTGTCAACCATATTTTTGTGCTTGTTGGTCATCTGTATGTGATCTTTGGGGAGATGTCCATTCAGGTCCTTGGCCATTTTTTCATGGAGTAGTTTGGTCTTTTGGATGTTGAGTTTTATGAATTTTTAAAATATTTTTACATACTAACCACTTAGCAGATGATTTATAGATTGATTCTCCGTTCAGTAGGTTGTCTTTTCATTTTACTAATCATTTCTTTTAACAGACAGAAGCTTTTAAGTTTGATCTAGTTGTACGTGTTTATTTTTGCCTTTGTTGCCTTTACTGTGGGTTTCAAATTAAAAAAAACCCATCACCATGACCAATGTGAAGCAGTTTGACCTTAGCTTAATACTTAGGATCCATCCTTGTCACTGCAAATGACAAGATTTTATTGTTTTTATGGCTGAATAATGCTTGACTGTACACCTACCCAATATCCTTTGGGCTTACCTTGTAGCTCAGCTCGTTAAGAATCGAACTGCAATGCAAGAGACCCCAGTTTAATTCCTGGGTCAGAAAGATCCCCTGGAGAAGGGATAGGCTGCCCAGTCCAGTAATCTTGGGTTTTCCTGGTAGCTTAGATGGTGAAGAAGCCACCTGCAATTAAGGAGACCCTAGTTCAATCCCTGGGTTGGGAAGACTCTCTGGAGAAGGAAGGGCTACCCACTCCAGTATCCCTGCCTGGCGAATGCCATGGCTCGCCAATGACTTGCAGAGTCAGACGTGCCTGAACGACTTTCACTTTTCACATTTTCTTTATTTATTCATCTGTCAGTGGACACTTAGATTGTTTTCAAATCTCAGTAGTAAATAATCCTACAATGAATTTAGAGGTTCATGTATCTTTTTGAGTTACTTTTTCTTGTTTGATTTCTTCCGATACATACCCAGAAGTTCTATGTCATATGGTAGTTCTATTTTTAATTTTTTGAGGAAGAATTACATTATTTTCCATAGTGATTGTACCAGTTTATATTTTCACCAGCAATCCACATCCTTGCCAAGACATTATTTGTTATATTTTTGATGATAGCCATGTGACAAGTGTGAGAAGATACCTCATTGTGGTTTTTATTTGCATTTCCCTGGTGATTAGCATTGTCAACCATATTTTTGTGCTTGTTGGTCATCTGTATGTGATCTTTGGGGAGATGTCCATTCAGGTCCTTGGCCATTTTTTCATGGAGTAGTTTGGTCTTTTGGATGTTGAGTTTTATGAATTTTTAAAATATTTTTACATACTAACCACTTAGCAGATGATTTATAGATTGATTCTCCATTCAGTAGGTTGTCTTTTCATTTTACTAATCATTTCTTTTAACAGACAGAAGCTTTTAAGTTTGATCTAGTTGTACGTGTTTATTTTTGCCTTTGTTGCCTTTACTGTGGGTTTCAAATTAAAAAAAACCCATCACCATGACCAATGTGAAGCAGTTTACCGAGCATGTTTTCTTTTAGCAGTTTTATGGTTTTATCCATTGAGTTGTTTCATGATTGATTTGTTCACTTTCAATTCCTCCAGCCTCTCTCCTTTGACAATACAAAATTTTAAGCCTTTAATACAATTTCCGGTTATTTCCCTGATTTCACAATATATCATTTAAGAAAGGTCCATTAGATTCTCTTAATATGTTAGTACATATGTATTTTCCTCTATACATGTTTGTCCCTTTTTTCTCACAATACAATATAACCTCAAAATATTAATACACTTGAAAAATTATATATGAGTTTCTAACATGTCTTGAACCCTTATTCTTCAGAAGCCATTATACCTCCTTACACGTTACTCATTCATCCTGTCACTTAGTCACTACTACTAAGTGCCTGCCATGTGAAAGAGAATAAGTATTTGAGTGTCATATATAAAAATGTATTATCTATCATAAATCTGATGCTCTTTGAGTCAAAACCTACAAAATTCCCAAATTGTATGTTTCTCTTCAGCCTAGTATAGGCTTCAGAGAAGACTAAAGGTAAAGTAGACAGAATATCAGAAACACTGGAACAGAACTGTGATTTTACATTTTTGGCTTTTCACCCTGGCACAGATATTCAAACATAGGCTGCGTAAAATTCAGGATTTGTGATCCTACTTATAGCATTATGCAGATTTAAAAACACAAACAAACCAGAAAATGAAAAATAAAATTAGCAAAGAAGGTGAAAACTCATTCTTCTCTGGAGGAATACTGTACAAAGCACTCTGAATTATATCTTGACCCCACACATATGTAGTACCATTAGCTTAAAAAAAAAAAAAAAAAGGAAAGCAGAGATAATGGCTTCAGGATATTAAAATCCCGTACCAGCACTTCTCTTTCCACATGAGCCAGAATGTTCCACTGCTCTGTTTCAGTCTATTTACTCTCTTTCTCATTTCTGCTTATCCTAGTACCTTCTCAACATGCCACATTCAAAATCCTGATTCCAAATCTGGATTTAACTGCCCCTGTTTCAGGCCATGGTCTTTTTCCTGTATCCAACAGAGTTCTTCCAAGAGTTCTTTAGTACGATAAAGTATGTCCTCAATTATGACAGCATCAGATCAGAGTTCTTGTTTTTGTGAGAAGATAAACTAGCCTAGATAAAGTCATTAGCAGAGATTTAAAGCAGCCTTAGCAAATTTCTAATAAAATCCCTATTTAATTAATGTCCTGTATCTGAACTTAATTTTTAAAATAGATCATTTTAAATTTTGAAAGAAACAAAATAATTACAAGTGGATCTTACTTACTCAAATAATTAAATCTTAGTAGTTCCTTTAAGTCCATATATACTTGAGACTGTATTTACATGACCTGAGAATGAGGTCTCAAATAACAGTTAAAAGCCCAACTTAAAAAAAAATCATTAAGGGCTTCCCCTGGTGGCCCAGTGGGTAAGGAATCGCCTTGCAGTGCAAGGGGCGCCAGTTCGAGCCCTGGCCTGGGAAGATCCCACGTGCCGCGGAGCGGCTGGACTGATGTGTCCAATTACCAAGCCAGAGCTCTGGAGCTCATGTGCCCAGAACTGGTGCTCAGCGACCACAGACCCCACTGCGATGGGAGGCCCACAGGAGCCAAAGAACAAAGACAGATGAAAATAGACAAATGAAAGACCAATAGAAGTGGCCCACCCACTCCCCTCCCTCTCCAACCCGACCCCCGTCCAAAATAAATAAATAAATAAATCTTAAAAAAAAAATCATTAAATAAGAACATCAGAACATAGATATTATGTTTCCCTCTTTAGTGACTGAATGAGGCAAGTATAGCCAAGGTACATTTCAGCATACCAGATAATGACCAATAGCTTTCCAAGGAATATCCAGTTGCCATTAGCAAAATTAGTTTACTAGAAAAAAAACAGATAATTAGACCAGAATAAATCTTTTAATTTTAAACACCTTTAACTTTCTCATTTCTATTTGAGTAAAAATATTATTTCCAAAATAATTTCAGTGATAAAAAGCATTTTCTTCATTCAAATTAGCATCACCATTAGTTTCTTTCATTCAGAAGAATATATCTGAACAGATTTAATTTTTTAGATCTCAATTTCTGTTGATTAATGTCTCTCACCTGATTAAGTCTGTCGTGTCTATTTGAAATATATCAAAAGTCATGTGTTTTATAACCCATAATTTCTAATTGCACAACTACATCTAATAGCTGTTTTAACTTTAATGCAACTCTTCACCTAATAATAGTTTTGTATCCTTAAGATTAAATTTTGACGAAATCTGGAAAAGAAGCTTATTTATGAATCTTAGAGTATTTTCAACTTTATAAACATATCTTATCTAAATGGTATCTCAATTCTAACCCTAAAAATACGCCAGAAAACAGATCGAAGCTAACTAATATACTGTTTCACCAGCCCCCTGGGTTTCCTGCTCAGCTTCCATCTTATGGCTGAAAGGTTTGTTACTCATCCTTTCTCCAGAAATCGTTTGGGTGGGTGGAGGCGTGGGCGGCAAGAGGTGATCCCTGGATTCATTTTTTGAAAAAAGTGAAAAGGAGCACTGTATTACAAACAAAATACAAAAATGTAGGATTTAATTCATTAGGTTGAAATTCTTTTAATGCTGGAATTTGCTATTCATATAATCTCATTGAGCTTTTCCTTTAATAATAATAAACAGAGGCTAGTATTAATACTAATAAAAGGCTCTTTGGAAAGTACAGCGACTTCACTCATGTAGTCGAAACTGTTGAATTCATGTACAATATTCCTAATTCATGAAAAATTTTATTTTATAATGAACAGCAAATTGCTCTTTATACATATTATACAATAAGGGTAATATCAATTTGGAAACACATGCACAATATTGCATGCACTAATAACTTTTATGATTAGCATTAGTTGGTCAGTCACTCAGTTGTGTCCAAATCTTTGCGACCCGTGGACTGTAGACCATCAGGCTCCTCTGTCTATGGGATTTCCCAAGCAAGACTACTGGAGTGGGTTTCATTGTCCATATCCGGGCCCGGTGGAACCAGAATAAATCTTTTAATTTTAAACACCTTTAACTTTCTCATTTCTATTTGAGTAAAATATTATTTCCAAAATAATTTCAGTGATAAAGCATTTTCTTCATTCAAATTAGCATCACCATTAGTTTCTTTCATTCAGAAGAATATATCTGAACAGATTTAATTTTTTAGATCTCAATTTCTGTTGATTAATGTCTCTCACCTGATTAAGTCTGTCGTGTCTATTTGAAATATATCAAAAGTCATGTGTTTTATAACCCATAATTTCTAATTGCACAACTACATCTAATAGCTGTTTTAACTTTAATGCAACTCTTCACCTAATAATAGTTTTGTATCCTTAAGATTAAATTTTGACGAAATCTGGAAAAGAAGCTTATTTATGAATCTTAGAGTATTTTCAACTTTATAAACATATCTTATCTAAATGGTATCTCAATTCTAACCCTAAAAATACGCCAGAAAACAGATCGAAGCTAACTAATATACTGTTTCACCAGCCCCCTGGGTTTCGTGCTCAGCTTCCATCTTATGGCTGAAAGGTTTGTTACTCATCCTTTCTCCAGAAATCGTTTGGGTGGGTGGGGCGTGGGCGGCAAGAGGTGATCCCTGGATTCATTTTTTGAAAAAAGTGAAAAGGAGCACTGTATTACAAACAAAATACAAAAATGTAGGATTTAATTCATTAGGTTGAAATTCTTTTAATGCTGGAATTTGCTATTCATATAATCTCATTGAGCTTTTCCTTTAATAATAATAAACAGAGGCTAGTATTAATACTAATAAAAGGCTCTTTGGAAAGTACAGCGACTTCACTCATGTAGTCGAAACTGTTGAATTCATGTACAATATTCCTAATTCATGAAAAATTTTATTTTATAATGAACAGCAAATTGCTCTTTATACATATTATACAATAAGGGTAATATCAATTTGGAAACACATGCACAATATTGCATGCACTAATAACTTTTATGATTAGCATTAGTTGGTCAGTCACTCAGTTGTGTCCAAATCTTTGCGACCCCGTGGACTGTAGACCATCAGGCTCCTCTGTCTATGGGATTTCCCAAGCAAGACTACTGGAGTGGGTTTCATTGTCCATATCCAGGGGATCTTCTCAACCTAGGGATGGAACCTAAGTCTTCTGCATTGCAGGCAGATCCTTGACCATCTGAACCACCAGGTATTAGTATAATTAATAATAATATTTTTTATTCAGTTAATATTTATTTAATGGTTATCATGTATCTTACATTTCTATGGCTTTAACTCATCTAAGTATAACCTATTTTTCCAATAAAATAATTGAAACTCTTTACTGAAGGATGTATACATTTTTAAGTAAATATGTAGCTTTTAAATTGCCAAGAGCATTTTTCTGAAATCAATATGACCATTTCATAGCAGCATTCCCTTAGAGAGACAAAACTTCTCACTTAATAAAGTTAATTCTCTCTCAGAGAGGAAAAAAAACGAAACATGAAAATCCCATGAATATCCTGGCAATAGCATTCTTTTCATCTTTTAAATTTTTGCCAAACTAGTAAGATCATCTTAATTTTCTTTATGCAAAATATGACTTTTCCAATTTGATCACCTCTGAAAATCTTAAATAAATTCTAAATATGCATTTTACTTTTGTTGTTTTACTATCCATAGCTCCATTCTGATCGGAGAGTGCTTGTCATTGGAAGATTCCAATGTCAGCCCTCTCTGCTGACAGATTAAAAGCTTACATTTACCTTACTTGCTCCAGTACAAACAATAGGATAGCCCATTAACATTAGCTTAATTGGTAGATAAACATTTAAAAATTCAGCTTTATTCAGTTGGTAAGTATATTGGGTTATCTGTTTTTTATTCACGAATAGCAAAAGGAAGTGGTTGCCAGCCACATAAATGAAGAAAAATGTTAATTTTTTAAATGACCTAGAAGTTATATCCAGAGTAGTAAATTTTATATTCCAAATAATATTGACTATAAATTTGGCTGATACTTTTAGACTCAAAATCATTCAAGTTTAGTTGTGCAAAATGTGGACTCTATTTCAACATATTCTAGTACTAGAACATTTACTATTTCCTATATGAGTCTAAAGAGCCCCATAGATCAGAAATGATATTTCTTATTTTCCTGTGTCCCATAGCTCCTGATATAGCCCTCCTAGGCAAGCAAGACTACTGGAGTGGGTTTCATTGTCCTTCCAGATCTTAAAGGGTCCTAAGTCTTCTGCATTGCAGGCAGATCCTTGACCATCTGAACCACCAGGTATTAGTATAATTAATAATAATATTTTTTATTCAGTTAATATTTATTTAATGGTTATCATGTATCTTACATTTCTATGGCTTTAACTCATCTAAGTATAACCTATTTTTCCAATAAAATAATTGAAACTCTTTACTGAAGGATGTATACATTTTTAAGTAAATATGTAGCTTTTAAATTGCCAAGAGCATTTTTCTGAAATCAATATGACCATTTCATAGCAGCATTCCCTTAGAGAGACAAAACTTCTCACTTAATAAAGTTAATTCTCTCTCAGAGAGGAAAAAACGAAACATGAAAATCCCATGAATATCCTGGCAATAGCATTCTTTTCATCTTTTAAATTTTTGCCAAACTAGTAAGATCATCTTAATTTTCTTTATGCAAAATATGACTTTTCCAATTTGATCACCTCTGAAAATCTTAAATAAATTCTAAATATGCATTTTACTTTTGTTGTTTTACTATCCATAGCTCCATTCTGATCGGAGAGTGCTTGTCATTGGAAGATTCCAATGTCAGCCCTCTCTGCTGACAGATTAAAAGCTTACATTTACCTTACTTGCTCCAGTACAAACAATAGGATAGCCCATTAACATTAGCTTAATTGGTAGATAAACATTTAAAAATTCAGCTTTATTCAGTTGGTAAGTATATTGGGTTATCTGTTTTTTATTCACGAATAGCAAAAGGAAGTGGTTGCCAGCCACATAAATGAAGAAAAATGTTAATTTTTTAAATGACCTAGAAGTTATATCCAGAGTAGTAAATTTTATATTCCAAATAATATTGACTATAAATTTGGCTGATACTTTTAGACTCAAAATCATTCAAGTTTAGTTGTGCAAAATGTGGACTCTATTTCAACATATTCTAGTACTAGAACATTTACTATTTCCTATATGAGTCTAAAGAGCCCCATAGATCAGAAATGATATTTCTTATTTTCCTGTGTCCCATAGCTCCTGATATAGCATCCATACACATAAACTCTTATTCAGTATTTATTATGGTTGAAAAAAAATGAAAGTATGGCTAAGAAGAATAAGATAAAACTGAAAAAATTTTCATGGCACCATCACTACTACGCCTTCTTATACATCTAATTATTCCACACGACTATCAAAGACTGCATCTTTGATTTTAGAACTGCTGCAATGGATAATTTTATATGTTGACTTGACTGAGATAAAGAATGGCCAGATATCTGGTGAAATGTTATTTCTGGAGATACCTATGATGCTGTTTCCAAAAGAGAGAAGCATTGAATCAGTAGACTAAATAAAGAAGATCATCCTCACCAATGTGGGTAGGCATTATCTGATCCTTCAAGGGCCTGAATGGAACAAAAAGGCTCCCATCCTTTGTAGAGTCAGCCTCTAAGCTGGCCCCAGTGCTTCCAGGTGCCAGGCCAACACCCGCAACCCCAGGCTGTTGAGCTAGCCTGACACCAGACTGAATTCCATGAACCCAGGCTCCAGGCATACTCCACTGGTCACCCATGCCTGGTCAGCCTCGACAGACTGAGGACCAGCCCAGCCCACATAGAGGCATGCCCAGGAACCATCACTGCTGACTCAAGTGCCAGGACCAGCTTAGTGATCTCAGGCTCCAGGTCTACCCCTGTGAACCTAAGTATCAAGCTTGTCACTTGCTGATCATAGCTTTAGAGTTATCTGTCAGAAAACTCTAGCAGGAGATCTACCTAATGGTAACACCAGATCGCCACTCAGAATCTGGTAAAGGGTTTGAACCAGCTTAAATGATAAGCTATTGTTTATTTTCAGTTGGTAAGTATATTGGGTTATCTGTTTTTTATTCACGAATAGCAAAAGGAAGTGGTTGCCAGCCACATAAATGAAGAAAAATGTTAATTTTTTAAATGACCTAGAAGTTATATCCAGAGTAGTAAATTTTATATTCCAAATAATATTGACTATAAATTTGGCTGATACTTTTAGACTCAAAATCATTCAAGTTTAGTTGTGCAAAATGTGGACTCTATTTCAACATATTCTAGTACTAGAACATTTACTATTTCCTATATGAGTCTAAAGAGCCCCATAGATCAGAAATGATATTTCTTATTTTCCTGTGTCCCATAGCTCCTGATATAGCATCCATACACATAAACTCTTATTCAGTATTTATTATGGTTGAAAAAAAATGAAAGTATGGCTAAGAAGAATAAGATAAAACTGAAAAAATTTTCATGGCACCATCACTTCTACCCCTTCTTATACATCTAATTATTCCACACGACTATCAAAGACTGCATCTTTGATTTTAGAACTGCTGCAATGGATAATTTTATATGTTGACTTGACTGAGATAAAGAATGGCCAGATATCTGGTGAAATGTTATTTCTGGAGATACCTATGATGCTGTTTCCAAAAGAGAGAAGCATTGAATCAGTA
The DNA here is from genome assembly GCA_022376925.1 of Tragulus kanchil. Taxonomy (NCBI): domain Eukaryota; kingdom Metazoa; phylum Chordata; class Mammalia; order Artiodactyla; family Tragulidae; genus Tragulus; species Tragulus kanchil. The sequence goes on from JAIOJX010000004.1 coordinate 218,795,999, forward strand.
GACTAAATAAAGAAGATCATCCTCACCAATGTGGGTAGGCATTATCTGATCCTTCAAGGGCCTGAATGGAACAAAAAGGCTCCCATCCTTTGTAGAGTCAGCCTCTAAGCTGGCCCCAGTGCTTCCAGGTGCCAGGCCAACACCCGCAACCCCAGGCTGTTGAGCTAGCCTGACACCAGACTGAATTCCATGAACCCAGGCTCCAGGCATACTCCACTGGTCACCCATGCCTGGTCAGCCTCGACAGACTGAGGACCAGCCCAGCCCACATAGAGGCATGCCCAGGAACCATCACTGCTGACTCAAGTGCCAGGACCAGCTTAGTGATCTCAGGCTCCAGGTCTACCCCTGTGAACCTAAGTATCAAGCTTGTCACTTGCTGATCATAGCTTTAGAGTTATCTGTCAGAAAACTCTAGCAGGAGATCTACCTAATGGTAACACCAGATACGCCACTCAGAATCTGGTAAAGGGCTTTCCTTGCTAAAGCCAGTCTGTAAAGACTAGAATAGGTGTCTCAAATGAGCAGGCACTGCAAGTCCCCGAGGATCACGAGTAATGGATACCAGAAAAGGAAACCAATAAAGCTATGAAGACTGATCCTAAAAAAAAATAGAGATCTATTCACTATCTGACTACAGATCTACCTGATGACTCAGGTTAACAATGGGAGTTCCCAGATGGCACAGTGGTAAAGAATCTGCCTGCTAATGCAGGAAACGCAGGTTCGACTCCCGAGTCAGGAAAATCCCCTAGAAGAGGAACAGGCCACCTACTCCAGTATTTTTGCTTGGAAAATTCCAGGAACAGATGAGCCTGGCGTGCTACAACCCATGGGGTCACAAAGTTTCAGACACAACTGAGCAACTGAGCTCATACACATAGTTAACAATACTATATTGCATACTTAAACGTTGCTAACAGTTGTCACATTGTATACCTTAATCTCACACAATATTATATCTTAATAAAACTAGAGGTGAAGAGAGTTAAAAAACAGAAGAAAGGCAAGTTTGCTCTCTCCTTGAGCTTGGACATCTATCTTCTCTGACCTCAGACACTGGCTTCTCTAATTCTTAGGCCTTTAGGTTTGACCTAGGCTTACACCACCAGCTTTCCTGGATCTCCAGGTAACAGGAGAGAGATAGTGGTACTTCTTAGCCTTCATAACCATGTAAGCCCATCCCTGATCATAAATCTCTCTCTCTCTTTGTATTTCTCTTTGTATATTCTATTAGTTTTATTTCTCTGGAGAACCTTGACTAAAATGGATTTTGGCAAATATGTATTTCAAAGTAGTACTAGATGAATAAAACTTTATGGTTAAACTAAGAGACTATGATTTTTCATTTTCTTTCCTATCCCTCCACAATATGCATATGTATACATACATCACTTGAGTTTTTGAGTTATACTGAACTCTGTTTTACATTGTACTGGATAGAGAATGTTATGTTGAATTAAACTATAAACATTTATCTTGTGGCAGTGATATAATTTCTCTTTCAAGTACTAGGTGACTTATGATTTACAATTGCTACACATCTTTAACTACAAAGTCATCTCTTGTCTGGGAATTGTGTACAAGGCTCTTTTGATAGTTATTAAGTAAAAGACTTTCTTTTCTACTAAAATCCATATCATCTTACACTAGTGTGGCTTGAAGAAAGGACACATTATCAGTTTTATGGAGGTGAATGTGCTCAGTCATGTCCAACTCTTTGTGATCCCACAGACTGTAGTCCACCAGGCTCCTTGATCCCTGGGATTTTCCCAGCAAGAGTACTGGAGTGGGAGTACATGTTCTTCTTCAGAGAATCTTTCTGACCCAGTGATTGAACCTGCATCTCCTGTATCTACCCTTCACCTGCTGAGCCATCTGGAAAGCCATTGAGCATCAGTGAATCCTATTGATTCAATTTATGGGATACAAATCAAATGATATAGTTCAAGTCTGAAACTGATAATCATATATAATTTTTTCCACATTATTTTTTTTTCTTTTTTGGTCACGCTATGGGGCATGTGGGAACATAGTTAACAATACTATATTGCATACTTAAACGTTGCTAACAGTTGTCACATTGTATACCTTAATCTCACACAATATTATATCTTAATAAAACTAGAGGTGAAGAGAGTTAAAAAACAGAAGAAAGGCAAGTTTGCTCTCTCCTTGAGCTTGGACATCTATCTTCTCTGACCTCAGACACTGGCTTCTCTAATTCTTAGGCCTTTAGGTTTGACCTAGGCTTACACCACCAGCTTTCCTGGATCTCCAGGTAACAGGAGAGAGATAGTGGTACTTCTTAGCCTTCATAACCATGTAAGCCCATCCCTGATCATAAATCTCTCTCTCTCTTTGTATTTCTCTTTGTATATTCTATTAGTTTTATTTCTCTGGAGAACCTTGACTAAAATGGATTTTGGCAAATATGTATTTCAAAGTAGTACTAGATGAATAAAACTTTATGGTTAAACTAAGAGACTATGATTTTTTCATTTTCTTTCCTATCCCTCCACAATATGCATATGTATACATACATCACTTGAGTTTTTGAGTTATACTGAACTCTGTTTTACATTGTACTGGATAGAGAATGTTATGTTGAATTAAACTATAAACATTTATCTTGTGGCAGTGATATAATTTCTCTTTCAAGTACTAGGTGACTTATGATTTACAATTGCTACACATCTTTAACTACAAAGCCATCTCTTGTCTGGGAATTGTGTACAAGGCTCTTTTGATAGTTATTAAGTAAAAGACTTTCTTTTCTACTAAAATCCATATCATCTTACACTAGTGTGGCTTGAAGAAAGGACACATTATCAGTTTTATGGAGGTGAATGTGCTCAGTCATGTCCAACTCTTTGTGATCCCACAGACTGTAGTCCACCAGGCTCCTTGATCCCTGGGATTTTCCCAGCAAGAGTACTGGAGTGGGAGTACATGTTCTTCTTCAGAGAATCTTTCTGACCCAGTGATTGAACCTGCATCTCCTGTATCTACCCTTCACCTGCTGAGCCATCTGGAAAGCCATTGAGCATCAGTGAATCCTATTGATTCAATTTATGGGATACAAATCAAATGATATAGTTCAAGTCTGAAACTGATAATCATATATAATTTTTTCCACATTATTTTTTTTTCTTTTTTGGTCACGCTATGGGGCATGTGGGAACATAGTTTGCTAATCAGGGATCAAAACCACAGCCTCTCCAGTCTCAGCCACTGGACCTTTAGGGAAGTCCCCATATATGATGTTAGATTGTGAAATATATTCACCTTTACATGGAGAAGTAACATTGCATCAAAAGTATCACAAATTTTCAGACATACAATGACAAGTATTTAATTATCTCATGTTGGGCACAAGCATATCTCAGTTACTTTGGGCTGAGAGATGGCTTTGCTTTAAGCCGTGGAAGGCACTGAGCTCAACCATTCCCCTCACTGATAGCTGGTGTCATGTTTATGTGTTTATTCTAAAGTCAAGTCTGAAGAAACAATAGCTATTATGGGAAGTCCCTCCTATGGTTATGGCAGAGATGCAAAGGAGCAAGTGGAAATACACATAGGGAATTAGCGCTTGCCATTTCTGTTATATTATCCAAAATAAAACACATATTTGAACCTAAATTCAAGCACCAGAAAAACATACTCTGTCCTATTTCTTAGAAAGAAGTTGAAAGTCACATGACAAAGGTAATGAGAAAGAAGAGTGAGAAGTTAGGACCAGTTATTCAAATTATCACATACTTAGAAATGTTGTATGATGGGGATCCTTATACATCACCACAGAAATGGAATTTCGGGGTTATTATGCTTGACTGAATTTTAAAATTTAAAATTTAAAATTTAAATTGATGCCCAAAGTTACAATAGATATGATTTCACATAATGGATGTTTGTACTTTATGAAAAGAAACCTGACAGATAAATCTGTATGCTGAAGTTTTATAGCAAGAGACACATTTATATTTATCTATCTAAAGAGAAACTATCAAATGTGGGGAAATCCTAAAAGTTAGGCAAGTAAACAGTGGTACTATGTTTAAATATAAGTCTGCATTTATGTTTGCAAATTTCTATAAAATATGTTTACTCAGTCTCCCTCTTATATACCCAAAACTGCTTTAATATGGAATAAATGTTTTGTCTACATTTACCTGCTCGAAAGAATGCCCAGAAATATAGGTTCCTTCTATATGGTTCAAACAAAATCATTCACTTCTTGAAATTACACAATGATAACATCTGAACACTCATCACAGAGAATCCTAGTATTATGGCCTCACATGTCATGCTGGTTGAGATTGAAATCTTTACAATCTGTTGAATCTTTTTTATTTAGACATTTTGAAAAAAAAAATAAAGTAGCAAAAGAGAGACATTTGTTCCTCTATTCGGAGCATTTTAAATAGATCATGTAAGTTACTTACTAGAAATATACACATCAGGCACACACATCTATAATTTTCTCTGGGTCTTTATTTTTAACACCAGAATCCTGTGATTTACAGGGGTTTCTTGAATATTGTATCTGAATCTGAGATGAAAAAATTTTATTTGAAGTGCCCCTTATCACTGATGATCAAGATTACCGAGTAGTTAGAATCTTCAGAAAAGAAAGTCTGAAAAATTTTGCCAAGAAAAGAATAGCATCCAACTGAGATGCTGAAGACAAAGGGAACATGAAAGGGGTATGTAGTAAGGAAGTTGTAAATTAAGACCCATGGCCTTCTTATCAAGGGAAATTTTTTTTTTTAACCTAAATTCAAGCACCAGAAAAACATACTCTGTCCTATTTCTTAGAAAGAAGTTGAAAGTCACATGACAAAGGTAATGAGAAAGAAGAGTGAGAAGTTAGGACCAGTTATTCAAATTATCACATACTTAGAAATGTTGTATGATGGGGATCCTTATACATCACCACAGAAATGGAATTTCGGGGTTATTATGCTTGACTGAATTTTAAAATTTAAAATTTAAAATTTAAATTGATGCCCAAAGTTACAATAGATATGATTTCACATAATGGATGTTTGTACTTTATGAAAAGAAACCTGACAGATAAATCTGTATGCTGAAGTTTTATAGCAAGAGACACATTTATATTTATCTATCTAAAGAGAAACTATCAAATGTGGGGAAATCCTAAAAGTTAGGCAAGTAAACAGTGGTACTATGTTTAAATATAAGTCTGCATTTATGTTTGCAAATTTCTATAAAATATGTTTACTCAGTCTCCCTCTTATATACCCAAAACTGCTTTAATATGGAATAAATGTTTTTGTCTACATTTACCTGCTCGAAAGAATGCCCAGAAATATAGGTTCCTTCTATATGGTTCAAACAAAATCATTCACTTCTTGAAATTACACAATGATAACATCTGAACACTCATCACAGAGAATCCTAGTATTATGGCCTCACATGTCATGCTGGTTGAGATTGAAATCTTTACAATCTGTTGAATCTTTTTTATTTAGACATTTTGAAAAAAAAAATAAAGTAGCAAAAGAGAGACATTTGTTCCTCTATTCGGAGCATTTTAAATAGATCATGTAAGTTACTTACTAGAAATATACACATCAGGCACACACATCTATAATTTTCTCTGGGTCTTTATTTTTAACACCAGAATCCTGTGATTTACAGGGGTTTCTTGAATATTGTATCTGAATCTGAGATGAAAAAATTTTATTTGAAGTGCCCCTTATCACTGATGATCAAGATTACCGAGTAGTTAGAATCTTCAGAAAAGAAAGTCTGAAAAATTTTGCCAAGAAAAGAATAGCATCCAACTGAGATGCTGAAGACAAAGGGAACATGAAAGGGGTATGTAGTAAGGAAGTTGTAAATTAAGACCCATGGCCTTCTTATACATTGAGGGGAGTAATTTACTGTTATATTCTATCTTGTTCTCTCTCCTATGTGTATGTTCATGTTTGTGTGTCTACTTAATATTAACCAATTGCCCTTCCCTTTTCCCCCATTTCTATCTTATATAAAGGCTTGGTAGTTAATGTTAAAATGTAACATAGGTATATTGTTGTTCAGTCACCAATTGGTATCCAACTCCTTGCAATCCCATGGAGCCTTCCAGGCTTCTCTGTCTAGAGAATGCTCCAGGAAAGAATACTGAGTCAGTAGTCACTTCCTTACCAGGAGATATCACTGACCCAGGAGACATTCCTGACCCAGGGATCATCAAGTCAGGGTCTCCTGCATTGGAGGCAGATTCTTTACCATCTGAGCCACCAGGGGAAAACCCCCACTCTCCTGGAGTTTGCTGAAATCCATATCCATCCAGATGGTGATGCTATCTAACCATCTCATCCTCTGCTGCCCTGTTCTCTTTTTGCTTTCAATCTTTCTCAGGGTCTTTTCCAATGCGTCAGCTCTTCGAATCAAGTGGCCAGTGTATTGGAGCTTCAGCTTCAGCATTAGTCTTTTCAATGAAAATTCAGATTTGGGTTCCTTTAGGATTGACTGGTTTGATCTCCTTGCAGTCCAAGGGACTCTTTAAGAGTCTACTCCAGAACCACAATTTGAACTCATCAGTTCTTCAGCACTCAGCCTTCTTTATGGCTCAACTCTCATATCCATACATGACTACTGGAGGAACCATAGCTTTGACTAGATGGACCTTTGTCAGAAAAGTGATGGCTCTGCTTCGTAATATTTTGTTGGTCAAAGCTTTTTTTTGATCACTCATGAGAGACAGGGAGATTTAAATATTGAATCCACCCCTTATAATTTTCTCTGGGTCTTTATTTTTAACACCAGAATCCTGTGATTTACAGGGTTTCTTGAATATTGTATCTGAATCTGAGATGAAAAAATTTTATTTGAAGTGCCCCTTATCACTGATGATCAAGATTACCGAGTAGTTAGAATCTTCAGAAAAGAAAGTCTGAAAAATTTTGCCAAGAAAAGAATAGCATCCAACTGAGATGCTGAAGACAAAGGGAACATGAAAGGGGTATGTAGTAAGGAAGTTGTAAATTAAGACCCATGGCCTTCTTATACATTGAGGGGAGTAATTTACTGTTATATTCTATCTTGTTCTCTCTCCTATGTGTATGTTCATGTTTGTGTGTCTACTTAATATTAACCAATTGCCCTTCCCTTTTCCCCCATTTCTATCTTATATAAAGGCTTGGTAGTTAATGTTAAAATGTAACATAGGTATATTGTTGTTCAGTCACCAATTGGTATCCAACTCCTTGCAATCCCATGGAGCCTTCCAGGCTTCTCTGTCTAGAGAATGCTCCAGGAAAGAATACTGGAGTCAGTAGTCACTTCCTTACCAGGAGATATCACTGACCCAGGAGACATTCCTGACCCAGGGATCATCAAGTCAGGGTCTCCTGCATTGGAGGCAGATTCTTTACCATCTGAGCCACCAGGGAAACCCACACTCTCCTGGAGTTTGCTGAAATCCATATCCATCCAGATGGTGATGCTATCTAACCATCTCATCCTCTGCTGCCCTGTTCTCTTTTTGCTTTCAATCTTTCTCAGGGTCTTTTCCAATGCGTCAGCTCTTCGAATCAAGTGGCCAGTGTATTGGAGCTTCAGCTTCAGCATTAGTCTTTTCAATGAAAATTCAGATTTGGGTTCCTTTAGGATTGACTGGTTTGATCTCCTTGCAGTCCAAGGGACTCTTTAAGAGTCTACTCCAGAACCACAATTTGAACTCATCAGTTCTTCAGCACTCAGCCTTCTTTATGGCTCAACTCTCATATCCATACATGACTACTGGAGGAACCATAGCTTTGACTAGATGGACCTTTGTCAGAAAAGTGATGGCTCTGCTTCGTAATATGCTGTCTTGGTTGGTCAAAGCTTTTTTTTCAAAGGAGAAAATGTATTTTAATCACTACAGCCACCATTCGTAGGGATTTTGGAGCATAGAAAAATAAAATATGTCACTGCTTCCTCTTTGTCACTTCAATTTCCCATGAAGTGATGGGAACTGGATTTCATGATCTTGGTTTTTTTAATGTTGAGTTTCAAACAAGCGTGTTCACTCTCTTTTACCCTCATCAAGAGGCTCTTTAGTTCCTCTTTGAATTCTGTCATTAGAATGGTACCATATGCATATCTGAGGTTGTTGATATTTCTCCCAGCAATCTTGATTCCAGTTTGTGATTCATCTAGCCCAGTATTTCCAATGATGTACTCTGCACATAAGTTAAATAAGCAGCGTGACAGTATATAGCCTCATCATACTCCTTTCCCAATTTTGAACCAATTAGTAGTTCTGTGTCTGCTTCTAACTGTTGCTTTACACTCAAATACAACTTTCTCAGGAGTCTGGTGAGCTGATCCAGTACTCCCTTCCCTTTAAGAATATTCCACAATTTGTTGTGTTCCATACAGTCAAAGGCTTTAGTGTAGTCAATGAAGCAGAATATTTTCTGCAATATGAGATGGCACCCAAATACTGCATTTCGAACTCTTTTGTGACATTGAGGGTACTCCATTTCTCCTTTAAGGGATTCTTGCCCACATTAGTACATATAATGTCGTCCAAATTAAATGCACCTCATCCTGGAGTTTGCTGAAATCCATATCCATCCAGATGGTGATGCTATCTAACCATCTCATCCTCTGCTGCCCTGTTCTCTTTTGCTTTCAATCTTTCTCAGGGTCTTTTCCAATCGTCAGCTCTTCGAATCAAGTGGCCAGTGTATTGGAGCTTCAGCTTCAGCATTAGTCTTTTCAATGAAAATTCAGATTTGGGTTCCTTTAGGATTGACTGGTTTGATCTCCTTGCAGTCCAAGGGACTCTTTAAGAGTCTACTCCAGAACCACAATTTGAACTCATCAGTTCTTCAGCACTCAGCCTTCTTTATGGCTCAACTCTCATATCCATACATGACTACTGGAGGAACCATAGCTTTGACTAGATGGACCTTTGTCAGAAAAGTGATGGCTCTGCTTCGTAATATGCTGTCTTGGTTGGTCAAAGCTTTTTTTTCAAAGGAGAAAATGTATTTTAATCACTACAGCCACCATTCGTAGGGATTTTGGAGCATAGAAAAATAAAATATGTCACTGCTTCCTCTTTGTCACTTCAATTTCCCATGAAGTGATGGGAACTGGATTTCATGATCTTGGTTTTTTTAATGTTGAGTTTCAAACAAGCGTGTTCACTCTCTTTTACCCTCATCAAGAGGCTCTTTAGTTCCTCTTTGAATTCTGTCATTAGAATGGTACCATATGCATATCTGAGGTTGTTGATATTTCTCCCAGCAATCTTGATTCCAGTTTGTGATTCATCTAGCCCAGTATTTCCAATGATGTACTCTGCACATAAGTTAAATAAGCAGCGTGACAGTATATAGCCTCATCATACTCCTTTCCCAATTTTGAACCAATTAGTAGTTCTGTGTCTGCTTCTAACTGTTGCTTTACACTCAAATACAACTTTCTCAGGAGTCTGGTGAGCTGATCCAGTACTCCCTTCCCTTTAAGAATATTCCACAATTTGTTGTGTTCCATACAGTCAAAGGCTTTAGTGTAGTCAATGAAGCAGAATATTTTCTGCAATATGAGATGGCACCCAAATACTGCATTTCGAACTCTTTTGTGACATTGAGGGCTACTCCATTTCTCCTTTAAGGGATTCTTGCCCACATTAGTACATATAATGTCGTCCAAATTAAATGCACCCTTTCCCGTCCATTTTAGTTCACTGATTCCTAAGAGGTTGATGTTCATTCTTGCCATCTCCTACTTGACTTCTGATTTACTTTGATTCATGGATCTAACATTTCAGATTCCTATGAAATATTGTTCTTTATATCATCAGACTTTACTTTCACAACCAGAGACATGTACAAGTGAGTACCATTTTCACTTTGGTCCAGCTGCTTCATTCTTTCTGGAGCTATTAGTAATTATCCTCCACTGTCTCCCAGTAGCATATGGGACACCTTCCAACCTGTGGGGCTCACCTTCAAGAGTCACATCTTTTTTCACCTTTTCATACTGTCCATGGGGTTCTCAAAGCAAGAATACTGGAATAAGTTGCCATTTCCTCCTCCAGTGGATCATGTTTTGTCAGAACTCTTCACTATGACTCATGTGTCTTGGGTGGCCCAATATGGCATGAATCATAGCTTCATTAAGTTGCACAAGTCCTTGGGCCATGAAGAGCCTGTGATCCATGAAGGAAAATAGCACAGGTTACAGAATATCAAAGTGAGATAATTACTATAAATGGCACCTAGATATTGAAAGAGTAAACAATGATACTTAGAGCCTTTCAATATTGGAGAACAGTGAACAGATTTTCATTTGTACATAGGATTTAATACAGTATATATGAAACAGACATGATATTGCATTTCCGTTTTTTGATTTGTACTTTTAAACTTGAGTGGGAGGCCTATGAAAACTTACAAAATTTTTCCGATATTGCAAAAAACTTTGGAAAAACTTGAAGCAAGCTTTTAAAAGCTACTTTCTTAGAAAAGTTTTAAAAAAGCAATAGTTCTGTGTCTGCTTCTAACTGTTGCTTTACACTCAAATACAACTTTCTCAGGAGTCTGGTGAGCTGATCCAGTACTCCCTTCCCTTTAAGAATATTCCACAATTTGTTGTGTTCCATACAGTCAAAGGCTTTAGTGTAGTCAATGAAGCAGAATATTTTCTGCAATATGAGATGGCACCCAAATACTGCATTTCGAACTCTTTTGTGACATTGAGGGCTACTCCATTTCTCCTTTAAGGGATTCTTGCCCACATTAGTACATATAATGTCGTCCAAATTAAATGCACCCTTTCCCGTCCATTTTAGTTCACTGATTCCTAAGAGGTTGATGTTCATTCTTGCCATCTCCTACTTGACTTCTGATTTACTTTGATTCATGGATCTAACATTTCAGATTCCTATGAAATATTGTTCTTTATATCATCAGACTTTACTTTCACAACCAGAGACATGTACAAGTGAGTACCATTTTCACTTTGGTCCAGCTGCTTCATTCTTTCTGGAGCTATTAGTAATTATCCTCCACTGTCTCCCAGTAGCATATGGGACACCTTCCAACCTGTGGGGCTCACCTTCAAGAGTCACATCTTTTTTCACCTTTTCATACTGTCCATGGGGTTCTCAAAGCAAGAATACTGGAATAAGTTGCCATTTCCTCCTCCAGTGGATCATGTTTTGTCAGAACTCTTCACTATGACTCATGTGTCTTGGGTGGCCCAATATGGCATGAATCATAGCTTCATTAAGTTGCACAAGTCCTTGGGCCATGAAGAGCCTGTGATCCATGAAGGAAAATAGCACAGGTTACAGAATATCAAAGTGAGATAATTACTATAAATGGCACCTAGATATTGAAAGAGTAAACAATGATACTTAGAGCCTTTCAATATTGGAGAACAGTGAACAGATTTTCATTTGTACATAGGATTTAATACAGTATATATGAAACAGACATGATATTGCATTTCCGTTTTTTGATTTGTACTTTTAAACTTGAGTGGGAGGCCTATGAAAACTTACAATCCAATTCAGAAATGAGATTCTCATTTCTTGTATCAGTACTACAGACAATAGTAATACTTTGGAGCCAAAGACAATACTTGAAGCAGCAAGCTTTTAAAAGCTACTTTCTTAGAAAAGTATTTAATAAATAAGCAACAAAAAATGCAATTTAAAGCAATTATAGGTAGGGGCAAGGTCTAACTTTCTTGTAAGTCTATTTTGACCCCTCTCTTCTTCAACTTTTCAATTTCAGAAATAAAATTCAATGTTTTCTTTTTCTGTGCACAGTTTAATGTGTTTTTTTTCTCCCCATATGGTTTTGTAATGATCCCTTAGAGTATATGAAGTTAAGAAAAATAACAAAACTGATAGAAATCTTTGTAAACAGGTATATGATTGATAATTATAAATTTGTATGTATTAGACTAACATTTGAATCAGCTGATAATTACCCCTGAAAAGGGTGCACATTTTTAAAAAAATTTTAAATTTTGTATTGGAGTATATATATATATTTTTTTTTCAATAGGAAATGATTTAATAAAACCAGTTGACTGTATTGTGATGGTTTCAGATGAAGAGAGAAGGGGCTCAGTCATACACATACATGTATCCATTCTCCACCAAACTCCCCTCCCAGTCATGCTAAAATGATGCACGTTTTTAATCACAGGTGAACTGTAAGCAGTAAAGGTAAATATAAATTAAAAAGAAAAAAAAAGTTAATAATCCCTGAAAAGGGGGGAAAGAACCCCTACACACATACACCTTTTTTTAAGAGCATTTACTTTAGAAAACATGTAAGTGTGAATCTGTTTTCTACTCCCTTTGAAATAAATATAAATGTGTTTAAAGGTGAAATAAGCGTCTTGACAATTTTACAACCCAGGAATATTTCCTGAGGATATGGAACCATCTCTTTGAAGTGTTATCAATCAAGGAATAGAGCACGTCCATCTCCCACATTCCTGGTGTGATGTGGTCCCAGTTTCAGCTAGGTGTACATAGGATTTAATACAGTATATATGAAACAGACATGATATTGCATTTCCGTTTTTTGATTTGTACTTTTAAACTTGAGTGGGAGGCCTATGAAAACTTACAATCCAATTCAGAAATGAGATTCTCATTTCTTGTATCAGTACTACAGACAATAGTAATACTTTGGAGCCAAAGACAATACTTGAAGCAGCAAGCTTTTAAAAGCTACTTTCTTAGAAAAGTATTTAATAAATAAGCAACAAAAAATGCAATTTAAAGCAATTATAGGTAGGGGCAAGGTCTAACTTTCTTGTAAGTCTATTTTGACCCCTCTCTTCTTCAACTTTTCAATTTCAGAAATAAAATTCAATGTTTTCTTTTTCTGTGCACAGTTTAATGTGTTTTTTTTCTCCCCATATGGTTTTGTAATGATCCCTTAGAGTATATGAAGTTAAGAAAAATAACAAAACTGATAGAAATCTTTGTAAACAGGTATATGATTGATAATTATAAATTTGTATGTATTAGACTAACATTTGAATCAGCTGATAATTACCCCTGAAAAGGGTGCACATTTTTAAAAAAATTTTAAATTTTGTATTGGAGTATATATATATATTTTTTTTTCAATAGGAAATGATTTAATAAAACCAGTTGACTGTATTGTGATGGTTTCAGATGAAGAGAGAAGGGGCTCAGTCATACACATACATGTATCCATTCTCCACCAAACTCCCCTCCCAGTCATGCTAAAATGATGCACGTTTTTAATCACAGGTGAACTGTAAGCAGTAAAGGTAAATATAAATTAAAAAGAAAAAAAAAGTTAATAATCCCTGAAAAGGGGGGAAAGAACCCCTACACACATACACCTTTTTTTAAGAGCATTTACTTTAGAAAACATGTAAGTGTGAATCTGTTTTCTACTCCCTTTGAAATAAATATAAATGTGTTTAAAGGTGAAATAAGCGTCTTGACAATTTTACAACCCAGGAATATTTCCTGAGGATATGGAACCATCTCTTTGAAGTGTTATCAATCAAGGAATAGAGCACGTCCATCTCCCACATTCCTGGTGTGATGTGGTCCCAGTTTCAGCTGGTCTTGACTCCACATGGCAAACCTACTTCTGACCATAAAAGGTGTAAGATTTTTTTTTTTTGACAAAGGTAATTAGCAATCATAAATGAATGTCCCAATTAACAAGTGATCCTAGGATGAACTATGTGTGGCAAATGGTAATGTCAAGTCCCTTACTTGAAGATCAGCAATTACTTATTTTGAGAATATGTATGTAATGATACATGACCATATAAGAAGTGAGATTTCTTTCTGTCTTTGCAGTCTCTTTAGAGAATTGCCCATAGAGTGTATTACATCCTGCATTAATGTTCGTTCAATAATACTTTTTTTTAATCTTCAATTTTATGAATAGGTTTTCTGGATTCGGAGGAGTCTATTTTTAACACTATTTCCCCAATAATACTTCAAGGAGACAATGCAAGGCCAGGCTGGCTTGTGTCACTGCCTGGGACTTCTCCCCAGTTTAACTCCAGTGTTAATTAAACTCAATGGGACAAGGCTGGAATATAAAGAGGACTAATTTTCCTGCAAAAAAATTTTAAAAAGTCAAATTGAGCAGAATAAGCACAGACAAAAGGTTTATTCCGCTTGCCTTTCATCTGAAAGCCCAAATCTAAATGCATCAGTAACAATAAACAGAAAATATGCAAGTTCCATAAGAATATTTGTTAGATGCTAAAGTCAGCAAACTTTATTTCCTTGCTCTTAGCCTGTCTGAGGTTGTATAGAGTCAGAAGAACGTTCAAAGAATGTTTCCAGGATGTACTGATTTGTTGAAGTGAGAGAAGCAGTAAAGGTAAATATAAATTAAAAAAAAAAAGTTAATAATCCCTGAAAAGGGGGGAAAGAACCCCTACACACATACACCTTTTTTTAAGAGCATTTACTTTAGAAAACATGTAAGTGTGAATCTGTTTTCTACTCCCTTTGAAATAAATATAAATGTGTTTAAAGGTGAAATAAGCGTCTTGACAATTTTACAACCCAGGAATATTTCCTGAGGATATGGAACCATCTCTTTGAAGTGTTATCAATCAAGGAATAGAGCACGTCCATCTCCCACATTCCTGGTGTGATGTGGTCCCAGTTTCAGCTGGTCTTGACTCCACATGGCAAACCTACTTCTGACCATAAAAGGTGTAAGATTTTTTTTTTTTGACAAAGGTAATTAGCAATCATAAATGAATGTCCCAATTAACAAGTGATCCTAGGATGAACTATGTGTGGCAAATGGTAATGTCAAGTCCCTTACTTGAAGATCAGCAATTACTTATTTTGAGAATATGTATGTAATGATACATGACCATATAAGAAGTGAGATTTCTTTCTGTCTTTGCAGTCTCTTTAGAGAATTGCCCATAGAGTGTATTACATCCTGCATTAATGTTCGTTCAATAATACTTTTTTTTAATCTTCAATTTTATGAATAGGTTTTCTGGATTCGGAGGAGTCTATTTTTAACACTATTTCCCCAATAATACTTCAAGGAGACAATGCAAGGCCAGGCTGGCTTGTGTCACTGCCTGGGACTTCTCCCCAGTTTAACTCCAGTGTTAATTAAACTCAATGGGACAAGGCTGGAATATAAAGAGGACTAATTTTCCTGCAAAAAAATTTTAAAAAGTCAAATTGAGCAGAATAAGCACAGACAAAAGGTTTATTCCGCTTGCCTTTCATCTGAAAGCCCAAATCTAAATGCATCAGTAACAATAAACAGAAAATATGCAAGTTCCATAAGAATATTTGTTAGATGCTAAAGTCAGCAAACTTTATTTCCTTGCTCTTAGCCTGTCTGAGGTTGTATAGAGTCAGAAGAACGTTCAAAGAATGTTTCCAGGATTTTCCTGATTTGTTGAAGTGAGAGAAGTGAGTAACTGAACTGTTTAGAGCTTTTGACATTTTCCTGCATACACCTCTGGAATTAGATTATTCTAAACCATTATAAATGGAATTGTGAGGTAGAAGCATTGAGAGATTAAAGAAAGGAAAGTCTGGGTGGGGGGAGGGTTCAAGGATATGCATATGACTGATCTGGGAACACACATGTCTGTGAACAACAAAACTCTGTAAAATCTTTAAAATAAAGAATAAAAAAAAGTTAAAAATTAAAAAATTAAAAACATTAAAAAAATTAAAAAAAAGAAAGGAAAGTCTTGCTAGGATAATAGAGGCAGAAAAAAATGAGATAGTTTTCAAAGAAAAAGAGCTATATGGAAGACCAGCATTATAGGAACCACAAAAGACCATAGGAAGAGGAACATGGAATCCATGTAGTGGAAGAAATTGGAAAGGATGGTACCAACTTCCAGGAAGAGTCTGATTTGAAGTATCAATAGATACCCATGAACAATCCCCAGAAAATGTTCAGTTTCAAATGAGTTATTCATATTGTTAAACAATATGGCTTTTTAACAATGGGCTTTTTTCTCTGCCTCAGAATACTGCTCCTTCATATTGTGTTTGTCCAAGTGCTAAGATGTCACCTCCTGTTTGGTCTTTGCTTACCTCATCTCTATTGTTGCATACAAATCACTACACTTTTTAAAAAATTAATAAGCTATTGGAATTATATTCAGTATCTGTAATAACCTATAGTGGAAAAGAATCTGAAAAAGAGTCTGAACATGAATCACTGTGTTGCCCACCTCAAACACTGTAAATCAACTATATTTCAATTAAAAATCTTTAATGCAAAAATTATAACTCATTCAGTGCTAAGCAAAGATATTCAACAAATGACTTTAATGACTAGACAGAATGTAAATTGTGTAGTAAAATCACATATAACGTATCAGTGAAAGTGAAAGTTGCCCACTTTTGTCTAACTTTTTGCGACCCTGTGGATAAGCCATGGAATTCTCCAGGCAGGAATACTGGAGTGGGTAACCTTTCCCTCCTCCAGGCGATCTTCCCAACCCAGGGATCAAATCCAGGTCTCTGCATTGCAGGTGGATTCTTTACCATCTGAGCCACCAAGGAAGCCCAAGAATACTGGAGTGGGTAGTTTATCCCTTCTCCAGGGGATCTTTCCGACCTAAGAATCAAGTCAGAGTCTCCCGCATTGCAGGCAGATTCTTTACCCATTGAGCTACAAGGGAAGCCTCCTGTTAATAAAAAGATAATGAAAGTCATAAATTCTCTTTAGGAAAAAACCCATAAATTCATAAAAAACATGTTAATACATGTGTATATGCACTCAACTTTGAATACAAGGGTTATAAATAGCAGGGCTTTCAGTGTCAGTCCTATTGACATTCTTTGTTCTGAGGGACTGTCTGATGCATTGAAGAATGTTTAGCAGGTTTCTCAGCCTCTCTTTACTAGATTCCAGAAGCAATTCCTTCCATTCAGCAATAATAAAAGTCCTCAGATCAAAGAGCTATATGGAAGACCAGCATTATAGGAACCACAAAAGACCATAGGAAGAGGAACATGGAATCCATGTAGTGGAAGAAATTGGAAAGGATGGTACCAACTTCCAGGAAGAGTCTGATTTGAAGTATCAATAGATACCCATGAACAATCCCCAGAAAATGTTCAGTTTCAAATGAGTTATTCATATTGTTAAACAATATGGCTTTTTAACAATGGGCTTTTTTCTCTGCCTCAGAATACTGCTCCTTCATATTGTGTTTGTCCAAGTGCTAAGATGTCACCTCCTGTTTGGTCTTTGCTTACCTCATCTCTATTGTTGCATACAAATCACTACACTTTTTAAAAAATTAATAAGCTATTGGAATTATATTCAGTATCTGTAATAACCTATAGTGGAAAAGAATCTGAAAAAGAGTCTGAACATGAATCACTGTGTTGCCCACCTCAAACACTGTAAATCAACTATATTTCAATTAAAAATCTTTAATGCAAAAATTATAACTCATTCAGTGCTAAGCAAAGATATTCAACAAATGACTTTAATGACTAGACAGAATGTAAATTGTGTAGTAAAATCACATATAACGTATCAGTGAAAGTGAAAGTTGCCCACTTTTGTCTAACTTTTTGCGACCCTGTGGATAAGCCATGGAATTCTCCAGGCAGGAATACTGGAGTGGGTAACCTTTCCCTCCTCCAGGCGATCTTCCCAACCCAGGGATCAAATCCAGGTCTCTGCATTGCAGGTGGATTCTTTACCATCTGAGCCACCAAGGAAGCCCAAGAATACTGGAGTGGGTAGTTTATCCCTTCTCCAGGGGATCTTTCCGACCTAAGAATCAAGTCAGAGTCTCCCGCATTGCAGGCAGATTCTTTACCCATTGAGCTACAAGGGAAGCCTCCTGTTAATAAAAAGATAATGAAAGTCATAAATTCTCTTTAGGAAAAAATCCATAAATTCATAAAAAAACATGTTAATACATGTGTATATGCACTCAACTTTGAATACAAGGGTTATAAATAGCAGGGCTTTCAGTGTCAGTCCTATTGACATTCTTTGTTCTGAGGGACTGTCTGATGCATTGAAGAATGTTTAGCAGGTTTCTCAGCCTCTCTTTACTAGATTCCAGAAGCAATTCCCTTCCATTCAGCAATAATAAAAGTATCCTCAGATATCACCATATGTCTTCTATGTGGCATAGCCTTGAGAACGTCGAAAGGTAATCTCACTGGACCACAACTATGAAAGTCTGTATTGTATGAAAACTAATTCTAAAATAATACTAACTGGGGGTCCATATCAATAATGTATAATTATGAAAGGAAAGACAAAAGGAAAAAGTGACTATGCTTTAAAAGGAATTGATCAAACACTATAGACACTGGGTAAACGTTAAACATACATTTATTGCAGTTTTTCTAGGACACATAAATTAGGTTATTATTCAGAGAAGTTTTTAGTTGCTAATCTGGTATAACGATTTGATATTTGTTGTTTCCAGCCCTTTATTTAATCTACAAATTAGAATTTCAAAAAAATATTTTTAAATTATTCCTTGAGAAAATGCAATAAGACATTTAGTTAGTACAGAGAATTGCCTACTAAACCAGAAACACAACTCACAAAGCTGTTTACTAGTTACTCAGTCATTGATCCACATTACTAAGTCCCTCTAGGGTACATAAATATGCAAACCAGCATTGAGCAGCCATCCTTATTTGTAGGGCACTTGAAGCTGCAAGGAAGTCCTATAAAGTAAAAGGAAGGAATAATCTTTGTTTTCAAAAAACTATTGGCCACTGATTATTTTTAGGAACAGAGTTTAAAGTTTAGTTCTGGATTAATTTACTTTCTAAGCAAAAATTGTGAAGCAGAAAACATCTGAAGTTCCCTTCATCTGAACTTCCAGTGGTTAAGGAACCAAGACACATGCGCCACAGCTAAGACCAGACACAGCCAAATAAACAAAAACACTTTGGTCTTATGAGTTCCCTTATATTAAAATGAAAGGGCTTGCTTGACTAGACTTAAGAATAGTTTAGGCCATATGAAAGAAAAGGTGTAATACATGTGTATATGCACTCAACTTTGAATACAAGGGTTATAAATAGCAGGGCTTTCAGTGTCAGTCCTATTGACATTCTTTGTTCTGAGGGACTGTCTGATGCATTGAAGAATGTTTAGCAGGGTTCTCAGCCTCTCTTTACTAGATTCCAGAAGAAATTTCCCCTTCCATTCAGCAATAATAAAAGTATCCTCAGATATCACCATATGTCTTCTATGTGGCATAGCCTTGAGAACGTCGAAAGGTAATCTCACTGGACCACAACTATGAAAGTCTGTATTGTATGAAAACTAATTCTAAAATAATACTAACTGGGGGTCCATATCAATAATGTATAATTATGAAAGGAAAGACAAAAGGAAAAAGTGACTATGCTTTAAAAGGAATTGATCAAACACTATAGACACTGGGTAAACGTTAAACATACATTTATTGCAGTTTTTCTAGGACACATAAATTAGGTTATTATTCAGAGAAGTTTTTAGTTGCTAATCTGGTATAACGATTTGATATTTGTTGTTTCCAGCCCTTTATTTAATCTACAAATTAGAATTTCAAAAAAATATTTTTAAATTATTCCTTGAGAAAATGCAATAAGACATTTAGTTAGTACAGAGAATTGCCTACTAAACCAGAAACACAACTCACAAAGCTGTTTACTAGTTACTCAGTCATTGATCCACATTACTAAGTCCCTCTAGGGTACATAAATATGCAAACCAGCATTGAGCAGCCATCCTTATTTGTAGGGCACTTGAAGCTGCAAGGAAGTCCTATAAAGTAAAAGGAAGGAATAATCTTTGTTTTCAAAAAACTATTGGCCACTGATTATTTTTAGGAACAGAGTTTAAAGTTTAGTTCTGGATTAATTTACTTTCTAAGCAAAAATTGTGAAGCAGAAAACATCTGAAGTTCCCTTCATCTGAACTTCCAGTGGTTAAGGAACCAAGACACATGCGCCACAGCTAAGACCAGACACAGCCAAATAAACAAAAACACTTTGGTCTTATGAGTTCCCTTATATTAAAATGAAAGGGCTTGCTTGACTAGACTTAAGAATAGTTTAGGCCATATGAAAGAAAAGGTGAATCATAATACCTCTGTGAAGACAACCTGATGAAATCATCTTCATGTGCTAGTTAGAATTCTAGGCACTGGAGACGAGTAAGGTTGGGTTGGAATTCTGTCCATTTCCCTTGAAAATTATATAGCATGAGAAAAATCAAATGAAATTCTTCAGTCCTCACTTTCTAATAGTATAATAGAGATCTTAGAAATTTACTGAGACCATGGACTGGGACCATAGCAATACTCACCTATATTAGTTATCAGTAAAGAAACTAACATATATTGAAAACCTATTGTGTGAAGTAATTTTGCTAGAATTGAAAAATTTAGCAGCAATTAGTTTTCTTTGAATAAGTAATATAAAAAATGTTAGTTTTAGTATTGAAGAAACTTAATTCTCTGTAAGAATAAGAAACATATGCTTCTATATTTTCAGTGATCAACAGATCCCTAATAAACATGGTACCCAATGTGTTAATTTTATAAACCACTCTTAATACACTATTACCAAATTAATGAGAGCTATTTCAATCTTAAATGTAAAGTTTATAAAGGACAAAGGTGACTTTTAATTAGTAGGACAGATTGGATATTTCTTTGTATTTACCATATGTATATATTTTCAGTTTTATTAGTGAAGAAATTCCTAAAGATTTCCCTCCCTTGGGTCCTACGTTTTTGTTTGTTTCCTTGAAGCCACATATTTGTGTTTTGTTCATCTGTGTATACCCCAGTGCATCCTGCACAATGCCCATAACTGATTGATCTCTGAGAGTGGAGTTTAAGTGAGGTAAATTGAATTGAATTGCTTTAAATTGAAAGCTCTTCTCAGCACTGTTTATTCCTGTGGATTCCTAGAGGTTGCTGGAGCTGAAATACTTCAGATAGCTATTTTTCATTAGTGTATATAAAAATCACTGCGAGGTTGGCATGGAGAAATGAAAATATCCTGGCACAAAAAAAAAAATGATTCGAGGTTGGTTCATGCAGCTTCTTTGACAGCTAAGACCAGACACAGCCAAATAAACAAAAACACTTTGGTCTTATGAGTTCCCTTATATTAAAATGAAAGGGCTTGCTTGACTAGACTTAAGAATAGTTTAGGCCATATGAAAGAAAAGGTGAATCATAATACCTCTGTGAAGACAACCTGATGAAATCATCTTCATGTGCTAGTTAGAATTCTAGGCACTGGAGACGAGTAAGGTTGGGTTGGAATTCTGTCCATTTCCCTTGAAAATTATATAGCATGAGAAAAATCAAATGAAATTCTTCAGTCCTCACTTTCTAATAGTATAATAGAGATCTTAGAAATTTACTGAGACCATGGACTGGGACCATAGCAATACTCACCTATATTAGTTATCAGTAAAGAAACTAACATATATTGAAAACCTATTGTGTGAAGTAATTTTGCTAGAATTGAAAAATTTAGCAGCAATTAGTTTTCTTTGAATAAGTAATATAAAAAATGTTAGTTTTAGTATTGAAGAAACTTAATTCTCTGTAAGAATAAGAAACATATGCTTCTATATTTTCAGTGATCAACAGATCCCTAATAAACATGGTACCCAATGTGTTAATTTTATAAACCACTCTTAATACACTATTACCAAATTAATGAGAGCTATTTCAATCTTAAATGTAAAGTTTATAAAGGACAAAGGTGACTTTTAATTAGTAGGACAGATTGGATATTTCTTTGTATTTACCATATGTATATATTTTCAGTTTTATTAGTGAAGAAATTCCTAAAGATTTCCCTCCCTTGGGTCCTACGTTTTTGTTTGTTTCCTTGAAGCCACATATTTGTGTTTTGTTCATCTGTGTATACCCCAGTGCATCCTGCACAATGCCCATAACTGATTGATCTCTGAGAGTGGAGTTTAAGTGAGGTAAATTGAATTGAATTGCTTTAAATTGAAAGCTCTTCTCAGCACTGTTTATTCCTGTGGATTCCTAGAGGTTGCTGGAGCTGAAATACTTCAGATAGCTATTTTTCATTAGTGTATATAAAAATCACTGCGAGGTTGGCATGGAGAAATGAAAATATCCTGGCACAAAGAGTTAATGTGATTCCAGGGTTTACGTTATTAGAACAAAATGTCCATCTAAGGTATCTGGCTCAGTTCCAGAGCGTCTGGTTTCATAGCCAGCTTCTTTCTTTGCATAGATAATTATGATTTTTAATTAAAGTGTACATCAACTTTTAGGTACTGATTTGGCCTCTGACATTTCAGATGTGTAGTAACTCTTCAAATGAACTTGAATTGTCTCTCCTAACTCTATAAATTAAGTTCCAAAGTTACTTGTTAAAAACTTCTCTTGACTGCCACCTTGTGCTAAGTTTTTGAAGTAACAAAATTCAGTCTTGAAGACAGAAATCCAAGTTTCCAACCTTGTTAAGGCTGGTAATTTGCATATGAATAATAGATAATTTTGTGGTGGGATCAATACAGATATAAAAATAGTGTCTCTGATTTAAAATTAGCATTTATGATTTATGTCTTTTTCCCATTATTTCTACAGGTAGTTTTGCACAATAAACTTGAGGCAAAAAAAAGGAAAATTACAACCTCAATCCCTACAAAATAAATGTGATACCTTTTTATTTTTTTCACTGATTACTTTCTGACAGTATTAAAATTATATTTGGCTGCTTAATGAATATTAATGTAGTAAGGAATTCCAAAGAACAAATTCAGAAATCTTGCCACATTTCTATTTTCATACCTGAACACAGCTAAATTTGAAGCAAGTCTGAATGGGGCACTAATCTATTATAGGGGTGAACTTAATCCTCATCATCCTCAATTTAGTGAATCCTGGCACACCAGGAAATAACACCCATGGACCGAGGTCAGAGTTTCTTTCATTTTCTATTGGTCAGGAAATAGCCCTATGTTATAATTCAGTCTCAGAGGGACTTGCAGATGTTTTATCTTTCACCAAGATAAAAACTTAAACATAATGCAGAACTCTCATGGCAAAAATTTAATTTAAGGGCAAAAATTCCTAAAGAGACAGCATCAAAAAAGGGCAGCCTCAGGTAATCTTTTTCCCCAGTCCAGTTATATATCAGCAACTCCTTGATGTCTATGTTCTTATGAACACTCACAGATAATTACATTTGTAATGAAACCTGGGAACTATATTTTGTAGCTACTACCATATAAGATAGTTCTTTTTCCATTACATTATTTGTAAAATCATTCACTGTGGTATGGTCTTTGTTCTAAGAAAGCAGTGGAAAAGAATGCAAGACAACATCATTTGAATTATTTTTGTCATCTTTCGATTTGGGCTCTGACATTTCAGATGTGTAGTAACTCTTCAAATGAACTTGAATTGTCTCTCCTAACTCTATAAATTAAGTTCCAAAGTTACTTGTTAAAAACTTCTCTTGACTGCCACCTTGTGCTAAGTTTTTGAAGTAACAAAATTCAGTCTTGAAGACAGAAATCCAAGTTTCCAACCTTGTTAAGGCTGGTAATTTGCATATGAATAATAGATAATTTTGTGGTGGGATCAATACAGATATAAAAATAGTGTCTCTGATTTAAAATTAGCATTTATGATTTATGTCTTTTTCCCATTATTTCTACAGGTAGTTTTGCACAATAAACTTGAGGCAAAAAAAAGGAAAATTACAACCTCAATCCCTACAAAATAAATGTGATACCTTTTTATTTTTTTCACTGATTACTTTCTGACAGTATTAAAATTATATTTGGCTGCTTAATGAATATTAATGTAGTAAGGAATTCCAAAGAACAAATTCAGAAATCTTGCCACATTTCTATTTTCATACCTGAACACAGCTAAATTTGAAGCAAGTCTGAATGGGGCACTAATCTATTATAGGGGTGAACTTAATCCTCATCATCCTCAATTTAGTGAATCCTGGCACACCAGGAAATAACACCCATGGACCGAGGTCAGAGTTTCTTTCATTTTCTATTGGTCAGGAAATAGCCCTATGTTATAATTCAGTCTCAGAGGGACTTGCAGATGTTTTATCTTTCACCAAGATAAAAACTTAAACATAATGCAGAACTCTCATGGCAAAAATTTAATTTAAGGGCAAAAATTCCTAAAGAGACAGCATCAAAAAAGGGCAGCCTCAGGTAATCTTTTTCCCCAGTCCAGTTATATATCAGCAACTCCTTGATGTCTATGTTCTTATGAACACTCACAGATAATTACATTTGTAATGAAACCTGGGAACTATATTTTGTAGCTACTACCATATAAGATAGTTCTTTTTCCATTACATTATTTGTAAAATCATTCACTGTGGTATGGTCTTTGTTCTAAGAAAGCAGTGGAAAAGAATGCAAGACAACATCATTTGAATTATTATTTTTTAAATTTATTGAACATGTGTCTTTCCTTTAGGTCTGATCCAACTTTCTCAAGGTTTCTGCTTTAATGACTTTGTGAAATCTTTTCTGTTGTGCCTTTGAAGTGATCCTGTTTTCTTAATGGAAGAATATATTTGGATTGTCTGAGAGCTATGTTTTCTCTTTTGGCTTGTTGCCCTGGGCTATGTGAGACTAGAAACTCTATCAAAAAATAGTCTTAATTTACTTTCTAGCATTCACTGTCTTGGTAGGAATAATTTTGATTAGGAGAGAAAGTACTATCTCATTGTCTTCTTTTACTTTCAAATAATACATCGCATTTGTGTCTTTCTTTACTGAGCCTAGAGCCTTTAGATTCATTATCCAATTAATCCTCCTAACATTGCTATAAAGTAAGAATGGGGAGTAAATTCCCAATCTACATGTAGGGAGATTAAATGTCTTATATTATGTCACCAAGCCAGTAAAAAAAGCAGAGCTAAGAAAACTGCTTAAGGCTTGCCTTTATTGCAATACTGGGTCATTATTTTTCATATTATAAGAATCTCTACTGAGATAAATGGAACTAAGAATTGAGAACTAAACAGATTTATTTTATATTTAATTGTAACAGTGCTCTTGAAAATGGCCTTGAAAGAATAATTAGAAACAGAAATGTGTTTATATTGGCAGAATATAGAGTATGATATTTTGATGATTAATGGAATAAAATCACTTTTGTTTTCTAGTTATCTAAAAGCTTAAATCACTTAGCCCTATGTTATAATTCAGTCTCAGAGGGACTTGCAGATGTTTTATCTTTCACCAAGATAAAAACTTAAACATAATGCAGAACTCTCATGGCAAAAATTTAATTTAAGGGCAAAAATTCCTAAAGAGACAGCATCAAAAAAGGGCAGCCTCAGGTAATCTTTTTCCCCAGTCCAGTTATATATCAGCAACTCCTTGATGTCTATGTTCTTATGAACACTCACAGATAATTACATTTGTAATGAAACCTGGGAACTATATTTTGTAGCTACTACCATATAAGATAGTTCTTTTTCCATTACATTATTTGTAAAATCATTCACTGTGGTATGGTCTTTGTTCTAAGAAAGCAGTGGAAAAGAATGCAAGACAACATCATTTGAATTATTATTTTTTAAATTTATTGAACATGTGTCTTTCCTTTAGGTCTGATCCAACTTTCTCAAGGTTTCTGCTTTAATGACTTTGTGAAATCTTTTCTGTTGTGCCTTTGAAGTGATCCTGTTTTCTTAATGGAAGAATATATTTGGATTGTCTGAGAGCTATGTTTTCTCTTTTGGCTTGTTGCCCTGGGCTATGTGAGACTAGAAACTCTATCAAAAAATAGTCTTAATTTACTTTCTAGCATTCACTGTCTTGGTAGGAATAATTTTGATTAGGAGAGAAAGTACTATCTCATTGTCTTCTTTTACTTTCAAATAATACATCGCATTTGTGTCTTTCTTTACTGAGCCTAGAGCCTTTAGATTCATTATCCAATTAATCCTCCTAACATTGCTATAAAGTAAGAATGGGGAGTAAATTCCCAATCTACATGTAGGGAGATTAAATGTCTTATATTATGTCACCAAGCCAGTAAAAAAAGCAGAGCTAAGAAAACTGCTTAAGGCTTGCCTTTATTGCAATACTGGGTCATTATTTTTCATATTATAAGAATCTCTACTGAGATAAATGGAACTAAGAATTGAGAACTAAACAGATTTATTTTATATTTAATTGTAACAGTGCTCTTGAAAATGGCCTTGAAAGAATAATTAGAAACAGAAATGTGTTTATATTGGCAGAATATAGAGTATGATATTTTGATGATTAATGGAATAAAATCACTTTTGTTTTTCTAGTTATCTAAGCTATTCATTAATAAATGACAATATTAAATTCACTAATAAGTGAAACTGGGAGTGGTTTTATTTTCTCTCCTTCATTTATTATGAATAAACTAGTTTAATTTGTCCTCTTTATCACATGAGGGTTATGCAGGTCAATTTCATTTTTATTTATTTATTGTAGCCATATATTTTTGAAAAATTTTATATTCCTACAGAAGCAATAGGACCACAATCATTTTGGTGGGGGGCGGGTTGGGGAGGGAGGGGTGGGCGGGCCATTTCTATTTATCTTTCGTTTATCTCTTTTTATCCATCTTTGTTCTTTGGCCCGTGTGGGCCTCCCATCGCGGTGGCCTCTGTTATCTCAGAGCACTGGCTCTGGGCGCATGCGCTCCAGAGCTCCGGCTCGGTAATTGGACACATGGGTCCAGGCGCTCCGCGGCACATGGGATCTTCCCAGGCCAGGGATCAAACCAGCGCCCCTTGCACTGCAAGGCGGTGTCCTTACCCTCTGGACCACCAGGGAAGCCCAATCATTTTTATTATTTATACTTTTACAGATTTAATTCAATCTGTAATAAGATTGGAAAAAGTAATTACTAAATATCTTACATGTTTCTTATTTTCTCATCTTTCTTTGACTGCATAAGAAGGCTAATAAAATTACCACCTGCGTGGTGCTTTTGACTATACTTTGAGGCTAACCCAAAAGTTGAAATGTAAAGAATCCCAGAAGCGCAGAATTCCCTGCAGAGTTCCAAGCCCAAATCTCCAGACTATGACAGAGCAGAGATTCAGATAAGCTTCTGCTGCAAACTTGAACTTAGACTCTCAAGGACAAATTTAGATTCATTTGGGATTTTCTTTGTTTAAGTCAGTAGATGATAGATCTGAAGGAAACTTTTAAAGTGTCTTTGGATTTCTTCTTTGCATAAAACAACTTTAGGGAAAATGAAAGCTGAATGTCCAAGGGTACCTGAAAGATGATCAATGGTGTCCCTGCTCACTCTGGTAGATTGATGCCACCTTATGGAACTCAAGGCTCACTACATCACATGTTGAAACAGCAGCAAAAGCCTGAGTTCCATGAGCGGGCTTACAATTGGAAGTTATTCAATAGGAGAGCATTTCAATGTTTAAATAAAAGGCAATGGGTTAAAGACTAAAGCCTATAAGAATACTTTTTTGTAAAAAAAAAAAAAAGCTTAAAGCTTTTATATTTCACATATATTATTAATTCTATATACAATTCATTTCACACTGGCAATGTAAATTGTTTTTAAAGCTAATGTGCAGTCATAATTCAGATATTTAGAGAAGCTTAGTTCCTGTTATTCAGTTTCTTATTTCTGCTGTATCATTTCATTTTACCCTTAATTTGCTTTTTTTTAAAATTCTTGCCTCTTTTATTGTTTTTTTTTATTTATTTTTCTTTTTAATTTTGGTCTCTTTTTTATTGTTTTTTCTTTTTTTTTTTTTTTTTTATTTTCATCCATCTTTATTCTTTGGCCTGTGTGGGCCTCCCATTGCAGTGGCCTCTCTTTGCTGAGCACGGGCTCTGGGCACATGTGCTCCAGAGCGCTGGATCATAATTGGACAAACCAATCCAGCCACTCCACAGCACGTGGGATTTTCTGAGGCCAAGGATAGAACCGGTTCCCCTTGCACTAAAAGGCAGATTCTCTATCCACTGGGCCACCAGGGAAGCCCTACCCTTAATTTTTTTTTGTTCCAAAAGTTATAGATAAACTGCTAAATTACTCAGATGTGGCTACAAGTACAATAAACATATCTATCTAATTTTTAAAGTAAAACTGTGGGCTGGACCAGCGTGTCCAACTAGGAGTCAGCAATCTGGAGCACATGCACCCAGAGCTGGTGTTCTGCAATGAGAGATGCCACTGCAATGGGAGGCCCACACAAGCCAAAGAATAAAGATCGATGAAAATATATAAATAAAAAACCAATAAAAGAGGGCAAAATTAAAAAGAAAAAAAAAGATGAAAATGTTAATCGCTCAATATTTTCCAACTCTTTTCGATTCTATGGACTGTATCACCACTGGTCTTTGGATAGCTAACAGAATTTCATGGCACATCTTGACCATATTTCATGGCACTTCTTGTGAATTGTCTTCGTAGTCCTGCTCTGCTGAAGCATTTGTCAAAAAATATTAAGAAGAAGCATCCGTGAGTTTGCCACAACTAGGATCAAAGTTGTTCTTAGGCATAATTTTCTTGCAGCTGCTTGTGACCTTGATGTTATTCTTCTACTCCTTAATTTCAGGTGCTCCAAAGAGAGTCCAGCGGGGATTGTCAGTAACATCCTCCTTAACTGCTGGACCCCTAGAGCAGCACAAGGGCTTCTCCACTCCTGCAAGATTCCAGCTGAATTTGCATCTTTCTTTCTGTCTACTGTTAACTGAGTTTGTGGTTCGAATGAACATCATCTCTTTCAGTTCCTCCTATCACATAACTCTGATTAGTCTTTTCCGTATTATTTTTCCTTGCCTCGCCCATCTCATCTTTATCTCTGCAGCCTGAGTAGCTAACTCAGTAGCTAAATGATCATGAATCATTTTTACTCTCTTATTTTTCTCCTGATGAAAGAGAACCAGTTAACTATGTGTTAACTCTGCTTTTTCAGAGTAGCTGTTCAAGTATTATCTCTGGGGTGTTTTTTTGGTTGTTGTTTTTTTTTTTCTCATTGAAAACACTCTTGATTTCTTAGCCAATGCACTCATTATCACCAACTCATATGGGGAAGTGAATTTCTGGAGAGAACTTTCAGGCAAAATGTTCATCACAAAGATGAGAATTATGGATGTAAACTATGATAAAAAAAAAAACAATCTAAGAGGAAATAAATACAAAATCATCTAATCTTAAGGATATATACCTTATTTTGCAGACCCTTCATGGAACATCTGAAACCAGTCTCTCTCATATATACCCCAGACTGTCAGCTGTTCTGGTGACTGCCATCTAGAGTAAGGCCAATAACAATCTGTATATTTACCCAATGTCCAAGTTAGAATGTGTATTATGTTTCCTTAATGGATTCTAAAGCATCTCCTTAAGGAAAATGAATAATAACAAGTTATTTATTTGTGAATAAACAGTAACAAATACAAGAGCACAGTCTGCTGGAGTATAAAGGTTTCTCTCTGGCTCCTCCCCATATACATCATTTATAGAGGTAGGGATGCCACAGGAGTGGGTAGTTGCAAGGAAACTAAAATGGGAAAGAATGAGAACAGTGTGACAAAAGAAGACTGGTAGTTTAGATCAGAGGTTGACAAACATTTTCTTAAAGAATCAAAGAATAACTGCCAATATTCTAGGTTCTGAAGACTAGATGGTCTCTGCTGTAGCTACTGAACTCTGCGGTCATCACATGGGAGCACCCATAGGTGATATATAAACAACTGAGTATAGCTGTATTCCAACAAGCTCTACTGAAACAGGCAGCAAGTCAGATTTATTATAATTAATAGTTGTAGTTATATTATAGGAAGGAAACCAGAGTCAGGAATTCAAGATCCATCTCTGACCCTGGCTATTAATACATAGAGAACAACACTTTTCTCTTTTCTAGCTAACAGTATTTCCACATCTGTAAAATGAGCAGGTTAAATTTACATTTTCTGAAGTTACTCTCTGCTCTAAAATTATATGAGCTACTTTGTACTCATTTCTCTTCTTATATTTAAGAAAAATTTGATTGTTTTTATGAAGACTAAACACACTTTATTCATAAAATGACGGTAATCCTTTAGAATTTTCAAAATAGTTTATTGTCTGGTACAGAATAGAGAATAAAGCTCTTATTACAAATATATGGAATGTTATCTTAGTTTTATTCTGTGTGAGTCATCAGAATTTGTCATGGATCCCTTAAGAAATTCCAACAGAGGACAGCGGCAATGAAGCCCTGAGGAGTAGAGGAAAGCTGCAGCTTAAACTTTATTTTTTTCTAACTGAATCTTTTCTGATTTTCAGGAAAGAACAACCATAGTTGCTGATACTGAGCCATTCTCTTAAACTACCCTCTGTTAACTTGAATTCTTATTTCTGGCCCCAATTTCATGCATTTGTTGACACCAAGATTCTCACGATGACCCCTTTCATGGACTTATAGAAATTATGGTATCTGTGTTTCATCAACAACAACAACAAAAATAGTGCAAGAAGCTAAAAATTAAAAAAGGATTTGTTTGGAATCCTAGTAATTTCAGTTCAGAAGTTATCATTCTAAGCAGAGTTAGACAAAGAAAGACAAACATTACATGATACCACTTATATGTGGAATCTAAAAATGATAATACAAATACACTTGTTTATGAAACAGAAACAGATCCATAGACATATAAAACAAATTTATGGTAACCAAAGGGAAAAGGGTAAGGAAGGATAATTTAGGAGTATGGAGTTAATATATAAAACAAACAAAAGCTTACTATATAGCACAAGAAACTATATTCCATATCTTACAATAGCCTATACTGGGAAAGAATCTGAAAAAATTACATATACATGCAATTGAATCAGTTTGCTGGACACCTGAAACTGATACACTATTGTAAATCAACCATACCTCCAAAAAAAAAAAAAAAAAAGAATTGCAAATCTGAAGACAAAGGTTCTGGTAAAACCCAAAGTGTATTTTGAGAGAGTCAGGAACTTACAAAGACAAAAAGACATGATGTTATTCAAAGTTCCCTGGTGAGAATTGTGACTAAATCTGAGCTGAGTGAGAAAATTTGCTGTTAATGAATCACGAGTTGTTTTAGGGTAGGGGCCTGATAATGCCACAAGGTATTTTATGATAAGGGTCTGATAAGTATCTTGAGTTTCTAGCAGGTATTCTGGATGTCTTCGTTAGGACAAGTGGTCAAATTTCAGATTCCATCCAAGCTGAGACTTGCATAAGTTATACTTCCTCAGTGGCCTCTGGCTACATTTTAAAGGAGCTTTCTTAGCAATACCAACTTCATTTTGATTCCTTTCACCTTTCTATCATTCTCAACTCTTCTAATAATATTTATGTAGGCACTTCACGGCATGTTTGGTTCCCTCCAGAAATGACTAAGACCTTGTTCTACTCGTTTATCCCAAGAACCAGTACTGGAGACCACGTTCATGGTTAGTCTGCCTCACAGACCTCTCTTGTGGGTCTAACCATTCCCTTAACATAATCTTCAGCTTGAATTTTACAAAACAAGAGCTATGCTTGCATTAATCCTATGCTCAAAAGTTAAACCAAGGACAACATGGTGAGACAAAAGCCCCCAACCTGTTCATTAGATATAATATTAATATATATTTTTCATGGCATACTTATTTTAAGCAATGACCTAAGAAAAAGGATTCAAACATAACATGTACCCTAGGATTGAACCATCTCCTGGTGGTACAAAGAACATTTACTAGTGCTTGTGTTACTAACATACAGTTAGTTACACTTAGCAGCATTTATTCTAGCTGATCCTCATGGAGGGCCTACATTCCAGCTGTTTTTGAAGGATAAGTGACATATCACTCAACAGTCAGAGAAAAAGGAGAGTTCAGACAGATAGAATAGATTAAGCCAAGGTGAGAGGAATTAATGAGGATTTGGAGAGAAACAGCAAGCTCAGCATGCAAAGTACTGAGAAATATGACCTGAGGTCAAGATGAAAATGCAGGCTGAAAATAAATTATAAAACCCTTGAATTTTGTATTATGGAATTTGGAAATTTTTACCCCCAAGATGAAAGAGAAAACACTGAGCATTTTTGAGAGAAAGACTAACATAATCAGATTTAGAAAGTAAGCTTGTAAGACATGGTTGAAAATATATAAGATGAGGAAAAATCTGGAAGTTAAAAGGCTTGATAGGAAGGTAAATCATGTCTCACAGATTTGCCAAGGAGGTATTGAACTTAAGCCAGAGTGTTGAAAACGACAGGATAGAAAAACTGAGACACTTTTCAATCAAAGCAGTGAAAAGTTAGGAGTTGTATTATACCTGGGGCTTCTGTTTCTATACTATACTACTAAATATGCCTTGCTCATAGAGATGGCTCATTTTTTAAATTAATTATTTTATTTGTTTATTTATTTTTGGCTATTCTGGGTTTTCACTGCTACCACAGGCTCTTCTCTAGTTGCAGGGAGTGGGGGCTACTCTCTAGGTGAGGTGAGCAGGCTTCTTGTTATGGTGACTTCTCTTGTTGTGGAACTTGGGCTCTAGGGCACACGGCTTCAGCAGTTGCAGCACACGGCCTCAATAGTTGCGGCTCTGAGGCTCTAGAGCACAGGCTCCATAGTTGTGGCTGCAATAGTTGCAGCACATGAGCTCCATAGTTGCAGCTCCAAGAGTCTGAAGCACAGGCTCAATAGCTGTGGCTCACGGTCTTAGATGCTCCGCAGCATGTGGAATCTTCCTGGATCAGGGATCAAACTCGTGTCTCCTGTATTGGCAGGCAAACTCTTTACCACTGAATTACCAGGGAAGCCCAAGATGGCTCATTTACTCTGTATTTATTGCTTACGCTGATGGTGAATAAGAACTATACATTACCTCTAACTTCATCATTCCAGCTGTTTTTGAAGGATAAGTGACATATCACTCAACAGTCAGAGAAAAAGGAGAGTTCAGACAGATAGAATAGATTAAGCCAAGGTGAGAGGAATTAATGAGGATTTGGAGAGAAACAGCAAGCTCAGCATGCAAAGTACTGAGAAATATGACCTGAGGTCAAGATGAAAATGCAGGCTGAAAATAAATTATAAAACCCTTGAATTTTGTATTATGGAATTTGGAAATTTTTACCCCCAAGATGAAAGAGAAAACACTGAGCATTTTTGAGAGAAAGACTAACATAATCAGATTTAGAAAGTAAGCTTGTAAGACATGGTTGAAAATATATAAGATGAGGAAAAATCTGGAAGTTAAAAGGCTTGATAGGAAGGTAAATCATGTCTCACAGATTTGCCAAGGAGGTATTGAACTTAAGCCAGAGTGTTGAAAACGACAGGATAGAAAAACTGAGACACTTTTCAATCAAAGCAGTGAAAAGTTAGGAGTTGTATTATACCTGGGGCTTCTGTTTCTATACTATACTACTAAATATGCCTTGCTCATAGAGATGGCTCATTTTTTAAATTAATTATTTTATTTGTTTATTTATTTTTGGCTATTCTGGGTTTTCACTGCTACCACAGGCTCTTCTCTAGTTGCAGGGAGTGGGGGCTACTCTCTAGGTGAGGTGAGCAGGCTTCTTGTTATGGTGACTTCTCTTGTTGTGGAACTTGGGCTCTAGGGCACACGGCTTCAGCAGTTGCAGCACACGGCCTCAATAGTTGCGGCTCTGAGGCTCTAGAGCACAGGCTCCATAGTTGTGGCTGCAATAGTTGCAGCACATGAGCTCCATAGTTGCAGCTCCAAGAGTCTGAAGCACAGGCTCAATAGCTGTGGCTCACGGTCTTAGATGCTCCGCAGCATGTGGAATCTTCCTGGATCAGGGATCAAACTCGTGTCTCCTGTATTGGCAGGCAAACTCTTTACCACTGAATTACCAGGGAAGCCCAAGATGGCTCATTTACTCTGTATTTATTGCTTACGCTGATGGTGAATAAGAACTATACATTACCTCTAACTTCATCATTTTCTAGGTTTTTAAACCCAGTACATTATAGTCTTAAAATGTTTACTTCATACTCTGATATTCTTATTAGATTATTATTCCCCTTTCCCACTTCATAGATCACATGTTCCTATGTCACAGAGTTTCATGGTAATGATATTTGAACACTGTGGGAATTAATATTAGCAACTATACTTGATTCTTAAAAAAATAGCTTCAATATAGTAATGGCTTTCCAATCCATTTGTCAATAAGGAAATATGAGAATTCAAGGCCAGTAAGATAAAATATTTAATTGAGACAGTAAGAGCAATGAGGTAGTAATTTGTTAGAGAAAGTCAAAGGAAAGATTGTGTCCTTTCTATGTAGGGATGATATGACATTTTTATTTTGATTTCCTTATTAAATTTGTTATTGCTCTTTTTAGGCATTCTCATCATACTGTTATTTTTCTGTGACACGAAGAAGCAATTTGAAGTGAAAACAATATCTCAGACTAGCAAGTTACTAAATATTGTATTTTTATTGTTTATTATTATATAATCTGAATGATCATATTGAGGATTTTTTTTTTTAACTTTTGCCTAAGTGATTCATTCTGCGTTTTTTTGTGGGTTTTTTTTTTGGCGGGGGGGGAGGGGCTCTTTTATTGGTCCTTCATTTATTTATTTTCATCCATCTCTGTGTAGGCCTCCCATTGCAGTGGCCTCTCTCCTTGCAGAGCACTGGCTCTGGGCGCATGCACTCCAGAGCACTAGCTCACAACTGGGCATACCAGTCCAGCCATTTCATGGCACGCGGGATCATCCTAGGCCAGGGATCGAACCGGCGTCCCTTGCACTGCAAGACAGACTCTTTACTCAGTGGACCACCAGGGAAGCCTTCATTCTGTCTTTAAAGAAAATGTACAATTCATCTGCAAAGATGTTTCTCTGGCTTTCATTTTAGTTTTTGACTGTTTCAGACAAGGCTTAGTTTTTCACTATCAGTTTACAGTATCCATGTCACTCAGTAATAACCTGCCAATTCCATTGTTGTTGAAGGCAAGTTTCCACTCCCATTTCTACAAATGTGTGAACCATCATACGAAGTTTTTTCCTCTACCAGTAAAAATTTACCAAAAAAAGTTTACCAAATTCACCACTGGCGAAGTTTTCAGCTATTGGGCAACCATGTAATCCTAGGCACTATTTTACCCTATACTCCACTCAATGGGACAATGGCCACTCTACCATTCCCAAAGCCCCATCTTACTGCCTATTTTATTGAATGACTCCTGACATCACTTGTTATCTGTTTCAATCCTCTAAAACCTAAGCGTGAAGATGTGAGAAATTTATTGGGGGAAATATTTATGAAGAATAAAAGGATGGGAGCTGAAGTAGGCAGGGAGAGCTTTTAGACCATGACTGAGATCTGATAGATGTGAAAATAGGGAGGGAAGTAGGAACTTGGTAAGAATCTCACTCATATTTATATTTTCAGTCAAATGCCAATATTTTCAAGTTTTCCAAAACATAAACAATAAAAAAATAGATGGAATTCAAAAGATATTCAAATTGCATGTATTTTCCTAAATCATTCTTTAAAAATCTGTCTTCCTGACCATTATTACAAGTGATCTACCAAAGACCCATCCAGGGTAAGAAGTCTTCTTCATCTGTGGAATACAATGGCACATTTTATTCTCAGGAGAACATAGCCTCCGGGAACAGTGGCACCAAAGGGATCTAGTTACTTGAAAGAATGTCATAAACAAAAGCAGCATGAGGGCTCTTCATTTATTTAGAAATATTCAAATACAGACAAAAAAATATCATTGACATCACCAGAAATCAGTTAAGATCAAAAAGCTCCATAAGAACCAAATAGTGAAGAGAGTTCATAATATATTTCTTGTAGTTCTCTTTTATATAGGCAAAAGTAGTTAGTCCCACTAAAAAAATGCAGATTTCTTTAAAGTGATGTTCTTTCCAGTGCTGCAAGTAACTGTTATAAATTTGAACATCTACCAAAGAATGTCTTTATTTTCAACTTGAGAGCACATTATATACCATGATTTATGAAGTTAAAGATAAAAGAACTATTCTTTCATGAAAAAGTTTCCAATTTCATAGGAAAATTACTACTATTATAATTTATTTCCTAGTAGTTACATTACTGTCACAAGTTATTCAAGCACATTTTCCTTAAAGATGTTGTTGTTATCCTCTGGCATTTATACAATATAAGATACTCCTGTAACTAACACTTTTAAGATGTTAGCAGCACTGACTATTAATTACATTACTTATAGTATATGAATATTAATTAATTCAACTTCTGAAGAATGATGGGCCAGAAGAGAATTAATATTTATTGAGAGCTAACTTTAAGTCAGGAGCTGTGCTAAACATTTTATGTACAACTTCATATGAAATCTTTCTTTAGAGCTGGATGAAATACACATTATCCCTGTTTTACAGATACGGACACCAGTGGCTCAGAGAGCCTGAAGGGGGATCCAATGGCTACTTAATGGCCAGGGCGGATTTTAGACCATGACTGAGATCTGATAGATGTGAAAATAGGGAGGGAAGTAGGAACTTGGTAAGAATCTCACTCATATTTATATTTTCAGTCAAATGCCAATATTTTCAAGTTTTCCAAAACATAAACAATAAAAAAATAGATGGAATTCAAAAGATATTCAAATTGCATGTATTTTCCTAAATCATTCTTTAAAAATCTGTCTTCCTGACCATTATTACAAGTGATCTACCAAAGACCCATCCAGGGTAAGAAGTCTTCTTCATCTGTGGAATACAATGGCACATTTTATTCTCAGGAGAACATAGCCTCCGGGAACAGTGGCACCAAAGGGATCTAGTTACTTGAAAGAATGTCATAAACAAAAGCAGCATGAGGGCTCTTCATTTATTTAGAAATATTCAAATACAGACAAAAAAATATCATTGACATCACCAGAAATCAGTTAAGATCAAAAGCTCCATAAGAACCAAATAGTGAAGAGAGTTCATAATATATTTCTTGTAGTTCTCTTTTATATAGGCAAAAGTAGTTAGTCCCACTAAAAAAATGCAGATTTCTTTAAAGTGATGTTCTTTCCAGTGCTGCAAGTAACTGTTATAAATTTGAACATCTACCAAAGAATGTCTTTATTTTCAACTTGAGAGCACATTATATACCATGATTTATGAAGTTAAAGATAAAAGAACTATTCTTTCATGAAAAAGTTTCCAATTTCATAGGAAAATTACTACTATTATAATTTATTTCCTAGTAGTTACATTACTGTCACAAGTTATTCAAGCACATTTTCCTTAAAGATGTTGTTGTTATCCTCTGGCATTTATACAATATAAGATACTCCTGTAACTAACACTTTTAAGATGTTAGCAGCACTGACTATTAATTACATTACTTATAGTATATGAATATTAATTAATTCAACTTCTGAAGAATGATGGGCCAGAAGAGAATTAATATTTATTGAGAGCTAACTTTAAGTCAGGAGCTGTGCTAAACATTTTATGTACAACTTCATATGAAATCTTTCTTTAGAGCTGGATGAAATACACATTATCCCTGTTTTACAGATACGGACACCAGTGGCTCAGAGAGCCTGAGGAAGTGGGTCAGGTCCAATGGCTACTTAATGGCCAGGGCGGATCTGTGCCATATCCCAGGATGCAATTTTGCAACAAAACACAAATGTGTTGTTACTCCAAATACTAATTATAAAATACTACTTCATCTTTCTAAGTTAAACATTAATTGACAACACTACACTTAAATATATGTTAGACAATATAAAGAGTATAAGTAGAGTTTATGGCAGGATCCTTATCTTCAGTAAACATATATTACTTATGTATCAATTCTTTATTGAGATAATTCGCAAAGTAGCTACCATGAAGACCTCTGGACATATTTAAAATGTGCAAGACCCTAAACTATGCTCTATCATAGGTGTATTAATGACCCTATCATTTGCGGGTTAACAAAGTTTATGCCTATATACATGCCAACATTCCTTGATAATTATATAGAAGAAAGCCCTGCCTCGGTTGTCATGTCAGCAAAGAAGGGAGAAACACTAACAGAGAAAACCATAATGAACTATTATGCGAAAGAAAAGCAAGGTAATATTTTCTGTTAATGTATTCACATACCTGCATGTATCTGTCAAAATAATGTCAACCTGCTTTCATGTGCATCATTAAATTGAGTGATACAGTGCAAATCTTAGTGTCTTCATTGTAGAGTGAAGTGCCAGATAACCAAAAATTAAATAATTCACTGATCCAAGCTTAATATCTCATTAACCCTATTCTGCATGATTCTATATGTCATTATTTTGTAAATAAATAATGTGAATTGCATTTTTCATCACAAAAGTGCTTAACAACTCATTTTGATCAAAAATGTAATTTAAAATGTCAAAAAGACCAAAACATATGACATGTGACCTGACTGGTTTTTGAAAAGGATTGAGGACGAAATATGTGTCTGATGTATGAAATCCATGTATTTATAAGATTAAATCATAATTTCACATATAAAAATTGGTATGCAAATGAACACTTTCATCATCCTTTTGAGGAAGGTTCAGAAAAGTTCGACTTTACTATCCCTTCCTTTCCCCTTTTGGGACATTGTTTCCATTCATTAGTGCATTTATTTTCTTTAGTTTCTGCTTCCGTAGGTCAATATCAAAAAAGCTTATTTCCATTATAAAGGTTTATTTTTAAAAGAAAAGCATACTAGAAGAATGAACACCTGATAGCAGAATGTCTCACCTTGAAGGATGTAGACATGAGCATTGGTACCTGTCCTGGCCCCTTCAGTTGTATGGTTTACCTCTTAATATATCTTTGCATAAGAAGTTAAATGTTACCATCTTCAGTTAGTCATGTGTTGTCTTTATAAAGCATATCATCACAGCCCTCTAAAATCGTGTTATAGTCCATTGGGTTTTTTAATTAATTAATTTATTTATTTATTTTCAGCTATTCTGGGTTTTCACTGCTGCTGTAGGCTCTTCTCTAGTTGCACAGAGTGGGGGCTACTCTCTAGATGAGGTGAGCAGGTTTCTTGTTGCGGTGACTTCTCTTGTGGAACTCAGGCTCCAGGGCACACAGGCTTCAATAGTTGTGGATCCGAGGCTGTAGAGCACAGGCTAAATAGTTGTGGCTCATGGGCTTAGTTGCTCTGCAGCATGTGGGATCTTCGTGGATCAGGTTTTGAACCCATGTCTCCTGTATTGGCAGGTGAACTCTTTACCACTGAACTACTAGGGAAGCACCTACTCCATTGTTTTGCATATGAAACTTGCATTTCAAATGTGCATGTGCATCATTAAATTGAGGGATACAGTGCAAATCTTAGTGTCTTCATTGTAGAGTGAAGTGCCAGATAACCAAAAATTAAATAATTCACTGATCCAAGCTTAATATCTCATTAACCCTATTCTGCATGATTCTATATGTCATTATTTTGTAAATAAATAATGTGAATTGCATTTTTCATCACAAAAGTGCTTAACAACTCATTTTGATCAAAAATGTAATTTAAAATGTCAAAAAGACCAAAACATATGACATGTGACCTGACTGGTTTTTGAAAAGGATTGAGGACGAAATATGTGTCTGATGTATGAAATCCATGTATTTATAAGATTAAATCATAATTTCACATATAAAAATTGGTATGCAAATGAACACTTTCATCATCCTTTTGAGGAAGGTTCAGAAAAGTTCGACTTTACTATCCCTTCCTTTCCCTTCTGGGACATTGTTTCCATTCATTAGTGCATTTATTTTCTTTAGTTTCTGCTTCCGTAGGTCAATATCAAAAAAGCTTATTTCCATTATAAAGGTTTATTTTTAAAAGAAAAGCATACTAGAAGAATGAACACCTGATAGCAGAATGTCTCACCTTGAAGGATGTAGACATGAGCATTGGTACCTGTCCTGGCCCCTTCAGTTGTATGGTTTACCTCTTAATATATCTTTGCATAAGAAGTTAAATGTTACCATCTTCAGTTAGTCATGTGTTGTCTTTATAAAGCATATCATCACAGCCCTCTAAAATCGTGTTATAGTCCATTGGGTTTTTTAATTAATTTATTTATTTATTTATTTTCAGCTATTCTGGGTTTTCACTGCTGCTGTAGGCTCTTCTCTAGTTGCACAGAGTGGGGGCTACTCTCTAGATGAGGTGAGCAGGTTTCTTGTTGCGGTGACTTCTCTTGTGGAACTCAGGCTCCAGGGCACACAGGCTTCAATAGTTGTGGATCCGAGGCTGTAGAGCACAGGCTAAATAGTTGTGGCTCATGGGCTTAGTTGCTCTGCAGCATGTGGGATCTTCGTGGATCAGGTTTTGAACCCATGTCTCCTGTATTGGCAGGTGAACTCTTTACCACTGAACTACTAGGGAAGCACCTACTCCATTGTTTTGCATATGAAACTTACATTAGATTTCTTTACAAGGAACCAAAAATACTTTCTTTCCATACAGCTCCTATTTAATTTACTAGAGCTTACCCATGAAAACTAAAAAAACAATCTTTATATCCAGTTTAGTTTACGATCCCCCCATAACTATCTTGCTGAAACTTTGTCTTTGCTCAACAAAACTTATTTGTCAAGATAAGAAAGTTTTGAGACTGTGTTAACCATTGAACTATCGATAATAACTGAACTATCGATCATTGTCTTTTCTCTAAATATCATACTTCTAAACTTTTGCCTGTAAATATATTCTCCAATTACATTTTTTAAATATCTTCTGTTGCTTTCATTGGTCTCTGTTTCCATTTTAACAAGTACCTTGTCATTTTTAAAAATTCATTTATTTTTAATTGAAGAATAATTGCTTTACAGTATTGTGTTGGTTTCTACCAAACATTAATATGTATCAGCCATAGGTTAACCCATGTCCCCTTCCACT
The DNA here is from genome assembly GCA_022376925.1 of Tragulus kanchil. Classification (NCBI taxonomy): domain Eukaryota; kingdom Metazoa; phylum Chordata; class Mammalia; order Artiodactyla; family Tragulidae; genus Tragulus; species Tragulus kanchil. The sequence continues at coordinate 218,836,894 of JAIOJX010000004.1, forward strand.
TGAGCATTCCACCTCCCTCGCCAACCCCTCTAGGTTGTTACTAAACCCCAGTTTGAGTTCCCTGAGCCATACAGCAAATTCCCATTGGTTATCTATTTTACATATGGTAATGTATCTTCCCAGACCTACTGCCCTCTCCTTCCTCCCCAAGCTGTGTCTATAAGTTTGTTTTCAATGTCCATGTCTCCATTGCTGCTCTGCAAATAGGTTTATCAGTACCATCTTTGTAGATTCTATAGATTTGTATTAGTATATGGTATTTGTTTTTTTCTGACTCATTTCACTCTGTATAATAGGCTCTAGGTTCATTCACCTCATTAGGACTGACTGAAATTCATTTCTTTTTATGGCTGAGTAATATTCCATTGTACATTTGTACCACAACTTCTATGTACATTCATTTGTCAGTGGACATCTAGGTTGCTTCCATGTCCTCGCTGTTTTAAATAGAGCTACAATGAACAGCGGCATACACGTGTCTTTTTCAATTTTGTTAACCAATGCCATGCCATTTTATATGTATGTTATAAATGTGCAACTGCATATCTCTTTCCAAGTCTGCATTATGTGAAACTATCTTGGAAAACTGGCAATGATTGCAGTATTTACACAATGGAAATCAGCAAGTACTTCAAATTGAGTCCTGATTATTTGCTTTGCTGATTTTCTAGACTTACAAAAAAGTTGGAAAATGTTCATAATACAGTTTAAACTTTAAAAAGTGTGTATAACCATACATTGTCAATTGTCAAGTGTGAAGATATTCTTACTGTATTCAAAAACTCTTTTCTATTTCAGCAAAGAAGTCTCATATTATTTATGTGAGTAAAATTACAAGACACTTTTTCATTGTGTCACTTTCAACTTACTAATTAAGATGAATATAAACTAACATTCACATAGGAATTATAATCATTTATCAGTTTGGGCCATGGATTAGCTACAGAGGACAAAAAATTCAGCAAGACATGAAAAAAGCATTCTATGGAAATTGATTAACTATGAATAATTTGCAGTGATGAGTGTTGTACATTTTACTATTATTTGAAAATTTTGTCACATTATATTAGTAAACGTTATAGTAAGCATATATTCTTCTCGACATGGTTTTTCTAGAAATTGTCTCCATTTGGTTATCTATTTTACATATGGTAATGTATCTTCCCAGACCTACTGCCCTCCTTCCTCCCCAAGCTGTGTCTATAAGTTTGTTTTCAATGTCCATGTCTCCATTGCTGCTCTGCAAATAGGTTTATCAGTACCATCTTTGTAGATTCTATAGATTTGTATTAGTATATGGTATTTGTTTTTTTCTGACTCATTTCACTCTGTATAATAGGCTCTAGGTTCATTCACCTCATTAGGACTGACTGAAATTCATTTCTTTTTATGGCTGAGTAATATTCCATTGTACATTTGTACCACAACTTCTATGTACATTCATTTGTCAGTGGACATCTAGGTTGCTTCCATGTCCTCGCTGTTTTAAATAGAGCTACAATGAACAGCGGCATACACGTGTCTTTTTCAATTTTGTTAACCAATGCCATGCCATTTTATATGTATGTTATAAATGTGCAACTGCATATCTCTTTCCAAGTCTGCATTATGTGAAACTATCTTGGAAAACTGGCAATGATTGCAGTATTTACACAATGGAAATCAGCAAGTACTTCAAATTGAGTCCTGATTATTTGCTTTGCTGATTTTCTAGACTTACAAAAAGTTGGAAAATGTTCATAATACAGTTTAAATTTTAAAAAAGTGTGTATAACCATACATTGTCAATTGTCAAGTGTGAAGATATTCTTACTGTATTCAAAAACTCTTTTCTATTTCAGCAAAGAAGTCTCATATTATTTATGTGAGTAAAATTACAAGACACTTTTTCATTGTGTCACTTTCAACTTACTAATTAAGATGAATATAAACTAACATTCACATAGGAATTATAATCATTTATCAGTTTGGGCCATGGATTAGCTACAGAGGACAAAAAATTCAGCAAGACATGAAAAAAGCATTCTATGGAAATTGATTAACTATGAATAATTTGCAGTGATGAGTGTTGTACATTTTACTATTATTTGAAAATTTTGTCACATTATATTAGTAAACGTTATAGTAAGCATATATTCTTCTCGACATGGTTTTTTCTAGACATTCTGTTGTTAAACATTTACCAGTACATCAATGACTTTAATTATTGGGATGCTCTAGGGTTCCCATTTATGCCTATTTCTTTTCTCTTTGTATCACTTTCTATTTGTAAGTATAGCAACTTCCCTGGCAGCTCAGACAATAAAGAATCCACCTGCAAGTCAGGAGACCTGGATTTAATCCCTGGGTTGAAAAGATCCCCTAGAGAAAAGAGGAGCTGGTGGGCTACCGTTCATGGGATTGCAAAGAACCGGACATGATTTAGGGACTAAACAACAACAACAAATTTTTACTAAGATTTCCATGTTGAGTATGGCAAAAATTATAATATCCAATCCTGCTTTCTTCCTTAAACTTTGGTGCACATTTGAGTCACTACACTATTGTTCTATAAGAGCCTCAGTCAGAAGTTCAAAACCTTACCTTACAATTGTCAATTTAGTAGTACTAACAACAAAACTGTTCAAAATTAGGCCTCTTCTCATGTTTTCTATCCTATTAGTGAAAACGTTGTTTAAAATTCATTCAAACTTTGTAGTTTACATGATACATGAGACCGTGTCTGAAATGACTCCAGCCTCATCACTCAGAGTTCAGCTTCGCTTCATTTTTGTAAGTTTTACAACAGAAAGCTCTTCTTTACTTTTTATTTTTAATTTCCATCCACTAGATTTTCAACCAAATACTGACAGCTTTATGAAATCACTGTTTCTTGAATTTATACTCTCCTCTGGCTTCCTTTGCTCAGGTTAGACCCTCAGTCTCTGCCTTCAATAACAGAAAGAATTCTTTCCCATGTATAGCCAGTTTCTGCAAAGCTTCAGTGATGTGCCTAGAACAACTGTCTGACTCTATTACTTCCCTTCTCACAAATTTTTCACCGTTGCTTATTCCCTGTACCACATAGGAAGACATAGCTCCTTTTGGTAAACAAGATCTCATCTGATATGGCATAAGCTTTATCCCTCACTGCACCCTGATTTGCATTTTGTGCTCCAGAAGTACTAAATTGTTTCTAGGTCCTCCATAAATGATTCTTCATATCGACTGTATTTCTCAAGGTGCCTCTTCTTTCTGGAATGCCTTCTTTCATCATTTTCTAACTCAATCTGTAAAACTTTAATATGGGATCATCTTCTCCCCACAATTGTTTGGGAGATCCCTAGGCAGAGAACTTTCTTTCCCATGGACACTTTTGCTTACCATTGTACTTAATACATGTATACTTGCACACTGTCTGTCATTATGTTTTTATGCCAAACGTCTCTCTCCATAACTTAACTTTTTTGAGGGTAAGGTGTCTTTTTGTGCACCCCCAGAGCTTGTCATAATTGCTGATTCAAAGTGAGTGCTTAGGATCCTTTATCTGGATTAAGTGCTTAAAACAAACTGTTTTCAACTTCTCTTTAAAAATATTATTTGTTTTATATCTATGTTAATTTTTATGTCCCCTTGTTTTGAGCCGTGTTTGAGCACATGAACCGATGGAAGCCTTTTCCTTTTGTGTTATACAGCATATCTCCCTTCCACTTTCCTTTTCTCTTGCTAGCTTTTGTTTTAGATGACATAATATCTGCCATTTTGTAAAGATGAGCTGAAAAAATATTATTATAGTTATTTAAGCATATATGTGATTATTTCTTTTAAATCTCGCATTTTTTAAATGGCAAAAAAATTAGATGCTTATGATATTAAATCATAGGATTATATCGCATAAAATTGTCAACACAGTGAAAAAGTGTAGACTCCTTGAAGGATAATTAATGTCTTATTTCTCAAAACAAAGCATTCATGCCTCTTTAATCAGGTACTTAATATATTCAAATAAAACCTTAAAAATTGTAGTAAAACTCAGGTCTAGTACACTTAAATTATCCTGATATTTTAAGCCATGAACAATCTCAGATTTAGATACTTTGCTGCTGAGGATCAGGGCTCAAAACACATAAACACACACACACACACAACTGTCATGATGTTTTAATTGAAAAATCACTCAGAAAATTTTATCTGATATTTCTCTCCGACACTCCCAAAATATTGGCTATTGACTTACCCTACATGGCTGGGAAAATACCTAATTAATGTACAGTTTACAATGATAACATTAGAAATAAAGTTACTTTCAATCTTCGGTGCTAGTGACCATGAATCAATTTACTTTTTTATACTAAAATTTGGTTTTATAGATCAGTCTAAAAAAAACTAAAACAAATGAATCGATAGTAAACTCTAGAGGCAACACCTGATAGTGGGAAGGACACTGACACTATTGCTGCCTTCTGGTCCTGGTACCAACACTCAGTAGCTATGTGACCCCACACTAGTTATCCTCTCTAGATCTCAGTTTCCTCCTCTGATGGGTTGTGATAATGTCTGATAATTTGTTTTTCAGGGATTCAATAAATTAATAGTGTTGAGAATAGCACCTGAAACATCATAAGCTCTCTAATCTGGAAAATTAAAAACCATACCTCCAAATTCAGGCAGCATTAACACTGACAAATTATGTTTGTGATTTTAATCTCAGGCACAAATTTTTTGTTTTTTCTATCTGCTAATCACTTTCCGATAGAGCAAACTGGACATCTTGATCTAGCAAAGGTGGCTTTTTAACAAATTCCACCAAGACCTTGCTGAAGCAGATGTATTGTAGCAAATGAATTAGCTATAGCAATTCCAGGGATAGAAAGCATAGAAATAGTTAAACAGAGTGCAGTTATGTCTAGCCTGATTCTCTGATAAAGTTCATAAGTATGCATGCAGAAGTAAGAGGGAGATCATCTATTTATTCTACTCGGAGATAGTGACAAGAATTCCTCTACTGGAGAATTTGCAATTAAAATATTCTCTATCCCAGGCACAAATATTCAGCTTTATCTGCTGTCTGCACTCTGTCCATTACATAAACCTTGCAGAAATAAATGACATTTCCTTGTGCCGCAATTCCTACCACATAAATTGTCATTTTAAACGCCAAGAGATTAAGAAACCTCTGAATAGTGAGTTTTCTGATATTTTCAGAGTAAATAAATTGCAGTAAGAAAAATTAACTTCCTCTATCAAAGGAATGGTATCAGTATTCATGCCTAAATTGAGAGCAACACCATCCATGGAGCTACACACAACCATTACATAATACGCTAATTCAAAATCCTACCAACTAATATTTGGTGCAAGCATTTATTGTCAAAGGAGCAAAAAAGGGGCTTCCTTTCAATGATATATACAATTGAAGCTGAGGCAGAGCCACAGGGGAGAGAAGAATATTTTTGAAAACTGTTGTTCTTTATGGACTCAAACATCGGAAACCAGAAAAAGGAAGATAGTTTTTAACAAAAATGTTTATACCCATTCTCAAAAAATACTCACCCTTTAGCCAATAAATATAAATGGGGTATATATAATGAGCCAGGCAGTAACAAGAATTGACTATAATGCGAACAAAAACTTAAATGATCTCTACCCTCATGGAGCACATAGTTTAGTGAGAAAGGAATTTAAGTAATCAAATCATCACATAAGCTCTCTAATGGAAAATTAAAACAAAAGGCAGCATTAACACTGACAAATTATGTTTGTGATTTTAATCTCAGGCACAAATTTTTGTTTTTCTATCTGCTAATCACTTTCCGATAGAGCAAACTGGACATCTTGATCTAGCAAAGGTGGCTTTTAACAAATTCCACCAAGACCTTGCTGAAGCAGATGTATTGTAGCAAATGAATTAGCTATAGCAATTCCAGGGATAGAAAGCATAGAAATAGTTAAACAGAGTGCAGTTATGTCTAGCCTGATTCTCTGATAAAGTTCATAAGTATGCATGCAGAAGTAAGAGGGAGATCATCTATTTATTCTACTCGGAGATAGTGACAAGAATTCCTCTACTGGAGAATTTGCAATTAAAATATTCTCTATCCCAGGCACAAATATTCAGCTTTATCTGCTGTCTGCACTCTGTCCATTACATAAACCTTGCAGAAATAAATGACATTTCCTTGTGCCGCAATTCCTACCACATAAATTGTCATTTTAAACGCCAAGAGATTAAGAAACCTCTGAATAGTGAGTTTTCTGATATTTTCAGAGTAAATAAATTGCAGTAAGAAAAATTAACTTCCTCTATCAAAGGAATGGTATCAGTATTCATGCCTAAATTGAGAGCAACACCATCCATGGAGCTACACACAACCATTACATAATACGCTTCGAATTCAAAATCCTACCAACTAATATTTGGTGCAAGCATTTATTGTCAAAGGAGCAAAAAAGGGGCTTCCTTTCAATGATATATACAATTGAAGCTGAGGCAGAGCCACAGGGGAGAGAAGAATATTTTTGAAAACTGTTGTTCTTTATGGACTCAAACATGCGGAAACCAGAAAAAGGAAGATAGTTTTTAACAAAAATGTTTATACCCATTCTCAAAAAATACTCACCCTTTAGCCAATAAATATAAATGGGGTATATATAATGAGCCAGGCAGTAACAAGAATTGACTATAATGCGAACAAAAACTTAAATGATCTCTACCCTCATGGAGCACATAGTTTAGTGAGAAAGGAATTTAAGTAATCAAATCATCACATAATGGTCTCAAAACTACAGATGTGGACAGAAAAAGACAAATATCATATGATATCGCTTAGATGTCGAATCAAAAAAAAAGCTAAAAATGAAATACAGAACAGAAATAGAGTTACAGATATGGAAAATAAACTTATAGTTACCAGGGGACATGGGGGAGGATAAATTTGAAGTTAAGAATTGATCTATACACACTACCATATATAAAATGTGTGTGTGTGTATGTGTTCAGTCATGTCCAACTCTGCAACCCCATGGACTAAAAACCTCTTTCCATAGAATTTTCCAATCAAGAATACTTGTGTTTCTATTTTCTTCTCCAAGTGATCTTTCCAATCCAAGGATTGAAGTCACATCTCTTACATCTCCTGCATTGGCAGGCAAATTCTTTACTACTACACCAAAAAAGCTAACCTAAGAACCTACTGTATAGCACAGCTAACACTACTAAATACTCTGTAATGGCCTATATGGGAAAAAGAATTTTAAAAAGAGTAGATATATGTATATGTATAATTGATCCATTTGCTATGGACCTGAAACTGACAGAACATTGTAAATCAACTATACCTCAATAAAAATTGTAAAAAAAGTAAGTAAAAAAAGTTTCAATAGAGGAGTTTGCTCTAATGATCTTCCCAGATGTTGTTAGTAGTAAATAAGTGCCTGACAATGCAAAGAGATCTGGGTTCTATCACTAAGCTGGGAAGATCTCCTGGAGGAGGGCATGGCAACTAACTCCAGTATTCTTGCCTGGGAGATGCCATGGAGAGAAGAGCCTGGTGGACTATAGTCCATGGGGGTCAATAAGAGGCAGACATGACTGAAATGTCTTAGCAGGCACATATGTTCTAGTGAAGGACATTAGAGAAATAAATAAAAACTAATTTGAGAAATAGAATATAGAAATCTGGCTTGTTTCAACAGAGTGAAGGACAGGATCAAAAGCCCCAGGAGTGGTGTCAGGTGGGCCTTCTAAGGAGCTGGAATTGCCAGGGTGCATTGACTTAGAGAAAGGGATGTGTCACTCATGAAAGAAATTAAAGAAGACTTAAACAGATGGAGAGATATTCCATGTTCCTGGGTCGGAAGAATCAATATTGTGAAAATGACCATACTACCAAATATCATCTACAGATTCAATGCAATACCTATTCAACTACCACTGACATTTTTCACAGAACTAGACCTAATAATAACACAGTTCATATGGAAACACAAAAGACCTCGAATAGCCAAAGCAGTCCTGAGAAAGAAAAACGGAACTGGAGGAATCAGCCTCCCTAACTTCAGACTCTACTACAAAGCAACAGTCATCAAGACAGTATGGTACTGGCACAAAAACAGAACTATAGACCAATGGAACAAGATCGAGAACCCAGAGATAAACCCACGCACCTATGGGTACCTTATTTTTGACAAAGAAGGCAAAACTATAAAATGGGACAAAGACAGCCTCTTCAACAAGTGGTGCTGGGAAAATTGGACAGCTACATGCAAAAAAATGAAGTTGGAACATTCCCTAACACCATGCACTAAGATCAACTCAAAATGGATTAAAGACCTAAATGTAAGACCAGAAACCAGAAAACTCTTAGAGGAGAATATAGGCAAAACCCTCAAGGACATAAATCAAAGTAAGATCTTCTGTGACCCACCTACTAAAATAGCGGAACTGAAAAGACAAATGAACATGTGGGACCTCATGAAACTTAAAAGCTTTTGTATAGCAAAAGTAATCACAAAAAAGCTGAACAGACACCCCACAGAGTGGGAGAAAATCATAGCAAATGAAACAACAGACAAAAAATTAATCTCCAAAATCTACAAGCAACTCAGACAACTCAGCACCGGAAAAACGAACAGCCCAATGAACAAATGGGAAAAAGATCTAAAGAGACGCCTCTCCAAAGAGGGCATACAGATGGCCCAAAAGCATGTGAAATGATGCTCAACCTCGCATATTATTAGAAAAATGCAAATTAAAACTACAATGAGATACCACCCACACTCGTCAGAATGGCCATCATCGAAAAATCTGCAGACAATAAATGCTGGAGAGGGTGCGGAGAAAGGGAACCCTCTTTTTTTTTTTTTAAATATTTTTTGGTGGGGGGGCGTCGGGAGGGAGGGGGATGGGCGGACCACTTCTATTGGTCTTTCATTTCTCTATTTTCATCCGTCTTTGTTCTTTGGCTCCTGTGGGCCTCCCATCGCAGTGGCCTCTGTCGTCGCAGAGCGCCAGCTCTGGGTGCATGCGCCCCAGAGCTCCAGCTCAGTAGTTGGACACATTAGTCCAGCTGCTCCGCGGCAGGTGGGATCTTCCCAGGCCAGGGATCCAACCGGCACCCCTTACACTGCAAGGCGGTGTCCTTACCCACTGGACCACCAGGGGAAGCCTGAAAAGGGAACCCTCTTGCATTGCTTGTGGGAATGTCAGTTGATACAGCCTCTATGGAAGACAGTCTGGAGATTCCTTAAAAACCTAAAAATAGAAGCACCCTATGACCCAGCAATCCCACTCTTAGGCTTATATCCTGATGAAATCAAAAATGAAAGAAGTACCTGTACCCCAATGTTCATTGCAGCGCTCTATACAATAGTCAGAACATGGAAGCAACCTAGATGTCCATCGACGAATGAATGGATCCAGAAGCCCTGGTACATATATACAATGGAATACTACTCAGCTGTTAAAAAAAATGCAGAAGACTCAGTCCTAATGAAGTGGCTGGCTCTAGAACCTATCATAGAAAGTGAAGTAAGTCAAAAAGAGAAAGACAAATGCAGTATACTGACACACATATATGGAATCTAGTAGGACAGTCTTGATAACACACGCAGGGAACTCATGGAAAAGCAGACAGAGCATAGACATAGGGACATTGTGGGGAAGAAATAGGGAGGAGGAAGCATGGAGGGAGTAACATGGAAACCTATACTGTCATGTGTGGAAAAGATAGCTATTGTCATTGTGCTAAGGGAATAGGAGTGCTTACAATGGCTTGGGGCGATGGTCTGGAGGGGTGGGATGGGGGAAGCAGGGCGGGTGGGGACCATGGATATGCATATGACTGATCTGGGAACATACATGTCTGTGAACAACAAAACTCTGTAAAACCTTTAAAATAAAGAATAAAAAAACCCAAAAAAACAAATCACCATGGTAGGCACTCAGCTAATGAATAAATGCATACGTGCTAAAAAAAAAAACAAAAAACAAAAGAAAGGGATGTGTCAGGCCAACTGAGGCTGATGGACCGGCAGAGTTAGATTAGGCTGATAGCAGCTACTTAAAGTTGCTATTTATATAATTTCCATAATGTAACTAAGGATTTCTTAGATGATGGTGAACTCTGCAGTGCCTTTGAAACAGTGTTCCCTGGACTTCAATTTCTCAACATGATTCTTTTTTATTCTGCTGAGCGTATTTGAAAGCCTTTAAAGTGTTTTAAACAGAGTTTACATTTTCAGGCTTGGATTTTGAAAATTCTCACTGATCTTTAGGCAGCAGGCAAAAAGAGCAGAAATGGGGAAACCATTGATGAGATTATTGTAATCCATGATGATGGAAAAAATTAGACTAGTTTGGGGGCAGTTGAGATGGAAAGACATACACCCAGAACTATATTATCTTTCTCTAAAGCTTTCCCCTGATGGCATAGTTATTCAGTGAGTACCAAAAAAGTTGAATAAGTCCTTAACAAACTCTATCCTATCCCTCATTTCCAATGTCTGATGGCCTCTCAAACAGCTCTTAAATCGCTTCTCTATGTACACCTCCATCAGTGTATGATCTGACTTGCTGTGAGTTTCTTTGAATTTTGTATCTTCAAACAAGACAGAAGCTTGGGAGAGGGAAATGGGGTTTCCAAGACAATTGAACAACTCCTCACGTGACTTTGTCTGATGAGAGCTTTGTATAGAGGGAGAAGCATTTCCCACTAATGAAGACATGAGAAATCCAGCATGTTCTGAGTTGAGAGTACACAGACAGGAGGCAGTTTGGAGCTTTGTTGGGAAAGTAAGTTTATGAGTCAAAACTTGTGAGTCTAAGAATCTGAAATACACCTCAATCTGGTTTATTTACCAAAAGAAATTTTTCTATGTTGAAAAGCCTACCCATAACTAGATGGACTTCAAGCATGATTCTAAAGCTGTTGTAAAATTATATTTTCAAGAAATGATTTCTACTGTCTCTTTTCTCTGTTTCCTTGTGTACTGGTTTTAATATGAGAAGGTTCACCCCCCCCCCAAAAGTGTCAGAGATGGCTGACAACAAATTAAAACTTGCATTTTATGATGTATTAACCTCAGAGCAAACAAGCATGTTTTTGTTCTTGAGTGCCATGCAAAATTCATAAGGGTAGTCATTCTTGGCTTGGGTTGGATCACACATTCATTCTTGAGTCAATTACTGTGAATCTCATTGACCAGACTTGTCAGCTCTATCTGCAGTATGTGAAGGAATAGTGGATACTCATTGAAAAAAAAAGTCCTTGTGTCAGTAAAAACGGAATCTAGAAAGGCAAAGCCAACTTGATTTCACTACAAATAGGCATAAATAAATCCACTGATGGTACAGCAATAACAACTTTATTGCCTCCCACCTCTAATTACAAGTAAAAAAGGTAACATGATCATTTTGAGGTAGTGCAGGTCATGGAAATGAAATGGACAGGTAACTAATCTCCCTCTAAGTTTATCTTCCTAATAAATCTCATACAGAGCTATAGTATAAAACAAAAATGGATCATATCCCTCATATACTTAGGCTATTCCAATGATATGTAAATTTATAACCCAATCTCAACAAGCCCCTAGAAAAAATGTATTTAGATTTCAATTAAATGCTTTCTTTAAACAATTCTATACTATGCTGTTTCTCTTACTTGAATTGTCCCTCTCTTGTCTACTTGGCTAATCAACCTGAAGAATTACCTCAGTAATCACTATTAATTTCTCACCTTAATAGAATTATATTCAACCTAAGATTGTAGCAATTTAGTAGGAAAAATGTTAGGAAGCCTCTTAAACATTACTAAGCCAAGTAACTAAGCAGAGAATCTCTCTTCATAATAGTCTTCTTCAAATGGATGCTCCTTTCTCTTAGGTTAAGAACTTTGGTTCTAATAAAGTAAACCTGAGCCAAGAGAACACAAGAGGACCCTTTAATCTGTGTTGTCCAACTCTTCACAAATACCCAGACACTCTTTTTTACCTCTGCCCAAGCGGGAAAATAGCCCCAAAGAAATATTATTTTGACTCGGCTTTCCAATGACAATAAATTTTTTTACTTTTGTAAAAGCCTACCCATAACTAGATGGACTTCAAGCATGATTCTAAAGCTGTTGTAAAATTATATTTTCAAGAAATGATTTCTACTGTCTCTTTTCTCTGTTTCCTTGTGTACTGGTTTTAATATGAGAAGGTTCACCCCCCCCCCAAAAGTGTCAGAGATGGCTGACAACAAATTAAAACTTGCATTTTATGATGTATTAACCTCAGAGCAAACAAGCATGTTTTTGTTCTTGAGTGCCATGCAAAATTCATAAGGGTAGTCATTCTTGGCTTGGGTTGGATCACACATTCATTCTTGAGTCAATTACTGTGAATCTCATTGACCAGACTTGTCAGCTCTATCTGCAGTATGTGAAGGAATAGTGGATACTCATTGAAAAAAAAAGTCCTTGTGTCAGTAAAAACGGAATCTAGAAAGGCAAAGCCAACTTGATTTCACTACAAATAGGCATAAATAAATCCACTGATGGTACAGCAATAACAACTTTATTGCCTCCCACCTCTAATTACAAGTAAAAAAGGTAACATGATCATTTTGAGGTAGTGCAGGTCATGGAAATGAAATGGACAGGTAACTAATCTCCCTCTAAGTTTATCTTCCTAATAAATCTCATACAGAGCTATAGTATAAAACAAAAATGGATCATATCCCTCATATACTTAGGCTATTCCAATGATATGTAAATTTATAACCCAATCTCAACAAGCCCCTAGAAAAAATGTATTTAGATTTCAATTAAATGCTTTCTTTAAACAATTCTATACTATGCTGTTTCTCTTACTTGAATTGTCCCTCTCTTGTCTACTTGGCTAATCAACCTGAAGAATTACCTCAGTAATCACTATTAATTTCTCACCTTAATAGAATTATATTCAACCTAAGATTGTAGCAATTTAGTAGGAAAAATGTTAGGAAGCCTCTTAAACATTACTAAGCCAAGTAACTAAGCAGAGAATCTCTCTTCATAATAGTCTTCTTCAAATGGATGCTCCTTTCTCTTAGGTTAAGAACTTTGGTTCTAATAAAGTAAACCTGAGCCAAGAGAACACAAGAGGACCCTTTAATCTGTGTTGTCCAACTCTTCACAAATACCCAGACACTCTTTTTTACCTCTGCCCAAGCGGGAAAATAGCCCCAAAGAAATATTATTTTGACTCGGCTTTCCCCTATCAAGGATGAGCAGTTATAATGTCTGTTCTGCCATTCACTGCACCTTCTTTGCTCTTTTAGTAACTAATAATCTCCTTTTAACAATTAATAACCTCCTCTTAACAATTTCCTCTTTCAGAAAACTTTCAAGAGAGTTTTCCTGGTGGTCTAGTGGTTAAGATTTGCCTTCTAATGCAAGGAGTATGAGTCTTATTTTTGATGGGGCAGCTAAGATACCATTTGCCCTGTGGCCATAAAAACAAATCATAAGATAGAAGCAATATTGTAACAAATTCAATAAAAACTTTAAAAATGTTCCACATCAAAAAAAAAAAATCCTTTTTAAAAAAGGAACCTTTCTATAACCCCATTCAGTGAGGAAAAACTAGGAGTGACCTAGTTTGCACAGAGCTCCTGATTTAGACTTGTATAAAATAACATATTTTTTCTGGGTTTTAATTGACTTTTTTTTCTCTCCTCCACTATATTACATGTTCTTTCAGATCAAGGATCATCCTTTTTTATTCCAAGAAGCTGGAAAAAATGTATATGCACTAAGTCTTTGGATATATAGATAAATGAATTATTAGATGGATGATGGGCACATGGATGTGACAGTAGGCACAGTCATTGCCATCTGGCCTCTCTACCTCCTGTTCTGCAGAGTTTCCATTCCAAACTGTTGAAAGTTTTAACCCAGGTATCAATTAATATCTAACATCTTTTATTGAGAATGACTTTGTTTCTGTGCCTTTCCAATCTCAAACCTTGGCCAGTGATTGACTAAGATGGAGTAATTGCCACAAAGTAGGACTAATTCTATGGTAAAATTAGTGCTACAAAACATGGATCAGACTGAAACAAGTCTCTAAGAGAGCCACAACTCTGCTTAGGTTTCTCCCTATTTTGACCTGATTCATTTCCTTCCCTTGTCCTGAAAGTACTCTCACCCACAAAAAATCATTTGAACAAGAACTCCTCATGTCAGGCTCCACTCTTAGAGAACTGCCCTAAGATAGAAGAATAAGACAAATGAACAAATAAATGGATGAACGAATGGATAAATGAATGAAGTAACATGCCCAAGGGAAAATAGCCCCAAAGAAATATTAGTTTGTCTCGGCTCTCCCATATCAATGATGAGCAGTTATAATGTCTGTTCTGCCATTCACTGCACCTTCTTTGCTCTTTTAGTAACTAATAATCTCCTTTTAACAATTAATAACCTCCTCTTAACAATTTCCTCTTTCAGAAAACTTTCAAGAGAGTTTTCCTGGTGGTCTAGTGGTTAAGATTTGCCTTCTAATGCAAGGAGTATGAGTCTTATTTTTGATGGGGCAGCTAAGATACCATTTGCCCTGTGGCCATAAAAACAAATCATAAGATAGAAGCAATATTGTAACAAATTCAATAAAAACTTTAAAAATGTTCCACATCAAAAAAAAAAAATCCTTTTTAAAAAAGGAACCTTTCTATAACCCCATTCAGTGAGGAAAAACTAGGAGTGACCTAGTTTGCACAGAGCTCCTGATTTAGACTTGTATAAAATAACATATTTTTTCTGGGTTTTAATTGACTTTTTTTTCTCTCCTCCACTATATTACATGTTCTTTCAGATCAAGGATCATCCTTTTTTATTCCAAGAAGCTGGAAAAAATGTATATGCACTAAGTCTTTGGATATATAGATAAATGAATTATTAGATGGATGATGGGCACATGGATGTGACAGTAGGCACAGTCATTGCCATCTGGCCTCTCTCTACCTCCTGTTCTGCAGAGTTTCCATTCCAAACTGTTGAAAGTTTTAACCCAGGTATCAATTAATATCTAACATCTTTTATTGAGAATGACTTTGTTTCTGTGCCTTTCCAATCTCAAACCTTGGCCAGTGATTGACTAAGATGGAGTAATTGCCACAAAGTAGGACTAATTCTATGGTAAAATTAGTGCTACAAAACATGGATCAGACTGAAACAAGTCTCTAAGAGAGCCACAACTCTGCTTAGGTTTCTCCCTATTTTGACCTGATTCATTTCCTTCCCTTGTCCTGAAAGTACTCTCACCCACAAAAAATCATTTGAACAAGAACTCCTCATGTCAGGCTCCACTCTTAGAGAACTGCCCTAAGATAGAAGAATAAGACAAATGAACAAATAAATGGATAGATGAACGAATGGATAAATGAATGAAGTAACACTTTGGGTGATCACTTATGAATATAAAAAACTCTATAAAAGTCAGAATTATGAGAAGGAATACATCATGAATACTGAAACTGGAGCTGAAAGACTTGTGACAATGTTTGAGGAAAAAAAAAATCAAATACAGACATAGAATCATCATGGAACTACCCTAGAATCATGATAATGGTTCATGTATGATCTATACCCAATGGCAACTGTAATTCAAAAACACATAGTCAAGTAGGGCAAAGCTAGACAGCATTTCCACAATTGGCAAAACACAGAGGTCAGTCAAATCCAAGTAGATAGATATACAGGTCCAGATATCTTGAAATTTTACCACCAAGGTTAGAAAGCAGTCTCTTCTTCTTTTCTGAAAGGAAGAACCTATCTCAACATACAATGCTGTAACACTTTAACTTTGGAGTTATAGTTTAATCTACAGGAACCTTTTATACCTTATTCAGTATCATAATGTTGATGTGTAAAGTTTTATATAGCCAATGTAATTATTGGTTAAAAAAAACTCTCTAGCTTAAGAAAAACACAATATTATGAAGTGAAAGGAAAATATGAGAACATGTAGCAAATATTAATGTCAGGAGAGGATAGTCATAAAAATTATTTCATATCTCTGGGTGCTCCTTCCCCATAACTGAAGATATTTCTCATTGTCTATTGAATAAATTGAAATAACCTTCAATAATGACAAGTTATGAGGACTCAGAAATAGTGTAATCACAGGAGACAGCCCAAGACATTCAGAGGGAGAAACACAAGGAATTCCAGTGGACAATGTTACTCAGTATGTTGTAGATTCTACCAAAGCCATCTCTAATAAGATAGAGATCTGAATGCAGGAATTTGGAGGAAATACACTCTCAAGAATACCATCTGGGGCTTCCCCGGTGGTCCATTGGGTAAGGATACCGCTTTGCAGTGCTCCCTATTTTGACCTGATTCATTTCCTTCCCTTGTCCTGAAAGTACTCTCACCCACAAAAAATCATTTGAACAAGAACTCCTCATGTCAGGCTCCACTCTTAGAGAACTGCCCTAAGATAGAAGAATAAGACAAATGAACAAATAAATGGATAGATGAACGAATGGATAAATGAATGAAGTAACACTTTGGGTGATCACTTATGAATATAAAAAACTCTATAAAAGTCAGAATTATGAGAAGGAATACATCATGAATACTGAAACTGGAGCTGAAAGACTTGTGACAATGTTTGAGGAAAAAAAAAATCAAATACAGACATAGAATCATCATGGAACTACCCTAGAATCATGATAATGGTTCATGTATGATCTATACCCAATGGCAACTGTAATTCAAAAACACATAGTCAAGTAGGGCAAAGCTAGACAGCATTTCCACAATTGGCAAAACACAGAGGTCAGTCAAATCCAAGTAGATAGATATACAGGTCCAGATATCTTGAAATTTTACCACCAAGGTTAGAAAGCAGTCTCTTCTTCTTTTCTGAAAGGAAGAACCTATCTCAACATACAATGCTGTAACACTTTAACTTTGGAGTTATAGTTTAATCTACAGGAACCTTTTATACCTTATTCAGTATCATAATGTTGATGTGTAAAGTTTTATATAGCCAATGTAATTATTGGTTAAAAAAAACTCTCTAGCTTAAGAAAAACACAATATTATGAAGTGAAAGGAAAATATGAGAACATGTAGCAAATATTAATGTCAGGAGAGGATAGTCATAAAAATTATTTCATATCTCTGGGTGCTCCTTCCCCATAACTGAAGATATTTCTCATTGTCTATTGAATAAATTGAAATAACCTTCAATAATGACAAGTTATGAGGACTCAGAAATAGTGTAATCACAGGAGACAGCCCAAGACATTCAGAGGGAGAAACACAAGGAATTCCAGTGGACAATGTTACTCAGTATGTTGTAGATTCTACCAAAGCCATCTCTAATAAGATAGAGATCTGAATGCAGGAATTTGGAGGAAATACACTCTCAAGAATACCATCTGGGGCTTCCCCGGTGGTCCATTGGGTAAGGATACCGCTTTGCAGTGCAAGAGGCATCGGTTGGATCCCTGGCCTAGGAAGATTCCACATACCGCGGAGCAGTTGGACCAATGTGTCCAACTACCAAGCCAGCGCTCTGGCGTGCATGAGCCCATAGCCGGTGGTCTGCAGCAAGAGAGGCCACTGTGATGGGAGGCCCACACAGGCCAAAGAACAAAGATAAACAGATGCAAAACCAACAGAAGTGGCCAAAAAAAAAAAAAAAACAAAGAATACTATCTGTTGGGACTTCCCAGTTGTCCAGTGATTAAGACTCTCCTCTTCCAGCAGAGGGGGCCTGGGTTGGACTCCTAGTCAGGAAACTAGATCCCACACACTGCAGCAAAGATCCTCAGTACCAGTGCCCAACTCAGACGTGACATAGCCAAATAAATTAAAAAACAAAACAACAGAAAAAAATACCACCTTTAAGGAAAGAAGAAGCAGAATTGAGCAGATAGAGATTTTGAGCTGCTGCTGTAATTGAGACAGATTACTCAGGCAATCCCACTGGCACTCAGAGACAGGAAGGGTCCTGAACATCAGGGTAACAAATACAGGGAAGGGGTCGGGGCTTTGTATCCTAGTGTGGATCAGTAGGTGGGCTACTACCAAGAGAAAAATTATGACTATGTGAGGCTACTCCCAGTTCCAAGAAGGGATGGGCTCTGAGCCATTGGGTACCTATATCTTAGTGTCTGGAGGATCTGGGAGGTATCCAACAATACTCACTGCATCTGGGGTGTGTGTGTGTGTGTAGCACCTATGTATTCCACCGTTTTAGCCTTCCCTGTTAAAAAGGTTTTTTCTGTATGCCTGCTCTTGCAAACACATTCATACAATCAAAACCTTCTCAAGGGAGTAAAATCCAAGCCATCTCTGTACAATAATGGTGTTGCTACTCTCACAGCTCTATCCCAGTGGGACATTTACAGCCTCTCAGTAAAATTCTGACTGTAACTGGAGCAGCAGAGGGGCATGTTTTCCACAGATTGGTGTAATCCTTTTTCTTCAGAAACTATTAAAAATGCCTAAACTCAGTTTTGCATTTTAAACTTTGTTTACTTTCAACCAGAAACATCAAACCATTTCAGAAGCAATCTCCATAAAGAATCAAAATAACGTCTTATGACAAGCAAACAGGTTCACGCAAAATTCCAATGTCACATAGTGTGAAGAATAAATAACTTAAGTTCCCCTTATTAAGATTTTTGTGCAGAATAAATATATAGAAATTATATGAAAACTGTTCCCACTGCCTAAGGACTAAAGACCTCCAGGAAATAAATAATTTGATTTGCAAAATTTTAACAGAAATATCCTGAATATTCATAACCTCATACTAGCTATCATTGAATTTAGTTATTTTTACTGGCAATATGTGTCTCTAAATTTCATTTTAAGTTCACTTTAAAAACCTATCAGAACAAAGTAACACTTGTCTTACCCAATATATACTTTCACTAGGAAATTATTTTCATAGATGATTGCTAGGTTTGCATACTTCCTTCTCACAGAACTTCTGGTGCCTAAAACTCTGAATTTTCTTTGAAAGCTATACTCTCTGAAGACAAATTATGTTTATGGCATTGACTATGAGGATGATTTCCAGATGTGTATTTATTTCTGAGCTCATCAAATTGTATATACTATTTTTGTGTGTGCTCAGTCGTTTCAGTTCCTGTCTGACTCTTTTTGACCCCGTGGACTGTAGCCCGCCAGACTCCTCTATCCATGGGATTATCCACACAAGAGTACCAGAGCAGGTTGCCATGCCCTCCTCCAGGGGATTTCCCAGCCCAGGGATGGAACCCTGGTCTTCATTGCAGATCAACTTTTTGCCATTGAGTCAATAGAGAAGCCCATTAAATATGTTTAACTTTTTGTAATGTTTCCAGGTGGCGCTAGTGGTAAAGAACCTGCCAGTGCAGGAGACTTAAGAGAGAGTCCGTGGGTTGGAAAGGTCTGCTGGAGAAGGAAATGACAACCCACTCCAGTATTCTTGCCTAGAGAATCCCATGGACAAAGTAGCCTAGAGGGCTGCAGTCCACAGGGTCGCAAAAGTCAGACACGACTCTATCCCAGTGGGACATTTACAGCCTCTCAAAATTCTGACTGTAACTGGAGCAGCAGAGGGCATGTTTTCCACAGATTGGTGTAATCCTTTTTCTTCAGAAACTATTAAAATGCCTAAACTCAGTTTTGCATTTTAAACTTTGTTTACTTTCAACCAGAAACATCAAACCATTTCAGAAGCAATCTCCATAAAGAATCAAAATAACGTCTTATGACAAGCAAACAGGTTCACGCAAAATTCCAATGTCACATAGTGTGAAGAATAAATAACTTAAGTTCCCCTTATTAAGATTTTTGTGCAGAATAAATATATAGAAATTATATGAAAACTGTTCCCACTGCCTAAGGACTAAAGACCTCCAGGAAATAAATAATTTGATTTGCAAAATTTTAACAGAAATATCCTGAATATTCATAACCTCATACTAGCTATCATTGAATTTAGTTATTTTTACTGGCAATATGTGTCTCTAAATTTCATTTTAAGTTCACTTTAAAAACCTATCAGAACAAAGTAACACTTGTCTTACCCAATATATACTTTCACTAGGAAATTATTTTCATAGATGATTGCTAGGTTTGCATACTTCCTTCTCACAGAACTTCTGGTGCCTAAAACTCTGAATTTTCTTTGAAAGCTATACTCTCTGAAGACAAATTATGTTTATGGCATTGACTATGAGGATGATTTCCAGATGTGTATTTATTTCTGAGCTCATCAAATTGTATATACTATTTTTGTGTGTGCTCAGTCGTTTCAGTTCCTGTCTGACTCTTTTTGACCCCGTGGACTGTAGCCCGCCAGACTCCTCTATCCATGGGATTATCCACACAAGAGTACCAGAGCAGGTTGCCATGCCCTCCTCCAGGGGATTTCCCAGCCCAGGGATGGAACCCTGGTCTTCATTGCAGATCAACTTTTTGCCATTGAGTCAATAGAAGCCCATTAAATATGTTTAACTTTTTGTAATGTTTCCAGGTGGCGCTAGTGGTAAAGAACCTGCCAGTGCAGGAGACTTAAGAGAGAGTCCGTGGGTTGGAAAGGTCTGCTGGAGAAGGAAATGACAACCCACTCCAGTATTCTTGCCTAGAGAATCCCATGGACAAAGTAGCCTAGAGGGCTGCAGTCCACAGGGTCGCAAAAGTCAGACACGACTAACGCGACACAGCACAACACTTAAACCTCAATATTTTTTGGAAAAAGGGTTTAAACATATGCAGAGAATGCCTATTTCTTTGTCACTTCATGTCTAGCAGACTCTCCTCAATTACATTCAGCTGGAAGAATATATTTTGTCCCAAGATGTAAAAGTTTATAGAGTAAAAAATTTAAACAAATTTAAAGAGAAAAAAACTATCTCAATAACACAGAGAGCCTTAAGCAAGATTATTGGAGTTGTTTGATAAATATATTTACTGTAGTAAATAGTCTCAAAATGACAGGAAAGAAAACTGAGCCAGATGATCAGTGGGAATAACTCTCTAAGAAGACAAAAGAAAATGATAAAAAGTGAAGCTTAAGAGATGTGTAGACTAGAAGTAGAACAAGGTAGAGGTCAATATACAGATAATGTGAGTTCCAAAAGAGAAAGAAAATAAATGCATAAAGATAGACACATACATATATATGCTTATATGCATACAAATAGGTAGAGAGATATGATAAAATGATAATAAACATCAAATAAAGATTAATTATCTTAGATTTACATTTTGCATAGAGTGCAAAGCATTTTATATAAGGAGAAACTAACACACACTTATAAACTTAAAAGCTTCCAGGGGATAAAAAGAGAAAAGAAATATTGCCTATAGAGCAGTGAGACTCAGACTGGCATCGGAATTCTCAACAGCAACCCCAGAACGGAAAAAAAAAAAAGTAGATTGAGTAATAATTATTAAGTGGTTTATGGAAAATAAATCTGAACTTAGATTTATGTTTCCAGTGAATTTAAGGGGTAGAGCCTCTAAAATTAACCAATCAAAAAACCACTTTGAAAAGTACTCTTGAAGGAATAGGAAAATAAATCCAGGGAAATGCTGCAAAGAAGGTAAAAATGATTAAGCCATTGTGCAAAGTGTATTGCTATCTAACTATCCAAGTAAATATAATATACTTATATGTATATATGTATATATATGTGTGTGTGTATACGCATGTATATATGCTGTTTTGTCATTAAGTCCTACCCAACTCTATTGCAACCCCATGGAATATATATGAACAAAATTTGTTCAGAACAACACAGAACTAAATTTCCTAGACAAAGGAAACAAGAGGAGATACAAAAATGGAAAAATTGTAAGATCATGCTGAACAAATACTGTTCCTCTGAGGAACAAAGATTGGTAGCAGGATATGACATAGTAGATGACAGATATGAATTGTCCTTTATGCAATGCTAAAACAATATTGGTTTTATGAAGACTTAGAAAGGTTTAAGTGATAAAGGATTATAATGTGTAGAGATGTTTTAAATGATTTCTTTCAGTAATTAAGATGAATCAGAGTTTTATTGGAAGAAGCTATAATGAAATTAGACTTAAGAAGTCAGTTTACTATATTATATCATATCTCATCATATTATACTAAATTACATTAAAATATTATTATATTATATATTATACTAGTTCCCTTCATAGCATGGCCAAAATATAGCAAAAGCAGTGAGAACATATAGGTGAGAGACTGGATGGCCACTTTGTTTAATAAATAGATGACATTTATCAAAGACATGACATTACAAAGACAGGTTGGCAATAGAGGAGGTATGGAGTAGAAATACTGAGTTCTTAATATTTTGTATTTTGTGCTTACAATGCTTGTTGACTGTTCCCCAAGCCATCTGGAGGTCCATCAGAGTGGTGCAGATGTGAATTGTAGGTTTGAGAAGATTAAGGCAGAGTTGATAACTACTAATTGGTCCACAAGGAATGTGAAGCAAGAAGAGAACAGGCTGTAGGTGGAAGCCTAGAGGGTGTGTGCATTCAGGATGGAAATGGAGGTTTAACAGGTAGAGGATGAATCCTGCCATATCATCTACCCCATCGCAGAGTAAAGCCATGAGTTAGCGAATTCATTATTTATACACCTTAGTTCAGTTCAGTTCACTTCAGTCTCTTAGTCATGTCCAACTCTTTGTGACCTCACAGACTGCAGCACGCCAGCCTTCCCTATCCTTTACCATCTCCCAGAACTTGCTCAAACTCATGTTCATTGACTCAGTGAAGCCACCCAATCATTTTCTCCTCTGTCATCCCCTTCTCCTTCTGCCTTGTATTTGTCCCAACATCAGGGTCTTTTCCAGTGAGTCATAATGCCAGAGATAATAAACCCGTACGCTGTCAAAGGAAGAAATGAATGAAACCAGATACCCAGGGGAAATTCTTAAAAATACAGATTTTATTATCACACAGATGAAAGACACATTCTTTGGCTTTTTCATTTTAACCCTCAGGAAAAGCCACCTTTATAATGCAGATATAAAGGGATGCATCTTTCATTTTCTCCCTTTCCTTTGATGTTAGCCAAGTTATTCTGAAAACAAGGGACTGCACTGGGGAAGTTAAGTTTGTGGAAGTGAATTCGTTATGAGAGACATTCTCAGTTTGGAAGCAAATGGTGAACTGAAGCCTTCTAGTCCACACCAGAGCTCACCTAATTTATCTTTAGTTAGAAAGTTACTTTTACACTAAACTATCCAGTTAATTTTATAATTTTTCCTCCCTATGCAAATAAAAATACAACATTT
The DNA here is from genome assembly GCA_022376925.1 of Tragulus kanchil. Classification (NCBI taxonomy): domain Eukaryota; kingdom Metazoa; phylum Chordata; class Mammalia; order Artiodactyla; family Tragulidae; genus Tragulus; species Tragulus kanchil. The sequence goes on from JAIOJX010000004.1 coordinate 218,860,154, forward strand.
CCCTAGAAGATCACAGAAAGTCAAAGTGTTAGTCACTCAGTCGTGGGTGACTCTGCAACACCATGGACTTTAGCCCAACAGGCTCCTCTGTCCGTGAGATTCTCCAGGCAGGAATACTGGAGTTGGTTGCCACTCCCTTCTCCAGGGGGTCTTCCTGACCCAGGGATCAAACCCAGGTCTCCTGCATTGCAGGAAGATTCTTTACCATCTGAGCCACCAGGGAAGTCCAAAAGAACAAAAGGGCACTTAAATTCTCTCCTAAAATGAATTAGAGAAATTAATGTGAAAAGAACATTCTAAGGAATATACAATAAAGCTTTAATCTATAAAACATGAAAATATAAATATGGTTAAATATGCCAAGAAAACTAACAATTAGTTCTTACTGAAATAATTTTCAGGGTGTTGTTTACTCTGCTAATGTCAGTAGAAATTGTATACATTTCTGTTTCTAAAAATGAAACCAGTTGATATCAGGGCTTCATTTAATGAAGGATTAGAATCTTTCTGTCTGTTCACTTGAGTTACACATACATGTAGAGATGGCTGGTAAAGAAAACATGAATATTTAACATAGTAAAGAAGTGGGCAATGTTTTTGTTCTGGGAAGTGTATTAAACCAGTATTTCAAGTTAGCATATTATCTGTATAGCTAATGTAATATTTAATAATATTGTTTGGTGATTTAGTCATGTACCCATCTTAACTACAGAGTTGTCCTAAAGGTAAATCTTTACTAATATTTTTAAAAATTGTTCCATGGATTTTAACTGGGAAAAGAAGCATGGTTTGCATTGATATATCCATGCAGGTGCTCAGCATTGCTTCCAGACACAACCAAAAGTGGTATAAGTCTACAAAGGAGATGGAAGAATAACTTGTAATGAAGTTAATTGCATATATTGCTAAAACAGAAGCATTCATTCTAAATATTTATGGGCAGAATTGATCTTCTCCCCTTTCATGTACTCTAATATACTGCATTCCTAGTGTATTTCATCAGTGTGAAAGACTGAAGAAGAAATAGGTACCAAAATATGATTGCTATAGCTTACTATCCTTCAGAAGACCCATGAGAATGCATGGAGCGAAGGCTAATAATTATGCATTTAGCATGATTAAATACTAATGCTGCAAACATCACAAGTGATGAAATGATGAAATAAATTGCTGGTCCTTTAATCCAGACACATTTAGATTAACAGGATGTCTATAAGACAGTTTGATAAATGCCTTGTTCTTACACAGTACAGCAATGACCAGAATTCAAGAGCCTTTGCCTCCGGTAGCCCTCTTTATTAATTGGCGGGTTTTTGTACAGGCATTAGACCATGCAGTGAAGTTAATAAAGCCTCTAATTCAGACACACATAAATAGCCACCAGGAAGTCCAAAAGAACAAAGGGCATTAATTTAATGAATAGAAAAGAAAACATTCTCTGGAATATACAATAAAGCTTTAATCTATAAAACATGAAAATATAAATATGGTTAAATATGCCAAGAAAACTAACAATTAGTTCTTACTGAAATAATTTTCAGGGTGTTGTTTACTCTGCTAATGTCAGTAGAAATTGTATACATTTCTGTTTCTAAAAATGAAACCAGTTGATATCAGGGCTTCATTTAATGAAGGATTAGAATCTTTCTGTCTGTTCACTTGAGTTACACATACATGTAGAGATGGCTGGTAAAGAAAACATGAATATTTAACATAGTAAAGAAGTGGGCAATGTTTTTGTTCTGGGAAGTGTATTAAACCAGTATTTCAAGTTAGCATATTATCTGTATAGCTAATGTAATATTTAATAATATTGTTTGGTGATTTAGTCATGTACCCATCTTAACTACAGAGTTGTCCTAAAAGGTAAATCTTTACTAATATTTTTAAAAATTGTTCCATGGATTTTAACTGGGAAAAGAAGCATGGTTTGCATTGATATATCCATGCAGGTGCTCAGCATTGCTTCCAGACACAACCAAAAGTGGTATAAGTCTACAAAGGAGATGGAAGAATAACTTGTAATGAAGTTAATTGCATATATTGCTAAAACAGAAGCATTCATTCTAAATATTTATGGGCAGAATTGATCTTCTCCCCTTTCATGTACTCTAATATACTGCATTCCTAGTGTATTTCATCAGTGTGAAAGACTGAAGAAGAAATAGGTACCAAAATATGATTGCTATAGCTTACTATCCTTCAGAAGACCCATGAGAATGCATGGAGCGAAGGCTAATAATTATGCATTTAGCATGATTAAATACTAATGCTGCAAACATCACAAGTGATGAAATGATGAAATAAATTGCTGGTCCTTTAATCCAGACACATTTAGATTAACAGGATGTCTATAAGACAGTTTGATAAATGCCTTGTTCTTACACAGTACAGCAATGACCAGAATTCAAGAGCCTTTGCCTCCGGTAGCCCTCTTTATTAATTGGCGGGTTTTTGTACAGGCATTAGACCATGCAGTGAAGTTAATAAAAGCCTCTAATTCAGACACACATAAATAATTCAGAGTTTTACAATTTGTCTGAATGGCATGGTAAGAATAACGGTTATGCTGTGGACATTAATGATGATTTTTCAATGAAAAAATTTTTTCTAACTAAAAGATATGTCTGCATCAGAGAAAGTTGTAATTTACATAGGACAATGGAAACGTTGTCAGCTTTTCATTAAATTTATATTACATTTTAAGTCAAAATATTATGTCAAATATATATACATATATCGTATTTTAGGCAACTGCTTGCTAAAGACATTTTACCATTTAACATAGGATGGAAACAGATTTAAATGAAATATATTTTCTGAAAATTTTCTTTTCAAGTTAACATAAAATATTCTGCATTACCATAAAATTCTTCTGAGATAAACACTCGGTTTTTGTGAATTGTGGGCAAATACGTGAAATATTTCAAATAAATCTTAAATTATCAGAGGTTACCCGTGATAAAAGAAGGAAAGAAATTTGCCTTGATTCATATGCTTGATATATATCCTGATTCCATAGCCACTTCATACCAGCCAATACAGATTAGAATCTCACTCTGTTTCAGTTTCTACGTCTATAAAAGAGACCCGTCACATTGCATATAATGATTAACTTCATTACTTTATTTGCTGTGTTTTTCTATTTCTCCCAAAGTGGAACAAAACATTGTTTCTAAACAAAGCTCTATATTCATTTCCTAGCTGAAAAGTATACTTTTTTCTTCAAAGAAAGGGGACAAAAATTGCTGTTGAGGAAAGTATGAAGAAATAGGTACCAAAATATGATTGCTATAGCTTACTATCCTTCAAAACCAAACATGGAGCGAAGGCTAATAATTATGCATTAAAAAACAAGGAAAATCACAAGTGATGAAATGATGAAATAAATTGCTGGTCCTTTAATCCAGACACATTTAGATTAACAGGATGTCTATAAGACAGTTTGATAAATGCCTTGTTCTTACACAGTACAGCAATGACCAGAATTCAAGAGCCTTTGCCTCCGGTAGCCCTCTTTATTAATTGGCGGGTTTTTGTACAGGCATTAGACCATGCAGTGAAGTTAATAAAAGCCTCTAATTCAGACACACATAAATAATTCAGAGTTTTACAATTTGTCTGAATGGCATGGTAAGAATAACGGTTATGCTGTGGACATTAATGATGATTTTTCAATGAAAAAATTTTTTCTAACTAAAAGATATGTCTGCATCAGAGAAAGTTGTAATTTACATAGGACAATGGAAACGTTGTCAGCTTTTCATTAAATTTATATTACATTTTAAGTCAAAATATTATGTCAAATATATATACATATATCGTATTTTAGGCAACTGCTTGCTAAAGACATTTTACCATTTAACATAGGATGGAAACAGATTTAAATGAAATATATTTTCTGAAAATTTTCTTTTCAAGTTAACATAAAATATTCTGCATTACCATAAAATTCTTCTGAGATAAACACTCGGTTTTTGTGAATTGTGGGCAAATACGTGAAATATTTCAAATAAATCTTAAATTATCAGAGGTTACCCGTGATAAAAGAAGGAAAGAAATTTGCCTTGATTCATATGCTTGATATATATCCTGATTCCATAGCCACTTCATACCAGCCAATACAGATTAGAATCTCACTCTGTTTCAGTTTCTACGTCTATAAAAGAGACCCGTCACATTGCATATAATGATTAACTTCATTACTTTATTTGCTGTGTTTTTCTATTTCTCCCAAAGTGGAACAAAACATTGTTTCTAAACAAAGCTCTATATTCATTTCCTAGCTGAAAAGTATACTTTTTTCTTCAAAGAAAGGGGACAAAAATTGCTTTTGAGGAAATTATGAGGACTAAGAAACATTTTTTTTTTTAAAGAAACTATTTTAAGTACTCTTTTTCCCCTAAGTGGAACAAGACATGCTCCCCACCCTCACGCCCACATCCCTGCAATGATAAATACCAATTTTCTTCTCTGTGTTTTACAGATGCATAATTATCCCAAAGAATAAGATGTGACTTGCAAGTAAAAGTCCTTGCCTCGTTTCTGGAAAGCAATTTGCCTGAGGTTTTTAGAAATCCTGCAAAAAATTACCTGAATAGCATATCAGACCTAGGAATCCAATAGGATTTAAGCATCCAGGTCTGGCATCTGGATGGATTAGCAGATAAAGTGTCATTAGTGGGTAAGGTAGTCTTGGATCTCTTGTATAAATGATTGTCATTGAAGCACATTAAAATCATTAATTTTGTAATTGTCAGTAACTGGTAATTTATCAAGTTATAATTTTGAAAAATTAATTCTCTAAAATACTCTAAGACAGCTGAGACAATTACTCCATAAAGAAGAGAGAGTCAATACTGCAAACATTTTTAATGCTAAAGGAATGGTCTTCATTTGCATTCCTTCTTTCTGCAGGTATTTTATTCTTCACCTTTGTCCTATACTTCAAGTTCTGTGAGGCAAACTGGGCTGAGCAGAAACAGTTATCTAACACAAGACGTCTGTGTTTTATTTTCTGAATGTACTCGTTCCTTGGGAAAGGAAATGACTGTGCACAGGGCCAAAAGTAAGGCTCTAGGGCATTTTTAGAACTATGTATCTTCTGCTCTTACCTCCCACAAGAATGTAGATCCTTGCATTTTTCTTCACTTAAATGCTCTGACCTCTATTGCTTCTGTCCGCACTTATCTCTGCTTTTACACGAATCTTGATATATATCCTGATTCCATAGCCACTTCATACCAGCCAATACAGATTAGAATCTCACTCTGTTTCAGTTTCTACGTCTATAAAAGAGACCCGTCACATTGCATATAATGATTAACTTCATTACTTTATTTGCTGTGTTTTTCTATTTCTCCCAAAGTGGAACAAAACATTGTTTCTAAACAAAGCTCTATATTCATTTCCTAGCTGAAAAGTATACTTTTTTCTTCAAAGAAAGGGGACAAAAATTGCTTTTGAGGAAATTATGAGGACTAAGAAACATTTTTTTTTTTAAAGAAACTATTTTAAGTACTCTTTTTCCCCTAAGTGGAACAAGACATGCTCCCCACCCTCACGCCCACATCCCTGCAATGATAAATACCAATTTTCTTCTCTGTGTTTTACAGATGCATAATTATCCCAAAGAATAAGATGTGACTTGCAAGTAAAAGTCCTTGCCTCGTTTCTGGAAAGCAATTTGCCTGAGGTTTTTAGAAATCCTGCAAAAAATTACCTGAATAGCATATCAGACCTAGGAATCCAATAGGATTTAAGCATCCAGGTCTGGCATCTGGATGGATTAGCAGATAAAGTGTCATTAGTGGGTAAGGTAGTCTTGGATCTCTTGTATAAATGATTGTCATTGAAGCACATTAAAATCATTAATTTTGTAATTGTCAGTAACTGGTAATTTATCAAGTTATAATTTTGAAAAATTAATTCTCTAAAATACTCTAAGACAGCTGAGACAATTACTCCATAAAGAAGAGAGAGTCAATACTGCAAACATTTTTAATGCTAAAGGAATGGTCTTCATTTGCATTCCTTCTTTCTGCAGGTATTTTATTCTTCACCTTTGTCCTATACTTCAAGTTCTGTGAGGCAAACTGGGCTGAGCAGAAACAGTTATCTAACACAAGACGTCTGTGTTTTATTTTCTGAATGTACTCGTTCCTTGGGAAAGGAAATGACTGTGCACAGGGCCAAAAGTAAGGCTCTAGGGCATTTTTAGAACTATGTATCTTCTGCTCTTACCTCCCACAAGAATGTAGATCCTTGCATTTTTCTTCACTTAAATGCTCTGACCTCTATTGCTTCTGTCCGCACCCTTATCTCTCTGACTTTTCTAAGATTTTTGCCCCCCTCACTCCCTCTGGCCCCACTGAACAGACATCTTATTATTCTATAAGGACAGACTAGGGTTGCTTGTCTTGGGCCTTTGAACTCTGGATGATGACTTCAGTCCAGAAAGGCTTTGCCGCTCAGCACCTTTCAATAGTTAATCATCTCAGTTCTAAGTCTGCGTACATGTCACTTTCTCAAGAAAGCTACTCTGACCATCCTATTTAAACCATAACCTTCTCAACTGCTTTCACTTCTGATCCACTCTACGTTTTCTTCCACAGCCTCAGCAATTTCTACTTTATAATAACTTTATTTTATTGTATGTATTTATTGTCTATTAGATATGTCCAATACTTTGGCCACTTGATGTGAAGAGCCGGCTTGTTGGAAAAGATTCTGATGCTGAGAAAGATTGAGGGCAAGAGAAGAGGGCAGCAGAGGATGGGATGGTTAGATAGCATCATTGACTCATTGGACATGAACTTGAGCAAACTCTGGGAGACAGGGAGAGGACAGAGGAGGCTGGCATGCCTCCATGGGGTCACCAAGAGACTCAGCGACTGAGTAACAACAGTGACATTAGATGTGTCTAGATTGTCTATTTGATATGTCTACCTTATATACTTCAAATTCCTAGAAGAGGTCCCAGCTCATAATGAAAGTTCAAAAGTACTTCTTGGGCTAAGATGGCGGCGTAGAAGGACGTGCACTCATCTCTCCTGCAAAATTGCCTGAATTGCGACGAGTTCCTGGGAAACCATCGACGAAAGGAGGTTGGATCTGATCACAGAGAGGACACCCCACATCGAAGAACAAAGGAGAAGCCGCATCAAGACGGTAGGAGGGGTGCAATCGCACTTTTAAAAGTCAAACCTCATACCCGCCGGAGAGGCTGGGCGGGCCAAAGCCGCAAAGCCTGTTGCAGATCAAAACCCGGTGAGGAGCACTAACACCCACAAGGGACTGAGCCAGACCTGCTTTGGAGGGTCCAGGTGCCCCTTGAGCTAGAAGTGCCCTTGAGCAGGCCTCGGAAGGGCGGCACTCAGTTCCCTTTGGAGGAGGTTACCATTAACCTGATCACAGAGTCGCCGAAGAGGACTGGAAAGTCTCTGTGCACTGTGATCCGGGAGAGAGGAATAGCGATCCCGCATGAGACTGAGCCAGACTCACCTCTGAGTAACCTGACGTCTCCCGCGGTGGCAGGGGTCGACGGTGGCCTGCAGCAGGGTCGGGGGCACTGTGGAAGTGCTTCCCATAGAGCGTGTGGGAATAAATCCTCTGTGAGACAGACGCCATTTTCCCTACTGTGGTTTGGCTGCTGGTCAAACTGCAGGGCTGCTGGTCAAGCTACAGGGAGGGAACTTAGCTCCACCCAGCAAGAAAAGGGATTTGGATTAAGAAACTCCCAGGGCCAGCCCGGGCGGGCCTTTTAATTCTGGAATAGGCCAAAACAAGCAGTCAAAGAGGTCTTCAGATCCAACCACTGCCAGAGGCAAGAAAAAGACTGATAGTTCCTGAATAGTCAGCAAGAGACAGAAGAACATAAACACTATTTTCACGTTTTGTCTGAAGCTGGAGTTACTGCTGGACTTTAAAATTTCATTTTTTGTATTGTATTGCTTTGTTTCAATTTTTTTTTTTCTTTTTTTCCAACACCCTCAGTGCACCCGCCGCTTTTTTTTTTTTTTTCTTTTCTGGGGGGCGTGTGAGAGAGAGTGGGTGTGTTCATTTCCTTCACTGAATTCTATTGAAGCTACTAATCTTATCAGTAAGACTGAATATATTCAAGTTTACATAATTTTTTTTTTCCTTTTTCCTTTTAAACCACACATTTTATTTTGGTATAAACTTCTGGTTCCCCATTGGCCTTTTAAGGTTCTGTGGGGGTTTTGTTTGTTTTTATTATTTTTGCTTTGTTTTTCTATGTTTTTCTATAAAATTTAGATCTTTTAATTTTTAATAATTTTTTCATTTGTACTACTACCTCCTCTATAATTCTTTGCTTTCTCTGAAGCTCCTTTCCTATAGCACTAAATTCTAATACATACAAATCTTTATCTCCCTATATTTAACTTTACAATATTATTCTGTATTTCTCTTCTATCCTCCCTTTCTCTTTTTCCCTTTCCCCACTATATTTCTTAGTCTGTTTTCTCCTCATTGCCTTATTCCCAACGGGGATCCTGCTCTAGCATTATTCTCCAATTGGTACTCTACTTAGTTTGCTTATTAACTTGTGGATATCATTCTTGGATTTCTCTATTCGCCATGCTAACGTATTGTACTGTATTTTTGATTGGAATGCTTGGGTTATGTTATAGCTGTATATGTTCATGTGTATAATTCAATACGCTAGATAGTACTTGCATAATTTTTAAATTGCCATTTGTCAAAGGTATACCTTCTGTTTCTCATTTGCATATATATGTTTTAATATCATTTAATGCCATAACAAACCAGCCATGAAATCTTCATTCCCTGGTCAGGCAACAAGCCCCGGGGTTTTGAGGGTGCACTGACTCCAAAACTACAATACTAGAGAACGCATAACACTAAAGAGCAGTATACAAGTGAGAACGCCAGCAAAGGTAATCACTTGTATACAAGTCCTGACATCACCCAATCACCAGCATCACCCAGAATAGAAGCCCCATCCAAACAACAAACACCAACAGACGTAACTCAAAGTCTGGGAAAAGGAAATCCCAAACAGAATCAGTTTTAAAAAATTAATAATAACAATGAAACGACAGAGAAATACCACACAAGCGAAGGAACAATCAACAAACACACAAGATCAAATTAATGAAGAGAATTTGGACAAACTTTCTGAAAGTGATTTCAGAAGAATGATAGTAAAGATGATCAAAGACACTGAAAACAGAATTTCAGAGAAATTGCAAGATACAACTAACACACTGAATAAAGAAATACAAGAACTTACCAAAAAAGTAACAGAGACAAACAACTCAATTGCTGAACTGAAAAACACTGTAGAAGGAATCAAGAGCAGAGTATCAGAGACAGAAGACCGGATAAGTGAGCTGGAAGATAAAATGGTGGAAGTAACTGCTGAAAAACGGACTCTAGCTCAAAGAATGAAAAGAGCAGAGGACAGCCTCAGAGACCTCTGGGATAATATCAAACGCACCAATATTCGAATTATAGGGGTTCCAGAAGAAGAAGAAAAAAAGAAAGGCTATGAGAAAATTTTTGAAGAGATTATAGTTGAAAATTTCCCCAACATGGGAAAAGAAATAGTCAATCAAGTCCAAGAAGCACAAAGAGTACCTAACAGAATCAATCCGAGAAGAAACACACCAAGACACATATTAATGAAGTTAACACAAATTAAACACAAAGATAGAATTCTCAAAGCAGCAAGGGAAAAGCAACTAGTGACATACAAGGGAAAGCCCATCCGTTTAACAGCTGATCTTTCAACAGAAACTCTGCAGGCCAGAAGGGAATGGCAGGACACATTTAAAGGTATACCTTCTGTTTCTCATTTTTGCTTTTAATATATTGTTTTAATTTTTTTCATTTAATGCCATAACAAACCAGCCGTGAAATCTTCATTCCCTGGTCAGGCAACAAGCCCGGGGTTTTGAGGGTGCACTGACTCCAAAACTACAATACTAGAGAACGCATAACACTAAAGAGCAGTATACAAGTGAGAACGCCAGCAAAGGTAATCACTTGTATACAAGTCCTGACATCACCCAATCACCAGCATCACCCAGAATAGAAGCCCCATCCAAACAACAAACACCAACAGACGTAACTCAAAGTCTGGGAAAAGGAAATCCCAAACAGAATCAGTTTTAAAAAATTAATAATAACAATGAAACGACAGAGAAATACCACACAAGCGAAGGAACAATCAACAAACACACAAGATCAAATTAATGAAGAGAATTTGGACAAACTTTCTGAAAGTGATTTCAGAAGAATGATAGTAAAGATGATCAAAGACACTGAAAACAGAATTTCAGAGAAATTGCAAGATACAACTAACACACTGAATAAAGAAATACAAGAACTTACCAAAAAAGTAACAGAGACAAACAACTCAATTGCTGAACTGAAAAACACTGTAGAAGGAATCAAGAGCAGAGTATCAGAGACAGAAGACCGGATAAGTGAGCTGGAAGATAAAATGGTGGAAGTAACTGCTGAAAAACGGACTCTAGCTCAAAGAATGAAAAGAGCAGAGGACAGCCTCAGAGACCTCTGGGATAATATCAAACGCACCAATATTCGAATTATAGGGTTCCAGAAGAAGAAGAAAAAAAGAAAGGCTATGAGAAAATTTTTGAAGAGATTATAGTTGAAAATTTCCCCAACATGGGAAAAGAAATAGTCAATCAAGTCCAAGAAGCACAAAGAGTACCTAACAGAATCAATCCGAGAAGAAACACACCAAGACACATATTAATGAAGTTAACACAAATTAAACACAAAGATAGAATTCTCAAAGCAGCAAGGGAAAAGCAACTAGTGACATACAAGGGAAAGCCCATCCGTTTAACAGCTGATCTTTCAACAGAAACTCTGCAGGCCAGAAGGGAATGGCAGGACACATTTAAACGACTGAAAGAGAATAATCTGCAACCAAGAATCCTCTACCCTGCCAGGATCTCCTTCAAAATTGATGGAGAAATCAAAAGCTTTACAGACAAGCAAAAATTAAAAGAATTTAGTCACACCAAACCAGCCTTACAACAAATGTTAAAGGGACTTATATAGACAACAAGTATAAAAGGAGAAGATCCACGAAACAAACCCATCATAACATCTAAGAAGATGACAATAGGATCATTTGTATCAATATTTACTTTGAATGTCAATGGACTAAACGCCCCAACCAAAAGACACAGAGTGGCTGAATGGATCCAAAAACACGACCCATACATATGCTGCCTCCAGGAAACTCATTTCAGACCTAGAGACACTCATAGACTGAAAGTGAGAGGCTGGAAAAAGATATTCCATGCAAATGGAAATCAAAAGAAAGCTGGAGTAGCAATCCTCATATCAGATAAAATAGATTTTAAAGTAAAGAAGATTCTAAGAGACAAGGCAGGTCACTACATCATGATTAAGGGATCCATCCAAGAAGAAGACATAACAATCATAAATATCTATGCTCCCAACACAGGAGCACCCCAATACATAAGACAAACACTTTCAGACATAAAAGAAGACATTGACAGCAACACAATCATAGTAGGAGACTTTAACACTCCTCTCACACCAATGGACAGATCATCCAAACAGAAAATTAATAAAGAAACACAAGCCTTAAATGCCACACTAGAAGAAATGGACCTCATTGATATCTTTAGGACTTTCCATCCAAAAGCAGAAGAATACACTTTCTTCTCAAGTGCTCACGGAACATTCTCCAGGATAGACCACATCTTGGGCCACAAATCAATCCTCAGTCAATTCAAGAAAGCTGAAATTCTATCAACCATCTTCTCGGACCACAATGCAGTGAGACTAGAGATCAACTACAGGAAAAAAACCGCTAAAAACACAAACACATGGAGATTAAACAACACATACCTAAAAAACCAACTGATCATTGAGGAAATCAAAGGAGAAATAAAAAAATTCCTAGAAGAAAATGACAATGAACACACGACAGTGCAAAACCTATGGGATACTGCAAAAGCAGTTCTAAGTGGGAAGTTTATAGCATTACAATCCCACCTCAAGAAACTAGGAAAATCTCAAACAGACGACCTTACCTTACGCTTAAAACAACTGGAGAAAGAAGAACAAAACACCCCAAAGCCAGCAGAAGAAGGGAAATCATAAAGATCAGAGCAGAAATAAATGAAAAAGAAACAAAAGAAACAATAGTAAAGATAAATAAAACAAAAAGCTGGTTCTTCGAAAAAATCAATAAAATCGACACACCACTGGCCAGACTCATTAAGAAAAAGAGAGAGAAGAACCAGATCACCAAAATCAAAAATGAAAAAGGAGAGATTACAACGGACAATGCAGAAATCCAAAGGATTATAAGAGACTATTATGAACAACTCTATGGCAACAAACTGGACAACCTGGAAGAAATGGACAGTTTCTTAGCTGGAGTAGCAATCCTCATATCAGATAAAATAGATTTTAAAGTAAAGAAGATTCTAAGAGACAAGGCAGGTCACTACATCATGATTAAGGGATCCATCCAAGAAGAAGACATAACAATCATAAATATCTATGCTCCCAACACAGGAGCACCCCAATACATAAGACAAACACTTTCAGACATAAAAGAAGACATTGACAGCAACACAATCATAGTAGGAGACTTTAACACTCCTCTCACACCAATGGACAGATCATCCAAACAGAAAATTAATAAAGAAACACAAGCCTTAAATGCCACACTAGAAGAAATGGACCTCATTGATATCTTTAGGACTTTCCATCCAAAAGCAGAAGAATACACTTTCTTCTCAAGTGCTCACGGAACATTCTCCAGGATAGACCACATCTTGGGCCACAAATCAATCCTCAGTCAATTCAAGAAAGCTGAAATTCTATCAACCATCTTCTCGGACCACAATGCAGTGAGACTAGAGATCAACTACAGGAAAAAAACCGCTAAAAACACAAACACATGGAGATTAAACAACACATACCTAAAAAACCAACTGATCATTGAGGAAATCAAAGGAGAAATAAAAAAATTCCTAGAAGAAAATGACAATGAACACACGACAGTGCAAAACCTATGGGATACTGCAAAAGCAGTTCTAAGAGGGAAGTTTATAGCATTACAATCCCACCTCAAGAAACTAGGAAAATCTCAAACAGACGACCTTACCTTACGCTTAAAACAACTGGAGAAAGAAGAACAAAAACCCCCCAAAGCCAGCAGAAGAAGGGAAATCATAAAGATCAGAGCAGAAATAAATGAGAAAGAAACAAAAGAAACAATAGTAAAGATAAATAAAACAAAAAGCTGGTTCTTCGAAAAAGTCAATAAAATCGACACACCACTGGCCAGACTCATTAAGAAAAAGAGAGAGAAGAACCAGATCACCAAAATCAAAAATGAAAAAGGAGAGATTACAACGGACAATGCAGAAATCCAAAGGATTATAAGAGACTATTATGAACAACTCTATGGCAACAAACTGGACAACCTGGAAGAAATGGACAGTTTCTTAGAGAAGATTAATCTCCCAAGACTCAACCAGGAAGAAATAGAAACTATGAACAAGCCAATCACAAGCTCAGAAATCAACCTTGTGATCAAAAATCTACCCAAAAATAAAAGCCCAGGGCCGGATGGTTTCACAAGTGAATTCTACCAAACATTTAAAGAAGAGCTAATGCCTGTCCTTCTAAAACTCTTCCAAAAAATTGCCCAGGAAGGAACACTTCCAAACACATTCTACGAGGCCACCATCACCCTGATACCAAAGCCAGGCAAAGACATCACAAAAAAAGAAAATTATAGGCCAATTTCACTGATGAATCTAGACGCCAAAATCCTCAACAAAATCCTAGCAAACAGAATTCAGCAACACATCAAAAAGCTCATTCATCACGATCAAGTTGGGTTCATCCCAGGCATGCAAGGATTCTTCAACATTCGCAAATCAATCAATGTGATACACCATATCAACAAATTGAAAGACAAAAATCACATGATCATCTCAATAGATGCAGAAAAAGCCTTTGACAAAGTACAGCATCCATTTATGATAAAAACTCTTCAAAAAATGGGCATAGAAGGAACTTATCTTAACATAGTGAAAGCCATATATGAGAAGCCCACAGCGAACATTATCCTCAATGGTGAAAAACTCAAAGCATTCCTCTAAGATCAGGAACAAGACAAGGGTGTCCACTTTCACCACTACTATTCAACATAGTCCTGGAAGTTCTAGCAATAGCAATAAGAGAAGAGAAAGAAATCAAAGGAATCCAGATTGGAAAAGAAGAAGTCAAACTCTCTCTATTTGCAGATGACATGATATTATACATAGAAAATCCCAAAGACACTATTACAAAACTACTAGAGTTAATCAGCAAATTCAGCAAAGTTGCAGGATACAAAATCAATATACAGAAATCACTGGCATTCCTATACACAAACAATGAAAAATCAGAAAATGAAATCAAAGAGGCAATCCCCTTCACCGTCGCAACCAAAAGAATCAAATATCTAGGAATAAACCTACCCAAAGAAACAAAAGAACTGTACACAGAAAATTACAAGACACTCATGAGAGACATTAAAGAAGAGTTAAACAGATGGAGAAATATTCCGTGTTCCTGGGTCGGGAGAATCAATATTGTCAAACTGGACAACCTGGAAGAAATGGACAGTTTCTTAGAGAAGATTAATCTCCCAAGACTCAACCAGGAAGAAATAGAAACTATGAACAAGCCAATCACAAGCTCAGAAATCAACCTTGTGATCAAAAATCTACCCAAAAATAAAAGCCCAGGGCCGGATGGTTTCACAAGTGAATTCTACCAAACATTTAAAGAAGAGCTAATGCCTGTCCTTCTAAAACTCTTCCAAAAAATTGCCCAGGAAGGAACACTTCCAAACACATTCTACGAGGCCACCATCACCCTGATACCAAAGCCAGGCAAAGACATCACAAAAAAAGAAAATTATAGGCCAATTTCACTGATGAATCTAGACGCCAAAATCCTCAACAAAATCCTAGCAAACAGAATTCAGCAACACATCAAAAAGCTCATTCATCACGATCAAGTTGGGTTCATCCCAGGCATGCAAGGATTCTTCAACATTCGCAAATCAATCAATGTGATACACCATATCAACAAATTGAAAGACAAAAATCACATGATCATCTCAATAGATGCAGAAAAAGCCTTTGACAAAGTACAGCATCCATTTATGATAAAAACTCTTCAAAAAATGGGCATAGAAGGAACTTATCTTAACATAGTGAAAGCCATATATGAGAAGCCCACAGCGAACATTATCCTCAATGGTGAAAAACTCAAAGCATTCCTCTAAGATCAGGAACAAGACAAGGGTGTCCACTTTCACCACTACTATTCAACATAGTCCTGGAAGTTCTAGCAATAGCAATAAGAGAAGAGAAAGAAATCAAAGGAATCCAGATTGGAAAAGAAGAAGTCAAACTCTCTCTATTTGCAGATGACATGATATTATACATAGAAAATCCCAAAGACACTATTACAAAACTACTAGAGTTAATCAGCAAATTCAGCAAAGTTGCAGGATACAAAATCAATATACAGAAATCACTGGCATTCCTATACACAAACAATGAAAAATCAGAAAATGAAATCAAAGAGGCAATCCCCTTCACCGTCGCAACCAAAAGAATCAAATATCTAGGAATAAACCTACCCAAAGAAACAAAAGAACTGTACACAGAAAATTACAAGACACTCATGAGAGACATTAAAGAAGAGTTAAACAGATGGAGAAATATTCCGTGTTCCTGGGTCGGGAGAATCAATATTGTGAAAATGACCATACTACCAAATGTCATCTATAGATTCAATGCGATCCCTATCAAACTTCCAATAACATTCTTCACAGAACTAGACCAACGAATAACACAGTTCATATGGAAACACAAAAGACCTCGAATAGCCAAAGCAATCCTCAGGAAGAAGAATGGAGCTGGGGGTATCAGCCTCCCCAACTTCAGAGTGTACTACAAAGCAACAGTCATCAAGACAGTATGGTACTGGCACAAAAACAGAAATATCGACCAATGGAACAAGATCGAGAACCCAGAGATAAACCCACGCACCTATGGGTACCTTATTTTTGACAAAGGAGGCGAACATATAAAATGGGACAAAGACAGCCTCTTCAACAAATGGTGCTGGGAAAATTGGACAGCTACATGCAAGAAAATGAAGTTGGAACATACCCTGACACCATACACAAAGATCAACTCAAAATGGATTAAAGACTTAAATGTAAGGCCAGAAACCATCAAACTCTTAGAGGAGAATATAGGCAAAACCCTCAAGGACATCAATAAAAGCAAGATCTTCTCTGACCCACCTACTAGAATAGTGGAACTAAAAAGACAAATGAACATGTGGGACCTAATGAAACTTAAAAGCTTTTGTACAGCTAAAGAAATTACAAAAAAGCTGAACAGACAGCCCACAGAGTGGGAGAAAATCATAGCAAATGAAACAACAGACAAAGAATTAATCTCCAAAATCTACAAGCAACTCAGACAACTCAGCACTGGAAAAACGAACAACCCAATCAAAAAATGGGAAAAGGACCTAAACAGACACCTCTCCAACGATGACATACAGATGGCCCAAAAACACATGAAACGATGCTCAACTTCACTAATAATTAGAGAAATGCAAATCAAAACTACAATGAGATATCACCTCACACCCGTCAGAATGGCCATCATCCACAAATCGACAGACAATAAATGCTGGGGAGGCTGCGGAGAAAAGGGAACACTCCTGCATTGCTGATGGGAGTGTAAATTGATACAGCCTCTATGGAAGACAGTCTGGAGATTTCTTAAAAAACTAAAAATAGAAGCACCATATGACCCAGCAATCCCACTATTAGGCTTATACCCTGATGAAATCAAAACTGAAAGAAGCACCTGTACCCCAATGTTCATTGCAGCTCTCTATACAATAGCTAGAACATGGAAGGAACCTAGATGCCCATCGACGAACGAATGGATCCAAAAGCTCTGGTACATATATACAATGGAATACTACACAGCTGTAAAGAGAAATGCAGAAGAATCAGCCCTCATGAGGTGGCTGGATCTAGTATGTATCATGAAAAGTGAAGTCAGTCAGAAAGAGAAGGACAAATACAGTATATTAACACATATATATGGAATCTAGTAGGATGGTGATGATGGCACATGCAGTGAAGCGACAGAAAGACAGACATGGACAGTGGACATATGGACATTGTGGGGAAGGAACAGTGGGTGAGAGGCGTAAGGGAAGTAGCATGAAGGCCTGTACTATCATAAGTGAAGAAAATAGCTCTAGTCATTGCTCTGTGAGAAAAGGGGATCCTTCAGGGGTGCTGTGTGATGGTCGGGAGGGGAGGGAAGGGGGGGATATACATGTGACTAATCTGAGAACATGCATGTCTGTGAAGAACAAAACTCTGTAAAAGTTAAAAGTAAAATAAAGGTTTAAAAAAAAAAAAAAAAGTACTTCTTGAATGAATTACCTAGACTCAAAATGATAACATGAGCACATCTTAAAATCAATCATGAAATACTAGAAACTTTAGAATGTTTCAACTGAATGTGATTGCAGTTACCATTTATTCCACTTGTTCATTTTGTAGCTGAGGCATCAGACCTTGTTAGGGTAACTGATTACTAAGACTCATCAAGCATCTCACTTTTAGATTAGTCACTCAAATCACAGACACGTGTATTCATTGTTTAAAATAAGACAGACTATTATCATTATTATTATTTATTTTTTAATTTTGGCCTCTTTTATTGGTCCTTTATTTATTAATTTTCACCCATATTTTTTATCCTTTCTTTGGCTCATGTGGGCCTCCCATTGCAGTGGCCCCTCTTGCTGCTGAGCACCAGCTTTGGGAGCACGAGCACCAGCTTTGGGAGCACGCGCCCCAGAGCACTGACTCCTTGTTGGACACACTGGTCCAGCCGCTCCACAGTACATGGGATTTTCCCAGACCAGGGATCAAACCGGTGCCCATTGCACTGCAAGATGGACTCTTTACCCACTGGACCACCAGGGAAGCCCGACAGCCTATTATTTTAAACTTGTTATAACAGAATTCACATTTCATCTGGATTATTTTCAAACATTTCCTTTCCTCTTTGCCTTTATTTCTAAGGTTTGTTTCAGTTTGGGTATTTTTAGCCTCCTATTTTGCATCCAGTAAAATCCAAGATTGCTTCTCCGCTAGATTCTATGTTCCCTGAGAGAGCACCCCCCCAATACATACCTTGGCTACATAGCAAAATTATATTTTCTGAAGTTGCTTATATTAATTAAGGTTCATAAACAACAACAAAAAAATGAGTTTTGTTAGTAGACCTAAAAATAACAGGATGCTAAACTGAACTCTGATTAGAGTTTCAGCAGTTCACATAAGGACACGAAGATCACAGAAGGTGCCAAGAAGACCTTAGGGTCTATAGTTGGGGTGCTAGGTTACTTCTAACAGATGCCCAACTGGTTTTTCTGCCCTTAGTTTTAGTCTCTGTACTAGACTGTAAGAAAAAATGCAGAAAAAATTCTAGGGAGGGTTCCTTTGCAGCCAGTTGCAAGAGTGATGTGCAATCTGGAGTGTGGTGTGTGTGTGTGTGTGTGTGGCCGTGGGTTGGGGGAGCATGTTCCTTTCTCTAGGATGAATGAGAGGGACTTAAAGGTGATTGTTCAGAGAGATCCATGACAGGAGTCACCTGAAGGCTGAGGATCAGGGGGCTTGGCTTGTAATGACTCACATGTGAGAGTCTGAGGTCAGGACTTGGTTTGAGTGCAGATTAAAGGGAGCGACACTGGGAGGTGCTGCCTTTCCACTGAAGGTCCACAAAGGCACTGAAACCCTGCTGGTGTTGGGGAAGGCTGCTAGTTTGGGATCAGCTCAAAAGGGATTGTTCCAAGGAAACCAACCAGGAGGAATAAAGGTTAGGAAACAAAGTAACGTAGATACTGGAGCTAGAATGAACCTTGTACTTTTCTGAAATCAAATGTTGCACAATGTATTTCATTCTTCACAATACCACATTTGTTTACAAGTGAAATAATGAGAAAATCTTTTGATGACATATCATTAAACAAAGAAAATAAAACCCTTAAACAGATATTATTTATAGACCAGGCTTTACAGACATGTGTTATATAGACATCATTCCTTTATTTATGACAATTTTGAGTTTGATAAGCTGCAAGTATGTTCCTACATTTTGATACCACATGGTATTTTGAATTTCATTCCAAAAGATAGTTTATATATGATATGATAAGAGAAGAAAACAAATGATGCAAACTTGTTACTTTCTAACATTTCTTTTAAATAATAGATAAAACCCAACTGTCAGTGTCCCAAATAAGAAAGTTACATTTGTATATCATCAAATAAAAATCATTTAGGTCATAAATCATGGAGGCAAAACATCTCATCTCTTTGAAATGTACTAGTGGAATACAACATTTGCCAAATTTAATCACATAAGGACACGAAGATCACAGAAGGTGCCAAGAAGACCTTAGGGTCTATAGTTGGGGTGCTAGGTTACTTCTAACAGATGCCCAACTGGTTTTTCTGCCCTTAGTTTTAGTCTCTGTACTAGACTGTAAGAAAAAATGCAGAAAAAATTCTAGGGAGGGTTCCTTTGCAGCCAGTTGCAAGAGTGATGTGCAATCTGGAGTGTGGTGTGTGTGTGTGTGTGTGTGGCCGTGGGTTGGGGGAGCATGTTCCTTTCTCTAGGATGAATGAGAGGGACTTAAAGGTGATTGTTCAGAGAGATCCATGACAGGAGTCACCTGAAGGCTGAGGATCAGGGGGCTTGGCTTGTAATGACTCACATGTGAGAGTCTGAGGTCAGGACTTGGTTTGAGTGCAGATTAAAGGGAGCGACACTGGGAGGTGCTGCCTTTCCACTGAAGGTCCACAAAGGCACTGAAACCCTGCTGGTGTTGGGGAAGGCTGCTAGTTTGGGATCAGCTCAAAAGGGATTGTTCCAAGGAAACCAACCAGGAGGAATAAAGGTTAGGAAACAAAGTAACGTAGATACTGGAGCTAGAATGAACCTTGTACTTTTCTGAAATCAAATGTTGCACAATGTATTTCATTCTTCACAATACCACATTTGTTTACAAGTGAAATAATGAGAAAATCTTTTGATGACATATCATTAAACAAAGAAAATAAAACCCTTAAACAGATATTATTTATAGACCAGGCTTTACAGACATGTGTTATATAGACATCATTCCTTTATTTATGACAATTTTGAGTTTGATAAGCTGCAAGTATGTTCCTACATTTTGATACCACATGGTATTTTGAATTTCATTCCAAAAGATAGTTTATATATGATATGATAAGAGAAGAAAACAAATGATGCAAACTTGTTACTTTCTAACATTTCTTTTAAATAATAGATAAAACCCAACTGTCAGTGTCCCAAATAAGAAAGTTACATTTGTATATCATCAAATAAAAATCATTTAGGTCATAAATCATGGAGGCAAAACATCTCATCTCTTTGAAATGTACTAGTGGGAATACAACATTTGTACCCACAGAGCTTAACTATAAAATAACAGTATTTGTCTCCCCTGTCTGACAGTGAATGAATCTGAAATAAAATTAAAGCAGTATCGGAGACTTAAAACTGAGTTCAGTAGGGGGAAAAAAAGCAGACTTTTAAAAAATAAGCCCACTTTTTTTTTTTTTAAAGATTTATTTATTTATTTTGGGTGGGGGTCGGGTTGGGGAAGGAGGGAAGCGGGCGGGCCACTTGCATTGGTCCTTCATTTCTCTATTTTCATCCGTCTTTGTTCTTCGCCTCCTGTGGGCCTCCCATCGCGGTGGCATCTGTCGTTGCAGAGCTCCGGCTCTGGGCGCATGCGCTCCAGAGCTCTGGCTCGGCGATTGGACACATCAGTCCAGGCGCTCCGCGGCACGTGGGATCTTCCCAGGCCAGGGATCGAACCGGCGCCCCTTGCACTGCAAGGCGGTGTCCTTATCCACTGGACCACCAGGGGAAGCCCATAAGCCCACTTTTGACTGATTGTTCATTGTTGGTTCTAAACAATAACCTTGCCACATGATAAAAATGTTCTGTTTATTAATTATAAGAAAAGAAATAAATGGCTATTATTCATGATGTTTATTAAATATTCTAATAAAAATAGAATTTTTTATCATTCTAAGATTTATTCAGTGACTTCTGTTAGTGATACTTTCATAGATATAACATATTGGCCTATATATCATTTATCGTCTCATGTCTTACTGAGTCTTATTTTTATCTTCTATAATTATTCTTTTATGGTCAATTAATTTGTTTTTTAATTTGAAAACTATACATGCACAGAAAAGTTGTAACAGTAATTCATTGAACTTCTATATATCTTTCACCCATTGTTATTACTTTATCTTCTTTGTGTTTTATCTCTGATAAAAGTAATACAAATATAACAGTAAGTATTATTATCGTGTGTGTGTTCTTTTTTATGAAACCATTTATGTTGCAAACTTCATGGCCTTTTATTCCTAAATACTGTAGCATGTTTCTCTCAGGAATAAAAATAGCATCCTTATATTTCTATGTAATAACGGGCTCCTATTTGCTGAAGGTCAAAATTGAACGAACACCCATGCGTAGTTTTTACAGGTTATAGAAGGTCTTGTTTATTGGCAGATAATTACTTTACAGTGTTGTGTTGGTGTCTGTTGTACAGCCATGTGAATCGGCCCCCTTTTTTTTTTTTTTTTGCTATTTTGCAGTATCGGAGACTTAAAACGGTTCGGGAAAAAGGAAAAGTTTTTTAAAGATTTATTTATTTATTTTGGGTGGGGGTCGGGTTGGGGAAGGAGGAAGGCCACTTGCATTGGTCCTTCATTTCTCTATTTTCATCCGTCTTTGTTCTTCGCCTCCTGTGGGCCTCCCATCGCGGTGGCATCTGTCGTTGCAGAGCTCCGGCTCTGGGCGCATGCGCTCCAGAGCTCTGGCTCGGCGATTGGACACATCAGTCCAGGCGCTCCGCGGCACGTGGGATCTTCCCAGGCCAGGGATCGAACCGGCGCCCCTTGCACTGCAAGGCGGTGTCCTTATCCACTGGACCACCAGGGGAAGCCCATAAGCCCACTTTTGACTGATTGTTCATTGTTGGTTCTAAACAATAACCTTGCCACATGATAAAAATGTTCTGTTTATTAATTATAAGAAAAGAAATAAATGGCTATTATTCATGATGTTTATTAAATATTCTAATAAAAATAGAATTTTTTATCATTCTAAGATTTATTCAGTGACTTCTGTTAGTGATACTTTCATAGATATAACATATTGGCCTATATATCATTTATCGTCTCATGTCTTACTGAGTCTTATTTTTATCTTCTATAATTATTCTTTTATGGTCAATTAATTTGTTTTTTAATTTGAAAACTATACATGCACAGAAAAGTTGTAACAGTAATTCATTGAACTTCTATATATCTTTCACCCATTGTTATTACTTTATCTTCTTTGTGTTTTATCTCTGATAAAAGTAATACAAATATAACAGTAAGTATTATTATCGTGTGTGTGTTCTTTTTTATGAAACCATTTATGTTGCAAACTTCATGGCCTTTTATTCCTAAATACTGTAGCATGTTTCTCTCAGGAATAAAAATAGCATCCTTATATTTCTATGTAATAACGGGCTCCTATTTGCTGAAGGTCAAAATTGAACGAACACCCATGCGTAGTTTTTACAGGTTATAGAAGGTCTTGTTTATTGGCAGATAATTACTTTACAGTGTTGTGTTGGTGTCTGTTGTACAGCCATGTGAATCGGCTGTGGTGGTGTTATTTTGTTGCTAGGTCATGTCTGACTCTTTGAGTTTCTATGGACCTATGCGGCTTCTCTGTCCATGGGATTTTGCAGGCAAGAAAACTACTATATGTGCGTGTGTGTGTGTGTGTGTGTGTGTGTGTGTGTATACTTTTGTGTGTGTGTGTGTGTGCACATGTATATACGCCACCCCACTAGGTCACCACAGAGCTCTGAACTGAGCTCCCTGTGCTGTACAGCAGCTTCCCACTAGCCATCTATTTTACTCCTGATATTCTTTACCACTACCTTTACAAGATGATAAAATTAAGAGCTCATCAGCTACTCTGCAATAGGTTCAGAGGAAGAGAGTAAGCAGAAGTTAGCTGTGCATGAGCAACTTCTCCTTCTTAACTTGACAGCATGTTAAATCACGGTTTAACCCCTTGGAATAAAGTGTGATGGTGGAGAGATGCCAGTAGGGTTATACAGTACATTAGTGGAGCTGTGTGGATAAAAAACCAATAGCATGGGGCTTCCCTGGTGGTCCAGTGGGTGGCAAGTCCACCTTGCGGTGCGAGGGGCACCGGTTCAATCCCTGGCTGGGGAGGATTCTGTGGGCCGTGGAGCGACTGGACCAGTGCATCCAGTTGCGAGCCGGTGCTCTGGGGTGCATGCACCTGGAGCAGGTTCTCTGCATTGAGAGAGGCCACTGCAACAGGAGCCCCACACAGGAGGAAGAATAAAGATGGATGAACATAAATAAATAAAAAAACAATAAAAGATGCCCCCCCAAATTTTTTTTTTAAAAACCCAATAATATGAAAGAAGCTTGTATCATAAAATGTATCATCTAGAGCTTCCCTGGTGCTCCAGTGGGTAAACAGTCTGCCTTGCAATGCAAGGGGCAGCAATTCCATCCCTGGCCCAGGAAGATCGCACGTGCGGCGGAGCTGCTAGACTGTTGTGTCCAGTTACCAGCCAGCGCTCTGGAGCGCGTGGGTCCAGAGCCTGTTTTCTGCAACAAGAGAGGCCACTGCAATGGGAGGCCTTAATCGTTTATTGGCAGATAATTACTTTACAGTGTTGTGTTGGTGTCTGTTGTACAGCCATGTGAATCGGCTGTGGTGGTGTTATTTTGTTGCTAGGTCATGTCTGACTCTTTGAGTTTCTATGGACCTATGCGGCTTCTCTGTCCATGGGATTTTGCAGGCAAGAAAACTACTATATGTGCGTGTGTGTGTGTGTGTGTGTGTGTGTGTGTGTATACTTTTGTGTGTGTGTGTGTGTGCACATGTATATACGCCACCCCACTAGGTCACCACAGAGCTCTGAACTGAGCTCCCTGTGCTGTACAGCAGCTTCCCACTAGCCATCTATTTTACTCCTGATATTCTTTACCACTACCTTTACAAGATGATAAAATTAAGAGCTCATCAGCTACTCTGCAATAGGTTCAGAGGAAGAGAGTAAGCAGAAGTTAGCTGTGCATGAGCAACTTCTCCTTCTTAACTTGACAGCATGTTAAATCACGGTTTAACCCCTTGGAATAAAGTGTGATGGTGGAGAGATGCCAGTAGGGTTATACAGTACATTAGTGGAGCTGTGTGGATAAAAAACCAATAGCATGGGGCTTCCCTGGTGGTCCAGTGGGTGGCAAGTCCACCTTGCGGTGCGAGGGGCACCGGTTCAATCCCTGGCTGGGGAGGATTCTGTGGGCCGTGGAGCGACTGGACCAGTGCATCCAGTTGCGAGCCGGTGCTCTGGGGTGCATGCACCTGGAGCAGGTTCTCTGCATTGAGAGAGGCCACTGCAACAGGAGCCCCACACAGGAGGAAGAATAAAGATGGATGAACATAAATAAATAAAAAAACAATAAAAGATGCCCCCCCAAATTTTTTTTTTAAAAACCCAATAATATGAAAGAAGCTTGTATCATAAAATGTATCATCTAGAGCTTCCCTGGTGCTCCAGTGGGTAAACAGTCTGCCTTGCAATGCAAGGGGCAGCAATTCCATCCCTGGCCCAGGAAGATCGCACGTGCGGCGGAGCTGCTAGACTGTTGTGTCCAGTTACCAGCCAGCGCTCTGGAGCGCGTGGGTCCAGAGCCTGTTTTCTGCAACAAGAGAGGCCACTGCAATGGGAGGCCCACATGGGCCAAAGAATAATGATGGATGAAAATAAATAAATCAAAAATCAATAAAAGAGGCCAAAATATTTTTTAAAAATGTATCATCTATTTGCAATGTTATAAAGTTTTACCTTGTTGAGGAAGCTATATATATGAAAATACCTTTCACTACAAGAAAAAAAAAAATAAAATTATGAATGGTTGTTAATTGAGCTTGGGACATCCTTTCCCACCAGAAAGTAAGTAAGATAAGTTATTTGCACTAATACAAACTATATTCACACTCTTCTGTCTAGTTCCTAGGATACCAATCCACCCCACCCACTCTAAGACAGTTCTGAGTAAACCTCATTAAAAGTCTGCTGTGCTGTGCTGGAATACAGACAGCGGGGTGGGAAAGAGATCTGCAGAGACTTTGACATCTGACCAAGTTCTTGGACTTTTATCTGATGAAAGATGTTGACAGTAAGATGATGATGCTCTTAGGACAGTATCACTCTTCTACCACCTTCTAAAAAAGATTTAGCAATAATGAAAATAGCAATAACTAGCATTTACTATGGGGACTTCCCTGGTGGCTCAGTGGTAAAGAATCTGCCTGCAGTGCAGGAGACCCACGTTCAGTCTCTGGGTTGAGAAGACTGCCTGGAGAAGGGCATGGCAACCCACTCCAGTACTCTTGCCTAGATAGTTCCATGGACAGAGGAGCCCGGTGGACTATAGTCCATGGGGCTGCAAAGAGTCAGACATGACTGAAGTAACTAAGAAGCAGCAGCACCGTTTGCTATAAGCAAGAGAGTTTTTAAGATTTTTCCTGTATCTTCTGATTTAAAACTCACACTGACGCGGGGCTGTAGGGATTATATTATAGTTATTTTACAGACGAATAAACTGAGATACAAACAGATTAAGCAGTTCACTCCAGGACACAGAACTAGTTACGTGGTACTCTCAGGCTCTAAATCTTGGCAATGTTAAATGCAGAACCCATGCTCTTTATCACCATTCTATACAATCATTCAACACCTCTCAGTCATGGTTTATGAGGAGCCATTGACCCTGCACACCTAACCGGAAATACCCATCACTTGCAAAAGAATGCTTAGAACTGTAAACATGTTTTAACCTAGTGCCATGAATAAAAGCACAGTTATTACTACCATTCTTCCATTGTTCACAACACTCCCAGCATCATGCATGTGTTGCTTCAGTTGGGTCCAGCTCTTTGCAGTCCTGTGGACTATACCCAGGCTCCTCCGTCCATGGGATTCTTCAGGCAAGAAGACTGGAGTGGGTTGCCATGCCTCTCCTCCAGGGTATCTTCCCAACCCAGGGATTGAACCCACATCTCCTGTGTCTCTTGCATTGACAGGCAGGTTCTTTACCACTAGTATGACCTGATCAGCACCTGACCAGCACCACCCACATACACAAAAGTCTCTTTTCCTTTCTAAGAACTCGAAATACATAGTATTTAATTAAGAAAAAACCTCTGGGTTAGTGGAAAGCTTAGGCTTTAACTCTAAATTAATTGAACAGGTATGTAAAACTTTGTAGAGATTAGAGAGTAACTAACCCACCAATTATCACAATGAAAGAACTTACTATAGCTGAGATTTGAATCTGTGACTATGAGATACTGAAGCTGTACCTACGTATAAATACTGCTACATTGATCTCTTACTGTGGGTCACTTACAGAATCTTTCCAATCTTCAGTTTTCTATTTCAGAAGGATATTATGAACAGAAACGTATATAATAACTCCTTCCTAAAAGACTCAAATGCGCAGTAGTACTACTTTATCATTTTCACTTTTCCTTTTATCATATTAATGTTCAACCACCTATTTATTCACATTTTGCTTCTAAGCTTAGAGTGATGATGATGATGACAATGATAATAACATTTTAAAGGGTAAAAAGAAAGAAGAGAAGACAAATAGAAAGGAAACATGTTAATCTCCACCACCCCCGCCTTTTTTCTGTTACTCCTATAAGAGATAAGTATTCCACTATAAGGAACCAAATAGAGGCTGTAAGTGAGGAATACAAATGTCAGATGTAAAATAATCCTGTTCCTGTGGCTCCTAGATAACTACACTTTTCCCTGTTTTAATAAAAATAGAGACTGGCATGCTGTTTTCTTTCTCCAGAGGGCCTGATGATGTGGTCCATTACAGTCCGGCACTATGACATGAGAGTCAAGTACACTTTGTTTGCTGTTATAATTCAGTTCAATTCAGTCGCTCAGTTGTGTCTGACTCTTTGTACCCTATGGACTGCAGCATGCCAGGCTTCCCTGTCCTTCACCATCTCCTGGAGCTTGCTCAAACCCACGTCCATTGACTCAGTGATGCCATCCAACCATTCCCACCTCTGTTGTTCTCTTCTCCTTCTGCCTTCTATTTTTCCCAGAATCAGGGTCTTTACCAATGAGTCATAACTTCTCCATCAGAGGACCAAACCATTGGAGCTTCAGCTTCAGCATCAGTCCTTCCAATGAATATTCAGGGTTGATTTCCTTTAGGATTGACTGGTTTGATCTCTGTAGTCCATGGGATTCTCAAGAGTCTTTGGCAGCACCACAGTTAGTATATCATAAGATGGCACCAACAATTTCTTCAAAGTCTGCTTCCATAGTACAAATATCTGTTAAGAATCACCTTTTATTAGTTGTTGAATAATGTTTGTCTCCAATGGGTTTCTACAGGTTGAGGTGTCAGCATTTTATAGATCTAATAAATGCTTATGAAATAATCTCTTGCTTGCTTGTAGAAATAAAGTTTGAATGGGTAAGTAAATTGGGTGAAAGATTTTCCAGCCCTTATGTGTCTTTCAAGAGTAATTGGTTCCATTATTTTCTAAAATGCCGATTTCATTTACATCCATTTTGATAATTACCTTTTGGCTTTCTATGGTGTAGAACACCAGTTTAAGTATAGATATAGTCTAGCACTTATGTGACAGAATCCTAATTGTTCCCGAAAGTAGCCTGAAGCTTCAGTTAGTTTCTAAATAACATTAATGCCACTTATCTTTAGAGTGCAGTATTCTTTACATAACATGCATCTTCTGGCAGCTTTATTAATGGATTATGTACAGTAATAGTTCTGTCTTTAAAAAATAACAAGTGGGACTGAAAACTTGGCATATCTGGAAACCTCTCTGTCTCTAATGCACCTCAAGGATAATAAACTGATTATTCTCAATGACTTAATGTAGAAATTCATTAGAGTATAAATGTAAAGGTTTTAATGCTGTGAACGTCTTCTTCATATAACTAATGTCAAGTATGACATGAGAGTCAAGTACACTTTGTTTGCTGTTATAATTCAGTTCAATTCAGTCGCTCAGTTGTGTCTGACTCTTTGTACCCTATGGACTGCAGCATGCCAGGCTTCCCTGTCCTTCACCATCTCCTGGAGCTTGCTCAAACCCACGTCCATTGACTCAGTGATGCCATCCAACCATTCCCACCTCTGTTGTTCTCTTCTCCTTCTGCCTTCTATTTTTCCCAGAATCAGGGTCTTTACCAATGAGTCATAACTTCTCCATCAGAGGACCAAACCATTGGAGCTTCAGCTTCAGCATCAGTCCTTCCAATGAATATTCAGGGTTGATTTCCTTTAGGATTGACTGGTTTGATCTCTGTAGTCCATGGGATTCTCAAGAGTCTTTGGCAGCACCACAGTTAGTATATCATAAGATGGCACCAACAATTTCTTCAAAGTCTGCTTCCATAGTACAAATATCTGTTAAGAATCACCTTTTATTAGTTGTTGAATAATGTTTGTCTCCAATGGGTTTCTACAGGTTGAGGTGTCAGCATTTTATAGATCTAATAAATGCTTATGAAATAATCTCTTGCTTGCTTGTAGAAATAAAGTTTGAATGGGTAAGTAAATTGGGTGAAAGATTTTCCAGCCCTTATGTGTCTTTCAAGAGTAATTGGTTCCATTATTTTCTAAAATGCCGATTTCATTTACATCCATTTTGATAATTACCTTTTGGCTTTCTATGGTGTAGAACACCAGTTTAAGTATAGATATAGTCTAGCACTTATGTGACAGAATCCTAATTGTTCCCGAAAGTAGCCTGAAGCTTCAGTTAGTTTCTAAATAACATTAATGCCACTTATCTTTAGAGTGCAGTATTCTTTACATAACATGCATCTTCTGGCAGCTTTATTAATGGATTATGTACAGTAATAGTTCTGTCTTTAAAAAATAACAAGTGGGACTGAAAACTTGGCATATCTGGAAACCTCTCTGTCTCTAATGCACCTCAAGGATAATAAACTGATTATTCTCAATGACTTAATGTAGAAATTCATTAGAGTATAAATGTAAAGGTTTTAATGCTGTGAACGTCTTCTTCATATAACTAATGTTTCTGAAGTTTATCAGATATACCACAAATCTTATAACCATGCCATTAATGTACATGTAGGCAACATATGATGTAATCTACAGGCATTTATTTGCTCAATGCCTTTGACAGTCCATACAGAGTATGGCTTAGTTCTCTAATCCATACTAGTCCTGAAATCAGTTATTGCTTGGTGATTATCACATTCAGATGCATATGCGTAAATTGCGTGAAGATTTTCTTTACTTAAAGACTTTATAATGAAGGGATTGGGCTTCCCTGGTGGTCCAGTGGGTGAGGACACCGCCTTGCAGTGCAAGGGGCGCCGGTTCCATCCCTGGCCTGGGAAGATTCTACTTACCGTTGAGCGGCTGGACTGATGTGAGCTCTGGAGCCCGTGCGCCCAGAGCCGGTGCTCTGCAACAACAGAGGCCACCGCAATGGGAGGCCCACACGGACCAAGGAACAAAGATGGATGAAAATGGACAAATGAAAGACCAATAGAAGTGGCCCGCCTGCCCCCCTCCCTCCCCACCCCCACCAAATAAATAAATAAATAAATCTTTAAAAAATAATAATGAAGGGATTAATTGAGAATTATTTGCCACAGCACTTCAGTCAGGTGCAGGGAGAATAGCGGGTGTGACGAGATGTTAAGAAATACACGCATAGACAGAGAAAAGCAAAAGGATGGGAACGGGGGACTCCCCATTTCCTGGATTGACAGCCCCAAACACATTCACTCAATCCTCTTTTATTGATAGCTTAAGCATCCAGGAAATGTTTCCAGTCAGTGCAAACTGGGACTCAGTCACGTCCCCAGTTAACTATCCTTGAGACTCTACGTTGTTTATGTTATTTCTCTAAGGGAAAGGGCTTTCTGCAGCTGGGGGCAATTAGACCTGTAAGAAGTCCAAAGAAGTCTGACCTCTGTGGGCACTCAGCTAACCTGGCGTTCCTAAGTCCAGAGCAGCCCTCCTATTTGTTCTTCCAGGCTAGCGTGACCCCGGCTAATGAGCCCATATTTTGTCTCAGTCCTCCCTGTTATATTTCTCTTTAATTGTTTTTCTCCTTCCAAGCCATCTTTCTTACCGCTCGGCCGAGGCTGGGAAGACTTCTGCTGACTTGTCTCCCACATCATTGAACCACACCATGGAATAAAGGCATACTAAGAGTTCACTTAGAATAATTACAAACATACTAGAAATAATTTCCAGTGTGGTTCTTAACTTTCAAACCCTTCACATGGGGTTTGAAGAAACAATGTTATAACTGAGAAAAATATCCTTGCACCATTCCATGTATGCCTTTTTTCCAATCAGTGTCTCGATTGCATGGAAAACAAACAAGTTCTTGGTCATTTACTTGGGCATGAATCACAAATTGGTATGATAAAGAAATCTATACTGTCTAATAAGGAACCGTGATGTCACAGATTAACTCTGTGAAATAAAGGAATTTATGGATCATTTAATTTGCAACTTAAGGAGTAGTAAAATGTTGTCAGCATTAACTGGCTTTAACTTGCAACCTAAAAGCAATAGTGAAATAAGTCAAGTATGCATTGAGGCATTAGTAACAACTACATTTGGGCAGCATATTTGAGTGATGTGAGAAAGGTATATTAAGAAAATGAAAATCAATTGAAATTAAGTATGTTAATGTATATATACATACACATGATACATTTAGAGCAATGCCTGGTACAGAGTTAATGCTCAATAAGGAATTATGTTAGAAAGGACCTGTGTCAAAGGAGGCAAAACTATTAAATGGGACAAAGACAGTCTCTTCAACAAATGGTGCTGGAAAAATTGGACAGCTGCATGCAGAAAAATGAAGTTGGAACATTCCCTGACACCATACACAAAGATCAACTCAAAATGGATTAAAGACCTAAATGTAAGACCAGAAACCAGAAAACTCTTAGAGGAGAATATAGGCAGAACCCTCAAGGACATAAATCAAAGCAAGATCTTCTCTGACCCACCTACTAGAATAGCGGAACTAAAAAGAAAAATGAACACGTGGGACCTAATGAAACTTAAAAGTTTTTGTACAGCAAAAGAAATTACAATAAAGTTGAACAGACAACCCACAGAATGGGAGAAAATCATAGCAAATGAAACAACAGACAAAGAATTAATCTCCAAAATCTACAAGCAACTCAGACAACTCAGCACAGGAAAAATGAACAACCCAATCAAAAAATGGGAAAAGGACCTAAACAGACACCTCTCCAAAGAGACATACAGATGGCCCCAAAACACATGAAACGATACTCAACTTATAATTAGAGAAATGCAAATCAAAACTACAATGAAATATCACCTCACACCTGTCAGAATGACCATCATCCACAAATAAACAGACAATAAATGCTGGAGAGGGTGTGGAGAAAGGGAACACTCCTACATTGTGGTGGGAATGTAAATTGATACAGCCTCTATGGAAGACAGTATGGAGATTTCTTAAAAAACTAAAAATAGAAGCACCCTATGACCCAGCAATCCCACTATTAGGCTTACACCCTGATGAAATCAAATCTGAAAGAAGCACCTGTAACCCAATGTTCATTGCAGCTTTTTATACAGTAGCCAGAACATGGAAGCAACTTAGATGTCCATCAATGAATGAATGGATACAGAAGCTCTGGTACATATATACAATGGAATACTACTCAGCTGTAAAGAGAAATGCAGAAGAATCAGCCCCAATGAGGTGGCTGGATCTAGTATGTATCATGAAAAGTGAAGTCAGTCAGAAAGAGAAGGACAAATACAGTATATTAACACATATATATGGAATCTAGTAAGATTGTGATGATGGTACATGCAGTGAAGTGATGGAAAGACAGACATGGACAGTGGACATATGGACATTGTGGAGAAGGAACAGAGGGTGGGAGATGTAAAGGAAGTAGCATGAAGGCCTGTACTATCATAAGTGAAGAAAATAGCTATAGTCATTGCTCAGTGAGAAAAGGGAATCCTTCAGGGGTGCTGTGTGATGGTCGGGAGGGGCGGAAAGGGGGGGATATACATATGACTAATCTGGGAACATACATATCTGTAAAAAACAAAACTGTAAAAGTAAAAAGCAAAATAAAAGTTAAAAAAAAAAAAAGACCTGTGTCAGTCATTGTCCATTTTAAGTAAATAGAAATTGTTTTTGGTATTTCAGGCCCAAAATAAGTTAGCAGAGGAAGTCAGGCACTCACAAACTTGTTAAAAACTTTGGAAGTGAGAAATTTAAAAGGACGCCATGAAGGATTTAGGTCATATCACAGAAATTGTATTTGAGAGGTCAAGAAAGTTCTCTGCTACCCAGAATTCAGAAATGTTCAAGAATCCACCACCGAAGTCATAGCTGACCAGTTTTGCAATCAGTGCCTAAAAATCCAAACTTGGAGTCTGATTGACCACTACAAAAAGTCTTGTCAGCCAATGCCGTTAACATATATTCATCATTATCTTTTGCAATAAGAATTGTCTATTGTTGCTAAAGAAACAATGTCTTCTAATTTTTATCTTTCAAACTTTTTGCTACTATGTTTCTTTAATTTTTTAGATTTCACATATAAGTGATAGCATATGGTACTTGTTGTTCTCTGACATGTCTCGCTAAGCACTACTTCTCCCCTACTCCTGACTCTTGCTTTGTTCTTGACTCATTTGGGCTTCCAACAGAGCATAGCATGAAGAAAATTATTCTTGATGTATTACCAAATATGGTATATTGCAGTTGGAATTCCTAAAAATAGTTAAGTTCAGTCTTTGAATCTCAACATTAGGCCTGCATGGAGCTCATGCTTCAAAAGGTGAGCAAAAAAAAAAATTCTGAAGCTTATTAACAACAACAATAAAAATTCTTATAAGGGGAAATTCTTACCATTTAATTATTTTTAAATAAAATTAATTAAAAATGAAACTTATTTAAAATAGTAGCAGCATATAGAAAGCCAAGAAATTTCAAAAAGAGAAATATATGTAATACACAAGCAGAAAGCTAC
This sequence comes from Tragulus kanchil, assembly GCA_022376925.1. Taxonomy (NCBI): domain Eukaryota; kingdom Metazoa; phylum Chordata; class Mammalia; order Artiodactyla; family Tragulidae; genus Tragulus; species Tragulus kanchil. The sequence goes on from JAIOJX010000004.1 coordinate 218,893,532, forward strand.
AAAATTTTGAATAATAAACATAAAGGAGATGTAAAGGAAGTAGCATGAAGGCCTGTACTATCATAAGTGAAGAAAATAGCTATAGTCATTGCTCAGTGAGAAAAGGGAATCCTTCAGGGGTGCTGTGTGATGGTCGGGAGGGGCGGAAAGGGGGGGATATACATATGACTAATCTGGGAACATACATATCTGTAAAAAACAAAACTGTAAAAGTAAAAAGCAAAAAAAAAGTTAAAAAAAAAAAAAAGACCTGTGTCAGTCATTGTCCATTTTAAGTAAATAGAAATTGTTTTTGGTATTTCAGGCCCAAAATAAGTTAGCAGAGGAAGTCAGGCACTCACAAACTTGTTAAAAACTTTGGAAGTGAGAAATTTAAAAGGACGCCATGAAGGATTTAGGTCATATCACAGAAATTGTATTTGAGAGGTCAAGAAAGTTCTCTGCTACCCAGAATTCAGAAATGTTCAAGAATCCACCACCGAAGTCATAGCTGACCAGTTTTGCAATCAGTGCCTAAAAATCCAAACTTGGAGTCTGATTGACCACTACAAAAAGTCTTGTCAGCCAATGCCGTTAACATATATTCATCATTATCTTTTGCAATAAGAATTGTCTATTGTTGCTAAAGAAACAATGTCTTCTAATTTTTATCTTTCAAACTTTTTGCTACTATGTTTCTTTAATTTTTTAGATTTCACATATAAGTGATAGCATATGGTACTTGTTGTTCTCTGACATGTCTCGCTAAGCACTACTTCTCCCCTACTCCTGACTCTTGCTTTGTTCTTGACTCATTTGGGCTTCCAACAGAGCATAGCATGAAGAAAATTATTCTTGATGTATTACCAAATATGGTATATTGCAGTTGGAATTCCTAAAAATAGTTAAGTTCAGTCTTTGAATCTCAACATTAGGCCTGCATGGAGCTCATGCTTCAAAAGGTGAGCAAAAAAAAAAATTCTGAAGCTTATTAACAACAACAATAAAAATTCTTATAAGGGGAAATTCTTACCATTTAATTATTTTTAAATAAAATTAATTAAAAATGAAACTTATTTAAAATAGTAGCAGCATATAGAAAGCCAAGAAATTTCTAAAAGAGAAAAATATATGTAATACACAAGCAGAAAGCTACAAAATTTTTCTGTGACATATATAAACATAAAATGTGTGAAGAAACATAAAATGCATGGAAGAAAGTATTTTAAAGAAAAGTGTTCTTGAAGAATTAATATTCCATGTAAGTAAGCTAAAATAGATACAGCATTCTTCAAAAAGAGGAGAAAATATATATCTTCTAACTCTGGATTCATAATGAAAACAGAAGTCCTCAAATGACATATGTTGGTTTTGTGACAGAGAGGGAACAGCAAGACTGCTGGTGGTGACCTGTAATCCCACCTGAGGTTTGGATGTGGTCATGTGTATATGCCCCATGCCATTGGTCAAAGCAATTTTCATGGACAAACACAATAGCAATGGGTTGGAGATATACACTTACTACACACAGGTTTAGCTGGTCACAGGTCAATAGGTGAAGATGTATAATCCTTTGAACAGAAGAAAGAATACATATTAGAGGGCTTTGCTGGTGGTCCAGTGGATAAGGACACCACCTTGCAGTGCAAGGGGCGCCGGTTTGATCGCTGGCCGGGGAAGATCCCACGTGCTGCAGAGTGGCTGGACTGATGTGTCCAACTACCGAGCTGGAGCTCTGGAGCGCATGTGCCCAGAGCCGGTGCTTTGCAATGAGAGGCCACTGCAAAGAGAGGTCCATACAGGACAAAGAACAAAAAAGATAAGTGAATGAAAGATCAATATAAGTGGCCAGAAAAAAAAAGGAATACATATTAGAGATGAATAATGCAAGCTTCACATTTTATTTTTATCTTATTTAAAATCAAAATATATATATATATTTATATAAACATGCACAAATAATTGTTTAAGGAAAGGACTGGTGTGAAATACAGCAAAGATTAACAGTTGCTTTCCTTTGAAGGGAAAATACTGGTAATTTTTCTACTTTTAATGTCCTCTACATGACAGAATTTCTTATACTGCACATACATTTTTACAAATGGGAAAATAGAAATGTTATTTAACAGTGTCATTATTTAATAGATTTCAAGATACTTCTGATTAGAAACAATGTACTAAATTTTACATTTCATTGACCATCAAGAATCCTTTTCACTGAAGGTAAATATTGACTCTCTCTGTGAATCTATAAATCATGATCCATTCCTCAAGAGAAGTCAATATCTACTTTACTGTTTCTCTCGACGCCAAATGGAAACTTTGATGAATGTCTTTAAATTTTCTCTCTAGTTTCTGATGAAACGTTCTTTAGCAACAACCGTAACTAGTGAAAAGTTATACAATTAATCATGGGATAGATCCTCATATCTTGAAAGGAAATGTACCAGTAAGCAGTAAAGGGATGAACTGTTTTCTTCTTCACATATTAATATATTAAAAAGTTAACACAAAGGAAAGAAGTTACGACTTTTAAAGGATTTTGTTAGAGCTTTTAATATTCTAGTGATTTCCTGAAATCTGATGGTAGAATATATTCTAATATGATCTTTATTTTTATCTTATTTGATTAATGTAACTACTAAGAATTCTGCTTAGATGGTAGAGCAGTAGATAAAAGTAAATATTTTTAACCTATCTCTTTTGATTACAAAAGTATTCATTAAAAGAAAACAATGCACACACACAATTCAAGATGTGCAGAATTACTTTTTCTTAGAACAATGTTCTAAAGTAATAATCCACAGACATTACTGACTAAGGTGATTAGTTTGATATTTATTCTTTTAATGTTGATTATTATATTTAAAGGTGCTTGTGCGGTGAGTTACTAAAACCCGTCTTAATTTAAATTACTCTAAGGACATTGACTGTCATATTGTTGATCACTGTTAAAATTCAAAATGTTTCTCATATACAATCCCTTTAAAAATAATGTTTCTATTTTGTAACATTTTAAAATTAATTATATTATTTATATATTTTAAAGTTGTTTATTTATTTATTTATTTATTTATTTATTATTATTTTTTACATGTATGTTCCCAAACTCTTTAATTCTTTAGGCCATTTTCACCTTTTTTCTTTCTTTTGTATAAGATGGAAAAAATAATTCTGTTGCAATTATCTTTTGGTAACCAATAGTTTTGCTGACTTTCTATTCAGTAGGTCTGGAAAACCACTGAGTATAGGTAGGAATCAGAAGGCTGACTCACATGAGAACATGAAAGCCAACAAGAAAGCCAGTGGAAAGCCTATGGAGAGTTTCTAGTATCTCAGTGTAGCCCTGTCCCACAGAACATGTTCAAGGTCAGACCTTAAGTTTTATAGTTTGCTCTTAAGCATGTCCCTCTGCCATGAATGTGTCTATTCTTCTCCTAGGTAATTTCTACTGATGCTCTTACGTTATGTAAACATTGACTCCTTTAGAATCCTTGACTGACAAATTCTCATCCTCAAAATATGTCAGATATCTTTTCTAGGTGTTTCTATGAGTTCACTTAGCTTATGTCACTTTTCCTTATTACACATATTCCACACTCTCTGTAATAGACACTTCACTAATTTTTAATGTTTCTTCCAGCCCATCAAGAACAAAAGTTTCCTGAAGACTGTAATTGCAATATCTACCTTTCCATCTAAAATATGTAACACTTTGCCGTTAACAGGAAAGCTAAAAGTGAATGACTACTGAATGTTGACTGAATGAGTTAAATTGCATTTCAAAGTTAAGAAGCAATAAGGCTTAGTGATTATGAATACAGATAATCCAAGCTGTGAGATTTGATTCACCAACTCTGATATTTACTAGCCATATAATCTTGAGTCATTTAATCTTTCTGTGTCTTAGATTCCTTGTCTTTAAAGTAAGCTTTGTTTCATTATGATGTTATAAAAATCATGAGTTAGCATGTGTAAAGCACTTAAATCATGTGGAACATAATAAACTTTCAAAGATCATATATGGACACAACAGTTGTTGTTATGTTAAAGTTTTTACAGTTCAAAAAGGTAAGATAAATTTGCAAATATTCCAACCCAATCCAACATGGAGCATGAAATGAATCTAATTTCTAAAATAACACGTTGGCAGGTAGATTCAACAATTTTTTTTTGCCTCTAAATCATCATTTATTTTTCATCCAACTTTATTCTTTGGCATATGTGTGCTTCCCATCGCGGTGACCTCTCTCGCTACAGAGCACTGGCTCTGGGCGCATGCGCTCCAGAGCACTGGCTTGTAATTGGACACACCGGCCCAGCCGCTCCTCGACATATGGGATCTTCCCAGGCTAGGGATCAAAACAGTGCCCCTTGCACCACAAGGCAGACTCACCACCCACTGGACCACCAGGGAAGCCCCCGATTCAACATTTTTGCTGCTTCTTCCAGATGGTTTCCTGCCTGGTTCGCACTTAGCAAGTTGTAATAATTATGCAATTGAAAATACGTAATTCCTTAGTCAATGTTTTTTGAAAATATTCATAGTATGCCTGAGTGCACCAATCCACTATTATATAGTTTGAGAATGAAAGAGTGAATAAAACAGATAAGTTTCATGTTCTGATGGAGCTTATATTCTAGTAGGGAAAGACAGTCAGTAGAAATAGCATACATAAATAATTAAGAAATACAAAGTAAAGACTTCCTTGGTTGTCCAATGTTTAAGACTTCACGTTTCCAGTGCAGAGGCCTCAGATTTGATCCCTGGTCTGACTGTAGGAACTAAGATCCCACATGCCATGTGGTTCAGAAAAGAAAAGAAAGAAAGGGGGAAAAAAGATATAGACTAGAGAACAGACATATGGACATTGTGGGGAGTGAACAGTGTGTGGGAGGCATAGAGGGAGCAACATGGAAAACTATACTATCATGTGTGAAAAAGATAGCTATTGTCATTGTGCTGTGGAAATAGGCGATCCTGCAGGGGCGCTGTGAGATGGCCTGGAGGGGTGGGATCGGGGGACTAGGAGAAGGGGGAGGCAGGAGGGGGCCTGGGATATCCATATGACTAATATGGGATTATACGTATCTGTGAACAAAACTCTGTAAAAGTAAAAGGTAAAATAAAAATAATTATTACAAAAGAAAAAGAAAAATGAGTAGTGCATAAGTGCTACTCAGAGAATTAAAATAGATTAATTCAATTCAGTGGAGATGATCGGGGTGGCTACCACGGTTTGAGAAGTCAGGGAATGAATCTGATACTTAGAGATGATCTCTGATATTTAACATAGATCTGATTTTTGCGAAGGCCTGAAGATGGGGACAAACTTGCTAAAATCAAGAAATCAAATTCATTCCAGTAATTTGGGCACAAAATATGCAAAGGAGAGAGTGATTCAGGCTGAAGTCTGAACATTTAGCAGGAGTCAGAGCATGTATAAATTTAAAATCCATAAGGATTTTGACAGTGATTCTAAGAAAACAGTAAAGAATTTTAAGTAGGGATTGTCGTGATCTGACTTAACTTTCAGACTATTATTCAGATTATCCTGTGGACAGCAGAAGGAAAAGACATAAAGGAAAGCAGAAAAAAATCATACACAGATGTTTACCATGATCTTGCCAAGAAACCACATTGACTTGAATTAGGATAACAATAATGAGCAGGGTAAAAAGCACATAGAAACATACATGAATCTATATGACTGGCTCATGGGATAGACACAAGAAGTGAGTAAAAGAGTGTAGTCAGGTTAGACTCGTGATTTTTTGTTTAAACTGTAGACTATGATAGCCTTACTGAAATAGGGGGGGGCTTACTTGGAAGGAGGCTTGAAGACTAAAGGTAATAGTTCCCTTTTGGTAAAATTTGAAATATTTAGTACACATCCATGTGGAGATGATATGGACAGTTAGATTATGAGGCTGGAGCTCTGGTGAGAATTTAGGGCTTAAGGCACAGACCTGGGAGTTAGGATCCAAGCTTAATATTCAGATTATGGAGTTATTAGCATATTATTTTTGTGCCTTTGCTGCAGCTCCTTTATTCAGCTAACATGATGTAATTAACATCCAATTTACTTCATTCTAATTTCATATAAAATACTGACTTATTGGTGCCTATGAAAGTTAACGTAATACCAAATTTTGCTAAACTTCTACAATTCAAGTACTTGATATCAAAGCCGGTACACTTCAATTTCATATATTTTTTTCACTATGACATTTTATCAATAGTCATCTGGCAACTAGGCTTTTTCAGATATGAGAAGGAAATAGATAATTCTAAAGTTACCTGTGACAGATACTGTATTGAATTGATTAATGAGTTCATCCTGTTTTTGCAGTTCACTGCAAGCTCTAATTCATCATCATGGATTGCCATTACGTTTACTAAAAGTTCTACAGAAGAATGCTTATAGGTAAGCTCAATGATCGACTCGAGTCCTACAGATATATAATTTGAAATATGATGTCACTGTACTGAGGAAATACCTGATTTAGTTTTAATGTATTCTCAGAATGAGATAATAGGATATCTAACTCTCATTTTCTCATTAGAGTTCCAAATAAATACACACTTTCTCCAAATTCAGAAATAAGAAAATGATCTCCTTCAATATAATTTAAGTTGCTGATTTGCAAGAAAAATGTGACTGGCATTTTAGTTAATCACATTTTGCTCCATATATTATTCATTTAGCAATTACTGTCATCTTCTGCAGGTTCTTGAGGAAGAAATATGGAAAAACAGGTTGGGAGAGAATTAGAAAGGAAGACATATTTGGAAATAGGAAATTTTAAAAAGAGAAAAGGTTGAGAACTTGCAGTAGCACAAAAGGAGAGGGAATTCTCCATGGTGATTTATTTCTGAGGGAATTTTTTGGAGGAATGGGTGGCAAGTATGTCATGTTTGGGAAAGCCAGAGATCAGTTAGGGTTAGGGTAAAGAAGAAAACAACGAGGGTGAAGAACTTTTCTCTAGTGCTTCCTAAAGGCTACATTATGAAATATGCTTATCCATAAAATATCGGAGGTTTAAAGTGTGTTTGGGAGATTTACACAAAATGCATTTCGACATCTAACCTATTAAACTCACTTGCCACTACACACCTGAGTAGTGATCATGAGATTCATCTCTGTCATGAGGGGTAAAATGATTCTTATTTTTGAGACATATACACTGATTGTATTCCTGTATTTGATTTTAAAAAACAAAGATGCTATTTATAAATTAAATGCAGTGTGAAACTCAGTATGTTCATTGTGTTAGCTTTACCATTTTAATTTTTCAAAACCTTGGGATCTTTTCTGTATGTTCCCTGCCAAAGTCTTTATGAGCATTCCCTAATTTTCAAACAAGAGTAATACTCTCAGATACTATGTTGTATGTTGGACAGTTATATTTAGATATAAGGGCTTCTCTGATGGCACAACGGATAAAGGATCTGCCTATAATGCAGGAGACACAGGAAGATCTTTCTGGGTCAAGGAGATCTCCTGGAGAAGGAAAATGGCAACCCATTCCAGGATTCCTGACAGAAAAATCCCACGGATAGAGTAGCCTGGCAGGCTACAATTCAAAGGGTCATAAAGAGTCAGACATGACTGAGCGACTATTCACAAGAACATTTAGGTTTAAAATATTCTCCTATTTTGCGCTCCTGATTATGCTTCTGTTAATGCAGTTTAAAAGGCTATAATCTGAAAAAGTACTTCCTTTTTAAACTTATCTTCCTTTAGAGAAATACGTCTTTTTATTATGGCATCACTCTGTGCATTAGAAGCTAAATCTGTTTGCTTCATGAGAACAAAGGTGCAGATGACAGAGGGGTACAAAAATTAACTGCTACTTTCTTAGCAGTAGCTCTAATGCCATAAAGAAACTCAAACTGTTTAATTTTTTGGCAACTGAATAGACAGTTGCCAGCAAGTGATCCTCATTTTGCCTGACATCCCATTTCTGTCTCTGTTCCTATCACCTACCACTGTGAATTTATAATTGCTAACAAAGCATTGCAGTACATTTGCCAGATTTAAATGGATTTCATGGCACTCTGATACAATTACATGCCCTTTCTTCAAAGGCTAAATGTGTGTCAGCTCCACAATGCACCACATGGCAACAGACTGGCAATATTTGACTGACTGGTCTACTAAGTTCCTGAAGAGTGTCATTCGGCTCTCATATACTTCTGCCTAGACTGGGGGAATTAATTTACAATGAGAAAGAAATAAAGGACTTTCATTCTGCTGATTTAGTTACTGGGAAAGGTCACACAATTCTTCTGAATCCGGTGCAGATTAACCATCATCGCTGGTTTTAGTCAAGTCACACGAACACTCTTATCTCTCTTTGTTTGTAACTTGAAATGCTGGAACTTCAAGGTCCCATTTATAGATAGCAAGGTGCAGATCTGCATTATGAGCATTCCCTAATTTTCAAACAAGAGTAATACTCTCAGATACTATGTTGTATGTTGGACAGTTATATTTAGATATAAGGGCTTCTCTGATGGCACAACGGATAAAGGATCTGCCTATAATGCAGGAGACACAGGAAGATCTTTCTGGGTCAAGGAGATCTCCTGGAGAAGGAAAATGGCAACCCATTCCAGGATTCCTGACAGAAAAATCCCACGGATAGAGTAGCCTGGCAGGCTACAATTCAAAGGGTCATAAAGAGTCAGACATGACTGAGCGACTATTCACAAGAACATTTAGGTTTAAAATATTCTCCTATTTTGCGCTCCTGATTATGCTTCTGTTAATGCAGTTTAAAAGGCTATAATCTGAAAAAGTACTTCCTTTTTAAACTTATCTTCCTTTAGAGAAATACGTCTTTTTATTATGGCATCACTCTGTGCATTAGAAGCTAAATCTGTTTGCTTCATGAGAACAAAGGTGCAGATGACAGAGGGGTACAAAAATTAACTGCTACTTTCTTAGCAGTAGCTCTAATGCCATAAAGAAACTCAAACTGTTTAATTTTTTGGCAACTGAATAGACAGTTGCCAGCAAGTGATCCTCATTTTGCCTGACATCCCATTTCTGTCTCTGTTCCTATCACCTACCACTGTGAATTTATAATTGCTAACAAAGCATTGCAGTACATTTGCCAGATTTAAATGGATTTCATGGCACTCTGATACAATTACATGCCCTTTCTTCAAAGGCTAAATGTGTGTCAGCTCCACAATGCACCACATGGCAACAGACTGGCAATATTTGACTGACTGGTCTACTAAGTTCCTGAAGAGTGTCATTCGGCTCTCATATACTTCTGCCTAGACTGGGGGAATTAATTTACAATGAGAAAGAAATAAAGGACTTTCATTCTGCTGATTTAGTTACTGGGAAAGGTCACACAATTCTTCTGAATCCGGTGCAGATTAACCATCATCGCTGGTTTTAGTCAAGTCACACGAACACTCTTATCTCTCTTTGTTTGTAACTTGAAATGCTGGAACTTCAAGGTCCCATTTATAGATAGCAAGTTCTCTGTTGTTCAGTATTAAAGGTTAAGCAGTCCTGCAAGTCTGTTAAGAGAGGAATCAGTAAAGCAGAGAGCTTAAGCAATTATCTACCATTCATAAGATGTAATACACAAGTTATTACGTTTGGAAACATTTTAGGAGCCGAATGTATCCAGAGAAGCCTATAACAGGCCTGACTCAATTATATATCCATAAATACCTCAGAAGCAGAGCCAAGGATCAGGGCTTGGGACAACAAGTCAAAACTTGTCTCCTGATTTGCTTTTCTCTTAAGCAGTATCAATTTCTTGGTCATTATTTCAGGCTTCATCAGAGCCACAAATTAAAGTGTTATTACTTGCAAACATTACACTCAAGGTGACTTTGATGTTAAACTGTGATTTCTCACACTGATGTCTTTGCCTGTAAAATAAAGGTCAAATTTCTTCATCCATCCATCCACGGGGAAGAAACACAAAACTGAAATAACTGGCAGTTAGCTAGGGACAAGCATCCCTGTTGGAGCCCTGGTCCTGATTGTAGATTACCAGCGGCTTGGAAATATGTACAGAGAAATTCCACCATTTTTCGTTATCTTCAGCTTTGGAAATATGGCTAAAGAGTAAGTCTAGTTAATCACTTCTTTGTATCAGCCATACAAAACAGATGAGTCTTACAAATATAAGTTTAAAAGATCTGTTAACATTTCCACACAAATAGGAAATATCCAAAAGTAAATCATTTGCTATCATTATCGTTCCTCTACTCAGCTTCTTCCTGGTTCATAACCATTAGTTAGGGCTATGGTGATGCATTATGGTAGTTTTAGTCATGCAATTCAACAGACTTCTGAGATCATAAAAGTTCTCCACAAGAGAACAGAGCAAAAGAGGAGAAAAAAAAAATCTTTCTTGATCTAGCTTTTAGACATACCATGCCATGTGATAGTATTCAGCCTAAAATGAATTAGTTACTGGGAAAGGTCACACAATTCTTCTGAATCCGGTGCAGATTAACCATCATCGCTGGTTTTAGTCAAGTCACACGAACACTCTTATCTCTCTTTGTTTGTAACTTGAAATGCTGGAACTTCAAGGTCCCATTTATAGATAGCAAGTTCTCTGTTGTTCAGTATTAAAGGTTAAGCAGTCCTGCAAGTCTGTTAAGAGAGGAATCAGTAAAGCAGAGAGCTTAAGCAATTATCTACCATTCATAAGATGTAATACACAAGTTATTACGTTTGGAAACATTTTAGGAGCCGAATGTATCCAGAGAAGCCTATAACAGGCCTGACTCAATTATATATCCATAAATACCTCAGAAGCAGAGCCAAGGATCAGGGCTTGGGACAACAAGTCAAAACTTGTCTCCTGATTTGCTTTTCTCTTAAGCAGTATCAATTTCTTGGTCATTATTTCAGGCTTCATCAGAGCCACAAATTAAAGTGTTATTACTTGCAAACATTACACTCAAGGTGACTTTGATGTTAAACTGTGATTTCTCACACTGATGTCTTTGCCTGTAAAATAAAGGTCAAATTTCTTCATCCATCCATCCACGGGGAAGAAACACAAAACTGAAATAACTGGCAGTTAGCTAGGGACAAGCATCCCTGTTGGAGCCCTGGTCCTGATTGTAGATTACCAGCGGCTTGGAAATATGTACAGAGAAATTCCACCATTTTTCGTTATCTTCAGCTTTGGAAATATGGCTAAAGAGTAAGTCTAGTTAATCACTTCTTTGTATCAGCCATACAAAACAGATGAGTCTTACAAATATAAGTTTAAAAGATCTGTTAACATTTCCACACAAATAGGAAATATCCAAAAGTAAATCATTTGCTATCATTATCGTTCCTCTACTCAGCTTCTTCCTGGTTCATAACCATTAGTTAGGGCTATGGTGATGCATTATGGTAGTTTTAGTCATGCAATTCAACAGACTTCTGAGATCATAAAAGTTCTCCACAAGAGAACAGAGCAAAAGAGGAGAAAAAAAAAAAAAAATCTTTCTTGATCTAGCTTTTAGACATACCATGCCATGTGATAGTATTCAGCCATTTATTGAATTGCACTCTTGCTAGAGAAATTTAGAATTTAGATTATTACTATTTCTTAACTTACTTGACAGTTAAAATCAGTAGGAGTATAAGAATGGAAATTACTATGGTTCTGCAGCCACTGCTTATAAAGTTACTTTGTGTAATCTGTTACCTTTGTTTTTCTCATTTCTTGATGTGCTATTAGGCAGATCTCACAGTCTTTTTCTTTTTCTAGTCCTGATAATGTCTACGTAAAGGAAAAGTCCATTTCAGCACTTGCTCTATCAAAAGACTCAAGCTAGAATAAATCAAAACTTTGTTTTTACATCCAGCCAATTCAATTTGAAGTTTCTTCACTGACCTATCTTCCCACTCCAACTCAAGTCAGACCCATGCCTAGTGATTTCATATTTCAGAACACTGAAGCAGTCAAATAATCCATTGGTAAGTAATACACTATAAAATCATTCACTTAAGTTGACAAGGGAAAGTTTTTCTATATACACTGAGTTGTACTAAAATCTAGTATACATCACTTTATCACTAGTAAATTTTGGAAAGTACACATTAATGGTATAGGGACTGTTTTTAACATTAAATATTTAATTTTGTATAAATAAAATATGGGGTTTGCTGGTGGCTTAGATGTAATGGGTTTGATTCCTATGTTTGGAAGTTATAACAGTCAAAATATACAAACAATAAATGGGATACAATCAGATACCTATATCTCCATTCCACCATCCATTTAATTCCAATCTATAGTCACTTTTCCAAAACTGATGGCTATAAACAGGACTTTCTCATCCTTTAAAAAATGTGTGTATATATGAAATATATATTTTATATAAATTTTATCCATGTAAATATGACAATATAAACATGGCTTTATATCTTATTTTTTTCTCTTACACTTTTTCCATTTCAGTGCCTTCAGATATCGTTCATTCTTGTTGATAGCTGTGTAATATTCCATGATGGGCTTCCCTGTTGGCTCAGTAGTAAAGAATCTGCCTGCAACACAGGAGACTTAGGAGAAGCAGACGCAATCCCTAGGTCAGGCATATCCCCTGCAGAAGCAAATGGCTAACCATTCCAGTATTCTTGCCTGGAAAATTCCACACTTGAGCCTGGTGGGCTACAGTCTATAGAGGGTCACAAAGACTTAGACATGACTGAGCAACTGAACACACACACACAACACACACACACATATTCTATAATTATTGATTAAATAGGGTTTTTGTCTATTCCAAAGTTTTTTAAGTTAATTTTTTGAGCAGTTTTAGGTTTCCAGAAAAAATAAGCAGAAAACACAGAGTGTCCACGTAACACATCCTCTCCCTCAAGTTTCCCAAGTCCATATCTTGCATTTGTGTGAAACATATGTTGCAATTCACAGGCCAAAACTGATACAGGATTATCAACTAAAGGACATAGCTTACATTAGGGCTCACTCTTTGTGTTGTACATTGTATGGGTTAAATGTATAATGACATATGTTCACCATCACAGTATCTTACAGAATAGTTCCACTGCCCTAAAAATCTCCTATGTTCCTACTATTGGTTTCTCCTTCTCTCCCACTAAACTCCTGACAACTACTATCTTCATAACTTTGCCTTTTCCAGAATGTCATATAGCTGGAATTATACAATATACAGCCATTTTAGATTGCCTTCTCTCACTTACAAATATGCATTTAAAGTTCTCCTATGTCCTTTCATGGGTTGATTGCTCATTTCATTAGAGAATAATATTACATTGTTGGAAAACACTAATATTTATTTATCAACTCACCTACTGAAGGACACCAGTCTTCCAGAGTTCCACTGGAGTGGTGTCCGATAAAACAGAAATATACAAACAATAAATGGGATACAATCAGATACCTATATCTCCATTCCACCATCCATTTAATTCCAATCTATAGTCACTTTTCCAAAACTGATGGCTATAAACAGGACTTTCTCATCCTTTAAAAAATGTGTGTATATATGAAATATATATTTTATATAAATTTTATCCATGTAAATATGACAATATAAACATGGCTTTATATCTTATTTTTTTCTCTTACACTTTTTCCATTTCAGTGCCTTCAGATATCGTTCATTCTTGTTGATAGCTGTGTAATATTCCATGATGGGCTTCCCTGTTGGCTCAGTAGTAAAGAATCTGCCTGCAACACAGGAGACTTAGGAGAAGCAGACGCAATCCCTAGGTCAGGCATATCCCCTGCAGAAGCAAATGGCTAACCATTCCAGTATTCTTGCCTGGAAAATTCCACACTTGAGCCTGGTGGGCTACAGTCTATAGAGGGTCACAAAGACTTAGACATGACTGAGCAACTGAACACACACACACAAACACACACACACATATTCTATAATTATTGATTAAATAGGGTTTTTGTCTATTCCAAAGTTTTTTAAGTTAATTTTTTGAGCAGTTTTAGGTTTCCAGAAAAAATAAGCAGAAAACACAGAGTGTCCACGTAACACATCCTCTCCCTCAAGTTTCCCAAGTCCATATCTTGCATTTGTGTGAAACATATGTTGCAATTCACAGGCCAAAACTGATACAGGATTATCAACTAAAGGACATAGCTTACATTAGGGCTCACTCTTTGTGTTGTACATTGTATGGGTTAAATGTATAATGACATATGTTCACCATCACAGTATCTTACAGAATAGTTCCACTGCCCTAAAAATCTCCTATGTTCCTACTATTGGTTTCTCCTTCTCTCCCACTAAACTCCTGACAACTACTATCTTCATAACTTTGCCTTTTCCAGAATGTCATATAGCTGGAATTATACAATATACAGCCATTTTAGATTGCCTTCTCTCACTTACAAATATGCATTTAAAGTTCTCCTATGTCCTTTCATGGGTTGATTGCTCATTTCATTAGAGAATAATATTACATTGTTGGAAAACACTAATATTTATTTATCAACTCACCTACTGAAGGACACCAGTCTTCCAGAGTGGCAGTACCATTCTGCATTCCCACCAGCAGCAAATTATAGAGTTCTGGTTGTCCAGATTCTCACCAATATTTAGAGGTGTCACTGTTCTGGATTTTTGCCAGGAACCTCATTCAAGATGATGGGCATGTAAATGTAGATCCTTTTGAAGTCTTTTTAAGGAGGATGCTAAAATTTGCCAGTGTTTGCCAGAAAAAATGTTTTTATTCAGCCCTTAGTTTAATCTGTTTTATACTTCCAGGTTGACAGTTATTTTCTTTCCAAAATTTGAAGATTTTATTTTGCATAACAAATATGTCATCTTTTTGAACTTGTTCCAACAAACATACCTATTTTGTAAATTACTGCCCACAGACCCACATGTAGATCCTTTGGAAGTTACGCATTATCAAGACTTTGGGGTTTTTTGGCAAAGATTGTTTGGTCTCCCAAATCCCCAACAGTTGAACTAATGTGTCTTTGTAATAGGTTGACCATATATGGAATTGCAGCTGTATGACCATTTCCAGTCTAGAAAAAAAGGAAATTTGAAATGGTTCAATCTAATATATTATCTACCTTTTCCTTTTCCCTCCTTCAGAAATCAACTCTTTTACATTAATCATACTCATTTTCAGTCTGAGATATATTTAAAATATTTCCTTTAATTTCTTCTAAATATATCCTTTCCACATTCTATTATCCCCTTCTAGATCTAAAGTCAGATGAGACCTAGAACTTCTTTCTTTCATCTTTATGTATTTTAACACTTCTTTTTTTAACACTTTGTCTCATTGTTTTACATTTTGTTTACTTGCTTTATATCTATCTCAATTTATGAATCCCCCCTTTGGCTTTGTATAACTTACTTCATCCTCTAAGGATATTTCTGCTCTAGTTAATTTTTTTAAAGGGACCTTTTCCATCCTTAGACAAAACTACTTGATAATGTTTTTTATAATCTATTTCTAACTCATAATTTCAATAGCCCTTTTATTTTTTTACTGTATATATATGTATATATATTTCTTTTTTATATTCTGCTTTGATTTTTTTTTTATTTTACTGTTACAGAGTTTTGTTCTTTACAAATATGTATGATCCCAGAGTTGTTGCTCCGACGATTTTGATATCTGAATGTTTTGCCGTAAGATTTTTTTTTTGGCTGGCTCTTTTTATGGTCTTTTTTTACTAATGACATTTGGCCAAAAGTGCAATGTAACTTTAAAGTGATTCTTTGAGATCTATTTTAAAAATGACTTCTCCAAAGAATATTTGCATTTTCTTCTTCCAGGCATTTCAGGTAACTGCCAACCTGGAACCATGTTAAAACAAATTTCAGTTTGAGGTTTCTCAAGACATCCCTACTTTGTCAGTTCAGCCACTAGCTCTAACGTATGTGGGTCAAGGGAAATATTGTAGAGATTTTAGTCGCTTTGAAGTTACACATTATTAGATTCTTTTTTCACCCTTGTAGCCAGAGATAAGCGAGCAAGAGAAAGAATAGAAGACAATTTAAAATAATCGAAAAGTAGAACAGAATTATGTAATTCATGCAGGTATTTTTTAAGGATTTTTTTCCAATTTTGAATGAATGAGATGAGGAAAGCATTGAAATATTTGGGAGGCAGGGATAACATGATCAGTCCTTAATTTTCAAATCCTACATTGTAAAGAATAAATTTATATAAGAGCAGTGGTGAAAGTGGAATTACTATTAGAATTTTGCAAAAATCTCTGTAAGGAATAACATTGAATTTACACCAAGTGTTAGAAGCACAGTCAAAGGATGGAAATGGTCAGAATCTGTATATATTCTAAGTGTAGATGTTACAGACATTTGCTTTTGGACTGCACATAGGATGTGATCAACTTTGTGACATCAAGAACGATCCCAAGGTTTTAGGCTTGATTATGATGAACACATTTGCCATTAACTGAGACACAAAGTTGTAAGACAAACAGATTTGGAGAAGTCAGGAAAAGATTTTTAGGCATATTCACGAGTTGCATACTAGAGAGATACATGCAATGGAAAATTCAGAGTTCAAGAGGGAAGTCTAAACTGGAGATAAAAATTTGAGTATCATTAAAATAGAAACATTTGTAGTGATGAGTCTAGATTAAATACTCATGACATGAAAGAATCTATGTTGTAACATCAGAGAAACAAGAGCTGATTGCAGAGAAAACAGCAAAGAATCTTCAAAAAATGTGGAAGATGACTCAGGAGAAAAACATCAAGAAAACAATGAAGAAAATATTCTAATGTATAGCAAATGATCATCAATATCATTAGGTAAATAAAACAAAAATAAACAATTTGCATTTGATAAGAGGGAACTCACTGGTCTATTTAAGAATTGTAGGAGTAACAGCATAAAAGATGTATGTTCAAAATCAAATTAAGTGAGAGTAATAGTAAATAGTAGACACATATTAACAACTCTTTCAGGTGGATAGCCATAAAAGAGAGTAGAAAAATCGGATAGCAGCTCTAAGGAATGTGGATCAAGAGAGGATTTTTTTTTTTTGGTAAGAAATACTGTAGCAGCTTCTTTTTATGCTAGTGAGAATAACCATGAGAAAATAGGAGAAGAAAATAAGGCAGAAATAAAAGAAAATGAACGAAAAGCAGCATCAAGAATCAAGTTGAGATGAGTAGCCTTGAAATTAAAATGAGACCATTCAGCAGAATTGTGCTGTTTCCTCCAGCAACTTTCAGCTGCTCAGGCACAAGTTCAGCAAAGGCAATGAGTTAGTTTAGTCAGCATAATTACTGAGCACACAAACTGAATAAAACACAGGGAGAATAAGTTGAAGGAGTGACTTTAAGGGTGTACAATAGGGCCTAAATTGGGTGAGGAGGGAGTGGTGGTATGAGGTTTGTGAGGGATAATGTACAATCAGTGATGAAGTGTGTTGTAGACACAAGTCATTTCTCTAAGCACTGACAAAGAATTGCTGGAAACATGCTACTGTAAGCTGTCAATGACCTAGAAAAATAGCAGGTGATGCATGGGACTGGAATGCTTCAAGTTATGATTATGGAAAAGAGAGATAATTACTAGCATTCGCTTGGGAATAAGTTTAAGAGGTAGGTTTTAGTATAAGATCATCACTGAAAAGGAAGTGAAGAGAGACAAGAGGGATCTTGAAAAGTGAAAAAAGTGTTAGTCACTCAGTCCTGTCTCACTCTGCGACCCCATAGACTGTAACCCACCAGGATCCTCTGTCCAGGAAATTCTCCAGGCAAGAATACTAGACTGGCCTGCAGAAGGAAATGGCAACCCACTCCAGTATTCTTTCCTGGAAAATTCTGTGGACAGAGGAGCCTGACGGGCTACAGTTCATGGGATCGCAAAAGAGTTGGACATGACTGAAATCACACACATACATGTAGTTCATTTACAGTATTGTGTTAGTTTTAGGTCTATAGCATAGTTATTTAGTTAGTTTTTCAGATTATATTTCATTATAGGTTTGTACAGCATGCTGAGTGTAGTTCTCCATGCTGTATAGTAAATCCTTGTCTCTTATCTAAAATAAAAAAAAAAGAAAAAAAGGAATACTAGATTGGCTTGCCATGCCCTTCTCCAGATATTCTTCCAGACGCAGAGGTCAAACCCAGGTTTCCAACATTTCAGGCAGAATCTTTACCATCTTAGTCACTAGGGAAGCCTAAGAGGGACATTATGTGGATATTAAAATGATCAGAATTTATGATAGAATCTAAGCTAAAACTTGAAAGGATCGAAAGAAGTGACCTAGTGCTTTGTAGGTGACTGCAAGAAGGAAGAGATATGGGGGGGTGGGGGGTGGCATCTTAACTGATTTACAGAAACTGAAAAGTCAGAGAAACTCTTATTGCATCATTAGTAAGTATTATAGTTTGTTCTGCATATTTTAACATCTCTGAAGTTAGGATTTTTCTAACAAGTTAATCTGGCAATCACTATCAGACAGCAGTTCTAACCTAATCTTCATTAGCTTCTTTCAAAATGGCTAAAACTTGGCTCTTTCTCATGATTGCATGAAGAGACCACTGCAGGTTCTTCATGTTTTACTCAACAAAATAGTTAGGTAGCAGTTGAAGGAATATGGTTCCTGGCTGTTGCTAGAAAACCAATTAATGCTTTATAGTGATAGTGTTTGAAAACCCATTTCTTGTAAGCTGTCAATGACCTAGAAAAATAGCAGGTGATGCATGGGACTGGAATGCTTCAAGTTATGATTATGGAAAGAGAGATAATTACTAGCATTCGCTTGGGAATAAGTTTAAGAGGTAGGTTTTAGTATAAGATCATCACTGAAAAGGAAGTGAAGAGAGACAAGAGGGATCTTGAAAAGTGAAAAAAGTGTTAGTCACTCAGTCCTGTCTCACTCTGCGACCCCATAGACTGTAACCCACCAGGATCCTCTGTCCAGGAAATTCTCCAGGCAAGAATACTAGACTGGCCTGCAGAAGGAAATGGCAACCCACTCCAGTATTCTTTCCTGGAAAATTCTGTGGACAGAGGAGCCTGACGGGCTACAGTTCATGGGATCGCAAAAGAGTTGGACATGACTGAAATCACACACATACATGTAGTTCATTTACAGTATTGTGTTAGTTTTAGGTCTATAGCATAGTTATTTAGTTAGTTTTTCAGATTATATTTCATTATAGGTTTGTACAGCATGCTGAGTGTAGTTCTCCATGCTGTATAGTAAATCCTTGTCTCTTATCTAAAATAAAAAAGGAAAAAAAGGAATACTAGATTGGCTTGCCATGCCCTTCTCCAGATATTCTTCCAGACGCAGAGGTCAAACCCAGGTTTCCAACATTTCAGGCAGAATCTTTACCATCTTAGTCACTAGGGAAGCCTAAGAGGGACATTATGTGGATATTAAAATGATCAGAATTTATGATAGAATCTAAGCTAAAACTTGAAAGGATCGAAAGAAGTGACCTAGTGCTTTGTAGGTGACTGCAAGAAGGAAGAGATATGGGGGGGTGGGGGGTGGCATCTTAACTGATTTACAGAAACTGAAAAGTCAGAGAAACTCTTATTGCATCATTAGTAAGTATTATAGTTTGTTCTGCATATTTTAACATCTCTGAAGTTAGGATTTTTCTAACAAGTTAATCTGGCAATCACTATCAGACAGCAGTTCTAACCTAATCTTCATTAGCTTCTTTCAAAATGGCTAAAACTTGGCTCTTTCTCATGATTGCATGAAGAGACCACTGCAGGTTCTTCATGTTTTACTCAACAAAATAGTTAGGTAGCAGTTGAAGGAATATGGTTCCTGGCTGTTGCTAGAAAACCAATTAATGCTTTATAGTGAGAACAAGAACATCTCATTACCAACATTTCAGAATGTGTGTCAATACTTAAAAACAAAATGTATCAGGAAACAGTGGATTACTGTTCCGAGAAACGCTGCATCACAGTTGTGCTCTAGCAATGAGATAGAACCCCATTGCTACTGAGGGCACACAGCATGATGTTCTGTGAAAAAACCTGGACTTACTTTTATGAGTGAGAAAGTGAACTAAAGATCAGATTCTCAATGGGAAAAGTTTTAACAATATCTTAAATAATGATTTTACTTGTATTTTGGTTTCTGTGCTTACATGATAATGATATATGATAAAAAATGACATTATGTAGTAAGTATATAATCATTCTCTTAATATTAATAACATAAAAACTAGAACATAAAGTTTAAATTTATATCATAGCATAATGAGAAGTCTTTTCCTTCTTGATGGTACATAAAATAATGTTGTATCTTCCAATTCATGACATCTTAGATATGATAAAACACAGTAGCATATTTTCATATATATTGCAATATTTTTAGTTTGTCATTTTTAGTATTTGTTGTCATTCACTCTGACTTCTTCAATGACTTTATATATATATATATACACACACACACACACATATACACATGTATATATATACATACACATATCTGAAGTTGTAAACACAGAAAAATGAAAAAAAAATGATATGTTCCAATGTCTTGGGCCGACTCTGGAAACTCTTAAGAATATACTGGGTCTTAGGGTATAGAGCAATCCTCAAACCCCAGATAAGCTCTTGAGACCTAGAATCCGTCCTCTAGAACAGTGGGTGAGAGGCGTAAAGGAAGTAGCATGAAGGCCTGTACTATCATAAGTGAAGAAAATAGCTATAGTCATTGCTCTGTGAGAAAAGGGGATCCTTCAGGGGTGCTGTGTGATGGTTGGGAGGGGAGGGAAGGGGGGGATATACATGTGACTAATCTGAGAACATGCATGTCTGTGAACAACAAAACTCTGTAAAAGTTAAAAGTAAAATAAAGGTTTAAAAAAAAAAAAAAAAGAAAGTGATGTTAGCTCAGATAGGGCCAAACAGTGGATGAATATGATGATACCTAAAGGGGACATATATACTAAAGGAAAAAAGTTTGTCTCTAAGAGAAATTACAGCCAGGAGAGCCAAAGCTCGTCCTCCAGCGATTAGGAATTTGTAGCTCACCGCCAGCCGCTTGGGCAGAGTTCTACCTGCAAGCGAAGCTTGAAAGCTGCTAGTAAATAAGAAAAGCCCTAATGGCAACATTCCAACCTTATCTGCTTGCTTTCCTAAGAACAAGTTAGCTTAATTCTTGACCTGAGTAACCTGCTCTGGTCTAGCTCAAGTTGTAAGCTCGCATAGAAGCCAGGAGCAGCGTTTTTCCTTTAATTTCTTAGGATTGTAAGTAAAAGCAGAAGTAAAGTATATGCAGCTGTATCTGAGGTTTTTCCTTTAAAAGGGGGAGAGTAAATTGGATGGAAGCTCACTCACAAAACGTAGTTGCATCTGAGGTGGGGTTGAAGTTCTCCAGCTCTGAGGTAAGATCTTTCTCTTCGCATTTTCCCCATACAAATAATGTTGTATCTTCCAATTCATGACATCTTAGATATGATAAAACACAGTAGCATATTTTCATATATATTGCAATATTTTTAGTTTGTCATTTTTAGTATTTGTTGTCATTCACTCTGACTTCTTCAATGACTTTATATATATATATATACACACACACACACACATATACACATGTATATATATACATACACATATCTGAAGTTGTAAACACAGAAAAATGAAAAAAAAATGATATGTTCCAATGTCTTGGGCCGACTCTGGAAACTCTTAAGAATATACTGGGTCTTAGGGTATAGAGCAATCCTCAAACCCCAGATAAGCTCTTGAGACCTAGAATCCGTCCTCTAGAACAGTGGGTGAGAGGCGTAAAGGAAGTAGCATGAAGGCCTGTACTATCATAAGTGAAGAAAATAGCTATAGTCATTGCTCTGTGAGAAAAGGGGATCCTTCAGGGGTGCTGTGTGATGGTTGGGAGGGGAGGGAAGGGGGGGATATACATGTGACTAATCTGAGAACATGCATGTCTGTGAACAACAAAACTCTGTAAAAGTTAAAAGTAAAATAAAGGTTTAAAAAAAAAAAAAAAAGAAAGTGATGTTAGCTCAGATAGGGCCAAACAGTGGATGAATATGATGATACCTAAAGGGGACATATATACTAAAGGAAAAAAGTTTGTCTCTAAGAGAAATTACAGCCAGGAGAGCCAAAGCTCGTCCTCCAGCGATTAGGAATTTGTAGCTCACCGCCAGCCGCTTGGGCAGAGTTCTACCTGCAAGCGAAGCTTGAAAGCTGCTAGTAAATAAGAAAAGCCCTAATGGCAACATTCCAACCTTATCTGCTTGCTTTCCTAAGAACAAGTTAGCTTAATTCTTGACCTGAGTAACCTGCTCTGGTCTAGCTCAAGTTGTAAGCTCGCATAGAAGCCAGGAGCAGCGTTTTTCCTTTAATTTCTTAGGATTGTAAGTAAAAGCAGAAGTAAAGTATATGCAGCTGTATCTGAGGTTTTTCCTTTAAAAGGGGGAGAGTAAATTGGATGGAAGCTCACTCACAAAACGTAGTTGCATCTGAGGTGGGGTTGAAGTTCTCCAGCTCTGAGGTAAGATCTTTCTCTTCGCATTTTGACTGAGTTCTGATTAATTCTGATTATTCGTGCTTGCCTAATAAACCCACTCTTGGTTTAACAATACTTGAGACTACGATACTTTATTGTCGAGGTCCGAGGCTCACACCCTTAGGGGACCATGCCGTGTTCGCAAAAACGTCTCTGAGCTTTCAATATAGTTTCTCTTAGTGAGAGCTAGTGAGAATAGTAATCAGAGTAAACTCCGACGCGGCCCCCGCGACACCAATGCAGATCATATTTTTGACAAATGGCACCAGTGGTCCACAAAGGTCCAGGGATCACAGAAGCATCCCTGGATCAGCACTGACCACCATCACTTAGTCACTTATTAGAAATGCAAATTCCTAGCCTCTACCTCATATCTATTGAATCTGAAAACCAGAGTGGGAGCCAGTCATCTGTAATTTAACAAACCTCCCAAGGAATTCTGATGAATTCTAAAACGTAAGAACACTGGCTGAGACTATCAGGTTTAATCAAGTCTTCTTGCCTCCTACTTTTAGCCTTTTTCTAATAGGGTCAAGTTGGCTCACCTTTCTGGCCACTTACTCTCCTGGTAATTGATAAAGGAAGAGGAAGTAGATAGGGGAAAAATCTCAAATGCATATCACGTTTCAATGCAGGGCTTTGTCTCACCAGATTAATGCAATAGAGTCTGATTGATCAAGTAGCAACAATCCTCTTCTTAGAGGGAGGCAATAGTAAGGGTAAAGGATGGAGGAGGCAGAGTGGTACTATC
This sequence comes from Tragulus kanchil, assembly GCA_022376925.1. NCBI lineage: Eukaryota > Metazoa > Chordata > Mammalia > Artiodactyla > Tragulidae > Tragulus > Tragulus kanchil. The sequence goes on from JAIOJX010000004.1 coordinate 218,916,771, forward strand.
AATACAAGTGTCACAAAGTTGGAGTGCCTTCTGGCAGAGAGCTTTAACAGTGGAGGTCAATGGTAAATCCTGAACAGCAATCTTGGTCCTTGAGAAAGCAAGCAAAAATTTTCAGACTACTACTTCAGGCTTAAGGGCAAAGCAATATTAAATAAAGCACATATATACTCTCAGAGGGAGAATGGGTTGTTTCTGCAAGGTGAAACCAGCCTTCCCAAACAGGCTTAAGGGTGTTTAGAAGGAGTTGTTCTGTGAGGAGAAAGGTGTGATCACGGATGAGTGACAAGAGATAGCTAGTAGATTGACTGTCTTGTGTTCTGTAACAAGTTCATTATTGCCTACCCTTGATCCCCTAAGAAAAATTCACCCAGAAGAGGGCAGAAGCACATGCACATTTTATTATAATTTTGACTGAGTTCTGATTACTGATTATTCGTGCTTGACTAATAAACCCACTCTTGGTTTAACAATACTTGAGACTACGATACTTTATTGTCGAGGTCCGAGGCTCACACCCTTAGGGGACCATGCCGTGTTCGCAAAAACGTCTCTGAGCTTTCAATATAGTTTCTCTTAGTGAGAGCTAGTGAGAATAGTAATCAGAGTAAACTCCGACGCGGCCCCCGCGACACCAATGCAGATCATATTTTTGACAAATGGCACCAGTGGTCCACAAAGGTCCAGGGATCACAGAAGCATCCCTGGATCAGCACTGACCACCATCACTTAGTCACTTATTAGAAATGCAAATTCCTAGCCTCTACCTCATATCTATTGAATCTGAAAACCAGAGTGGGAGCCAGTCATCTGTAATTTAACAAACCTCCCAAGGAATTCTGATGAATTCTAAAACGTAAGAACACTGGCTGAGACTATCAGGTTTAATCAAGTCTTCTTGCCTCCTACTTTTAGCCTTTTTCTAATAGGGTCAAGTTGGCTCACCTTTCTGGCCACTTACTCTCCTGGTAATTGATAAAGGAAGAGGAAGTAGATAGGGAAAAGTCTCAAATGCATATCACGTTTCAATGCAGGGCTTTGTCTCACCAGATTAATGCAATAGAGTCTGATTGATCAAGTAGCAACAATCCTCTTCTTAGAGGGAGGCAATAGTAAGGGTAAAGGATGGAGGAGGCAGAGTGGTACTATCAATACAAGTGTCACAAAGTTGGAGTGCCTTCTGGCAGAGAGCTTTAACAGTGGAGGTCAATGGTAAATCCTGAACAGCAATCTTGGTCCTTGAGAAAGCAAGCAAAAATTTTCAGACTACTACTTCAGGCTTAAGGGCAAAGCAATATTAAATAAAGCACATATATACTCTCAGAGGGAGAATGGGTTGTTTCTGCAAGGTGAAACCAGCCTTCCCAAACAGGCTTAAGGGTGTTTAGAAGGAGTTGTTCTGTGAGGAGAAAGGTGTGATCACGGATGAGTGACAAGAGATAGCTAGTAGATTGACTGTCTTGTGTTCTGTAACAAGTTCATTATTGCCTACCCTTGATCCCCTAAGAAAAATTCACCCAGAAGAGGGCAGAAGCACATGCACATTTTATTATAACGTTGGTATAATGAGTTTAATTTACTAGAGGCTATATGCCTGTCTAGTCTTGTCATGCACTGCCCGGGAGAGTCCTCCTGTGTCACTGTGCTCCCTCTTTATCAGGATAAGTTGCCCACAGCTGACCATAGATTCGCCTATTCTGGTGGGGTCAAAGGAGGGTCTCCAGATGGCTGGGGGCTAACTGTACTATGCTCCTCTTGTTTTTAGTCACCATCTAGTGTCAGCATTCTGAGTAATTGGAGCTGACTTTTATGTGTACTTTGTTTCTCTCCATTCTTGTGCCTCTACCTCTTTGCTGCTAATGTCCCAGGAGGGTCTCCAGATGGTTGGATGGTTGGGGCTTAGCTTGATTATTCCTCTCTTTTTTTTTCCACTTGTCATCTCCTTGATGCTAATGTGTAACTTGTCTAAAAGAGGCTAGGGCCAGAAAAGTCACATCCTCTAATAATAGTGCATTTTGAGGCTAACCATTTTTTAAAAACTTGCTTGATTTATGTGTTTTACCTGATCCCCCATAATCCTCATGACAAACCTGCAAAGGAAGTAATATTATTGTCTTCAATTTAATGGAAAATACTCGAAGCTTAGGAGAAAATTACTCTTACTATGTACAGGTGAATATGAGTATAATTTCATATCTACAACTGCCCTGCAAGGAAAAATGTAACTCATACTGTGAATAATTGTCTCTGGTGACACTGAAAAATTATCCACAGTCTTTATTCTCTTTGTTTCCCTTTTAATTCCTCTCTAGTGTTTTAGTCAAGCTGTTGATAAATGGATAACTTTTTGTGTGTTATATTAAGACTAACTACACCTCCATGTATATTCATTGAACTAATTTTGTTGCAAGCAATGGGAAACAACTGTCTAACTTAGCTAAAAAGAAATCTGTGTCTCATGCCATCAAAGAGGTGGCTTAACAACCAGGTTCACAAAAGGCAGCCAGTCTCAGCATTCTGAGTAACCGGACCTGACTTTTATATGTACTTTGTTTCTCTCCATTCTTGTGTCTCTACCTCTTTTTTCCTTCACTGAGAGCCTCTCCTAGGTCAAACACAGAGGGAAGGAGAAATCCACACGAGGGAAACCAGGATGTCATCAGAAAGAAGAGCAATGCATGCTAGAGATCATGCAGACAACAAATAGCTACAGTCCTTAGGATGACAAAAAATCGGACACAACTGAAGCAACTGAGCACACACGTACACAGTATTTATCATAATCACCCTCATGTTTGTGCAGCTATAACTCCGGTACTTATTTCTGGGTTTATAAGAGTAGAAGAGCTAATTGTGTATTCTTTCCTTCTTTCAGTAAATGTTTTTCTGCATGCCCTTGGTGAGAAAGATGAGCAGCTTCAGCTATAAAAGGAAACAAAACCTCAGTGCTCTCAGGACCTTGAAGTCTAATTTGCAATGACGATGCATCATTGCATTAAATTGGTAGCTAAAGAGTATAATCAGTGCTCCAAGAGAAGTTTTCACAGTATTAATCAGAGGATCTAAGTGATAGGAAGCCTGCTGAGAGAGGGTCTTTTAGGAATGGGCTCTCTGGGTAAGAGAGAGTTAACAGAACTTAACTTTTTTCAATTTAATGCTATTTCCCAGTGATTGACTGTAAGTGAGATATGAAGCCAGGGGAGAATGTGACTCTCTAATTTCTCAAAACTTCTTCCCTTCCATTCTCACCTGGAATTGTGGTCTGGTGCCACAATCAATGGAGCAAGATAAGTGAGATTCAGTATCACTATGAATCTAAGACACTGTGGCTTACTTTTTAAAAAATCGTTCCTATCAATTTAGATATCTCTTCATTATAATTTATCATGTTTCTCCCATTCATAGCTTTCTTCCCTCTTTCAAAACATCTTATAGTTGCTCTTGTAATACACATTTAGTGGAGACCAATAGGTAATAAGTACAGTGTGTTATATTAAGACTAACTACACCTCCATGTATATTCATTGAACTAATTTTGTTGCAAGCAATGGGAAACAACTGTCTAACTTAGCTAAAAAGAAATCTGTGTCTCATGCCATCAAAGAGGTGGCTTAACAACCAGGTTCACAAAAGGCAGCCAGTCTCAGCATTCTGAGTAACCGGACCTGACTTTTATATGTACTTTGTTTCTCTCCATTCTTGTGTCTCTACCTCTTTTTTCCTTCACTGAGAGCCTCTCCTAGGTCAAACACAGAGGGAAGGAGAAATCCACACGAGGGAAACCAGGATGTCATCAGAAAGAAGAGCAATGCATGCTAGAGATCATGCAGACAACAAATAGCTACAGTCCTTAGGATGACAAAAAATCGGACACAACTGAAGCAACTGAGCACACACGTACACAGTATTTATCATAATCACCCTCATGTTTGTGCAGCTATAACTCCGGTACTTATTTCTGGGTTTATAAGAGTAGAAGAGCTAATTGTGTATTCTTTCCTTCTTTCAGTAAATGTTTTTCTGCATGCCCTTGGTGAGAAAGATGAGCAGCTTCAGCTATAAAAGGAAACAAAACCTCAGTGCTCTCAGGACCTTGAAGTCTAATTTGCAATGACGATGCATCATTGCATTAAATTGGTAGCTAAAGAGTATAATCAGTGCTCCAAGAGAAGTTTTCACAGTATTAATCAGAGGATCTAAGTGATAGGAAGCCTGCTGAGAGAGGGTCTTTTAGGAATGGGCTCTCTGGGTAAGAGAGAGTTAACAGAACTTAACTTTTTTCAATTTAATGCTATTTCCCAGTGATTGACTGTAAGTGAGATATGAAGCCAGGGGAGAATGTGACTCTCTAATTTCTCAAAACTTCTTCCCTTCCATTCTCACCTGGAATTGTGGTCTGGTGCCACAATCAATGGAGCAAGATAAGTGAGATTCAGTATCACTATGAATCTAAGACACTGTGGCTTACTTTTTAAAAAATCGTTCCTATCAATTTAGATATCTCTTCATTATAATTTATCATGTTTCTCCCATTCATAGCTTTCTTCCCTCTTTCAAAACATCTTATAGTTGCTCTTGTAATACACATTTAGTGGAGACCAATAGGTAAAAAGTACAAAGAGTGTTTCAATTTCTTTAGAGTGTTCTCGGCCCATTGAAAGCTGACAGTCTTTTCTGTATTGTAATGTCCCTTTGGCCCCAGTTCTGTAGCTGCAGTCAAAAATGTTTTAATATGATGAAATGCACTGGTTACCAGAAAGCTTATTGCTTGGAGGGTTTGTCATTCTTGAAGCCTACGGGGAAGTCAGGCCTTTCCTAGCAGAGTGATGAAATTTCTTATGGGAAATAAGTAGGTTGTTCTATCTAAGTGAGAGCATAAACCAGAGGACAGAAGAGAAAGAATGAGAGAGAGAAGGAGAATCGTAAATATGCATACAGTGCAGGAGTATCAGCCAAAACTGATACACTACTGATCGAATTAAAAAGGGCCACCAGTAATGAAATAAGACTTGAGTCAAGCACCATCATTTTTCTCCCATGACAGAATTCCTTAAATGAATGGTAAGGTTTTGAAGCAAATGTAATTTTTAGGTCCAGCCAATAAGGATGGGAATGTAAAGTGACTCATTAAATTCAATAAGCCTATTGTTAAATTGAAGGAGGGAATGAACAAACTCCTTTTCCTAAGAAATATACGGGAACTTAAGAGTTCATCCTGTAAGAGAACTTTCCCTGTGACCATGGTGAACTTTGAGCTATGCCCCAAACCATGTAACCTTTGGACAGAAGCCATAGTCCTAAAGATAAAGAACTAATAGCCCACTAGATCAGTATATGATATGAAAGCAGGTCTGGTATCTAAGCCACAGGTTACCTCCGTATTTGAGCCTCCTGGGGCTAGGGAAAACACTGTGTCATTTAAAGATTGATCATCAATTGTAAAATGTACCTAATCAATTTATGCTGATCAAAACCAAACCTTCTGTTGGAATGTAAGCTGTGATCATGTTTTTCATGACAATGTTTGTGGAAAAACTTTGGGGAATTTGGAGAGGTGGGTTTGGGCATCTATACTTTGGGTATAAGTGGTTGTCACAAAATTCAACTGGGGTCCTTGGCCAAGAGGAGACTCTGCCAATGGGCCCACCCCTGTAATAAATTTCTGCCCTCCACTATCAGATCAGCTCTGTCCCTCTGTGAGTCTGTTTCCTGGAAGTCGGCTACAACAAAATCATTAAATCAGCTTCTCAGAGGGTATCTCTTTTCTCCTAATTTGGATTAATTAGTAACATAGGAATATTTTTCTAGGGAAGAGAACAAGCTCCAGAGCAAGTACAAATAATGGAAATGCAAGAAAATCAGAAATAGTTTAAGAAGGAAAACTCTCAAATTATAGCATGATAAAGACAAAATCTTATCCCATCAAAATTAACCTTTTTTAAAAAAATCAAGGACTAAGAAAAAAATTAAATAAATATATACTAGGATGGAGGGGATTAAGGGGCTCTAGCTATACTTGTCCGTTGATCAGATGTTGCTCAGTCACTAAGTAGTATTAAATATGCATACAGTGCAGGAGTATCAGCCAAAACTGATACACTACTGATCGAATTAAAAAGGGCCACCAGTAATGAAATAAGACTTGAGTCAAGCACCATCATTTTTCTCCCATGACAGAATTCCTTAAATGAATGGTAAGGTTTTGAAGCAAATGTAATTTTTAGGTCCAGCCAATAAGGATGGGAATGTAAAGTGACTCATTAAATTCAATAAGCCTATTGTTAAATTGAAGGAGGGAATGAACAAACTCCTTTTCCTAAGAAATATACGGGAACTTAAGAGTTCATCCTGTAAGAGAACTTTCCCTGTGACCATGGTGAACTTTGAGCTATGCCCCAAACCATGTAACCTTTGGACAGAAGCCATAGTCCTAAAGATAAAGAACTAATAGCCCACTAGATCAGTATATGATATGAAAGCAGGTCTGGTATCTAAGCCACAGGTTACCTCCGTATTTGAGCCTCCTGGGGCTAGGGAAAACACTGTGTCATTTAAAGATTGATCATCAATTGTAAAATGTACCTAATCAATTTATGCTGATCAAAACCAAACCTTCTGTTGGAATGTAAGCTGTGATCATGTTTTTCATGACAATGTTTGTGGAAAAACTTTGGGGAATTTGGAGAGGTGGGTTTGGGCATCTATACTTTGGGTATAAGTGGTTGTCACAAAATTCAACTGGGGTCCTTGGCCAAGAGGAGACTCTGCCAATGGGCCCACCCCTGTAATAAATTTCTGCCCTCCACTATCAGATCAGCTCTGTCCCTCTGTGAGTCTGTTTCCTGGAAGTCGGCTACAACAAAATCATTAAATCAGCTTCTCAGAGGGTATCTCTTTTCTCCTAATTTGGATTAATTAGTAACATAGGAATATTTTTCTAGGGAAGAGAACAAGCTCCAGAGCAAGTACAAATAATGGAAATGCAAGAAAATCAGAAATAGTTTAAGAAGGAAAACTCTCAAATTATAGCATGATAAAGACAAAATCTTATCCCATCAAAATTAACCTTTTTTAAAAAAATCAAGGACTAAGAAAAAAATTAAATAAATATATACTAGGATGGAGGGGATTAAGGGGCTCTAGCTATACTTGTCCGTTGATCAGATGTTGCTCAGTCACTAAGTAGTATTCAACTCTATGCAACCCCATGAACTATGGCACTCCAGTCTTCCCTGACCTTTGCTGTCTCTTGCAGTTTGTTCAGACTCCTGTCCATTGAGTCAGTGACGCCAACCAACCTTCTTATGTTCTGTCACCCCCTTCTCCTCTTGCCCTCAATCTTTCCCAACATCACAGTCTTTTCCAATGATTAGGCTGCCCCATCAGGTGGCCAAAATATTGGAGCTTCAGTTTCAGCATCAGTTTTTCAGTGAATATCCAGGGTTGATTTCCTTTAGAATTGACTAGTTTGATCTCCTTGCTGTCCACGGAACTTTCAAGAGTCTTCTCCAGCACCACAATCTGAAAGCATCAATTCTTAAGTGTTCAGGCTTCTTTATGATCCAAACTCTCACATCCATACATGATTAGTAGAAAAATCATAGCTATCCTATATGGAAGCAAAAACCCTGCCAGATATATACACCCAGATGAAAATTCATAAACATAAAATTATAGAATAAATTGTATTAAAAATTCTACAGAAAAATAATAGAACAGTGAAAACACATTAAAAAAAAACCTTTTGTATGCTCCAAAACTGATAGATTTGTACAGTAATAGTCTTTGATTTGCAAAAAACTGAAGGAGACTGGATTACACAGTTAAAAGAGGACGATGAAAACAAAGTTGGAGCTTCTTATGAAAGGCATTTAGTCCAAAGTCAAAGATACATATTGAATAGCAGGTAAAGGGTTAAAGTTTATATATATATGTATAAACTATATACATATATATGTATAAACTGTATGTATATATATATATTCTATATATACATATTGAATAGCAGGTAAAGGTTTAAAGTTTATATATATATGTATAAACTATATACATATATATGTATAAACTGTATGTATATATATATTGTATATATACATATTGAATAGCAGGTAAAGGGTTAAAGTTTATATATATATGTATAAACTGTATACATATATATGTATAAACTGTATGTATATATATATATATATATATATATATGTTTTAAAGAGTTAGAAATCAGTAATAGACAAAAACACAATATAAAAAAAAGATATCAATAGAATGTACACAGAATAATTACAAATAGTTTTCAAGTATATGAAAAGATCTCCACATATAGTACAGCAAATAAAAACAAAAAGTATATACAGACTGCTAGAATGTTAAAAATGAAAGTCATATTATCAATATGGAGAAGCTTGGGGAATCAGTATTCTTAGATTTTTACAAGTGGGAGTAGAAATTGCTAGTTTGTACAGAAAGCAATTTGGCACTGTATAAAAATTTAAAACACTTATAATTTTACCATATGATTCTAGTTACACAAAATAATACTTGAAATATACTTTATAAATATATGTCAAAGAAATGTGCAGCCAGTCACTCATTAGGTCATTGTTCTCTTATCATTTCTTCTTTTTTTTTTGATAGGTAAGAAATAGATTTATTCAGATTCAGAGAAAGCAGACTGCATAGATAGAGTGTGGGTCATTGCAGAGTGAATCCAGTGGCCCTGAAAACATGGAGTTCTTAGCTTTTATGGGTTGGGTAATTCCATATGCTAATGAGTGGGAAGATTATTCCAGCTCTTTTAGGGAAGGGGTGGAACTGTCATGGCTTCTGGGTGTGTCATTCTTTTCAAAAAATTGTGCCCTGCCCCTTTCCCTATCCCTTATATTACCCTCTCAGAGATTTTACACCCATTTTCTTATGGGAGGCAGAAAGGCGAACTTCCGTCTTCTGTAATTGCTTCAAGTCTGAGTATGGGAATTGACCCTGCCTATCTGGGAGTAGAAATCTCTGGGTACCTGATCTAGGGGCCCCAGGGGCAAGGCAGCTCCTAATTTTAGTCCATATGTGTTGAAATTCCTACATAGCCATCATCTTGAGGTAGAGCAGAAGTAACTGCATTCCTTAGCCTTCCTATGGATCCCCTTGATGTTTAGGCATGTTTTGTACCAGCACCAGGGCATAAATATATCTATAAGTGACAAAAGACTTAAAAGGCATGGTCAAACATCTGATTACAGTGTACAGTGTACAGTAAAAGTGGGTTACAATAACCAGAATTACAAGCAATTACATTTAACTTAACATATTAAATAATCTTAGTTGTCAGTTTTTCTTTACATATCACAGGGACCCTGGAAAACATCCCAAAGTTACTTTTTAGTCAGATAAGATCATAAGTCACTGTGACAATATTTATTTTCTAATTGAAACTATATAAAGACCTCTAAAGTACAAATCACTTAAAGGCAAAGAAATTTACCACAATTTGTCAACCATGATCAATTTGTCAAAAGCAGCATTTTAAGAATACTTTGGAGAGAGAGACCAAATCTAGTCTTGTCTTAATCCATCCCTATTGAAATCTATTACCCAACTCAACTAAATCATGATCATGAATAACTCTTTGTTTATATTAATTACACAGTGAGAATGGTTCCCTTTCTCCTCCAGAGACAGAGTGGCCCCTAACTTACTTAATAAATCTCTCCCCATTAAAGGGATAGGACAATCAGGCACAAACAGAAATGAATGCAAGAACAGCTGTCCATTAGCACTGGACAAACAGAATCCAGGAAAGTGTGCCCGTTTCTTTCCTGACAACCCCATTACATACTCCTTATGACTGCTAAGGTTTCCAATCTTTTGAGTTAAGACTCAGAAGGTTGCACCAGTGTCTACAAGAACTTCTATCAAATGGCCAGCCACATCAATGACCACCCGAGGTTGAAGCAGAGCCACTCTTGACCTTGGGCCCCGTTGGTCTTCTGATTGCAAAACCATCAGTGGCTAAGGAGCCCGCATCACTCTCTGGCCACATCTGGGGCATTGCAGAAAGGCGAACTTCCGTCTTCTGTAATTGCTTCAAGTGTGAGTATGGGAATTGACCCTGCCTATCTGGGAGTAGAAATCTCTGGGTACCTGATCTAGGGGCCCCAGGGCAAGGCAGCTCTAATTTTAGTCCATATGTGTTGAAATTCCTACATAGCCATCATCTTGAGGTAGAGCAGAAGTAACTGCATTCCTTAGCCTTCCTATGGATCCCCTTGATGTTTAGGCATGTTTTGTACCAGCACCAGGGCATAAATATATCTATAAGTGACAAAAGACTTAAAAGGCATGGTCAAACATCTGATTACAGTGTACAGTGTACAGTAAAAGTGGGTTACAATAACCAGAATTACAAGCAATTACATTTAACTTAACATATTAAATAATCTTAGTTGTCAGTTTTTCTTTACATATCACAGGGACCCTGGAAAACATCCCAAAGTTACTTTTTAGTCAGATAAGATCATAAGTCACTGTGACAATATTTATTTTCTAATTGAAACTATATAAAGACCTCTAAAGTACAAATCACTTAAAGGCAAAGAAATTTACCACAATTTGTCAACCATGATCAATTTGTCAAAAGCAGCATTTTAAGAATACTTTGGAGAGAGACCAAATCTAGTCTTGTCTTAATCCATCCCTATTGAAATCTATTACCCAACTCAACTAAATCATGATCATGAATAACTCTTTGTTTATATTAATTACACAGTGAGAATGGTTCCCTTTCTCCTCCAGAGACAGAGTGGCCCCTAACTTACTTAATAAATCTCTCCCCATTAAAGGGATAGGACAATCAGGCACAAACAGAAATGAATGCAAGAACAGCTGTCCATTAGCACTGGACAAACAGAATCCAGGAAAGTGTGCCCGTTTCTTTCCTGACAACCCCATTACATACTCCTTATGACTGCTAAGGTTTCCAATCTTTTGAGTTAAGACTCAGAAGGTTGCACCAGTGTCTACAAGAACTTCTATCAAATGGCCAGCCACATCAATGACCACCCGAGGTTGAAGCAGAGCCACTCTTGACCTTGGGCCCCGTTGGTCTTCTGATTGCAAAACCATCAGTGGCTAAGGAGCCCGCATCACTCTCTGGCCACATCTGGGGCATTCCCTCTGCCAAGGCTCTGGCTGTCTACAAAAGACACATCAACAGCAGTCCTTCTTCCAGCCCTTTTTGTCCACACAGGGTACACCAGCCTTGTATGGGTACCCATGGGCCTTGTGTTCTGCCGGGACCAGATTGGCCCAGAAAGGCAGCCTCCTAGTAGGTGTTTTTTGAGTGGACAAAGCCATTGTAATCACATGGGTCTTTTGCATATTTCTCTGGGTGCACTCAGCCTTTTCAGCCATATCCCTATTATTAAAAACCGAATAAGCCGATTGGAGCAAGTCCATTCACTGAGGTCTGAGGACCAGCACTTGCTTTCTGAATTTTGTGCCTGATGTCTGGGGCAGACTGGGCTATGAAATGCATAGCCAAAAGGGCCTGTCCCTCTGGGGTGGAGGGATCCACATTTGTGTATTTCCTAAAAGCTTCCACTAATCTACCTTGTAAGCCTGCAGTATTTTCATCCTATGCCTGCTGGATCTCTTTCATCTTTTCATAATTAACAGGTTTTACTCTAAGTTTTTTCATATCTTCTATTAAATAGTTAATCATGTGATCCCATCTATCTCTATCAGTAGAGTTCAGCTGGTAATTCCATTTGGGGGTTGCCTCAGTTATAGCCTCATTCCTCGCCCGGTGCACTGCATGGTCCTGTCCAGCTCAGGCTGCCAGTTGATTGGTATGATCTCTGGCTGCTAGTATTACACCCAGTATTATGTCAGTATTACATCCTCCGGGGTGCAGCAGTGGGATAGTACAATCTGTAAGTCTTCCCAGGTGAGATCAAAAGACCTCACTAGTGTGATAAATTCTTTTGTAAAACGTTCAGGATCCTCAGAAAAACTTTCCACCTTGTCTTCTGCCATGCTTAGTTAAGACTCAGAAGGTTGCACCAGTGTCTACAAGAACTTCTATCAAATGGCCAGCCACATCAATGACCACCGAGGTTGAAGCAGAGCCACTCTTGACCTTGGGCCCCGTTGGTCTTCTGATTGCAAAACCATCAGTGGCTAAGGAGCCCGCATCACTCTCTGGCCACATCTGGGGCATTCCCTCTGCCAAGGCTCTGGCTGTCTACAAAAGACACATCAACAGCAGTCCTTCTTCCAGCCCTTTTTGTCCACACAGGGTACACCAGCCTTGTATGGGTACCCATGGGCCTTGTGTTCTGCCGGGACCAGATTGGCCCAGAAAGGCAGCCTCCTAGTAGGTGTTTTTTGAGTGGACAAAGCCATTGTAATCACATGGGTCTTTTGCATATTTCTCTGGGTGCACTCAGCCTTTTCAGCCATATCCCTATTATTAAAAACCGAATAAGCCGATTGGAGCAAGTCCATTCACTGAGGTCTGAGGACCAGCACTTGCTTTCTGAATTTTGTGCCTGATGTCTGGGGCAGACTGGGCTATGAAATGCATAGCCAAAAGGGCCTGTCCCTCTGGGGTGGAGGGATCCACATTTGTGTATTTCCTAAAAGCTTCCACTAATCTACCTTGTAAGCCTGCAGTATTTTCATCCTATGCCTGCTGGATCTCTTTCATCTTTTCATAATTAACAGGTTTTACTCTAAGTTTTTTCATATCTTCTATTAAATAGTTAATCATGTGATCCCATCTATCTCTATCAGTAGAGTTCAGCTGGTAATTCCATTTGGGGGTTGCCTCAGTTATAGCCTCATTCCTCGCCCGGTGCACTGCATGGTCCTGTCCAGCTCAGGCTGCCAGTTGATTGGTATGATCTCTGGCTGCTAGTATTACACCCAGTATTATGTCAGTATTACATCCTCCGGGGTGCAGCAGTGGGATAGTACAATCTGTAAGTCTTCCCAGGTGAGATCAAAAGACCTCACTAGTGTGATAAATTCTTTTGTAAAACGTTCAGGATCCTCAGAAAAACTTTCCACCTTGTCTTCTGCCATGCTTAGATCAGACATTGAGAAAGGTACATAAACTCTTATTGGTTTTTAATTCTTTTATCGTGAATTTGTTTCAGAGGCAAAACTGTAGTGGCAGTAGGTTGGTAACTTCCATTACTGTCAATGCTAGCTGAGCTAAGGACTGGCCCCTTAGGCAATTCAGGGTACAAAGCAGCTCCTGAATATGGGTGGGACCTCTTCTCTTTCCTAGCTTTGTCAACCCCAGAGACAATAGCTCCTCCCAGTAAGTGGGGAGTAGTTCCAGCAGCCCCTTGCAGAGGATTTAACATTTGAATGGCCCCAGGGTCCATCAGTTAAAAGGTCCTTTGGATCTTTCCTAGAATTTTCCTCAGAGCTACACACACCTTAAATTCCTTTTGAATCTCATTGTCTAGATACAAGGTCATGAAAATTTGAACATATGGAAGTTCCCTCTATCTAAACTTCCTTTTACAATATAAAGCTAACAGTAATATCGTATCATAATTCAGGCACCCACTTAGTGGCCATTTTTCTTGGCTCCTAACTCATATTTCAGCCAAACATGATTACATAGCCTAATAAGCTTTTCTTGTTGCTGTTGTTAATCTCAGTAGTCTGAATCTTTTCTAGTCCCAGAGGATGTGACCCAAGGAGTATTGGTTGGAACTGATGCCACCTGACTCATTTCAGACCCAAACCTTAGATACCTCTAATTTCCGTTGTATCTAAAATTGTACCCTCAAAATCAAAATCCACCACAAAATTTGGTAAAGATTTACAATTTTAGGTGTTATCTCTTCTAAAGTAGTCTCCCAACCAGTTTAGTGCCCAAAAGTTGTCACAAAGAAAATGCACAGAAGACATTCCCAATGGTGTTGATGAGCTGGTGCTGGTCTAGTGATAAGTTGGGAATAAAATGCCAGCACTTTTATCAGTTACAGGGAGTGGAATAAAAGCAAAATACATCATGTTCTTTTCAGGTTAACAAAACAGAGAAAAAAAACAAAGCAGGAATGAACAACAATGTAAGAATGTAGGAGGAAAATCTCAGAGTCAAAGAGAACAGTATAATTCTGTCTTCCCCAGTCTACCTGGCTCACAGCTTCCCTTGGGTCTCTGGGACAAAGAAAAAATCACTCACCCAGCGTCTGGACTAACTGAGGCTCAGGTTCTTGATGTCTTTCAGATTGAGAAAGGTACATAAACTCTTATTGGTTTTTAATTCTTTTATCGTGAATTTGTTTCAGAGGCAAAACTGTAGTGGCAGTAGGTTGGTAACTTCCATTACTGTCAATGCTAGCTGAGCTAAGGACTGGCCCCTTAGGCAATTCAGGGTACAAAGCAGCTCCTGAATATGGGTGGGACCTCTTCTCTTTCCTAGCTTTGTCAACCCCAGAGACAATAGCTCCTCCCAGTAAGTGGGGAGTAGTTCCAGCAGCCCCTTGCAGAGGATTTAACATTTGAATGGCCCCAGGGTCCATCAGTTAAAAGGTCCTTTGGATCTTTCCTAGAATTTTCCCTCAGAGCTACACACACCTTAAATTCCTTTTGAATCTCATTGTCTAGATACAAGGTCATGAAAATTTGAACATATGGAAGTTCCCTCTATCTAAACTTCCTTTTACAATATAAAGCTAACAGTAATATCGTATCATAATTCAGGCACCCACTTAGTGGCCATTTTGCTTGGCTCCTAACTCATATTTCAGCCAAACATGATTACATAGCCTAATAAGCTTTTCTTGTTGCTGTTGTTAATCTCAGTAGTCTGAATCTTTTCTAGTCCCAGAGGATGTGACCCAAGGAGTATTGGTTGGAACTGATGCCACCTGACTCATTTCAGACCCAAACCTTAGATACCTCTAATTTCCGTTGTATCTAAAATTGTACCCTCAAAATCAAAATCCACCACAAAATTTGGTAAAGATTTACAATTTTAGGTGTTATCTCTTCTAAAGTAGTCTCCCAACCAGTTTAGTGCCCAAAAGTTGTCACAAAGAAAATGCACAGAAGACATTCCCAATGGTGTTGATGAGCTGGTGCTGGTCTAGTGATAAGTTGGGAATAAAATGCCAGCACTTTTATCAGTTACAGGGAGTGGAATAAAAGCAAAATACATCATGTTCTTTTCAGGTTAACAAAACAGAGAAAAAAAACAAAGCAGGAATGAACAACAATGTAAGAATGTAGGAGGAAAATCTCAGAGTCAAAGAGAACAGTATAATTCTGTCTTCCCCAGTCTACCTGGCTCACATCTTCCCTTGGGTCTCTGGGACAAAGATCTAACTTTAAACCTTTCTTTAAAATCACTCACCCAGCGTCTGGACTAACTGAGGCTCAGGTTCTTGATGTCTCTTTGCAGAGTAGAATTCAGCAAGAGACAAAGTGATAGGTAAGAAATAGATTTATTCAGATTTAGAGAAAGCACACTCCACAGACAAGTGTGGGCCATCGCAGAGTGAATCCAGTGGCCTTATCATTTCTTCTGTTTTCCCTTTCTTTTTATAAACAACATTTTGATGTGTAACTTACATACCCTAAATATTATCTATTGTAAGTGAATGTACAATTTAAAAAATTTATCAAATATACAGAGTTTTGCAACCACCAGGTAAATCCAAATTTTAACCCCCTGCCCCAAATACCCTTGAGATTGTGGTCAATTTCCATCCCTATCCCAGCCCCATGCAATCCTGGTCCGTTTTCTGTCTCTATAAATCTGCATTTTCTGTACATTATGTTTAAAAATTTTTTTTTCACATGAACTCAATTTAATGTGACTGGTAATACATATATTTCATTATTTAAAATATAAAAACTGATAGAATCAATAAAAATTATTTCTAGTGATTTTTGTAAATCATTTCAAATACACAAGGTTTTTTAATGATATTTCCTTTTGTTGGTACAGGGGGATTTTCATTTTGATTGTCTATAATAAAGAATACAAAACATATAAATTAGAAAAGACTAATAATCTTTTAAATAATCAGATACCCCTGATACTACATATCAAGGCCCACTTGTCT
Source organism: Tragulus kanchil (assembly GCA_022376925.1). Classification (NCBI taxonomy): domain Eukaryota; kingdom Metazoa; phylum Chordata; class Mammalia; order Artiodactyla; family Tragulidae; genus Tragulus; species Tragulus kanchil. The sequence goes on from JAIOJX010000004.1 coordinate 218,932,850, forward strand.
GTTCTTCTTTAGGAACATATATATATTAAATACATATTTAATTTTTGTTGAAGTATACTTGATTTACAATGTGTTCATTTCAGTTGTATAGCAAAGTGATTCAGTTATACATACATACATATTATTTTTCACATTTTTTTCAATGATAGGTTATTACAAGATATTGACTATAGTTCCCTCTGCTATATAGGAGGTCCTAGTTTATCTATTATATATACATTATAGTGTATGTTTTTAAATCCCAAGGTTGCAGATTTTAGACAGCAGAGGAGAGGCATAAAATGCATGATTTAACTCTTTGACCTTCCCAGAAAGTCCCACATTGGATTCACAGTTCAACAAGGTCTCCACTGTCTCCTAAAAAGAACAACTTAGTATCAAATCCAGGACCAAAATAAGATAATAATGGTATGAATGTCCTCTCTTGAAACTATTATAAGCCTCTTGCAATATAACAGACTTAAACCATAAAATTAAGTATACACTGTATAATATACTTTAATTGTTCCTCCCAGGGGACCATTTCTGCTATTAGTGAAAAATTACTCAGACCATCCATGATGCATGTTAAATAAATAGAATAGAGAGCCCAGAAACATAAAAGGACATTTTTGTATAGAGTGGGGGTATATTTAAAATCTTTAAGGATCTGATTAATTATTCAAAAATGAGTGTTAAGACAATGATCTCACTATTTTCAAAATGAAATCTAGATTTGTAATTAATTATTCAGTTCAAAATAAACTTCACATTCATAAAAATCGCAACAGGGATTTCCCTGGTGGTCCAGTGGCTAAGACTCCATGCTCCCAATGCAAGGGGCCCAGGTTTAATCCCTGGTCAGGGAACCAGATCCCTCATGATGAAACTAAGACTCAGTGCAGACAAATAAATGCCAATATTTTTTTTTAAATAATAAAATAAAAACCACAATAATAATAAGAAAACACCACAAGAAAATATTAAACATGTTTGTATCGATCAGTAGTAAAAACTCCAAAATCAAGCCTGAAACAATATAGTTAAAAGCCAACATATCTGACAATCCAAATGGAAAGAATTTTGTCACAATAAATAAAATAAATATAAGTAAAATATCAATAATAGCCTACTAAAATTTTCATTGCTTTTATTTGAATATCAACAACAGTGAATATCTTTACATGTTTGTTAGCTAATTGATTTAATTTATATTCAGTCACTAAGTCATGCCTGAATCATTGAAACCCCATGGACTGTGGCACGCCAGGCGTTCCTGTCCTTCACCGTCTCCAGAGTTTGCTCAAACCAGGCCTGCTTTTGCAGATTATTAGTGTATGTTTAAATCCCAAGGTTGCAGATTTTAGACAGCAGAGGGGCATAAAATGCATGATTTAACTCTTTGACCTTCCCAGAAAGTCCCACATTGGATTCACAGTTCAACAAGGTCTCCACTGTCTCCTAAAAGAACAACTTAGTATCAAATCCAGGACCAAAATAAGATAATAATGGTATGAATGTCCTCTCTTGAAACTATTATAAGCCTCTTGCAATATAACAGACTTAAACCATAAAATTAAGTATACACTGTATAATATACTTTAATTGTTCCTCCCAGGGGACCATTTCTGCTATTAGTGAAAATTACTCAGACCATCCATGATGCATGTTAAATAAATAGAATAGAGAGCCCAGAAACATAAAAGGACATTTTTGTATAGAGTGGGGTATATTTAAAATCTTTAAGGATCTGATTAATTATTCAAAAATGAGTGTTAAGACAATGATCTCACTATTTTCAAAATGAAATCTAGATTTGTAATTAATTATTCAGTTCAAAATAAACTTCACATTCATAAAAATCGCAACAGGGATTTCCCTGGTGGTCCAGTGGCTAAGACTCCATGCTCCCAATGCAAGGGGCCCAGGTTTAATCCCTGGTCAGGGAACCAGATCCCTCATGATGAAACTAAGACTCAGTGCAGACAAATAAATGCCAATATTTTTTTTTAAATAATAAAATAAAAACCACAATAATAATAAGAAAACACCACAAGAAAATATTAAACATGTTTGTATCGATCAGTAGTAAAAACTCCAAAATCAAGCCTGAAACAATATAGTTAAAAGCCAACATATCTGACAATCCAAATGGAAAGAATTTTGTCACAATAAATAAAATAAATATAAGTAAAATATCAATAATAGCCTACTAAAATTTTCATTGCTTTTATTTGAATATCAACAACAGTGAATATCTTTACATGTTTGTTAGCTAATTGATTTAATTTATATTCAGTCACTAAGTCATGCCTGAATCATTGAAACCCCATGGACTGCAGCACACCAGGCTTCCCTGTCCTTCACCGTCTCCCGGAGTTTACTCAAACTCATGATGTCCATTGAGTCAGTGATGCCATCTAACCATCTCATCCTCTGTTGCCCACTTCTCCTGCCCTCAATCTTTTCCAGCATCAGGGTCTTTTCCAAGGAGTCGGCTCTTTGCAGCATCTGTCCTTCTGGGTGAAAACTGTGTATGAGAATTTTAATGTTTTCTTTGATATTTGAATGTATTTTGTTACGTATATTTGCCTTTTGTTATTAGTATTTTACTTGTATTTATTTATTATGACAAAATCTTTCCATTCAGTTTGTCAAATGTATTGATTTCAATTAATACTAATACTAATAACAAAATAACACAGTCTCCTATGCTGCAGGAGGTCTCCTGCAGTGCTGATGGATTCTTTACCAACTGAGCTAAAAGGATAAGATAGAAAACCTCTAAACTGCTAACAAACATGAAAAGGTATTCATTGTTGCTGATATTCCTATAAAAGCAAGTAAAACTTTTTAGCAGTAATTAGTATAGTCTTACTGATAGGTGGTTTTTAGCTTATCTAAAAATATAAACTGCATATACTTTTTGATCCTGTTAACTCACCATAGGAGAGTACCACAATGAAAACAGAGATAAAAAGATATACATCAAACAGTACAGTTTCTCATAAAAGTTGGAAAGAATCGAATGTGCATGAACATATAATTGATTATATCAATTATAAAGACACATTAGATACTATGTAACTGTTTTAAATAGTGCTTATTTGGGAATTCAAAATCTCATTAGAAAACAAAAAGTCAAGAAAACTTTTTTTAAGGACTTAGTGAAAATTGGCTTTCATTTTGTTATCTGATTGAATGCAATAAAGAAATGGCTAAGAAAAAAGTTTCCTCTGGAAAAGTTTTCCTTTTAACTTCCAACAACTACAAAGATGATAACTTGAAAAGAAAATCCAGCATCAAAGATATTTAAACCACACACTCAGTGCACACACACACACATTTTCATCTACTACATAGTTACATATGCATGAATTTCTGCAAAGATCATGACTTGCTTGTTATTTACTAGCTCAAGTCTTCTATGTGTAGCCTGTAGGTTAGATGGATTTTCCCTGTCCTGACAGTTCTTAAAAAACAAAACGAAACAAACAAACAAAAAAGATGACTCGCAGGAAATGCCCCATGCTTTAGAGACAGTCCAGATTTCTCTTTGTAATATAAAGTCTTACAGGCTCATTTCTTCTCCTGCCCTTTATATAGCATTTGCACTTCACATGCTCCTCCTATTTTCTCTAATGTCAGAAAGGATGTAAAATACAATCTCTCTACATGTAAAAAAAAACATAAATTGCAATAAACATTTGTGAATTTAGTAACTTTACTAAAGTCTTGAAGAGTTACGCAGAGGTCACCTTTCTCAGGGCTTGTCCTCTGATACTACTCTAACTCTTACCTCTTCTCTAGAGAGTTAAAAACTTCCTCTCAGACAGAACAGGCTTTTTTCCCCTGGTCATCTGGAAGCAAATTAACATTCCATTCCACAAGTAAACATATCTACTGCTAAATATATATATATATATTTACATATATATATATATATATATATATATATCCCCACCACCAAAATGGGTATCTCCATAAAAGAAATTTACTACCAGATGCAGTATTTATCAAACATTTTCAACTTTTCATTTATGGCAATAGGTAGCCCCTCCCCCATAAATTCTAATCCCATGGTTTGCTTATACTAATGATGGCAAATTGTGTAAACTTGCAGCTCTAACTCTGGACATGCTCCTTTTTCTCTTGCCTTCCTTACATAGGTGGAAATGTAAATACTAACCTTCCCAGATCCTCATGTAGGTAGGGCTGACCATATGACCCAGTGTTGACTCTGAGATTTAAAACGTCAGTGCGTGGGTGGACCTTCTTCCTGGAAGGCTTGTTAAGGAGGCAAGATGGCACATTAGCCATCAGCATTCCTGACTCTTCTTCCTGCTTGAAAAGCAAATGCAGTATATGCAAGGACAGCATCAACACTGACTCTATAAAGGTGAAATTTCACACACAATAAGTGGCAGGGTAGGATGGTAGGAGGCTACCAAATCCCAGATGTCGTTGCTGAAATGCCATGTAATCACAGAACTATCTCACTCTTGATAAAATAAATAAATGCTTCCAGCTCAAATCCACGTAAGTCTTGGTTAGATGGATTTTCCCTGTCCTGACAGTTCTTAAAAAACAAAACGAAACAAACAAACAAAAAAGATGACTCGCAGGAAATGCCCCATGCTTTAGAGACAGTCCAGATTTCTCTTTGTAATATAAAGTCTTACAGGCTCATTTCTTCTCCTGCCCTTTATATAGCATTTGCACTTCACATGCTCCTCCTATTTTCTCTAATGTCAGAAAGGATGTAAAATACAATCTCTCTACATGTAAAAAAAAACATAAATTGCAATAAACATTTGTGAATTTAGTAACTTTACTAAAGTCTTGAAGAGTTACGCAGAGGTCACCTTTCTCAGGGCTTGTCCTCTGATACTACTCTAACTCTTACCTCTTCTCTAGAGAGTTAAAAACTTCCTCTCAGACAGAACAGGCTTTTTTCCCCTGGTCATCTGGAAGCAAATTAACATTCCATTCCACAAGTAAACATATCTACTGCTAAATATATATATATATATTTACATATATATATATATATATATATATATCCCCACCACCAAAATGGGTATCTCCATAAAAGAAATTTACTACCAGATGCAGTATTTATCAAACATTTTCAACTTTTCATTTATGGCAATAGGTAGCCCCTCCCCCATAAATTCTAATCCCATGGTTTGCTTATACTAATGATGGCAAATTGTGTAAACTTGCAGCTCTAACTCTGGACATGCTCCTTTTTCTCTTGCCTTCCTTACATAGGTGGAAATGTAAATACTAACCTTCCCAGATCCTCATGTAGGTAGGGCTGACCATATGACCCAGTGTTGACTCTGAGATTTAAAACGTCAGTGCGTGGGTGGACCTTCTTCCTGGAAGGCTTGTTAAGGAGGCAAGATGGCACATTAGCCATCAGCATTCCTGACTCTTCTTCCTGCTTGAAAAGCAAATGCAGTATATGCAAGGACAGCATCAACACTGACTCTATAAAGGTGAAATTTCACACACAATAAGTGGCAGGGTAGGATGGTAGGAGGCTACCAAATCCCAGATGTCGTTGCTGAAATGCCATGTAATCACAGAACTATCTCACTCTTGATAAAATAAATAAATGCTTCCAGCTCAAATCCACGTAAGTCTTACAGATGTGGTAGGTTTCCATAAAATATGTGATGATCATGATGTCAGGCTCCATATTTATATGACAGTTGCTAGTTTATTTTACTTCACAGTTAAACTGGATATTCCATTTGTGTACCTTATTCCATTTAATTACTGTTCTCATATCCTTATCAAAAATCTTACTATACTAATCTGCTTGGTTATCTGATTATCACTGATTGTTAGCATATAAAAGTATTAATAAATGCATTCATAAAATAACGTCATATGTAATAATTACACTATGACTAATTTCATGTCATTTCAAATGCAACAAACTACATTGACCTACAGAACCTCATAAAATCATCCTTACTGGTTAACATATTGTCAGTTATTCATTGAAGTAGGTTTGTAATAAATGCAAAAATAAATCAAATCCTAGTTTGTTATGAGATTCTGGTAACATTTGTATGTCTATCATCTCCAGTGTATAGTAATATGAATTAAAACAAGGAGAGAGCCAACATCATCTTGGGAAGTCAGGCCTCCTTTTCACCTCTAGTTCTAAAGAAAAGTCATCATCAAAACACTTAAATGTAACACTACATTCACACCACAGCCTATGATGAATTAGGTCAGATGTACTATGTGTCAACATTGGGAATCTCATCTCCTTTTAAGTACTGGCTCATTTATTAAAATTGACATTAGACAATCATACTACAGAAGGAAGCCAACACAAAACTCATTTTTCTGAAATGTACTTACCAGAAAAAAAAATGCCACATCATAACCTAGTACGTCTTTGGAAATAATCAAATAAAAAAATGCCTACTCTACCTTCCCAGTGGGGACTCTGAGATTTAAAACGTCAGTGCGTGGGTGGACCTTCTTCCTGGAAGGCTTGTTAAGGAGGCAAGATGGCACATTAGCCATCAGCATTCCTGACTCTTCTTCCTGCTTGAAAAGCAAATGCAGTATATGCAAGGACAGCATCAACACTGACTCTATAAAGGTGAAATTTCACACACAATAAGTGGCAGGGTAGGATGGTAGGAGGCTACCAAATCCCAGATGTCGTTGCTGAAATGCCATGTAATCACAGAACTATCTCACTCTTGATAAAATAAATAAATGCTTCCAGCTCAAATCCACGTAAGTCTTACAGATGTGGTAGGTTTCCATAAAATATGTGATGATCATGATGTCAGGCTCCATATTTATATGACAGTTGCTAGTTTATTTTACTTCACAGTTAAACTGGATATTCCATTTGTGTACCTTATTCCATTTAATTACTGTTCTCATATCCTTATCAAAAATCTTACTATACTAATCTGCTTGGTTATCTGATTATCACTGATTGTTAGCATATAAAAGTATTAATAAATGCATTCATAAAATAACGTCATATGTAATAATTACACTATGACTAATTTCATGTCATTTCAAATGCAACAAACTACATTGACCTACAGAACCTCATAAAATCATCCTTACTGGTTAACATATTGTCAGTTATTCATTGAAGTAGGTTTGTAATAAATGCAAAAATAAATCAAATCCTAGTTTGTTATGAGATTCTGGTAACATTTGTATGTCTATCATCTCCAGTGTATAGTAATATGAATTAAAACAAGGAGAGAGCCAACATCATCTTGGGAAGTCAGGCCTCCTTTTCACCTCTAGTTCTAAAGAAAAGTCATCATCAAAACACTTAAATGTAACACTACATTCACACCACAGCCTATGATGAATTAGGTCAGATGTACTATGTGTCAACATTGGGAATCTCATCTCCTTTTAAGTACTGGCTCATTTATTAAAATTGACATTAGACAATCATACTACAGAAGGAAGCCAACACAAAACTCATTTTTCTGAAATGTACTTACCAGAAAAAAAAATGCCACATCATAACCTAGTACGTCTTTGGAAATAATCAAATACAAACTGAAACTGAGGAGGGGAAACATCATCATGTCACAAGGGTGCTCTATTTTACAGTTTCATTTATGGCAATGGTAACATTACCATTTATGGTAACAGCACAATCCTTACTACAGGATAAAGCTTTAACCTCCTAAACATTTAGTAGTTTAAGAACTTTGCTTTTTATTGAGGTACTTTTTAGAAAAGACTTTTGTATTGGGATATAACTGATTAAGAGACAACATTGTGGTAGTTTCACATGAAAAATGAAGAAACTCAGTCGTACATATATATGTATCCATTTTCCCCCCAAACTCACCTCCCATTCACACTGCTGCATACATTAAGCAGAGTTCCATGTACTAAAAAACAGGTCATTTTTGGTTACCCATTTTGAATATAGCAGTGTATGCATGTCCATCCCTAAATCCCTTACTATCCTTTCTCCCCACTTTCCCCAGCAACAATAAGTTCATTCTCTGTCTCTGAGTCTCTGCTTTGTAAGTTCATCTGTATCATTTCTTTTTAGAGTTCATGTATAAGGGATGTCATAAGATATTTCTCCTTCTCTGTCTGACTTGCTTCACCCAGTATGACAGTTTCTAGGTCCATCCATATTGCTGCAAATAGCATTGTTTCATTCTTTTTAATGGCCGAGTAATATTCCATTCTGTATATGTGCCACATCTTCTTTATCCATTCTTCTGTCAATAGACATTTAGGTTACTTCTATGTCTTGGCTGTTTTAAACAGTGCTTTAGTGAACACTGGGGTGCATATATCCTTTTGGATCATGTTTTTCTCCAGATATATGCCCAGAAATAGGATTTCAGGGTCATATGGCATCTCTATTTTTAGTATTTTAAGGAACTTCCATACTGTTCTTTTTTAGGTACGTTTTGTTGTTTACAGATATGTATGTTCCCAGATTAGTCATATGAATATCCCCCCCATCCCACCCCTCCAAATTGTCATGTTGTTACTATTTTAACTGAATTCTTAGGATTATTTCTTCTTATACTAAAATTTCCCAAGTTTATGTATAGTGAGATATACATGGAAGTTTGCATGACAGACGTTAAATTAGTTTTACTTTCTCAAGCTCATTTTATCCTGTTTAAAAAAGATAATACACAGAAAACTAATATTCCTGTAGGTGTATTCCAGGACTCTAAGAAGAATTAATGTTATTCTCAGATGGTGTGTTGTGTGCATAAAATGCCCATGGTATATTAAGCCTAGAGAAGAGATTGATTTAGTGGATAATATTTTGATATATTCTCCTGTGTAAATTTTCTCAGTAATACCATTAACTATGCACTAATGTACCATATTTACCCCAAACAGGTCATTCTTTGGTTTTAAACCCATTTTGAAAAAATAGCAGTCGTATTTGCCATTTTCCCCAAACTCACCTCCCATTCACACTGCTGCATACATTAAGCAGAGTTCCATGTACTAAAAAACAGGTCATTTTTGGTTACCCATTTTGAATATAGCAGTGTATGCATGTCCATCCCTAAATCCCTTACTATCCTTTCTCCCCACTTTCCCCAGCAACAATAAGTTCATTCTCTGTCTCTGAGTCTCTGCTTTGTAAGTTCATCTGTATCATTTCTTTTTAGAGTTCATGTATAAGGGATGTCATAAGATATTTCTCCTTCTCTGTCTGACTTGCTTCACCCAGTATGACAGTTTCTAGGTCCATCCATATTGCTGCAAATAGCATTGTTTCATTCTTTTTAATGGCCGAGTAATATTCCATTCTGTATATGTGCCACATCTTCTTTATCCATTCTTCTGTCAATAGACATTTAGGTTACTTCTATGTCTTGGCTGTTTTAAACAGTGCTTTAGTGAACACTGGGGTGCATATATCCTTTTGGATCATGTTTTTCTCCAGATATATGCCCAGAAATAGGATTTCAGGGTCATATGGCATCTCTATTTTTAGTATTTTAAGGAACTTCCATACTGTTCTTTTTTAGGTACGTTTTGTTGTTTACAGATATGTATGTTCCCAGATTAGTCATATGAATATCCCCCCCCTCCCACCCCTCCAAATTGTCATGTTGTTACTATTTTAACTGAATTCTTAGGATTATTTCTTCTTATACTAAAATTTCCCAAGTTTATGTATAGTGAGATATACATGGAAGTTTGCATGACAGACGTTAAATTAGTTTTACTTTCTCAAGCTCATTTTATCCTGTTTAAAAAAGATAATACACAGAAAACTAATATTCCTGTAGGTGTATTCCAGGACTCTAAGAAGAATTAATGTTATTCTCAGATGGTGTGTTGTGTGCATAAAATGCCCATGGTATATTAAGCCTAGAGAAGAGATTGATTTAGTGGATAATATTTTGATATATTCTCCTGTGTAAATTTTCTCAGTAATACCATTAACTATGCATTCCTTTTCAAATTTAAGCTAGATTTTGAGATTATGCTCTTTTATTCAAAAATAAAACAAAGCAGTATAAATGTATTGGTCATAAAGTCCACAACAATTTTGAAAACATACTTATCTTCCTAGACTTTTGTCCACTATAGGTCACCATTTTATATCTAGTGTCAGATATTTGAAAAATATAATAACTGTCTGGTATTCCAAAAGTTTCACTTAGAATGTAAAAAGCAAATCTTCAACAAATTATAGCAGAAAGTTTATACTATAAACCAGAGCATCTCAAAAACTTTAGCAATATCCCAGATCAGTTATATTCGAAGAATGGGTCATAAATATGCCAAGAAATATTATTGGCTGTAAAAGTTTTAGTGATAAATTAATAGTTGTACAACAAATTTAATTCTCAGCCATTTAAACATTTCCAACATTGAAATAATAATAAAAATCTATTTATGTGACAATTCAATCTCCAACCATCAAAAAAGTAACTGGTATCTTATGTGATCTCCAACTATAAATAATTATATCATCAGCCAAAATATATGAGGATTTTTTTAGTGTACTGAACAACAGGCAAAGCAATCCTATGATTTTTAAGAGAAAGGACACAGCAGTGCTCTGAGGACAGATACTTTATTTGCTTGTATCAGGGAATGGGGGCCCAACCAAAGCAATGGAATTGCTGAGCTACAGAATGGGAGATCAGAATCCATAATGCTGAAAGTGAAGTACTTAGGTCGTGTCTGACTCTGTGACCCATGGACAAGCCATGAAATTCTCCAGGTAAGAATACTGGAGTAGGTAGCCTTTCACTTCTCCAAGGGATTTTCCTAACCCAGGTATCCCGCTTTGCAGGCTGATTCTTTACCATCTGAGCCACCAGGAAAGCCCAAGAATCCTGGAGTGGGTATAGCTTCTCCAGGGGATCTTCGACCCACATATGGTACCAGAGTCTCTTGCATTGCACGTGGATTCTTTACCAGCTGAGCTACAAGGGAAGCCTGAAGTGCATCAAATTTTCAGGACAGGCTCTTGGAAAGCGAGAAGTTAAACAAAGGGGCCAGAGAAGTTTCTGTGAGGGTTTACCCTGAGTCTTTGGCTGAGGGCTTTGTTGTGCATGCTCACAGAAGGACCCTACCAGCCTTGGCAGAAAGCAGATAGTGCTGCACCAAGTTTGAATGGAGATTAACAGTGGTCACAATAGGATAGAAAATACTGTAATTACAGCCCATTTGGAGAGAAGACACATTGCTGAGTATTTCATATATTTAACTGAGAGCCCAGAAAGGACATTCCTTTGGAATAAAGGCAACACCAACTAAGGATAAAATAAGGTAGACCTACCTCAACAAAAACTAGAACCAAGACAAATAGAATCAGTAAGAATCTACAAATAATTCGGTTCATTGGTTATGATGAATGTAACGTGCTAATTTAAGACGTTAATAGGAGAAGCTGGATCTAGGATATGTAGAAACTCCCTGCACTAATGCTGTGATTTTTCTGTAAATCTAAAAATATTTTAAATTATTTTTTTTAATATTAAGCAAAAAGGAATATGCAATAAGAGCAGCAGCTGGCCACAATATAGACAAATCACACCATGGCTGAAATTGCTAAGAACAGAGAATAGTCCGAAAGCAAATGCCCCTTCCTTAAGGTTACCTCCCTACCCCTATCTTGGAATTAGGTTGTCTTTGGATATTTAAGAAAGAGAAATAGGAGAGAATCATATTAATCCTAAAACTCACTATTTTAAACCACAAGAAGCTTATATACTTTGATTGGCAAGATTACTTCTATTGCTGAAGGAGAGTTATTGCTTAATTCACTTATGGGTGATAAAATAATGCTCATTTTGGATTTTGTAGGCAGTCATAAATTTGAATATGTATCCCTTCTACCCAGATATCAAAGGCAAAATTGATGAAGAATGCAAAAACAGAACGTTGAAGGTACTATAGAGTCAGAACACTGAGGGTTAAGCCACTCTGATGGTTCAGGAAAGACCTCTCTTATTTGCTGGATGGAAGAACTTAGATTTAGTGACAGATGCACTATAGGGAGACAGCATAAGTGAAAAGGGTATATTGAAATGACTCAGAAGAGCAGAATTCAATATAATTGGGTCTTGCCTGGTGGCTCAGCAGTCCAGAATCTGCCTGCAATGCAGGAAACGCAGGAGACTTGTGTTTGATCCCTGGGTCTTGGAAGATCCCATGGAGAAGGAAATGACAACCCACTCCAGTATTCTTGCCTGGAAAATCCCACGGACAGAGGAGCCTGGTGAGCTACAGTCCATGGGGTCACAGAGTCAGACATGACTGAGCACACAAGAGAGAGTAATATTAATATACCTGGGGACAATACTCTGCTGATGTGCAGCATCAGGAATCCAAGTCTGTGGTAGGGGGAAGCAGATTGTAATTTTAGATAAGGAAATCAATTAGAACTCATGGAGAATACGTTGGAACAAAAACTTTAGGGCTTCCTTGGTGGTCCAGTGGTAAGGACACTGCCTTGCAGTGCAATGGGCGCCGGTTCCATCCCTGGCCTGGGAAGATCCCACATGCCGCAGAGTGGCTGGACCGATGTGTCCAATTACCGAGCCAGAGCTCTGGAGCACATGCGCCCAGAGCCGGTGCTCTGTGACAACAGCGGCCACTGCGATGGGAGGCACACACGGGCCAAAGAACAAAGATGGATGAAAAATAGATAATGAAAGGCCAATGGAAGTGGCCCGCCTCCCCCCCCCAAAAAAAAAAACTTTAAAGCGATTAAAAGGTTAGTAATATGGATATCTGGGGAAGAAGGAACAGCCAGTGAAAAGACAGTAAATCAAAAGGAAGTCTGTCATGTTTAAAAAATTACAGCCAGAACAGTGTGACTTAAAGAGAGCAAGTGAGAGAAAGTAGTAAGTGATGAGTTTAGAGAGATGATAGTGGCAAGATACTGTCAGGTCTGGAAGTACAAAGTAAGAATCTTAGCTTTCTTCCTAGATAGGAAGCCACTGAAAGTTTTCCCTGGAGGAGTAACACAATCTAATATTTTAAGATAATCATTTATCCTGGAAATGACTTGCCTTGGTTTAAGAAAATATATGTATAAAACAAAGAAACAAGTAGGAGAGATTATTTTAGAGTACACATATGTAAGCATGGATTTATTTAACTATATGCTTCCTAAAATATATAATATATAATTTCCATTCAAGGAGACACATTTCCAGGAAATAAGAGAAACAACTGCTCCTATGAATATTACATTGCTCTCTCTTGCCTTCCCTACCTCTGCCAATAATTTCCCATTAATTTAATAGGCATTTACTTATCATGATTGCCAATAACACTATTAAAATTTCAGTTCTTCTTTAGAATGTATTTAGTTGCATGACCACATATGAGGATTATATTGAAGAAAGTTGATGCAAAATATAAAGCACACATTAAGGGGCTGAGATTGTGCCCACTGAAAATAAATAAAAATCCTCTAACACAATAGCAGATCAGTATTTGGGCTGATAGGGAATATGCAACCATCCATTCTGAACTAGAAGTCTAAACTTGGAGTTCTAGGTCCTACCTACCTTGAGAAATCTATTCCCTTTTCAGGCAAGATGAACCAAAACAGAACATCTCTCTGGACAATGTCTCACTGACTGAAGCCCCAAGGAGAGCTCTCATTTTCTTTCTTGATGTCTAGAGGGTCAGAGCTTGCATTACCACACGTGGAAGACAGCCTGGTACAGCGATAAGCAGGCAAGTGAAGAATGAGCTTTTCTCAATAGGCAGCCATGGGAGAAATCCATTCTCACATATTCCTAAATGTCAAGAAAATTAGAGAAAAGAGAGAAAAATGTAACCCCAAATTACATGAGTAACAAGCCATTAGCTTTGCTTTTGCTTTCTTCCTAACTAGCCCAAGGTAAAAATCTCCTACTATAGAGTAAACTGAAGGAGCCACTGAAATTCAAATTCGAGACATAGCTATGAGCAAAAAGATCTATTAAGAAGCACAATGAAATGAGGAAATGAATTCTAATAATAAAAAACATTTATATAGTACATTAAAACATACAAATGTTGTTCTATATTCTGCATTCAACATATCCCAACGCTATGAACAAGACATAGCTAAAACAAATTTAAATGAAGATATTGCCACTCTGTGAAAGATTTATCTAGAACTATCCCTGCCTTACATAATAATGTTACAGCTATCATTTCCGTCCTGAAATTAAATGCATTTCCATTAGTCTGTGTTACCTTTCCAGCTATATTTAGAGATAATAAATTTAAGTTTACAAGTTTAGCTCAGTATTTCAAGTTACCACCATATGAATAAGCCTCAACCTAACATTTCACTAGAGCATCTCTCTGAAGTTCCTAAGATAATCAAAAATTATCTCCTTGACAGTTTATCCAAATTTTTCCTTTTTTGATTGAATGAAAGATTCTTAAAATTCTTATAGTGGCACTTGTCAAGCTAAAAATTAAGGCTGAACATTGGCAACTTGATATGGGAAGCAATGATCGAGAGATGCAGAGCTAGATGAACTTTTTCTTGAAAGTTTATGTACATACATGTCAAGAAAAATATTAGAATGTTAAGAGTGTGTGTGTGTGTGTGTGTGTGTGTGAGAGACGCTGGTTGTTCCATGTCAAATGAACTATAGAGAAGAAAGTGTGGAAGTAGAGATACCAGTTAGGGAATGGTTGCCACAATTGAGGTGGCATATTGTGGTCATGTAGTCGTGATGGTGGTGGTAATTGAACACAGTGATAAACAGTATAATTTGGGGAACATTTTAACATCAAGCACACAAGATACTAATAGATGGATACAGACATAACTGACATATCAAGATTGAGTCATAAATTTTTGGATTGACCATCTGGTTGGACAGCGTGAATGAGTTGGAATAGGAAAAACATGGAGAAGCATTTTTTGACAAAGGTTGAGAGAAAATCAAATTTTGTGTTTAAGCCATTCAAAGATGTCTCAGATACCTAATAAATAATCAAGTGAAGATGTCATGTAGGCTGACATTCTACTCTGAAACTCAGTAATGTGATTGAAACTCAGGACATAATTTAGGAATTATTTGAACAAGAGAAATCAGATTCTTCTAAGTCTTTAAAACACACATATAAGGATAGATTACTTGCTAAAAAGTATAAATTGAGATTATTAGAGAGAAAAAATACAAACACCATTTGAAACTCTCTTGAGTTAAAAAGAAAAAAAATGTTTGGTTAAATTCCAGAAGAGTATGTCAGACTAAGTGTTTACAGCATGTGTTTACTGAGTCTGAGGCAGTTAGTATCTCTGGACACATTCTATTAGTTCTGATGCAATTCCATTTACAATGTATTACCATCAAAATAAACTCTGGAAAATTCTGAAAGAGATGGGAATACCAGACCACCTTACCTGCCTCCTGTAAAACCTGTATGCTTAACAAGAAGCAACAGTTAGAACTGGACAGGGAACAATAGACTGGGAAAGGAGTATGTCAAAGCCTAATATCGTCATCCTACTTATTTCACTTATATGCATCATGTGAAACGCCAGCCTGGGTGAAATACAAGCTGGAATCAAGATTGCTGGGACATATGTCAATAAACTCAGGTATGCAGATGATGCCACCCTTATGGACAAAAGTGAAGAGAAACTAAAGAGCCTCTTGAAACTGAAAGAGGAGAGTGAAAAAGTTGGCTTAAAATTAAACATTCAAGAAACAAAGATCATGGCATCTGGCCCCATCACTTCATGGCAAATTGATGGGCCAACAGTGGAAATAGTAACAGACTTTATTTTCTTGGGTTCCAAAATGACTGCAGATGGTACCTGCAGTCATGAAATTAAAATACACTTGCTGCTTAGAAGAAGACCTATGACAAACCTAGACAGTGTATTCAAAAGCAAAGACATCACTTTGCTGACAAAAGTCCATATGGCCAAAGCCATGGTTTTCCCAGTAACCACGTATGGATGTGAGAGCTGGAGCATAATGAAGGCTAAGCACTGAAGAATTGATGCCTTTGAACTGTGGTGTTGAAGAAAATTCTTGAGAGTCCCTTGGACTGCAAGTAGATCAATCAGCCATTCATAAAGGAAATCAACCATGAATATTCATTGGAAGGACTGATGCTGAAGCTGAAGCTACAATATATTGGCCACCTGATGTGAAGAGATGACTCACTGGAAAAGACCCTGATGCTGGGAAAAATGGAAGGAGAAGGGGATGACAGAGGATGAACCAGTTGGATGGCATTACTGAGTCAATGGAAATGAGTTTGCACAAGCTCCAGGAGATGATAAAGAACAGGAAAGCCTGGCATGCCATTGTCCATGGGGTCACGAAGACTCAGACACAACTGACCAACTGAAATGAGCTTAACTGAAATATTCTGCTTTCTTATATTTATTCCAAGTAGTATTACATTTTGTCACAAGTCTTAAGATGTCTTTTACATTATGTTTTATAGACATAAGTTCACTTTTCACTGAGAATTAACAAAAATAATCTAACTCTATGATGCACAAATTTTTAGTCTTTTTAAAATTATTTTATTTTTATTTGAAGGATAATTGCTTTACAATATTGTTTTGGCTCCTGCCATATATCAACATGAATCAGCCACAGGTGTATGTGTATCCCCCCTCTTGAACCTCCATCCCACCTCTCACCCCATCTCACCCTCTAGATTGTCTCATCATATTTTTTAATGAAATAATGCAAATACAAATACAACAAACTTTGTTGTATACAAAAAGCTAGAAGCTTTTCTTCAAAACATTCTAGTTTATTTCAGTGATCTGAAAGGTATTAGAAATACTTTTAAAGATTAGTGGAAGGAAATTTAATTATGACCTGATTTTTGACCTGTTGAGTTGATTGGGAATGATCTAATTCAATCCCAACAACATATTCCTCTCAGAAGGACAGAATCAAAATCTTTGGGAGAAAAATGATGGCTCCAATGTCCATATTAAGAAAACATGTACACAGATGTTTTTGGCAATCTGAACAAATTGTCAAAATTTTTCTTCAAAAATTCCCAATTTAATTTTAACATCTATATAAGCATATTGTATTGTATACAATCCAATAAATTAAGATATGTGCCATTCTATCAGTTAAACCAACATATGTATTTTAAAAGTCTCATATGAAGTCTGTTGTTTATTGTGTAACTGTTAACAGACAATCCATCTTTATTTAGAAAGCTGTTTTTATTCACATCACATCTTAAAGGCAGCAGAATAAAAGGCATAAAAATACCAATGACAGATAAAACAGAGAAAATTTGCTTGAACAAAGTCTTCTAGAATAGTGTGGTGCATATAAATTATGAAAACACTAAAACTTGATCAAAAAGGAAAGTCTTTAACTTTCATTTAAATGCATGAACAGATGTGGCAGACCTAATGTCAATGGATAAATGGCCCCAAAATGTGGAATATGAGAACAAGATTTCTGAATGTTTTTAAACTCATGCCAAGCAAGGCTGGATTCCTCTAACAACAAATGAGTCGAAGACCTGAAATATTCTGCTTTCTTATATTTATTCCAAGTAGTATTACATTTTGTCACAAGTCTTAAGATGTCTTTTACATTATGTTTTATAGACATAAGTTCACTTTTCACTGAGAATTAACAAAAATAATCTAACTCTATGATGCACAAATTTTTAGTCTTTTTAAAATTATTTTATTTTTATTTGAAGGATAATTGCTTTACAATATTGTTTTGGCTCCTGCCATATATCAACATGAATCAGCCACAGGTGTATGTGTATCCCCCCTCTTGAACCTCCATCCCACCTCTCACCCCATCTCACCCTCTAGATTGTCTCATCATATTTTTTAATGAAATAATGCAAATACAAATACAACAAACTTTGTTGTATACAAAAAGCTAGAAGCTTTTCTTCAAAACATTCTAGTTTATTTCAGTGATCTGAAAGGTATTAGAAATACTTTTAAAGATTAGTGGAAGGAAATTTAATTATGACCTGATTTTTGACCTGTTGAGTTGATTGGGAATGATCTAATTCAATCCCAACAACATATTCCTCTCAGAAGGACAGAATCAAAATCTTTGGGAGAAAAATGATGGCTCCAATGTCCATATTAAGAAAACATGTACACAGATGTTTTTGGCAATCTGAACAAATTGTCAAAATTTTTCTTCAAAAATTCCCAATTTAATTTTAACATCTATATAAGCATATTGTATTGTATACAATCCAATAAATTAAGATATGTGCCATTCTATCAGTTAAACCAACATATGTATTTTAAAAGTCTCATATGAAGTCTGTTGTTTATTGTGTAACTGTTAACAGACAATCCATCTTTATTTAGAAAGCTGTTTTTATTCACATCACATCTTAAAGGCAGCAGAATAAAAGGCATAAAAATACCAATGACAGATAAAACAGAGAAAATTTGCTTGAACAAAGTCTTCTAGAATAGTGTGGTGCATATAAATTATGAAAACACTAAAACTTGATCAAAAAGGAAAGTCTTTAACTTTCATTTAAATGCATGAACAGATGTGGCAGACCTAATGTCAATGGATAAATGGCCCCAAAATGTGGAATATGAGAACAAGATTTCTGAATGTTTTTAAACTCATGCCAAGCAAGGCTGGATTCCTCTAACAACAAATGAGTCGAAGACCTGGAAATCATGTAGGGCAGTTGTCTGTCAAGGTTTACAGGATTTGGGCCACCAAAGGTTTTAGATAGTCCTGTGAAAAAATGATTATCACTTTAAAAATTAAGCTGCTGATTCCTAATTACCTGTGCATATGAAGACAAGTTGAGCCTAACTTCAAAAATTAGTACCATGTGAATTTGTTATGAATTATGCCTCCAATTCTAGTCCTATTTTATTCTTATAGCTAAGGAACTATAAAAATTTGTCTATAGCTTTACTACTTCAATAATTCCTTTAGTTTAACCTGATTATGTGTGTAAACATGTTGTCTATCTGGTAAAATTTTAAGACTTGATCAATATGATTGGATATTGTAAGTATACAAGAAGCATGAGTGCTATGCAAACACTTATCAAGGCGGCATGCTTTTGGTGGTTGTTTAGTTGCTAAGTCCTATCCAGTTCTTTTGTGACCCCATGAACTGTAGACCTCCAGGCTCCCCTGTCCATGGGATTTCCCAGGCAAGAATGCTGGAGTGTGTTGTCATTTCCTTCTCTAGGGGATCTTCTCAACCCAGGGATTGAACCTGCATCTGCTTCATTAGCAGGCAGATTCTTTACTACTAAGCCACCTGAGAAGCCATCAAGGCAGCAAATATTCCTACAAAAATACTAGGATTATTAGGACAGTTGCCATACAAGAATTTGAAGTTTGTATTAAAAAATACAATTTAAAGAGCAGAAAAGAGTTATATTTTGTAGGACAAATATTAATTATGTCTTTAAAGTCATTGATTACATAATCTGTAATATAGATAACAACTGAAAATCATATAGAGTAAATTTATTTCTTACAAAGTACTTTTAATTAAATATCTCATTTCATTTGTAACCATCATTTTGTGAGGTTTTTCTTACCACAATCCAAACAAATTGTATTGATTTGACATGTTAGTATTTACCACAGTTTTCCCTTCTCTCCATCTTCAGTGCTGCTGTATTAGTTCATCAATCTATGATTTCTCATCCTGACTATACAACAATAGTCTACACATTACCCTTCCTGCTCATGATTTTGTAACTTTCCAGTTCATCTGTCACAGGGATCCCAAATAACCTTTCCAATATGAAAATCTCTAAAAACAAACAAACAAAAAAACCTTCAATGACCACAAACTGGTTTTTAGCTTTCCCTGCATCATCCCATCCTCTGATTGCTCCGCTCTAGCTATGAGTAACTTAATATACAGTGAATACAATGTTACTTCACACCTCTTTTCTCTCTGTCATGCTCTTGTCTCCATCTAAGATGTCCCTCACTCCACATGTACTCCAGATCCTACAAGCGATATGTATTACTCTCCTAAGTGTTAAACGAAAGGTCACATTCCCACAAAATGTCCCCTTCTCTCCACATAGAACTGACCACTCTACTTTGAGTATGCCTACTGAGATAAGCACATTTTTATCATACCTCTCATAATCCTTAATTATGAGTTTATGTTTAACCTTCTATCTCTACTAAGTATCTCCTTGAAAGAAGGATCAGATCCCTTTATCATTGTACCTTAACTGCCAAACACAAAGAAAAAAATTCAATGTTTACTGAATATAGGAATAAGTGATTGAAAACCAGGATTATTTGACTTCAAAGATCCATATTTCTCCTATATCATCATAAAGATACATCATGGCAACTGAATACTTACTTAATGCCCAACATTCTTTTAACAATTTATATTTTATTTTACTTTTACAATTCCTGATAAGGAAAGCATTATCTTAATGTTCATTTTACAGTAACTAAGTAACTAAGTCTGAACTATTACTAAAATAGACAGGGTTATACAAATAGTAGAACTTCCCTGGTAGCTCAGCTGGTAAAGAATCCACCTGATTTGATTCCTGGATCTGAAAGATCGACTAGAGAAGGGATAGGCTATCCACTCAGGTATCTTGCCTAGAGAATCCCCATGGACGGAGGAGCCTGGTGGGCAACAGTCCATGGTCTCACAGAATTGGACACGACTGAGCAGCTTTCACATACAGTGACAATCCAAACAAATTGTATTGATTTGACATGTTAGTATTTACCACAGTTTTCCCTTCTCTCCATCTTCAGTGCTGCTGTATTAGTTCATCAATCTATGATTTCTCATCCTGACTATACAACAATAGTCTACACATTACCCTTCCTGCTCATGATTTTGTAACTTTCCAGTTCATCTGTCACAGGGATCCCAAATAACCTTTCCAATATGAAAATCTCTAAAAACAAACAAACAAAAAAACCTTCAATGACCACAAACTGGTTTTTAGCTTTCCCTGCATCATCCCATCCTCTGATTGCTCCGCTCTAGCTATGAGTAACTTAATATACAGTGAATACAATGTTACTTCACACCTCTTTTCTCTCTGTCATGCTCTTGTCTCCATCTAAGATGTCCCTCACTCCACATGTACTCCAGATCCTACAAGCGATATGTATTACTCTCCTAAGTGTTAAACGAAAGGTCACATTCCCACAAAATGTCCCCTTCTCTCCACATAGAACTGACCACTCTACTTTGAGTATGCCTACTGAGATAAGCACATTTTTATCATACCTCTCATAATCCTTAATTATGAGTTTATGTTTAACCTTCTATCTCTACTAAGTATCTCCTTGAAAGAAGGATCAGATCCCTTTATCATTGTACCTTAACTGCCAAACACAAAGAAAAAAATTCAATGTTTACTGAATATAGGAATAAGTGATTGAAAACCAGGATTATTTGACTTCAAAGATCCATATTTCTCCTATATCATCATAAAGATACATCATGGCAACTGAATACTTACTTAATGCCCAACATTCTTTTAACAATTTATATTTTATTTTACTTTTACAATTCCTGATAAGGAAAGCATTATCTTAATGTTCATTTTACAGTAACTAAGTAACTAAGTCTGAACTATTACTAAAATAGACAGGGTTATACAAATAGTAGAACTTCCCTGGTAGCTCAGCTGGTAAAGAATCCACCTGATTTGATTCCTGGATCTGAAAGATCGACTAGAGAAGGGATAGGCTATCCACTCAGGTATCTTGCCTAGAGAATCCCCATGGACGGAGGAGCCTGGTGGGCAACAGTCCATGGTCTCACAGAATTGGACACGACTGAGCAGCTTTCACATACAGTGTACAAATAGTAAGTGGCCCAGGCTATAAGTTAAAAGTCTCTGGACTTAACTGCCATATATGCTTTTATAAAAATACTGAGTAAGAAAAATTATAACTGAAAGACAATAGAGAGTAGATGTAATGAATTTATTCTTTTGAGACCATAAAGCAAACAGTTATTGGCATCAAATCAGAAACCAAGAAGACTTATCTTACCATTCTCCAATTTCTTATCTTCTTCTGTGTTGTTGTTCTTTAAAAAAAAAAAAAGCCAAAATAATAGAAATTTATATAAAATCATAATGGATTCTGTGCATGAAAAGTTGTAAAAAAAGATGACTAAATCTTTGTCAGCTTGTTGTTGTAGTTATTTATTCACTAAGTTGTGTCCAACTCTTTATGATCTTAAGGACTGCAGCAGGCCAGGCTTCCCTGTCCCTCACTATCTCCCAGAATGTTATCAAACTCTCAGAGTCTGTCAGATTGCAAAGTGCCTATTTTAAACCTGAAACTATTCATTTGGCTTGTCTCCCCCAGATCAGCAAGTGTCAATATGTACAGTGCCAAAAGGCTGGCTTTATAATTTCAGGTGTAAGAACAGAAGTTTAGAAAGAATGGTTCTTTTTTCTCTTTGCTCATCATGATTAAAGTGTGTGTGTGTGTGTGTGTGTGTGTGTGTGTGTATCTATAGTAATATCTGCTTCAATTTAAAAAAAAAAAAAAAGGAAAACCAAGAACACAAAGGAAAAACTGATTGGTTCAAAAGCAAAGAATCCAGGAACCTGACATCTGGTCTCAAGAATGCTGGTAAGAGCATCTATGTTTGACCAGAAGAGAATCTCACGGCACAGAATTATTTCTAGTGTACATGTCACTGGCATTATAAAAGCCAATAAATGTATTAATAGTTGAATACTTGGTATTTTGCTTGGGATGCAGTCTGTTTCCCAGAGGAACAATTGAATAAAGAATCCACCTGGTAAAGAATCCACCTGATTTGATTCCTGGATCTGAAAGATCGACTAGAGAAGGGATAGGCTATCCACTCAGGTATCTTGCCTAGAGAATCCCCATGGACGGAGGAGCCTGGTGGGCAACAGTCCATGGTCTCACAGAATTGGACACGACTGAGCAGCTTTCACATACAGTGTACAAATAGTAAGTGGCCCAGGCTATAAGTTAAAAGTCTCTGGACTTAACTGCCATATATGCTTTTATAAAAATACTGAGTAAGAAAAATTATAACTGAAAGACAATAGAGAGTAGATGTAATGAATTTATTCTTTTGAGACCATAAAGCAAACAGTTATTGGCATCAAATCAGAAACCAAGAAGACTTATCTTACCATTCTCCAATTTCTTATCTTCTTCTGTGTTGTTGTTCTTTAAAAAAAAAAAAAGCCAAAATAATAGAAATTTATATAAAATCATAATGGATTCTGTGCATGAAAAGTTGTAAAAAAAGATGACTAAATCTTTGTCAGCTTGTTGTTGTAGTTATTTATTCACTAAGTTGTGTCCAACTCTTTATGATCTTAAGGACTGCAGCAGGCCAGGCTTCCCTGTCCCTCACTATCTCCCAGAATGTTATCAAACTCTCAGAGTCTGTCAGATTGCAAAGTGCCTATTTTAAACCTGAAACTATTCATTTGGCTTGTCTCCCCCAGATCAGCAAGTGTCAATATGTACAGTGCCAAAAGGCTGGCTTTATAATTTCAGGTGTAAGAACAGAAGTTTAGAAAGAATGGTTCTTTTTTCTCTTTGCTCATCATGATTAAAGTGTGTGTGTGTGTGTGTGTGTGTGTGTGTGTGTGTATCTATAGTAATATCTGCTTCAATTTAAAAAAAAAAAAAAAGGAAAACCAAGAACACAAAGGAAAAACTACAAAACAAAGTAAGTCCAGGAACCTGACATCTGGTCTCAAGAATGCTGGTAAGAGCATCTATGTTTGACCAGAAGAGAATCTCACGGCACAGAATTATTTCTAGTGTACATGTCACTGGCATTATAAAAGCCAATAAATGTATTAATAGTTGAATACTTGGTATTTTGCTTGGGATGCAGTCTGTTTCCCAGAGGAACAAATGCTTAAAGTAAAATACAAAAATACTATACTAATTTTTAAAAATCATGAATTAAAACCACTAAATCTAAGTTAACTAAGTTATTTTGTGTTTCTTCTTTTTTGTAATTAATATGTAAACTTCAATTCATTAAGAAATTTGTCTGTGTCATTTGTTATCTGGATTCAATGGACCTGAAAAAAAAATTTGTCCTTTAGTAAACAATTCATAGAGGCAAGAATAAAAAAGATAGTCAAAACCAACTATACTCAAAAATTTTAAATTAATTTAAACATTACCAACTTTTTTTAAACAAGTATTATTTTGGCAACAAACATCATAGAAATGAATAAAGATGAAAACACCGAAACATCGGTCCTTACTGAAAAACATTGCCTGATGAAGTGTTTCCTATTTAATAATAACTGGATTAAATCACCCATTCCCTTTGTTTTTAGATTTGTATTGTTCACATAGATATTCTAGAAAATTCATCTGGATATTGCCATCTGAAGGCGCATTGTCTAAGATTCCACTTACATGATCCATTTCACATTCATGATCCTTTTCACCATCATCATTAGAGCACTGTTATCTGTCTCTTTGAATTTATATTCCAATTCATCTAATAATTGTGAAACATCCTCCTCTGTCTATTTTCTTCCCTATGCTATTAAGGGCAGAAAATGAAAAGCTGAATTCTCAATTGTGTTCAATAAAAGGTGGCTCAGAAGTAAAGAATCCATCTGCATTACAGGAGACACAGGAGACATGGACTCAATCTCTAGGCAGGAAGTGCCTCTGGAGAAAGAAAGGGCAACCCACTCTAGTCATCTTGTCTGGGAGATCCCATGGACAGTGGAGCCTGGTGGGCTACAGTCCATGGGGTCGCACAGACTTGGACACAACTGAGCAACAAACTGAACTGAACAACAAAAGCTAAAAGCAGGTTATAGAGATAGTGTCTCCAGGTTTCTCCTATATTGCAGTAGTTGGGCAAAAAAGCGAAGGACAACAATAATTCTTTCACTATATTTTGTCCTTCTAAGAGAAGCATAGCATAGGTCAACTTTTTCTTTAAGGACTGTATAGTAAATATTTTAGGCTTTCAAGCCATAAGGTCTCACATGGAACTTCTCAATTCTGCCATTTAAACAAAAGTAGTCACGTACAATACATACAGATATGTGACTGCGTCCCAATGTTTTTTTCACAAAAATGGTTGTCTCAATTTCATGATTTTCATGCCCCTATGAATCTAGATTATGCTGTCATTCTTCTCATCTTATTATTTTTTATCTTTTAAAGCATAACCAGGAATAATTGATGACTATTGGTGAAACCGTCCTTATAAAGATGAAATATAAAAATGTTTAGAAAGAGACGAAAAATGAGATCACTGAGATCCTTTAGTGTAGCTTAGATTTAGAGATGAGCCTAATGGATCCATAAGAAAGAATCACCTTTATTCTATTTTAAAATAATTGAATTTTCACTTTGTCTTTGAGGAGTCCTAAGACAAAAACTTAACTTATGAAACATAAGTCTAACTAATAGTTACACTGAAAAATGAAATTCAGTTCTAAAATTGGTGCAGTAGATCCTGGTGGTGCATAAAGTATTAAGGATTTACTATGTACATTGCATTTGGCTAAATGCTAGTGATGGCACATACATTTATCTTTGTATCTTTCCACAAAATACAAGGCCTAAGCATTTGAAACACAGGAGAACCACACAAGTCAGGAAGTAAGAGAAAAATGTTTAAGTATCAAACAATTTACTGAAATACAATTTTAATAGCACTGGGAGTTAGCCAAGAGAATGAGTGGCAAAAGGAGATGGTGATGTCCATAGGAGTGAGGAGTGGTAAAGCTAGGGTAAGAAAATGTAAGAATGAATTCTTTATATATGTCTATATATCTATATCTATGTCTATTTCGCTATGTTGGGTCTTAGTTGTGGCACATGGGCTTCTTTCTAGTTGTGGCATGGGCCTAGTCGCCCCGTAAGCATGCAGGATCTTAGTTCCCTGACCAGGAATCCAACCCACTTTCCCTGGACTGGAAGGTGGATTCTTAACCACTGGACCACCAGGGAAGTCCCAGAAATGAATTCTTAACAAATATAAAATGTGAGCCTGGAAGACACCTAATGATCTCTGACAATAGAGACAAATCAAAGTGCTGGAATTCCTCTGAGAATTCAAAACAGCCATAAGGTCTCACATGGAACTTCTCAATTCTGCCATTTAAACAAAAGTAGTCACGTACAATACATACAGATATGTGACTGCGTCCCAATGTTTTTTTCACAAAAATGGTTGTCTCAGTTTCATGATTTTCATGCCCCTATGAATCTAGATTATGCTGTCATTCTTCTCATCTTATTATTTTTTATCTTTTAAAGCATAACCAGGAATAATTGATGACTATTGGTGAAACCGTCCTTATAAAGATGAAATATAAAAATGTTTAGAAAGAGACGAAAATGAGATCACTGAGATCCTTTAGTGTAGCTTAGATTTAGAGATGAGCCTAATGGATCCATAAGAAAGAATCACCTTTATTCTATTTTAAAATAATTGAATTTTCACTTTGTCTTTGAGGAGTCCTAAGACAAAAACTTAACTTATGAAACATAAGTCTAACTAATAGTTACACTGAAAAATGAAATTCAGTTCTAAAATTGGTGCAGTAGATCCTGGTGGTGCATAAAGTATTAAGGATTTACTATGTACATTGCATTTGGCTAAATGCTAGTGATGGCACATACATTTATCTTTGTATCTTTCCACAAAATACAAGGCCTAAGCATTTGAAACACAGGAGAACCACACAAGTCAGGAAGTAAGAGAAAAATGTTTAAGTATCAAACAATTTACTGAAATACAATTTTAATAGCACTGGGAGTTAGCCAAGAGAATGAGTGGCAAAAGGAGATGGTGATGTCCATAGGAGTGAGGAGTGGTAAAGCTAGGGTAAGAAAATGTAAGAATGAATTCTTTATATATGTCTATATATCTATATCTATGTCTATTTCGCTATGTTGGGTCTTAGTTGTGGCACATGGGCTTCTTTCTAGTTGTGGCATGGGCCTAGTCGCCCCGTAAGCATGCAGGATCTTAGTTCCCTGACCAGGAATCCAACCTATATCCCCTGGATTGGAAGGTGGATTCTTAACCACTGGACCACCAGGGAAGTCCCAGAAATGAATTCTTAACAAATATAAAATGTGAGCCTGGAAGACACCTAATGATCTCTGACAATAGAGACAAATCAAAGTGCTGGAATTCCTCTGAGAATTGAAAAGCAAAGAGCAGTTTCAGATAACAAAGAGAAAAAAAAAAAAAAGAGGTAATATTAAATGAGTGTAAATCCAAAAAGTGAAGCTAGGGTTACTTTAATTAAAAAAAGAAACTTCACTTAATTTGTGAGGGATTCTGAGATACATGTCAGTATGAAAATTTGTTCTTAATTTTACCCTTACCAGGATTTTTGCAAGAAAATTAATCTCTCACTTGGTGGCAATTGCCAGATGCCTGTCTGTGGACTATAAGATGTAAAGACATCCCACCCACCAGTCTAACAGCTTGACTTAACAAAATATGAGACAGATCTTGATGGGAAAATAAAAACAAAAACAAACCTAACGGACATTAGTCAAGTTAGAAAAAAAGTATGCTCGATTAATTACTTGAAAACTTCTCTATAACTTGAAAACTAGAAGAACTGTGTTCCAAAGAATTATGGAAAAAGAAAAAAGAAACAATGCTTCACTGAACAATTTAAAATAAATCTGTGGATATACTTCTAAAAATAACATTACATTAGAGGCTTCCCTAGTGATCCAGTCGGTAAGGACACCGCCTTGCAGTGCAAGGGACACTGGTTTGATCCCTGGCCTGGGAAGATCCCACGTGCTGCGGAGCAGCTGGACCTATGTGTCCAATTACTGCTCCAGTGCTCTGGAGTGCATGAGCCCAGAGCTGGAGCTCTGCAGTGAGAGGCCACTGAGATGGGAGGCCCGCATAGGCCAAAAGAACAAAGATGGATGATGAAAGACCAATAGAAGCAGCAGCAACAATAACACAAAAACATTACATTAAGGCAGTAAAAACTTTTCTGTGAAGCTTGATTCTTAAAATTTTCAAAATACATTTTCAAATTAAGTTTATCATCTTTTGTGGAACACATGGTTTATTAATCTGAAATATGCTCCTTTTGAAGTGTTAGAATAACAAAATCAAAGAACACATTGTATAAAACATCACTTTATGAGTTTTAGCAGCTTGTGGATAAGCAAAAAAAAAAACACACATTAAAAAATATATCATGTTTTTGGCCACTGGTACATACCACACTGGCAATAAGATGTTGATGTGTTACATATTAATGCTGACTCTAAAGTGTTTTTACAAAATGCATTATAAGAAGTAGTCATTACTGACAAATTGAAATTAAAAAATACTTATTGGAGATACCATTGTATAACAGAGAGAAATATTGAAGTCAGAAGACTTAATATCTAGTTCTAATTCTGCCAAAAATTAGTTGGCTAATTCATTTAATAACTATAGCCTTAGTTTTTTAAATCATATCTTAATATATAATTTCTTCTTTTTTCTATTGGATTGGTTAAGTAAAGAAAGCAATGATATTTTTTTTCAGTAATTCTTGCATTTAGATGTTATTTTCTATTGGTTTACTCTGATGTGTTGTTATTGTTCAATCATTAGTCATGTTTGCCTCTTTGCAGCCCCATGGACTGTAGCATGCATCTCTGTCCTTCACCATCTCCTGGAGCTTTCTCAAGCTATGTTCATCGAGTCAGTGATGCCATTCAACCATCTCTCATCCTCTATGGTCCCCTTCTCCTCCTCCCTTCAACCTTTCCCAGCATCGGGGTCTTTTCCAACGAGTTGGCTCTTCCCATCAGGTGGCCAACGTATTGGAGCTTCAACTTCAGTATCAGTCATTCAAATGAATATTCAGGGCTTATTTCCTTTAGGACTGACTGGTTTGATCGCCTTGCTGTCCCACGGACTCTCAAAAGTCTCCTCCTGCACCATAGCTCATAGCTCAAAATCATCAATTCTTAGGCACTCTGCCTTTTTTTCCCGCCTACATATCGTCAGAGTTTTGTTTGTTTTTGTTCCATACAAGTTTTATTTATTATTTTTTTAACAGGGGTTTGTTATTTACTGCCACACATTGACCCCAGCTCTCACATCCATATATGAATACTGGAAAAACCAGAGCTTTGACTATATGGATCTTTGTAGTCAAAGTAATATCTCTGCTTTTTAATATTCTGTCTAGGTTTGTCATAGTTTTCCTTCCAAGGAGCAAGCATCTTTTAATTTCATGGCTGCAGACACTGTTCACAGTGATTTTGGAGCCCAAGAAAATGAAGTCTCTCACTGTTTCCATTGTTTCCCCATCTGTTTGCCATGAAGATGGGACCAGAAGTCACAATCTTCATTTTTTGAATGTTGAGTTTTAAGCTAGCTTTTTCACTCTCCTCTTTCACCTTCATCAAGAGGCTCTTTAATTCCTCTTTGCTTTCTACCATAATGGTGGTGTCATCTGCATATCTGAGGTTATTGATATTTCTTCTGGCAATCTTAATTCCAGTTTGTGCTTCATCCAAACTGACATTTCGCATGATGTACTCTGCATATAAATAAAATAAGCACGGTGACAATACACAATCTTGACGTACTCTTTCCCAGTTTGGAACCAGTCTATTGTTCTATGACTGGCTCTAAGTGTTGCTTCTTGACTCGCATACAGGTGTCAGCAGGAGGCAGGTAAGGTGGTCAGGTATTCCCATAGCTTAAAGAAGTTTCCCCAGGTTGCTGTGATCTACACAGTCAAGGGCTTTAACATTGTCAATGACGCAGTAAATGTTTTTCTGGAATTCTCTAGCTTTTTTTATGATCCAATGGATAGTACTAGAAACCAAAAGGCATGTTTTACCAATCATGATAGACCCAAGCAACAGTTTACATCATGATAGAAACTCTTCGTCAATCTTGAGGGTTATGTTTCTGAAAAGTCATGTGCTTGGCTAAACTAGAGTTAGCAAGATTAAGATTTCCTAAAGTACATGCATTAGCAGGGAAGGAAAGGAATCACCATCACCATCATTGCACATATTTCAAAAATGAATGTAACAGAAGTTCAGAAGGCATCTATTTAAAAAAAAAAAAACTAGTATGTCAGCATTGGAAACTTACTCTGATAAACTTTCTTCATTATAATCTTCATTTTCAAGTAACATTACTACAGAATCCTGATCTGCTAGGATACATTTTTATCATAATCAAGGGTTTAATTAGGAAAACTACATATCTTAAAAGATATTTTTATTATACTCATAGTGGATTAGAATGGAATGTCTTTGAATATAATGGCTCTAGATTAGAGGAGAGAGAATAGACACAGTAAGTAAAATATGTGATACTCAATTAGATATAGGGAAAAAACACTATAAAGGAAATTATTAGGACAATTGGCAATTGAATATAAATTTCGTCTGAATATGAACTGAATATGGAATTTGAATATGGACTTTATTTCAGACTTAAAAACATTAGTCAAGGGCTTCCCTGGTGGCCCAGTGGGTAAGGACACCGCCTTGCAGTGCAAGGGGAGCTGGATCGTTCCCTGGCCTGGGAAGATCCCACGTGCCACGATGCAGCTGGACCGATGTGTCCAATTACCGAGCCGGAGCTCTGGAGCGCATGCGCCCAGAGCCGGTGCCCTGCGACAACAGAGGCCACTGCGATGGGAGGCACACACGGGCCAAAGAACGAAGATGGATGAAAATAGATGAATAAAAGACCAATAGAAGTGGCCCACCCGTCCCCTCACTCCCCAACCCGCGCCCCCCAAATAAATAAATAATAAATATTTTTTAAAAAATTAGTCAATTCCTAAATAGGTCAAAATTCTAAATATGGTCATTTGTATTGGTATATAAAACAATGCCTGTTTTTAAGGCACACACATATTGAACATGTAGGGGTAATGTAGCGTGATGTCTGCAATTTACTGACCAAAGAGAATAGGAAAAATAACAGCTCAGAGCAGTTTGTGATAAGAAAACCTCAGTGAGGAGGGGGCAGTGGCAGGGAGGAAGAGAAAGGAAGAGAGAGAAAGTAAAAGGAACAAAATGTTAAGTAAATTTGAGTGAAGGGTAGATATACAGAAGTTATTTGTAATAGTCTCACAACTCTTTGTAAATTTGAAATTATCTTAAACAGTTGTTTTTTAAATCTCTATTAATTATTGCCATATCACAATGGTATTGCCTAATCAGAAATTATTTTCAGTGTTTAAGTTTATATTTTTCTGAGCCCATCCTTATAGTCACATATAAGATAAACAAATACCCTTCTCTGGTGTACCAGGCAGACTCCTACATATGGAAGGGCCAGCAATAATTATTTAAAAATATTTTACTCATAGTGGATTAGAATGGAATGTCTTTGAATATAATTGCTCTAGATTAGAGGATAGACAATAGACACAGTAAGTAAAATATGTGCTACTCAATTAGATATAGGGCAAAACCACTATAAAGGAAATTATTAGGACAATTGGCAATTGAATATAAATTTCGTCTGAATATGAACTGAATATGGAATTTGAATATGGACTTTATTTCAGACTTAAAAACATTAGTCAAGGGCTTCCCTGGTGGCCCAGTGGGTAAGGACACCGCCTTGCAGTGCAAGGGGAGCTGGATCGTTCCCTGGCCTGGGAAGATCCCACATGCCACGATGCAGCTGGACCGATGTGTCCAATTACCGAGCCGGAGCTCTGGAGCGCATGCGCCCAGAGCCGGTGCCCTGCGACAACAGAGGCCACTGCGATGGGAGGCACACACGGGCCAAAGAACGAAGATGGATGAAAATAGATGAATAAAAGACCAATAGAAGTGGCCCACCCGTCCCCTCACTCCCCAACCCGCGCCCCCCAAATAAATAAATAATAAATATTTTTTAAAAAATTAGTCAATTCCTAAATAGGTCAAAATTCTAAATATGGTCATTTGTATTGGTATATAAAACAATGCCTGTTTTTAAGGCACACACATATTGAACATGTAGGGGTAATGTAGCGTGATGTCTGCAATTTACTGACCAAAGAGAATAGGAAAAATAACAGCTCAGAGCAGTTTGTGATAAGAAAACCTCAGTGAGGAGGGGGCAGTGGAAGGGAGGAAGAGAAAGGAAGGGAGAGAAAGTAAAAGGAACAAAATGTTAAGTAAATTTGAGTGAAGGGTAGATATACAGAAGTTATTTGTAATAGTCTCACAACTCTTTGTAAATTTGAAATTATCTTAAACAGTTGTTTTTTAAATCTCTATTAATTATTGCCATATCACAATGGTATTGCCTAATCAGAAATTATTTTCAGTGTTTAAGTTTATATTTTTCTGAGCCCATCCTTATAGTCACATATAAGATAAACAAATACCCTTCTCTGGTGTACCAGGCAGACTCCTACATATGGAAGGGCCAGCAATAATTATTTAAAAAATAGCTTATTATCTTCAAGGGTAGTGTCATAGACACATGAAAAATATTTTAACAATATTTGCCTGTATTACAATGTGTGGAAATAACTCCAGACAGTATTTTCACTGTTTAAAATGGTGCTGGCCGACTGATCTATCAAAAGATCATTTTTAAAAAAAGGCATACTAAATGCTGAAATTGTTGTTTTACATTAGCATACAACACTACTTACTAACTGGTGTTAGCTCATGATTACAGTGTTGTTGTTTTTCTTTAGTGGATAATAACCCAGAGTTTTCATAAATGCCAAAAATCACTCAGTCACCTTGATTTCACAGGTTAGTAGGGCAGATTAAAATCATAAATTTATTTTTGACATTGCAATTTTTGCATGACACCCTTATCTAATATCAAATTTTGGCAACTCAGAATCTCATGCAAGGCATGATAATCAGGTTTTAAATGCAAATCCTTAAAAAGGGATTTCAGCAGAGGGTGAATTTGAAACTTCAAGCTGGTCATGCCTGGAAGGGCATGTGAGTGTTTACTGTTGAATTATGACTCACATATATTTCTTTTGGAAAAATTTAGGCAAAAAGGAATCATACTATATAGCTTACTTCTGACATAAAGCATTGTCCTTTTAATAAAAGAAGACTATGTGGTCAAATGTTACCTCTCTCTCTGATTCATTATTCACTTATCTTAAAAACCTAGGTAGATAAAGAAAAGCAAGTAAACTGTTAAGTAAATTTGAGTGAAGGGTAGATATACAGAAGTTATTTGTAATAGTCTCACAACTCTTTGTAAATTTGAAATTATCTTAAACAGTTGTTTTTTAAATCTCTATTAATTATTGCCATATCACAATGGTATTGCCTAATCAGAAATTATTTTCAGTGTTTAAGTTTATATTTTTCTGAGCCCATCCTTATAGTCACATATAAGATAAACAAATACCCTTCTCTGGTGTACCAGGCAGACTCCTACATATGGAAGGGCCAGCAATAATTATTTAAAAAATAGCTTATCATCTTCAAGGGTAGTGTCATAGACACATGAAAAATATTTTAACAATATTTGCCTGTATTACAATGTGTGGAAATAACTCCAGACAGTATTTTCACTGTTTAAAATGGTGCTGGCCGACTGATCTATCAAAAGATCATTTTTAAAAAAAGGCATACTAAATGCTGAAATTGTTGTTTTACATTAGCATACAACACTACTTACTAACTGGAGTTAGCTCATGATTACAGTGTTGTTGTTTTTTTTTTCTTTAGTGGATAATAACCCAGAGTTTTCATAAATGCCAAAAATCACTCAGTCACCTTGATTTCACAGGTTAGTAGGGCAGATTAAAATCATAAATTTATTTTTGACATTGCAATTTTTGCATGACACCCTTATCTAATATCAAATTTTGGCAACTCAGAATCTCATGCAAGGCATGATAATCAGGTTTTAAATGCAAATCCTTAAAAAGGGATTTCAGCAGAGGGTGAATTTGAAACTTCAAGCTGGTCATGCCTGGAAGGGCATGTGAGTGTTTACTGTTGAATTATGACTCACATATATTTCTTTTGGAAAAATTTAGGCAAAAAGGAATCATACTATATAGCTTACTTCTGACATAAAGCATTGTCCTTTTAATAAAAGAAGACTATGTGGTCAAATGTTACCTCTCTCTCTGATTCATTATTCACTTATCTTAAAAACCTAGGTAGATAAAGAAAAGCAAGTAAACTTTTAAGTACTATTTTATGATGAAAATGGATTTTATAGGAGTCAGAATCTCTAACAGTTTCTATTAAAAATGACAATCTACAGGCAACACCTTCAAATGTTAGACTTGGTATTATAATTCTCACTTGTTGCTCAGTAGATGAATGCTGCTCTTAACCCAAAGATGGTGAGGGACTTCAAGATGCCCTATGTAATAGAACACATTGGTTTCTAGTAAGAAAAAAAAACAGCTATCTATTTTTCACAAATGTGGATGTACCTTCTGGCCAAAGGTCATCTTATATGTTAGTGGCAGAAAAAGGGCAGCAACTCGCATCTTTTTTGTTCCCAGGTATATCCCTGAGTGCACTGTTTTATTTTATGTGAATATACACACACACAAGTATGGAATTTCAGCCTCTAATACAAACCTTTAAATGATTTAAAACATGTTCCTCTAGGCAAGAGCTGATTTTCCCAGTGTATATATTACAATTATTGAATAGCAAAAGAATAATCAAAGATAAGTCAATTTCAACAATAGATTTTTACTTCCCTTAATTTGTACACTAAATATTTTAAGCATATATTATGTACATATTTTTTGAAGATCACCCATTTATGAAGAATCAATCCTTGTTACTTAGTGTTGAGAAATATGATTTAGATAATGGAGAGTTTCTACTTTTAAAAATATTTATATACCAAAGGCTTAAATGTTTTCAATACTATTAATTGGAATAGAAATAAAGTCTTCCTAATTTCTTTTTGTGACATGCAACTGATTTAACATTAAGAATTTCAGTACATTTTAACAAGAATTAAGGCAATTTTAGGGGCTTCCTAGGTGGCACTAGCAGTAAAGAATCTGCCTGCCAATGCAGGAAATGTAAGAGAAAAGATTTCCAGCCATGGGTTGGGAAGATTCCCTGGAGAAAGGCATGGCAACCCACTTCAGTATTCTTACCTGGGAAATCCCATGGACAGAGGAAGCTGGTGGGCTACAGTCCACAGGGTTGCAAAGGAGTCAGACACAAATGAACTAACTTAGCAGGCAGGCAGGCAAGGCGATTTTAAATGATACAAGTAGAAGGAAGTGACAGGTGACAATGAGCCTAAGTGCACATTTTCAGTCTCAAGAATGTTATTCTCCTAAAAGTAAATATAAAAAAACTGACAACAGGGCTTCCCTGGTGGTCCAGTGGGTAGGGACACCACCTTGCAGTGCAAGGGGCACCAGTTCGATCCCTGGCCTTGGAGGATCCCACGTGCTGCGGAGCGGCTGGACTGATGTGTCCAACTACCAAGCCGGAGCTCTGGAGCGCATGCACCCAGAGCCGGTGCTCTGTAGTGACAGAGGCCACTATGATGGGAGACCCACACAGGCCAAAGAACAAAGATGGATGTAAGTAAAACAAATGAAAGACCAATAGAAGTGGCCAAAAAAAAAAAGAAAGCAACCAACCTGACAACAAATCTAAATCTAGTCATAGTCCTGATTATTTGAATTTTAGTTAATATAATGGTCTCATATGTATCCTGAATAAACTTTTATCTTTTCATTAAATAAATTGAGGATTTGAGTTCTAATTTTTACAACATAGGAGGATTTAAGAGGCAGAAAAAATAATCACTTCTGTCAAAATCAAGTATGTAAAGTTCCTCACAATAATTTTGTGAGGACAAATTATATAGGAATCAATAAATATAAAGAATAGTTGTCCACAATCAAGGTCTTTTAATTCCTTGCTACTCAACTGGGTTTCACAAACCAGCAACTTCAAAATATGTTAGAAACACAGAAAACCAACTTCTACTTCAGAACCAATGAATCGTAATCTACATTTTAAAAGGATCTCTGAGTGGTTTATATATGCAATAAGATTTGACAATCATTGATATAAGGTAAATTCAGAGAAGGCATGGGACAGGAGTGATGGAAATGATTGTATTTGTAGCAGTATTTTCTTACCTAACTAAGCATATAATAGGTAAGAAATTAATACTTTTGTCAGACACGAGAAAGATTTCCAGCCATGGGTTGGGAAGATTCCCTGGAGAAAGGCATGGCAACCCACTTCAGTATTCTTACCTGGGAAATCCCATGGACAGAGGAAGCTGGTGGGCTACAGTCCACAGGGTTGCAAAGGAGTCAGACACAAATGAACTAACTTAGCAGGCAGGCAGGCAAGGCGATTTTAAATGATACAAGTAGAAGGAAGTGACAGGTGACAATGAGCCTAAGTGCACATTTTCAGTCTCAAGAATGTTATTCTCCTAAAAGTAAATATAAAAAAACTGACAACAGGGCTTCCCTGGTGGTCCAGTGGGTAGGGACACCACCTTGCAGTGCAAGGGGCACCAGTTCGATCCCTGGCCTTGGAGGATCCCACGTGCCGCGGAGCGGCTGGACTGATGAGTCCAACTACCAAGCCGGAGCTCTGGAGCGCATGCACCCAGAGCCGGTGCTCTGTAGTGACAGAGGCCACTATGATGGGAGACCCACACAGGCCAAAGAACAAAGATGGATGTAAGTAAAACAAATGAAAGACCAATAGAAGTGGCCAAAAAAAAAAAGAAAGCAACCAACCTGACAACAAATCTAAATCTAGTCATAGTCCTGATTATTTGAATTTTAGTTAATATAATGGTCTCATATGTATCCTGAATAAACTTTTATCTTTTCATTAAATAAATTGAGGATTTGAGTTCTAATTTTTACAACATAGGAGGATTTAAGAGGCAGAAAAAATAATCACTTCTGTCAAAATCAAGTATGTAAAGTTCCTCACAATAATTTTGTGAGGACAAATTATATAGGAATCAATAAATATAAAGAATAGTTGTCCACAATCAAGGTCTTTTAATTCCTTGCTACTCAACTGGGTTTCACAAACCAGCAACTTCAAAATATGTTAGAAACACAGAAAACCAACTTCTACTTCAGAACCAATGAATCGTAATCTACATTTTAAAAGGATCTCTGAGTGGTTTATATATGCAATAAGATTTGACAATCATTGATATAAGGTAAATTCAGAGAAGGCATGGGACAGGAGTGATGGAAATGATTGTATTTGTAGCAGTATTTTCTTACCTAACTAAGCATATAATAGGTAAGTAAACAATATTATATACTATTTGTCAGACACTTTGTGAAGACTTTTATATTCATTGTGAAGTTTAAATCTTGCCACAAACTTGTATGATGGGAATGTTATCGACATTTCACAAAGAGAAAACTGATTTACAGAAGCAGATAAAACAAGTTCAGGAAAATAGTAACTGGTAACAGGGAAACAATCTGACTCAAGAACATATGCACTTAATCATCATATTTTATGGCTTAGCACATGGTTATATGAAGATTGCAACTTAAAATATAATACCAATTTTTGAATGGCAAATGAATAAATTGCACAAAGGCTGCAATGGAAAAATAACTACATCCTAGATAAAATTATTATCATCCATGGCTCTGAAATAGCTTAGGTTTTCAAAATCCTCTGTACCTGCCAATTTATGGTTTGTTTTTTTTTTTTAATTTATTTATTTATTTTGGGCGGGGGGTCAGGTTGAGGGGGGAGGGGAGCAGGCAGGCCACTTCTACTGGTCTTTCGTTTCTCTCTGTTCATCCGTCTTTGTTCTTTGGCTCCTGTGGGCCTCCCATCACGGTGGCGTCTGTCGTTGCAGAGCACCGGCTCTGGGCGCATGCGCTCCAGAGCTCCGGCTCGGTGATTGGACACATCAGTCCAGCCGCTCCGCGGCACGTGGGATCTTCCCAGGCCAGGGCTCGAACTGGTGCCCCTTGCACTGCAAGGCGGTGTCCCTACCCACTGGACCACCAGGGGAAGCCCTAATTTATGTTTTTTAAGGTAATAAAACACACAACCATAAAATCTGGATGGGTAGTAGTATGGACTAAAGGGTCATCAACCAATAAGTTAAACTAGAACTTAACCCTCCACTCATAAAAATATAGAGTGTGATACTAAGAATGAATTCTAAAACTATTTAATAGTATTCTGCTGATCATATACATTAGAAAATCCTTATTTGTATCTGTCTGGAAAGATACATTTCTATATTTTCCTTTATTCTGGAAAGGGAATTATAGAGTCAGACAGATACGAAGAAATATTTTTTAAAATTTTGTTTCTTTGACTACAGCTATATTTTGATAAAGGATAAAGGCAAAAGATGCTCCTCTATTTTACAGTGATAAGGAGAGAGACAAAAAGCTAGCGATATATGAAAGTTTTCCTATATTTATGTTCATAACTAATATGATTAAAATAGCTGACACTTACTGAATGCTTGTTTATATGTAAGATGCTGTTACAGAAAGATTTTTTTTTAAACTATTGTTTAATTTTAACCATGAATTAAAAACTAGGTTTATTCAGATGAGGAAGCAGAACTGTTAAAGGTTGGATTTAGGATTTAAAGCCAGACTGGCGGAGCTTCTCTAGTAGCTCATATGGTAATGAGTCTGCCTACAATGCAGGAGACTTGGGTTTGATTCCTGGGTCAGGAAGACCCCCTGTAAGAGGGCATGGCTACCCACTCCAGTATTCTTCCCTGGAGAATCCCATGGACAGAGGAACCTGGAGGGCTACAAATCATGAAGCTGGCACAAGTGTGACAGGACTGAGCTCTGGACAGCCCTTTTTTTCACACTGGCTCAAGGTCCCATATTTCATGCTGCACAATTTTAGGAAAGGTTTCCCTTTACCTCCCTCCCAGTGTGTGTAACTTTAACAGTAGATTAGGTTTTCTCCCTCTTCAATAGAGAATATTCGTTGTTTTTTTTCTTTGGATTATTTTAGAGATGTATATGATGATCTATGTACAGTCACTGACTTAATGGTCTTATAAATGAGATAAATGTTCATGAATTGTGTTTTTAGTGCCTGGCTTTTCATTCAAAAAAAGAAGGAAAGATGAACTGTACTTAATTTGTTTCCTTGCACCATCTAGTGGATTTTAATGACAACTGCGGCAGTAGTATAAATGATCATAAATTGACTACATGTCAAATTTTCAAACGTATCCGGAGAACTATTGCTAAAACTATACTTTAGATCACACTACAAACATGCACGTGGCTGTCATCTGTCTTTTCTAAGAGAGAATTGATTAAGCATGAGTGCTGAATAGCGAGTGTTTAAATTTGCAAACAAAATAACTTAAAACAGCATCCGTATCAGCTTTATACAATTACAGATAACGACATTCTAACACATTTCAGTTCTTCCCACTCGTTTACCTAAACTCCAAAGCTTCCCAGGCAGCTGCGCGAAGGGAAGAGAGCCGCGAGTCTGCGCGCGGCAAGTGCGCAGGCGCGCTGAGGAGCGGAAGTGGGGAGGCGGGGTTAAGTCCGGAGCTGCGAGCGGAAGAGGCCGGGGCAGCGGAGAGAGGCTCCGAGACGTCGTTTCGGCGGCTGTGAGTCCTAGGCCAGCCCGAGCTCAAAGTCCCAGACCCCGGGAAACGCCAAAAGAAACGGAACGACCTGGGTTCCGGGTCAGTCGCCTGTGAGTGCTGCTGCCCTGTTCCCGAACTGTTAAAGGTTGGATTTAGGATTTAAAGCCAGACTGGCGGAGCTTCTCTAGTAGCTCATATGGTAATGAGTCTGCCTACAATGCAGGAGACTTGGGTTTGATTCCTGGGTCAGGAAGACCCCCTGTAAGAGGGCATGGCTACCCACTCCAGTATTCTTCCCTGGAGAATCCCATGGACAGAGGAGCCTGGAGGGCTACAAATCATGAAGCTGGCACAAGTGTGACAGGACTGAGCTCTGGACAGCCCTTTTTTTCACACTGGCTCAAGGTCCCATATTTCATGCTGCACAATTTTAGGAAAGGTTTCCCTTTACCTCCCTCCCAGTGTGTGTAACTTTAACAGTAGATTAGGTTTTCTCCCTCTTCAATAGAGAATATTCGTTGTTTTTTTTCTTTGGATTATTTTAGAGATGTATATGATGATCTATGTACAGTCACTGACTTAATGGTCTTATAAATGAGATAAATGTCTTAGGTTCATGAATTGTGTTTTTAGTGCCTGGCTTTTCATTCAAAAAAAGAAGGAAAGATAAACTGTACTTAATTTGTTTCCTTGCACCATCTAGTGGATTTTAATGACAACTGCGGCAGTAGTATAAATGATCATAAATTGACTACATGTCAAATTTTCAAACGTATCCGGAGAACTATTGCTAAAACTATACTTTAGATCACACTACAAACATGCACGTGGCTGTCATCTGTCTTTTCTAAGAGAGAATTGATTAAGCATGAGTGTTGAATAGCGAGTGTTTAAATTTGCAAACAAAATAACTTAAAACAGCATCCGTATCAGTTTTATACAATTACAGATAACGACATTCTAACACATTTCAGTTCTTCCCACTCGTTTACCTAAACTCCAAAGCTTCCCAGGCAGCTGCGCGAAGGGAAGAGAGCCGCGAGTCTGCGCGCGGCAAGTGCGCAGGCGCGCTGAGGAGCGGAAGTGGGGAGGCGGGGTTAAGTCCGGAGCTGCGAGCGGAAGAGGCCGGGGCAGCGGAGAGAGGCTCCGAGACGTCGTTCGGCGGCTGTGAGTCCTAGGCCAGCCCGAGCTCAAAGTCCCAGACCCCGGGAAACGCCAAAAGAAACGGAACGACCTGGAGTTCCGGGTCAGTCGCCTGTGAGTGCTGCTGCCCTGCCTCTGCCGCGGCGGACGTCTCCGCCCTCGCCGCTGAAGACGCGGCCCTGACAGGCCTGTAGGCCTAGGCGCGGCCCGCCGAGCCCGACGTGTTACCGCCGGTGCAAGCTGTGAGTAACCCGAGCGCCCTCCACGGTCGTTCACAGATTAAAATGGAGGAAATTTCCTTGGCTAACCTGGATACTAACAAGCTGGAGGCCATCGCTCAGGAGATATACGTAGACCTGATAGAGGATTCTTGTTTGGGCTTCTGCTTTGAGGTGCACCGGGCAGTCAAGTGTGGCTACTTCTACCTGGAATTCGCAGAGACTGGGAACGTGAAGGATTTTGGCAT
The DNA here is from genome assembly GCA_022376925.1 of Tragulus kanchil. NCBI lineage: Eukaryota > Metazoa > Chordata > Mammalia > Artiodactyla > Tragulidae > Tragulus > Tragulus kanchil. The sequence goes on from JAIOJX010000004.1 coordinate 218,973,974, forward strand.
TCAGCCGGTGGAAGATAAAGGAGCGTGTCGCCTCCCTCTTTGCACCCTTCCTGGAGAATCTGGGAATGGGCCTGATCAGCAGCTGCAGCGCTCACCTCCGGAATTCCAGTAGCTGTAACGTGAGAGGCCGAGGGTGACCAGGACAATGACATAGACCAGTCCTGTGGTTTTGAGAAGTTAGGTAGCTAAGTAGGGAAAAAAAAAAAAAATCAGTCAAAAGTCCCAATTCCCATTGAAGATCCTAGCCTTTTAAAAATCCGAAGTGGAGAATTTAGAAATCCAGATCCTTGTATAAGTATATTACCTTGGATCAGCTTTGAAATCCTGGACAGGAGGAACTGTGCTGTGGAGCCTGCACACCATGCAGTGGTTGCTGTCTAAACCTGGAATCCAGCCTTACTGAAATCTCGTATCAAGTTCTTTGGTTACATTAAAAACAAAATAACTTAAAACAGCATCCGTATCAGTTTTATACAATTACAGATAACGACATTCTAACACATTTCAGTTCTTCCCACTCGTTTACCTAAACTCCAAAGCTTCCCAGGCAGCTGCGCGAAGGGAAGAGAGCCGCGAGTCTGCGCGCGGCAAGTGCGCAGGCGCGCTGAGGAGCGGAAGTGGGGAGGCGGGGTTAAGTCCGGAGCTGCGAGCGGAAGAGGCCGGGGCAGCGGAGAGAGGCTCCGAGACGTCGTTCGGCGGCTGTGAGTCCTAGGCCAGCCCGAGCTCAAAGTCCCAGACCCCGGGAAACGCCAAAAGAAACGGAACGACCTGGAGTTCCGGGTCAGTCGCCTGTGAGTGCTGCTGCCCTGCCTCTGCCGCGGCGGACGTCTCCGCCCTCGCCGCTGAAGACGCGGCCCTGACAGGCCTGTAGGCCTAGGCGCGGCCCGCCGAGCCCGACGTGTTACCGCCGGTGCAAGCTGTGAGTAACCCGAGCGACCTCCACGGTCGTTCACAGATTAAAATGGAGGAAATTTCCTTGGCTAACCTGGATACTAACAAGCTGGAGGCCATCGCTCAGGAGATATACGTAGACCTGATAGAGGATTCTTGTTTGGGCTTCTGCTTTGAGGTGCACCGGGCAGTCAAGTGTGGCTACTTCTACCTGGAATTCGCAGAGACTGGGAACGTGAAGGATTTTGGCATTCAGCCGGTGGAAGATAAAGGAGCGTGTCGCCTCCCTCTTTGCACCCTTCCTGGAGAATCTGGGAATGGGCCTGATCAGCAGCTGCAGCGCTCACCTCCGGAATTCCAGTAGCTGTAACGTGAGAGGCCGAGGGTGACCAGGACAATGACATAGACCAGTCCTGTGGTTTTGAGAAGTTAGGTAGCTAAGTAGGGAAAAAAAAAAAAAATCAGTCAAAAGTCCCAATTCCCATTGAAGATCCTAGCCTTTTAAAAATCCGAAGTGGAGAATTTAGAAATCCAGATCCTTGTATAAGTATATTACCTTGGATCAGCTTTGAAATCCTGGACAGGAGGAACTGTGCTGTGGAGCCTGCACACCATGCAGTGGTTGCTGTCTAAACCTGCCAGAAAGTGCACAAGAACCTTGTACTGTTCCCATTGCACAGGTGAGCAGCTGTGTGCTCAGAGTATCAAGTTCTTTGGTTCCTCAGCCTTTCTGTCTGCCTGATGACGTGAACTTTCTGGGTAATAGTTTGGACATAACTAATGGTCAGGCCTTAACCGTTGAGCTGCAGTGGGACTGCACCTCTGATCTCCTGAGCCTTGGGCTTCTCCAGGACAGATGCAAGGCAGTTATGAGATCTGGATATTAATCATTCCAGTCTAGGAAATCTACGAAAAAGAATTCCTGACTGAATCTGGTAGGAGAAGCTCTGTGGTCTTGACTGCAACAAGAAGAAAAGCTCCAAGCCACCAGTTTGCCAAAGGTCCAACATTTTAAAATGACCTCAGTGGACTTGGGGACGTGGGCTAGAGCTCTGCTGAACAGAGCCCTCTTTCTTGCACCCCGTCTGGTGGCATAGGCTTAGCAGATGAACACCTTGGTTATCCAGACAGGCTGAGGATCCAGTTGTGATTCCTTGGGGAGGTAGCAGACCCTTCTGCAACTATGCACGATCTTTCAGACTGCAGGACCCATAACTGGATGTATTATGGTGTGGACAATAGTTGAGTGGCGCATTTTCCTACTCTGAGTTACTAGTTACCTAGCCAGTCCACGAGTCTGACTTGGTTGTTATGCCTGGCCTCTACCTGCCTCCCAGTTTTGAGTGAACTGTGGAAGAGCATCGTGGCTGTCCAAGAGGCCTTGGTTTGAAAGCTGAACCCAGAAGGGGACCTTTTCCGACTGTAGTCAGTAATGTGTTGGGAACCAAGGAGCAGGACTGGGTCATCTCTCATCTGACAGTGCAGTATCCTATCGGACACCCCTGTACCTTGGGCAGTCCCAGGGCTCTGTTGCCGTCCAGACTGTCATCACCTGCCCCTCATAAGGGGCGGCGCTTTCCACTCAGCCTCTTTGAACCTTCTTGACAACAAGAGCTGTACTTTTGTTGTTGGAAGTCAGAAAAGGGCCCCCAGCAATCCCCTGGTTTTAGGGAGTGAGGTACGGGAGGATGGAAAGTGTGAGCTGTGTATGAAAGCTACTCTCCACTTGACTCCCTGATTGAAATTTGTGATGTGTTGAGGCCTGGGAGCCCCAAGGTGAGCGGGAACGGTGCTGCTTTATTTGAAATGTTTTCTTACCTCATTCTGTGCCCCAGTAAGGGGTCCAGCCTCATTTTTCTGGCTTGGCCCCACATTCCTCCAGTCCCTGCTCCACTGCCTGTCTGGTGCAGCTCATCACCCTGGGTGCTGCCTGCCACTCTACATTCACACTGACCAGTTTCAGTTATCTCTTGATTCTCCTGCTTCTGAAGCCTGTCCAGTTTTCCCCGCTTCGTTCATTTTTTTTTCGTAGCAGCTTAAGGTCCCTGGAAATCTACAAAAGACCTGCTGTTGGTTTTGGGCACTGCAAAAAGGGAAAAGCTCCAAGCCACCAGTTTGCCAAAGGTCCAACATTTTAAAATGACCTCAGTGGACTTGGGGACGTGGGCTAGAGCTCTGCTGAACAGAGCCCTCTTTCTTGCACCCCGTCTGGTGGCATAGGCTTAGCAGATGAACACCTTGGTTATCCAGACAGGCTGAGGATCCAGTTGTGATTCCTTGGGGAGGTAGCAGACCCTTCTGCAACTATGCACGATCTTTCAGACTGCAGGACCCATAACTGGATGTATTATGGTGTGGACAATAGTTGAGTGGCGCATTTTCCTACTCTGAGTTACTAGTTACCTAGCCAGTCCACGAGTCTGACTTGGTTGTTATGCCTGGCCTCTACCTGCCTCCCAGTTTTGAGTGAACTGTGGAAGAGCATCGTGGCTGTCCAAGAGGCCTTGGTTTGAAAGCTGAACCCAGAAGGGGACCTTTTCCAACTGTAGTCAGTAATGTGTTGGGAACCAAGGAGCAGGACTGGGTCATCTCTCATCTGACAGTGCAGTATCCTATCGGACACCCCTGTACCTTGGGCAGTCCCAGGGCTCTGTTGCCGTCCAGACTGTCATCACCTGCCCCTCATAAGGGGCGGCACTTTCCACTCAGCCTCTTTGAACCTTCTTGACAACAAGAGCTGTACTTTTGTTGTTGGAAGTCAGAAAAGGGCCCCCAGCAATCCCCTGGTTTTAGGGAGTGAGGTACGGGAGGATGGAAAGTGTGAGCTGTGTATGAAAGCTACCCTCCACTTGACTCCCTGATTGAAATTTGTGATGTGTTGAGGCCTGGGAGCCCCAAGGTGAGCGGGAACGGTGCTGCTTTATTTGAAATGTTTTCTTACCTCATTCTGTGCCCCAGTAAGGGGTCCAGCCTCATTTTTGTGGCTTGGCCCCACATTCCTCCAGTCCCTGCTCCACTGCCTGTCTGGTGCAGCTCATCACCCTGGGTGCTGCCTGCCACTCTACATTCACACTGACCAGTTTCAGTTATCTCTTGATTCTCCTGCTTCTGAAGCCTGTCCAGTTTCCCTTTCCTTGGCTTCTGTTCAGTTTGTTTTTTGTTTTCTTGCTTTTGTGAGTCAGAGCAGAATCTTAAGGCTCCCTCTATTGGGATTGGGATGGGACGAGAAAGTAAATTTTTTGTATATGAAAAGCAGTGTCATGCCTAAGCATTTCTCCTGTAGGACTGCCTTGCTGATATGCCTTCCTGAAGGACCTTAGCAGAAGAGCAGTAAAGGCTGACTGATGAACAGGAATGGAGTAGGTCTGATCCATTTTCTCTAACCCTGGTGTGCATGTGTCCTTCCTTATCCCAGAAGGAAGCATTTGGACTGTATGGAATGATTTGGGTTACATACTCTACAGGAAGCCTAGTAATAGGGCCTTGAGACTGTATATTGCATTCTCTCTAGAGTTGTCCTGCTCAGGGTCAGGACCTAGCTACAGATTGGTCTTCAGTCCACATCTGTTTAAAAAGTCAGACTTTGGAAAGAACTTAAGCAAGTTGGGGTTACCTTCCCTTGGCTTTTTTATAGCCATCTCCTTCTAAGGGGGTGCAGAAGGAAAGGAGGGTCTAAGTGAGACGCTGGCCTACCTACAGATAATATCTGGAAAAGAGGCTGAAGGTGAGGCCATGGTCCACTCTTCCTTCAGAGAGGGAGTTCGGATTGTGACATTACTGTTTCCTTTCTGGCCTTTTCTCCTGGTTAGAAGAGGAAGAAGTGGAAATAGTTTCGAGTGATGAGTGGTTCATATTACCTCCCTCTTGTGTTTTGGTGTTTGCCCCCATTATTAGGACAGCGGCCCCCTGTCCTGGTTAGATATGAGGTGGGCTAGGTCCAACAGGTGCCCTGAGGGGACAAACTTTTTTCTTCTGTGTGGGAGAATTCTCCCTACCATATAGTTGACAGTGGTTAGGAACCCTCCCTTTCCCTACCTATCTTTCCTCTAACAGCAGAATTCCTGTCCTAATCTCTTCAATTAAATGTATTGCTCACCCTGTAATTCTATTATGTATCTGAGTGTGTGTGTGTATGGGGGGTGGGAAGGGGTTCTTTACAAATTTCTGTGGTTTGTGGCTTTTTTCTTCCATACATTAGTTCCCACCACCGCATGCCCAGGGGCCATTGCCTGGCATTATCGCATGCTGGGATCATTGGGGAAGTATAGTGAAGCTTACCATTGTCCTTTGTTTTGGAGAGTCCTATTTTTACAGCATAAGTAGTCCATCCTATACAGGTTGCTAACTAACTGTATTTCCCTTGCCCCTATGGCTGCTGGTGTAAATAAACTGCATCTCCCCATTGGTAAACAATGACAATAAACAAAATTTTAAAAAATGATTTTATTTGGACTCTTATGCTCATCTTTTAAAACTATACATGGTTCATGGGTAGTCATATAGTGAAATAAATGCTGAACCACTGTTGAACCTGAACCTCAGTCACTTTGTCCTGAATAGTTTTATCTGAAGAGAGAACTTTATTTCCCCATTGGATAATTCAGATTTAACTTTATGAAGCATCCAGTGAGAAAAACTGGATACAGTCTTCCCTTTGCCATAATAAGTACAAAGGTGTTAAAATATAATACATTCTTGTCATAAAATAAGAGAGAAGGATAGTTACTTGAGTTACTTTATACATTTACCACCATTTTGATCTAATATTCTTGCTGTCGAGAGGCAAATAATAGCAACAAGTCAACCTTTCTACAGGCAATTTTTTCCCAATAACTTTTGTTTTATTCCAAGTGTTTTGCCATTTTGTTTTTAGATTAGTGCAAAGATTTTTTTTAATTCATTCCTTTTCATATTCAAAAGTTGGAGTACTTCCCCTAGAAATTGTGTGTATTAAAAAAAAAAGAAAGAAAGAAATTCCATGTATTGCTCCTTAGTATTTATTGAAATCACTTGTTTGCTAAATGTTCTAGGTCTTTAAAAGGTCCAAAATTGGAAATATTTAAATGAATATAAAATTATCATAGAAATAGAACCAGAGGAAACCTGTTGAGGTAGATATCTCAGGGGACATTATTGACATGTGACATGGTATTGAGTCACCTAACACTCATGCAACTGCAGCAAATATCTATGTTTAGATTTGAAATTTTAAAACTTTTATGTATCTGAGTGTGTGTGTGTATGGGGGGTGGGAAGGGGTTCTTTACAAATTTCTGTGGTTTGTGGCTTTTTTCTTCCATACATTAGTTCCCACCACCGCATGCCCAGGGGCCATTGCCTGGCATTATCGCATGCTGGGATCATTGGGGAAGTATAGTGAAGCTTACCATTGTCCTTTGTTTTGGAGAGTCCTATTTTTACAGCATAAGTAGTCCATCCTATACAGGTTGCTAACTAACTGTATTTCCCTTGCCCCTATGGCTGCTGGTGTAAATAAACTGCATCTCCCCATTGGTAAACAATGACAATAAACAAAATTTTAAAAAATGATTTTATTTGGACTCTTATGCTCATCTTTTAAAACTATACATGGTTCATGGGTAGTCATATAGTGAAATAAATGCTGAACCACTGTTGAACCTGAACCTCAGTCACTTTGTCCTGAATAGTTTTATCTGAAGAGAGAACTTTATTTCCCCATTGGATAATTCAGATTTAACTTTATGAAGCATCCAGTGAGAAAAACTGGATACAGTCTTCCCTTTGCCATAATAAGTAAAAAGGTGTTAAAATATAATACATTCTTGTCATAAAATAAGAGAGAAGGATAGTTACTTGAGTTACTTTATACATTTACCACCATTTTGATCTAATATTCTTGCTGTCGAGAGGCAAATAATAGCAACAAGTCAACCTTTCTACAGGCAATTTTTTCCCAATAACTTTTGTTTTATTCCAAGTGTTTTGCCATTTTGTTTTTAGATTAGTGCAAAGATTTTTTTTAATTCATCCCTTTTCATATTCAAAAGTTGGAGTACTTCCCCTAGAAATTGTGTGTATTAAAAAAAAAAGAAAGAAAGAAATTCCATGTATTGCTCCTTAGTATTTATTGAAATCACTTGTTTGCTAAATGTTCTAGGTCTTTAAAAGGTCCAAAATTGGAAATATTTAAATGAATTTAAAAATTATCATAGAAATAGAACCAGAGGAAACCTGTTGAGGTAGATATCTCAGGGGACATTATTGACATGTGACATGGTATTGAGTCACCTAACACTCATGCAACTGCAGCAAATACTTTTTGGATCCTATGTTTAGATTTGAATTAATATATTTCATACTAACCTACTTTTCTGAAATGTACGATCTATACTAAATCCTCTTGATAGCAGGACATTTGAGATTTCATGTTTTCTAAGAAATGATTTTTATATTTCTAAAGGGAAAAAAGTACTCTTTAACTCTTTAGATTCTATGTTTTAACAGTGACATGTAGCTTGAAGTCAGGAACCTAATAAATGGTTGCTTGATGTTGACAAAATGAACTGTGCTTAAGTAGTTAAGGATTCAGGAAGAGCTTTATTTAAACATCTTTTAATATTAGTCTTTAATTATGGTCATTGAATTGCTAGTTCTTAGAGATAATGTCAGACTTGGAAAATTTTCATCTCTTATGGAGAACACAGGCTTTCTGATTCTTACATGTGTTCCAAAAGAAAATATTGTGGGTTATGCAGCTATTCAGAAAGATCCTGTGGATAAACATGTAAATCCTTGGTTTTTGTTTTTTCCATATTGAAAAGCTTGATCATTATCACTTGAGCTTTATTGGACATACTTGAGCTGTAAAGGAAATATTAAATTCATTTCAAAGATGGGAAAACACTTGCAGCAGCAGTGACTTGCCCACAGTTCAAAAACAGGACTACAGAATCAAAAATAGATTGCTGGTTCAAGGCCAGTGCACTTTGTTGAAGCAAGAGAATTTTTTAATAAATGAAAGAACTAATTTTTTAAAAAAGAAAATTATGGTTAAGGTAGAATGAAAAATAAAATGTGATAATAATGAAAACTCTTAATGAGTGAAAACACTGAAATAGTAGAAAATATATTTTATCAAAATGACTAACAATGAATTTTTATTTTTAATCTTTAATGTGGAATAAATGAGAAAAATTCCATGTATTGCTCCTTAGTATTTATTGAAATCACTTGTTTGCTAAATGTTCTAGGTCTTTAAAAGGTCCAAAATTGGAAATATTTAAATGAATTTAAAAATTATCATAGAAATAGAACCAGAGGAAACCTGTTGAGGTAGATATCTCAGGGGACATTATTGACATGTGACATGGTATTGAGTCACCTAACACTCATGCAACTGCAGCAAATACTTTTTGGATCCTATGTTTAGATTTGAATTAATATATTTCATACTAACCTACTTTTCTGAAATGTACGATCTATACTAAATCCTCTTGATAGCAGGACATTTGAGATTTCATGTTTTCTAAGAAATGATTTTTATATTTCTAAAGGGAAAAAAGTACTCTTTAACTCTTTAGATTCTATGTTTTAACAGTGACATGTAGCTTGAAGTCAGGAACCTAATAAATGGTTGCTTGATGTTGACAAAATGAACTGTGCTTAAGTAGTTAAGGATTCAGGAAGAGCTTTATTTAAACATCTTTTAATATTAGTCTTTAATTATGGTCATTGAATTGCTAGTTCTTAGAGATAATGTCAGACTTGGAAAATTTTCATCTCTTATGGAGAACACAGGCTTTCTGATTCTTACATGTGTTCCAAAAGAAAATATTGTGGGTTATGCAGCTATTCAGAAAGATCCTGTGGATAAACATGTAAATCCTTGGTTTTTGTTTTTTCCATATTGAAAAGCTTGATCATTATCACTTGAGCTTTATTGGACATACTTGAGCTGTAAAGGAAATATTAAATTCATTTCAAAGATGGGAAAACACTTGCAACAGCAGTGACTTGCCCACAGTTCAAAAACAGGACTACAGAATCAAAAATAGATTGCTGGTTCAAGGCCAGTGCACTTTGTTGAAGCAAGAGAATTTTTTAATAAATGAAAGAACTAATTTTTTAAAAAAGAAAATTATGGTTAAGGTAGAATGAAAAATAAAATGTGATAATAATGAAAACTCTTAATGAGTGAAAACACTGAAATAGTAGAAAATATATTTTATCAAAATGACTAACAATGAATTTTTATTTTTAATCTTTAATGTGGTAGTTTTACTATATCTAGAATTAAAAGGAAAAAAATCCCATCTCTTCCCAAAAACACTGGACACATAGAATTTTACAGATAGTATATCAAGAAACAAAAATCATTACAGGCTAAGTGTATTAAGAAGATGTTAGCAAACCAACTTTAAACTTTATATACAAGTTAAGTTAAGCCCAGGAAAGATTTTGACTCAGTAAATCATCACCATTAGCAAAAAGCCATGTGAAATTTTCAATACATAACAATAGCTTGTAAAATTCAGTGCCAATTGTTGACTTCAAAAATACCTGTTATGTAGAAACAAGGGGTAAATGAGTTCCATACATTGATCAGGTATATATGTATCAGAATCTGAAATTGCTTTGCTTGATTGTCAATACTTGGACACTTTCTCTTTAAAAGCAGGAATGGAAGAAACAAAACTCTCATTTTTAGATAATATCTAAATGAATAATTATATAGAATCTACAAACATACCACTGAAAGCAATGATGGAGTACAGTAAAGTTGCTGAATATAAGTTCAGGATCCAAAGTCAGAACAATAAAATAAGCTCTTCCTGAATTCTTGACTACCTACGCATTACATTTATAATGTAATGCAACAAGAATATATATAGTCCTATGTAATACTAATATAATCAGAGAGGTGTAAGTTTTATGGAGAAAATAGAAATTTTTCATCTACAAAGTTAAAGGAAACTGAAATAAATGAAGAGTCATAGGAAAATAAACCAAAATAAAAGGAGAATGATGGAATGTTCCTGGGTAGAAAGCTCAGTATCATCACTCTAGTTATATGAATTGGAAGTAAATGGATATTTTCATGGAACTTTCTTAATTATAGTTAATTTTAAGATTTATATAAAAATCAAAGCACAAGAATAGACAAGATCTTTTTGACAAATACATAGTGTGATTGTTATGCAGAAACAAACAGTAGAAAGGAATTCAGAATTAGGTGGGAAAACAAACACATGTCATTCTGATGTATGAATAAATTGGTATTATAGTCAGTGGATTATAAACTTAATTTCTGGAATAAATTAGCCATAAATTTTAAAACAGAAAACACAGATTAATTCCCATGAGGATTTAAACAATGTGAAAAAGTAAAACATCAAGCTTTAGAAGCAAATATAGGAGAATATGTTTATAATTGTAGGTAAGGGAAAATAAGTAAATAAAAGCACCATACCTAAAAGATTGATATGTTGGATCACGATAAAACTTTCTATGCACTATAAGAAGATGTTGAACCTTAAAATTATACAAGTTAAGTTAAGCCCAGGAAAGATTTTGACTCAGTAAATCATCACCATTAGCAAAAAGCCATGTGAAATTTTCAATACATAACAATAGCTTGTAAAATTCAGTGCCAATTGTTGACTTCAAAAATACCTGTTATGTAGAAACAAGGGGTAAATGAGTTCCATACATTGATCAGGTATATATGTATCAGAATCTGAAATTGCTTTGCTTGATTGTCAATACTTGGACACTTTCTCTTTAAAAGCAGGAATGGAAGAAACAAAACTCTCATTTTTAGATAATATCTAAATGAATAATTATATAGAATCTACAAACATACCACTGAAAGCAATGATGGAGTACAGTAAAGTTGCTGAATATAAGTTCAGGATCCAAAGTCAGAACAATAAAATAAGCTCTTCCTGAATTCTTGACTACCTACGCATTACATTTATAATGTAATGCAACAAGAATATATATAGTCCTATGTAATACTAATATAATCAGAGAGGTGTAAGTTTTATGGAGAAAATAGAAATTTTTCATCTACAAAGTTAAAGGAAACTGAAATAAATGAAGAGTCATAGGAAAATAAACCAAAATAAAAGGAGAATGATGGAATGTTCCTGGGTAGAAAGCTCAGTATCATCACTCTAGTTATATGAATTGGAAGTAAATGGATATTTTCATGGAACTTTCTTAATTATAGTTAATTTTAAGATTTATATAAAAATCAAAGCACAAGAATAGACAAGATCTTTTTGACAAATACATAGTGTGATATGCAGAAACAAACAGTAGAAAGGAATTCAGAATTAGGTGGGAAAACAAACACATGTCATTCTGATGTATGAATAAATTGGTATTATAGTCAGTGGATTATAAACTTAATTTCTGGAATAAATTAGCCATAAATTTTAAAACAGAAAACACAGATTAATTCCCATGAGGATTTAAACAATGTGAAAAAGTAAAACATCAAGCTTTAGAAGCAAATATAGGAGAATATGTTTATAATTGTAGGTAAGGGAAAATAAGTAAATAAAAGCACCATACCTAAAAGATTGATATGTTGGATCACGATAAAACTTTCTATGCACTACCATCCTAGAAACAAACACACGACAGAATGCCATAACATCATAGTAGGAGTTAACGATTGTTGCAACTAATCAAAGATGGTTAACAAAATAATTATACAGTTGACAAATAGACAAAAGAACAGCTCATTTATAGAATAAGAAATTCAAATGACAAAAAAGTAGATGTGAAAAGTTCACTTAATTTTAGAGAAATAGAAACTAAAAGCAAATTAAATACCAATTTATACCACTCAGTATAGTTAAGAACATGTGATTTATCAACTCTGACAAGTACATGAAGTAATTTAAAGTTATAAACTGCTGGCAGACTGTAATATGATAAAAAATGTTTGGAAAGAATTTGGAAATACCAATTTCGGTTGGTATATGTAACAAATGCCCCAATATATTCACCTTTTGTAGCATTGTTTTGTAGTAGGAAAAAATCGAAAAGGAATACCCATTAAAAATATCCACTAAAAACATGTAGTCACATGCAGAACTGAAAATAACAAGATTGCACAAATAAAATACTTAGTAAACCATTTGTCAAATTTGATGCCTCTCATTTGAAACTTAACAGTGTGCAAAATAATGCTATATTGTGTTTAGAGATATAGACCTAAAATCTATACCAAAAATGTGAACTTGACTTCAGTTCTATGTGTATCATGGTCCAGACGTTGGAAAAGGACTTCTTGGTGCAAAAAGAATCTGGATGCTGAGTAAGTTGCAACAAAGATACTATCAAGTCCCCCCCCCCGCCCCCAACACACACACATGCAAACCAGCAAGACACAAGCAAAAGCAGAGAATGGAACTGCACTGGAGGACCTACAGAAACTAGGAGCTTCCACATGGGAAGAAGGATGAGGCTTTCACCATCACAAATTGAGACCATTCATTTCAGTCCCCTTTAGATACAAAATACCTGAAATAATCTTTACATCTTTAGTGAAAGAATAGACAGAGTAAAAGAGAAACCGAGATCTTCCTGATTACAGAAACAACAGATAAGAAATAATTTTCAAAAAAGTTAATTCCCATGAGGATTTAAACAATGTGAAAAAGTAAAACATCAAGCTTTAGAAGCAAATATAGGAGAATATGTTTATAATTGTAGGTAAGGGAAAATAAGTAAATAAAAGCACCATACCTAAAAGATTGATATGTTGGATCACGATAAAACTTTCTATGCACTACCATCCTAGAAACAAACACACGACAGAATGCCATAACATCATAGTAGGAGTTAACGATTGTTGCAACTAATCAAAGATGGTTAACAAAATAATTATACAGTTGACAAATAGACAAAAGAACAGCTCATTTATAGAATAAGAAATTCAAATGACAAAAAAGTAGATGTGAAAAGTTCACTTAATTTTAGAGAAATAGAAACTAAAAGCAAATTAAATACCAATTTATACCACTCAGTATAGTTAAGAACATGTGATTTATCAACTCTGACAAGTACATGAAGTAATTTAAAGTTATAAACTGCTGGCAGACTGTAATATGATAAAAAATGTTTGGAAAGAATTTGGAAATACCAATTTCGGTTGGTATATGTAACAAATGCCCCAATATATTCACCTTTTGTAGCATTGTTTTGTAGTAGGAAAAAATCGAAAAGGAATACCCATTAAAAATATCCACTAAAAACATGTAGTCACATGCAGAACTGAAAATAACAAGATTGCACAAATAAAATACTTAGTAAACCATTTGTCAAATTTGATGCCTCTCATTTGAAACTTAACAGTGTGCAAAATAATGCTATATTGTGTTTAGAGATATAGACCTAAAATCTATCCCAAAAAATGTGAACTTGACTTCAGTTCTATGTGTATCATGGTCCAGACGTTGGAAAAGGACTTCTTGGTGCAAAAAGAATCTGGATGCTGAGTAAGTTGCAACAAAGATACTATCAAGTCCCCCCCCCCGCCCCCAACACACACACATGCAAACCAGCAAGACACAAGCAAAAGCAGAGAATGGAACTGCACTGGAGGACCTACAGAAACTAGGAGCTTCCACATGGGAAGAAGGATGAGGCTTTCACCATCACAAATTGAGACCATTCATTTCAGTCCCCTTTAGATACAAAATACCTGAAATAATCTTTACATCTTTAGTGAAAGAATAGACAGAGTAAAAGAGAAACCGAGATCTTCCTGATTACAGAAACAACAGATAAGAAAAGCCTCAGCCATAGCCCGAGGTGAAATAAACTGATTAGAATAATAACATTATCATCATCATCATATCCTTTGTAAATTGATACTTATACCCTTGTGTTCACATAGTTACACTACTGGGTTAGAGAAGCCTCTGCCTGAGAATTATATAATGTGTCCAAATCTACCTAATAGAATTTGGGTCCCTCACATTCTCACAAAGTATAAACTTGCAATAAAAGGAATATCTATTTTTTAAAAAGTTCACATAACTGCTATCATATTCTGTATCTAATCATTCTTTTTACAGGAAAGGAGTTCTAATTTTTTTTAATTTTTATTTATTTTTTGGTTGTGCTACATGACATATGGGATGCTAGTTCCCTGATCAAGGGTCAAATCTATTGCCCCTGCAATGGAAGCATAAGCTCCTAACCGCTGAACCACGAGGGAAGTTCCAGGAGTTCTAATCTTGATAACACTGAAAGTGCGATTTGATGTAATTAGAAGACAGCCGATCCTCAGCATGGTTGACAGTGCCAGAATTCTGGAGATCTAAGAGATGCCGCCAGAGGAACTTAACAAAGGCAGAATCACCAACATAAATGAGGAAACTGGTTGTGATAAAAGGATAAAGCTGTTTCAGAGTGAAGTAACAAATAGAAGATCTTTCACAATCTAGTCCATTTGTAATTTGAGATGACTAATAAAAAAAACCTAAAATCTATACCAAAATGTGAACTTGACTTCAGTTCTATGTGTATATGGTCCAGACGTGGGAAAAGGACTTCTTGGTGCAAAAAGAATCTGGATGCTGAGTAAGTTGCAACAAAGATACTATCAAGTCCCCCCCCCCGCCCCCAACACACACACATGCAAACCAGCAAGACACAAGCAAAAGCAGAGAATGGAACTGCACTGGAGGACCTACAGAAACTAGGAGCTTCCACATGGGAAGAAGGATGAGGCTTTCACCATCACAAATTGAGACCATTCATTTCAGTCCCCTTTAGATACAAAATACCTGAAATAATCTTTACATCTTTAGTGAAAGAATAGACAGAGTAAAAGAGAAACCGAGATCTTCCTGATTACAGAAACAACAGATAAGAAAAGCCTCAGCCATAGCCCGAGGTGAAATAAACTGATTAGAATAATAACATTATCATCATCATCATATCCTTTGTAAATTGATACTTATACCCTTGTGTTCACATAGTTACACTACTGGGTTAGAGAAGCCTCTGCCTGAGAATTATATAATGTGTCCAAATCTACCTAATAGAATTTGGGTCCCTCACATTCTCACAAAGTATAAACTTGCAATAAAAGGAATATCTATTTTTTAAAAAGTTCACATAACTGCTATCATATTCTGTATCTAATCATTCTTTTTACAGGAAAGGAGTTCTAATTTTTTTAAATTTTTATTTATTTTTTGGTTGTGCTACATGACATATGGGATGCTAGTTCCCTGATCAAGGGTCAAATCATTGCCCCTGCAATGGAAGCATAAGCTCCTAACCGCTGAACCACGAGGGAAGTTCCAGGAGTTCTAATCTTGATAACACTGAAAGTGCGATTTGATGTAATTAGAAGACAGCCGATCCTCAGCATGGTTGACAGTGCCAGAATTCTGGAGATCTAAGAGATGCCGCCAGAGGAACTTAACAAAGGCAGAATCACCAACATAAATGAGGAAACTGGTTGTGATAAAAAGGATAAAGCTGTTTCAGAGGAAGTGAAGCTGCCATTATACTTGACATTAAAGGATATTGCAAAGATCTTTCACAATATCATGAGTGCAAAGAATGCTCCCGATATTGCTCTTTTGTGCTGTAGATAAAATGTGTGACAGGTTGAATTCTAAAGATAGTCTCTTGAGGTTCTTATCTTCTAGTTATTCAGTTCAACAGTGATCTGAATATTGCTCTGAAGGGATTTTGGAGATGTAATTAACTATCAGTTTGGTTGATTTTAAGATTTGGAGATTATTTGACTAGACCTGACCAGGTCCCCATTCAGGTGAGGACTTTAAAAACTCAGTGTTCTCCATCTGGTAATAGAAGGCATCACAGGGATTTGAAGTGTGAGAAGGATTCGATGTACCATTTCTGGCTTTGAAAATGAAGAGAGCAAGTGAGAAGGAATGTGGCTGTACCTTGGAGCTAACAGTCTCAGACTGACTGGCTAGCAAGGAAATGATACCTCAGACCTATAGTCACAGAAATTAAATTCTGCAGACAATCTGAATGAACTCAGAAACTGATCATTCCTCAGACCCTCCAGGTAAGAGCCCAGGCTAGCTGACACTTTGCCTTTGACCTGTGAGACCCTTAGTAGATGACTCAACCACACATGATTTCTGACCTAGAGAACTGTGAGCTCCTAAATTATGACCGTCTTAAGCAGCTAGATTTGTGATAAGTAATTCCACAGAAAACTCAAAACAGTCGTAAACCGACTCATACTTAGAAAGGATTATGCCGTTAGGTGGTGAACTTTATTATTGACATAAACCCCTTACTTGGATTCGATCAAGTACATAAATCACAATTAGGGATACCATTCCACAGAGAGCTAAGAAAAACAAACTCACATCAATATAATATCTTTCACCTGCAGGTTTAACCTTAGCTCTGTAAGATGAAGCGCTGCTTTAAACACTGATACAAGGTGATTTCTCCACTTTTATTGTTCTTGTATCACTCTTCTCTCGCTACTTTCTTATCCCCCAGTGCTTTCTCTTTTCAGACATACGCACACATGCATGTACATACCCATAAACACACCCAAGAGTTATAACTAAATCAAGCCCAGATCAGAAAAAGGGTAGCTAAGCTGCTTCCGCTATTACTGCTGTATGAATTATTACAGTTCAAGACCTTATTGGCAGAGCAGCCACTATTGTAGTTTGAAGGTAGACGGGTGTTAGCCTCTTAAGTAAGTACTTACAGCTCAATTTTCTTTTTGGAATTAAACATGCTAGTGCTATTACTGCTTAGTATTGGATTCGACAATGATTCAAAAGTTGATTTCGAGGCCATGTAACAGACTGGAAAAAACACTGTGATCAGTCTTCAGTCTACAACAAACTCTGTGACCCCAATTAGGTCCCTTCATCTCTCTAGGCAAGTATCTTTACTGATAAATTAATAAGCTTGAATGAAATGACTCCTTGGTTCCATTCCACTTGTGACTGTCTCTGATTCCGTGAGCTAAAGCCTTGGAAAATAACTGCTAAAAACCATTGTATTCCCAAGACCAGTTTTACCATCTAAATGCAGACAATTTGGCACAGTTAGGTTAGGGGCTCCTTTGCATGAATTTGTGTAATTCTGCTTTGTAAATTGTTCTGCAACTTTGATCTAGATCTCCATCACCTCTTTTCCTAGAAAAATGTCATTCTAAGGCTTGCTGGCATTTCTGCTTCAGATTTACCTGACCAAGAATGTATTAGACATTTCCAGCTGTGTGTCCCACAGACATTTCATATTTCATCTTATGGAAAGTGAGGTCTAAGAAGCTTCATTTTCAACACATGCCCCAGTGAATTTGAAGCAATCTAAATGTTGAGAAGTACTGTCCTAGAGAGAGCGCAGAAAAAAACTGCATTTATCCTCTCTTTTAATCTCCAACAGCCATCTTAAAATGTTTGACAGAGAGCTAAGAAAAACAAACTCACATCAATATAATATCTTTCACCTGCAGGTTTAACCTTAGCTCTGTAAGATGAAGCGCTGCTTTAAACACTGATACAAGGTGATTTCTCCACTTTTATTGTTCTTGTATCACTCTTCTCTCGCTACTTTCTTATCCCCCAGTGCTTTCTCTTTTCAGACATACGCACACATGCATGTACATACCCATAAACACACCCAAGAGTTATAACTAAATCAAGCCCAGATCAGAAAAAGGGTAGCTAAGCTGCTTCCGCTATTACTGCTGTATGAATTATTACAGTTCAAGACCTTATTGGCAGAGCAGCCACTATTGTAGTTTGAAGGTAGACGGGTGTTAGCCTCTTAAGTAAGTACTTACAGCTCAATTTTCTTTTTGGAATTAAACATGCTAGTGCTATTACTGCTTAGTATTGGATTCGACAATGATTCAAAAGTTGATTTCGAGGCCATGTAACAGACTGGAAAAAACACTGTGATCAGTCTTCAGTCTACAACAAACTCTGTGACCCCAATTAGGTCCCTTCATCTCTCTAGGCAAGTATCTTTACTGATAAATTAATAAGCTTGAATGAAATGACTCCTTGGTTCCATTCCACTTGTGACTGTCTCTGATTCCGTGAGCTAAAGCCTTGGAAAATAACTGCTAAAAACCATTGTATTCCCAAGACCAGTTTTACCATCTAAATGCAGACAATTTGGCACAGTTAGGTTAGGGGCTCCTTTGCATGAATTTGTGTAATTCTGCTTTGTAAATTGTTCTGCAACTTTGATCTAGATCTCCATCACCTCTTTTCCTAGAAAAATGTCATTCTAAGGCTTGCTGGCATTTCTGCTTCAGATTTACCTGACCAAGAATGTATTAGACATTTCCAGCTGTGTGTCCCACAGACATTTCATATTTCATCTTATGGAAAGTGAGGTCTAAGAAGCTTCATTTTCAACACATGCCCCAGTGAATTTGAAGCAATCTAAATGTTGAGAAGTACTGTCCTAGAGAGAGCGCAGAAAAAAACTGCATTTATCCTCTCTTTTAATCTCCAACAGCCATCTTAAAATGTTTGAGACTCTGAACTTTTTTTTTTTTTTTCCTAAGGCTGTGTATATATGAACTATTTAATTTAAAAGTATGAGAATTTAAAGACATTCTGTCAGGCTCATTGTAATGCCTTTATAAAGACTGATGTTTTAGAACTATGTATTCCTTAAATTATAGCCCTGAGGTTTTTTTCTATGAAATAAGAGAAATATATCATCCTTCTGACCCTAAGCATTTAATGGCAAGATATATTCCAATAATAGGTGCATGCTCAGTTGTGTCCAACTCTTTGCGAACCCATGGACTATGGCCCACCAGGCTCCTCTGTCCATGGAATTTTCCAGGAACAAATAGAAGACAGAAGTGGGTCACCATTTCTTCCTCCAGGAGTTCTTTCCCATTCAGGGATTGAACCCATGTCCTCTGTGTCTCCTGCATTGCTGAAGAATTGTTTACCACTTGATGGGTAAGCGCTTTATATTCTGATGCATGCCTGCTTGCAGGCTAAGTCACTTCAGTGGTGTTCGACTCTGCAACCTTAGGGACTGTAGCCTGCCAGCCTCCTCTGTTCATGGAATTCTCCAGGCAAGAGTACTGGAGTGGGTTGCCATGCCCTCCTCCAGGGGATCTTTCCAATCCTGGGATCAAACCCTGGTCTCCTGCAATTGAGCCACCAGGGAAGCTCAGTCACTTGGTGGCCTAGATGGTAAAGAATCTGCCTGCAATGCAGGAGACCTGAGCTTGAGCTTGATCCCTGGCTTGGGAAGATCCACTGGAAAAGGGAATACCTACCCAGTCCAGTATTCTTGCCTGGAAAATTCCATGGCTTATCCATGGGGTCTCAAAGAGTTGAACATGACCAAGTGACTTTTACAAGGTGTCATATGTTCCAATAGATGTCACTAATCCTCTGTTTGCATATCTTTAGATTAGTTGTAAGGGATCCATCCTTTTATTAAGGAGTTTAATGTTAATTAAAGACAGTTCTCCAAAAATGACAGTCTGAAAGATAAATGGAAAATGTGAATTAATTTAGTTTATTATTTTATCACTTCAATATGAATGCTTGTAATGAACTGCTCAGTTCCTTTTGTAGGGTGACAAAGTTTTTTTTTTTACCTTTTCTCATATATTATTTCCCACTGTTCCTGAATCAATAATTTTCCTACTTTCCATTCAGCTAAATTTTTATTCAAGAGCTTTGGTCAGTAATTTGCCCCCAATAGGCTTAATGACTCTTCATAAAATTTTAAAAGACTTTAATTCTTCTCATCATCAATTTATCAGCAACGTTATCTGTAATAGCTCTTCTGTAAAACTCTTCTGGGCATTGACAGGAGGCCACAGAAACAGTGGTTTAATAAAACCAGCTCTGTTAGGAAAATATTCTAAACACAGAGACTATCTAAAAAATTAAAAAGTCCAACTGTATTATTTACTATTAATCATTATGTTGTTTATTATTAGCAAGGGAAAAAAAATAATCCATGGATTAGGTCAAAATCCCCACCCCAACCCCATGGAAGTAATGCTAACTGGTCTATATAACAGTTATAATTTTTACTATTGGAAAGCTATGAGAAAGTCCTAAGAGGGAACCACAAGCCCAGAAAGTGGTATATTAGGGACATTCGCTAGGGGAATTGCACAGGAGTGGCAAATATTTAGTTGTTCATGGAATTCTCCAGGCAAGAGTACTGGAGTGGGTTGCCATGCCCTCCTCCAGGGGATCTTTCCAATCCTGGGATCAAACCCTGGTCTCCTGCAATTGAGCCACCAGGGAAGCTCAGTCACTTGGTGGCCTAGATGGTAAAGAATCTGCCTGCAATGCAGGAGACCTGAGCTTGAGCTTGATCCCTGGCTTGGGAAGATCCACTGGAAAAGGGAATACCTATCCAGTCCAGTATTCTTGCCTGGAAAAGTCCATGGCTTATCCATGGGGTCTCAAAGAGTTGAATATGACCAAGTGACTTTTACAAGGTGTCATATGTTCCAATAGATGTCACTAATCCTCTGTTTGCATATCTTTAGATTAGTTGTAAGGGATCCATCCTTTTATTAAGGAGTTTAATGTTAATTAAAGACAGTTCTCCAAAAATGACAGTCTGAAAGATAAATGGAAAATGTGAATTAATTTAGTTTATTATTTTATCACTTCAATATGAATGCCTGTAATGAACTGCTCAGTTCCTTTTGTAGGGTGACAAAGTTTTTTTTTTTACCTTTTCTCATATATTATTTCCCACTGTTCCTGAATCAATAATTTTCCTACTTTCCATTCAGCTAAATTTTTATTCAAGAGCTTTGGTCAGTAATTTGCCCCCAATAGGCTTAATGACTCTTCATAAAATTTTAAAAGACTTTAATTCTTCTCATCATCAATTTATCAGCAACGTTATCTGTAATAGCTCTTCTGTAAAACTCTTCTGGGCATTGACAGGAGGCCACAGAAACAGTGGTTTAATAAAACCAGCTCTGTTAGGAAAATATTCTAAACACAGAGACTATCTAAAAAATTAAAAAGTCCAACTGTATTATTTACTATTAATCATTATGTTGTTTATTATTAGCAAGGGAAAAAAAATAATCCATGGATTAGGTCAAAATCTCCACCCCAACCCCATGGAAGTAATGCTAACTGGTCTATATAACAGTTATAATTTTTACTATTGGAAAGCTATGAGAAAGTCCTAAGAGGGAACCACAAGCCCAGAAAGTGGTATATTAGGGACATTCGCTAGGTCCAGGTGGCTAAAGATAATTAAGCTACTTTATCTTGTGGATGTGTGCAAATATTTATCAGACTTTCTGCCTTAACAAGACCCAAAGAATGGTCACACATCCTGGTTTACAACCGTTACTCAGTTGTTATTGATACTGTCTGCCTATCCTTTCAAAAGTGTTTTGTTTGGGGAAATAAATTTTTAACTAAAACAATACATGTGGTTACTCTAGTTATTACAGAAGAATTGAGACATGTTTTTAAAAGAGATCAAAGGCCAAACTGTGATGAAGATGGTAAGTTCAAATTTTCAAAGAAAGTGTTATTTACTTGTAATGTACTGTTCTGAAAATAGTATGTAACCAATTAGAAGTTAGAAATAAAGGTATGAACTGCAGTGATGTACAGTCAAAAATGTACTGTGGGGCAATTTGAAATATATGAAAAAATCAAAGGGTAAAAGATACCTGAAACTGGATCTTCCATGCTTCATATGAGCTGGGGTGAAAAATGGACAGAGATGAGTGAAAGCCATGAAAAAATAAACCATTATTATATACTCTGGGAGTTCCGTATGAAGCATTCACAAATGAAAGCAAATTGTCCAGTCTTAAATGTACCTAGGTAGCAAATCCACAGGCAGTTTGTGATATGTGACCAAATCGCTTACTTTGCAGCAATACTCCTAAACAATGCCTTGTAGCAGGTGATTTAGCAACTCACAGGTATTGGCAGGCAGCATCATTAAGCAGAGCTAGGCAGGAGTAATTCAGAATGGCTTGTTATATTTAGTTTATAGTTAGTCATGGTACTTGATGAAGATAATGTTTGATGCCTTAAACATTACTTATTATTGAGAAACATAAAATACTATGTGCTTCCCAGGTGACGCTAGTAGTAAAGACTCATCTGCCAATGCAGGAGACTTAAGAGACAAGGATTCTATCCCTGGGTTGGGAAGATTCCCCTGGAGGAGGAAATGTCAACCCACTCCAGTATTCTTTCCTGGGAAATCCCATGGACAGAGGAACCTGGTGAGCTACAGTCCATGGGGCCACAAAGAGTCAGACACAACTGAAGAAACTTAGTATACAAAATACTATAGATTTGTTATTTACTAACATTTTCGGCAAAGATGCTAAGGTTCTATGTCTAGAGCTATGAATAACTATGAGAATGCAAAGAAAAGCTATGTTTACTTCAGAGGTAACTGGGTATCATGAAAATGGAGATGTAGGATCAGCCATTTTGTCACTCTACCCCTCCTTCCCTGCCCAAAGGGGCTCTCAGCTTCTAGAACCCACCTTTCCCTTCTCTCACACTAAAGCTTGCAGCCAACATAAGGCCATCTCTGCTTCTTCACTCTCTTTTAGGATTGACATGATTAGATGAGGCTCACACAAGGTCATCTCCCATTTCATGAACTCTAAGTCCACAAGTAGGGCTTCCCTGGTAGCTCAGCGGTGAAGAGTTTGCCTGCCAATGCAGGTTTGATCCCCAATCCAGGAAGATTCCACATGCTACGGAGCAACTCAGTCTGTGAGCCACAGCTGTTGAGCCTGTGCTCTAGAACCTCAGGGCCACAACTATTGAGCCCATGTGCCACAACTACTGAAGCCCGTGTGCCCTAGAGCCCAAGTTCCACAACAAGAGAAGTCACCACCACAAGAAGCCTCCTGTTCACCTCAACTAAAGAGTGGCCCCTACTCACTGCAACTAGAGAAGAGCCTACAGCAGCTCGGAATAGCCAAAAATAAATAAATACATAAAATTAAAACAAAAAATTAAGTCCACAAGTAGCTTAATCACAAGTGATACTGCATTGCTTTCACAGCCCTGCCTCACACTTTCAAGGGGTTCAAGGGGTTGGTTATGCAATGTATCTAAGCCACTGTGTTTAGAAGCCATCAGTTTACAGACTCCTTTTACTCCACCTCTTAGTACCCTGGGGCTTCCCTGATGGCTAAGATGGTAAAGAATCTGCCTGCAATTCAGGAGACCCAAGTTTGACCCCTGGGTCGGGAAGATCCCCTGGAGAGGGAAATGGCAACCCACTCCAGTATTCCTACTTGTAAAATCACATAAACAGAGGAGTCTGGCAGGCTACAGTCCATGGGTCTTGGAGTCAGAAACGACTGAGCAACTATCAATTAATACCCTAGAGGCTAAGCTGTTAGGAGGATAAGGATGGAGTTTCCAAGGATAGCATGTTCAGTTAACTCCCTTGTCTGGACTTCAGGGATGAGGGCTGTACAAGTTCAGTGTGACTATACCAAAAGCCCCTATCAGCCAAATCATGGAGTTCTCCAGAGAGTTTATGTGTTTATGGAAACAGTGCTATCTATGGACCTGCAGTTTTATTTTGATAGAAGCCAGGTATTTATGGCTCTTGGTTGGGGGCTTTTATTTCCTTTCATAAGGAAATTCTGTCAGTAATATGAGAAATGTGAATAGCAACAGATTATGACAGCACCACTCTGTGGTACTTGCTTGGGCACTTTAGAATCATCACTCCCCTGCCCATGATCCCACTGTTCCACTACCCTGGTCTGAAAAGCTCTACCCACATTACTCCCTTTAAGTTTCATGACAACTGATGATAGTTGTCTTATATACTGCTTAGCACAATATTTGGAACATAAAAGATGTTCAGTAAATGATGTTGATAGAATAAAAAGGAAATCTTGAATAATATTCTGTTGTGTTAATTCCAAGAGTGAATAACAAAGGTTTTTTTAAAAAATTTTTTGCCAGAACCTTCCCAAAACCACCACAAGAAGCCTCCTGTTCACCTCAACTAAAGAGTGGCCCCTACTCACTGCAACTAGAGAAGAGCCTACAGCAGCAGTGAAAGCTCAGAATAGCCAAAAATAAATAAATACATAAAATTAAAACAAAAAATTAAGTCCACAAGTAGCTTAATCACAAGTGATACTGCATTGCTTTCACAGCCCTGCCTCACACTTTCAAGGGGTTGGTTATGCAATGTATCTAAGCCACTGTGTTTAGAAGCCATCAGTTTACAGACTCCTTTTACTCCACCTCTTAGTACCCTGGGGCTTCCCTGATGGCTAAGATGGTAAAGAATCTGCCTGCAATTCAGGAGACCCAAGTTTGACCCCTGGGTCGGGAAGATCCCCTGGAGAGGGAAACGGCAACCCACTCCAGTATCCCTACTTGTAAAATCACATAAACAGAGGAGTCTGGCAGGCTACAGTCCATGGGTCTTGGAGTCAGAAACGACTGAGCAACTATCAATTAATACCCTAGAGGCTAAGCTGTTAGGAGGATAAGGATGGAGTTTCCAAGGATAGCATGTTCAGTTAACTCCCTTGTCTGGACTTCAGGGATGAGGGCTGTACAAGTTCAGTGTGACTATACCAAAAGCCCCTATCAGCCAAATCATGGAGTTCTCCAGAGAGTTTATGTGTTTATGGAAACAGTGCTATCTATGGACCTGCAGTTTTATTTTGATAGAAGCCAGGTATTTATGGCTCTTGGTTGGGGGCTTTTATTTCCTTTCATAAGGAAATTCTGTCAGTAATATGAGAAATGTGAATAGCAACAGATTATGACAGCACCACTCTGTGGTACTTGCTTGGGCACTTTAGAATCATCACTCCCCTGCCCATGATCCCACTGTTCCACTACCCTGGTCTGAAAAGCTCTACCCACATTACTCCCTTTAAGTTTCATGACAACTGATGATAGTTGTCTTATATACTGCTTAGCACAATATTTGGAACATAAAAGATGTTCAGTAAATGTTTATAGAATAATGATAGAATAAAAAAGGAAATCTTGAATAATATTCTGTTGTGTTAATTCCAAGAGTGAAACAATGGATTCATTTTGTTCTTGTGAAGGAGGAACAAAATTCTTTTATCATTATTTCAATTATAAAATCTTCTTTCTAGATATTTGTATATCTCAGACTTTTATTCTGCAGAATTCAAGAATTAGTTTTTTTTGTTTTTGGTGTTTTTTGTTTTTTGGGTTTTTTTTTCCCACAAATGTAAGATTTCATGCTTTTAAGCAACTCCAATATCTCTTAAAAATCATGACATTTAAAAATTACCTTTAAGAACTATAGCAATGCACTACTTGTCCTTTTATACATAATACATTGTGAGTTTAAACAGTGAAACATGAAGGTTTTCTGTTTTATTACACAATGCAAATAAGATAGATTATTATTCATCTCGTAACTTTCATTTCTTACGAAGTACCTTTGTAATTAAAGTTTGATTAGTTTCTCTTTTTTGGGATAGCATTAATGAGATCATCAGAACTTTTGTAAAATGCTAAAATGTTAGGTTAAAAGTGTGGACTAGTATGTAATGAATTAGTCACAAATTGTCTGATTTAATTTTACATAGAAAAACAAAATTTTGATTTGGTAGCTAAATACAACAACCAAAACAGTTTATAACAAAATATACAACACCACAACTACAGCATCTAACAAATATTTGTTGTTGTGCAGTCACTCAGTGGTATCTGGCTCTTTGAGACCCCATGGACAGCAGCACACCAAGCTCTCTTGTCCTTCACTATCTGCTGCAGTTTGCTCAAATTCATGTCCATTGAGTCGGTGATGCATCCAATCATATCATCCTCTGTCACCCCCTCCTTCTGCTCCCTTCAATCTTTCCCAGCATCAAGGGCTTTTCCAGTAAGTCACCTCTTTGCATCAGGTGGCCAAAGTATTGGAGCTTCAGCTTCAACATCAGTCTTTCCAATGAATATTCAGGGTTGATTTCCTTTAGAAATGACTGGTTTGATCTCCTTGCTGTCCAAGGGACTCTTAAGACTCTTCTCCAACACCACAGTTCAAGGCATCAATTCTTTAGCGCTTAGCCATGATGTTTGAAATGGTTTTATAGAATAATGATAGAATAAAGGAAATCTTGAATAATATTCTGTTGTGTTAATTCCAAGAGTGAAACAATGGATTCATTTTGTTCTTGTGAAGGAGGAACAAAATTCTTTTATCATTATTTCAATTATAAAATCTTCTTTCTAGATATTTGTATATCTCAGACTTTTATTCTGCAGAATTCAAGAATTAGTTTTTTTTGTTTTTGGTGTTTTTTGTTTTTTGGATTTTTTTTTCCCACAAATGTAAGATTTCATGCTTTTAAGCAACTCCAATATCTCTTAAAAATCATGACATTTAAAAATTACCTTTAAGAACTATAGCAATGCACTACTTGTCCTTTTATACATAATACATTGTGAGTTTAAACAGTGAAACATGAAGGTTTTCTGTTTTATTACACAATGCAAATAAGATAGATTATTATTCATCTCGTAACTTTCATTTCTTACGAAGTACCTTTGTAATTAAAGTTTGATTAGTTTCTCTTTTTTGGGATAGCATTAATGAGATCATCAGAACTTTTGTAAAATGCTAAAATGTTAGGTTAAAAGTGTGGACTAGTATGTAATGAATTAGTCACAAATTGTCTGATTTAATTTTACATAGAAAAACAAAATTTTGATTTGGTAGCTAAATACAACAACCAAAACAGTTTATAACAAAATATACAACACCACAACTACAGCATCTAACAAATATTTGTTGTTGTGCAGTCACTCAGTGGTATCTGGCTCTTTGAGACCCCATGGACAGCAGCACACCAAGCTCTCTTGTCCTTCACTATCTGCTGCAGTTTGCTCAAATTCATGTCCATTGAGTCGGTGATGCATCCAATCATATCATCCTCTGTCACCCCCTCCTTCTGCTCCCTTCAATCTTTCCCAGCGTCAAGGGCTTTTCCAGTAAGTCACCTCTTTGCATCAGGTGGCCAAAGTATTGGAGCTTCAGCTTCAACATCAGTCTTTCCAATGAATATTCAGGGTTGATTTCCTTTAGAAATGACTGGTTTGATCTCCTTGCTGTCCAAGGGACTCTTAAGACTCTTCTCCAACACCACAGTTCGAAGGCATCAATTCTTTAGCGCTTAGCCTTCTTTATGGTCCATCTCTCACATCCATACATGACAATTGGAAAATCCATAGCTCTGAGTATGCAGACATTTGTCAGTAAAGTGATGTCTCTGCTTTATAATATGCTGCCTAGGTTTGTCATAGCTGTGCTTCCAAGGAGCAAGCGTCAATTTGGTGGCTGCAGTCATGGTTTGCAGTGATTTTGAAGCTCTAGAAAATAAAATCTGTCACTGTTTCCATCTTTTTCCCATCTGTTTGCCATGAAGTGATGGGACTGGATGCCATGATCTTCATTTTTTGAATTTAAGTTTTCAGCCAGTTTTTTTTAATTGTTTTCTGTTTTGCTCTCCTCTCACCTTCATCAGGAAGCTCTTTAATTCCTTTTCACTTTTTGCCATTAGGATGGTGTCATCTGCATGTCTGAGGTTATTGATATTTCTCCTGGCAATCTTGATTCCACACTGAGCTTCTTCCAACCTGGCATTTTGTGTGATGTACTCTGCCTAGATGTTAAATAAGCAAGGTGACAATAAACATTAATGTATTCCTTTTGCAATTTAGAATCAGTCTGTGGTTCCATGTCTGGCTCTGTTACATCTTGACTTGCGTATAGGTTTCTCAGGAGACAGGTAAAGTGGTCTGGTATTCTCATCTCTTTAAGAATTTTCCATGGTTGGGCTTCCCTGGTGGTCCAGTGGGTAAGGACACCGCCTTGCAGTGCAGAGGGCACTGGTTCAATCCCTGGCCTGGGAAGATCCCACGAGCCGCGGAGCAGCTGGACCGATGTGTCCAATCACCGAGCAGGAGCTCTGGAGCGCATACACCCAGAGCGGGCGCTCTATGACGAGAGAGGCCACTGCAATGGGAGGCCCACACGGGCCAAAGAACAAAGATGGATGAAAATAGATAAATGAAAGACCAATAGAAGTGGCCCGCCCACTCCCTTCCCTCCCCACCCCACCTCCCCTCAAAAAAAAAAAAAAAAAAGGAAAGAATTCTCCATGGTTTGTTGTAATCCACACAGTCAAAGGCTTAGAGAGTTACAATTAAATTTATCACTGGAACAACAACAACAAAAACCTGGCTTTAAAATATTTCTCCATTGATCGGCATTGCTCATATATCTTGCTGTTTATGTTTTACTATTATGCTCGCTAAATTAGATTAATTCTAAGATTTTTATCAATTTCAGTGTATCTTTTCTTTCCATTATAGAAACTGAATGAAATTTTAAATCCTGATTAACTACTTTCAGTGACCAGACAATAGTGGCTAAATCTCAGATCTCTTTAGAGCAACAGATAATTTCATGTGCCCGATAAATGTCAGGTTTGAATAGAATTTTTTAAACAATTACTTTTCAAAAGCGTTCACACACTGGAAACATTATTTCTTAGACTTGAGAACAAAGACAATTCATTTATTATGAAGATAACAACTAAATTATAAATCACTTAAGCTATCATTTTAAATGCCATCCATTTTTCCCCGATGATTTTGTTCTTTGTTCTTAATTCTGTGGTTTTGCCACAGGTCAACCAATTACTGAACAGTTCAGCTTGAGTAACAGAAAAATGCCTCCTTAGTGTCATTTAATGAAAAGAGGCTCTGATCTAAAAAAATAAAAATAAGTGGAAAGAAAAAAGAATTCAAGTGCAGTCACACTGAGGGATCAAATCAATTTATTAGATTATTTCCAGTTAAAGTTTTGAGTTTGAGTGAAAACTCTAAAATAGTAATAAGGAGTGGGTGGTGGGCCTACTGCTGCCACTAGCAACCTTGTGACCTTTGGCAGGACTTCTCTCAAACTCAGGCTTCCTCACTTCTAAAAGAGGAATAATGATTACAGCAACTGCACCTCACAATGATGTCAGAATTAATTAAGGACGCAAACATGACGGGACCTCAACATTTTTTAAAAATTTCATTTATTTATTTATTTATTTTTGGCTAGTCTGGGTTTTCACTGCTGCTGCAGGCTCTTCTCTAGTTGCAGGAGTGAAGGCTACTCTAGTTGAGGTGAGCAGGCTTCTTGTTGTGGTGACTTCTCTTGTGGAATTCGGGCTCTAGGGCACACAGGCTTCAGTAGCTGCAGCACATGGGTTCAGTAGTTGCAGCTCACAGGCCTCGTTGCTCTGCAGCATGTGGGATCTTTCCAGATCAGGGACCAAATTCGTGTCTCCTGCATTGACAGGCAAACTCTTCACCATTGAGCTACCAGGGAAGCTCTCTCAACATGTTTTATTCTTCTTGTTTGCCTCAGACCAGCCAAGGCACATGAATATTGCAGCTGCCTATCTGATATTCACTAATACATTCAGCAGGAAAGATCCACTGGAACCGTCACTAATTACCATTTATTTAATGTGATATTGTCTGTCATTGAATTTTAATTATCCTCAAATGTTACGTGGCAATTATACTTTCTAAAAGAAAAAGATCAACTCCCTGGACTGAATTATTTCTTTCTTTGATAACTTAGACATGTATCCATGCACTGCAGTGATTTCATAGTAAGACTGTCCAACAAGAGACTCTTTCAGCTAGTACTTGACAATTCATTCTGCTCTTAAAATGGTCTTTAAAGTGTGTAAAATGTGTAAAAATTATAAAATAATCCTTAGTGTGCGACACGTGAAGGACATAACTTATGACAAACAGAGCTTACTCAAGCCCTTTACCTTTTCTTCATTCAGTGCTTGCTTATTCTGAAGGCCAATTCCATTGTTGTGACAATATTGCCAATATTTGTGCTCTTCTAAGTGTCTAACTCAAAATTATACAAATTTCAGTGAAATGTAACACTTTGACTTCCCCTTTCACCATAATTTTTGTCCATATATATTTTTTAACATGGTAACAAATACAAATCATAATTTATGTACCTTCCCTCTTCTGTGTTTCTTCCCTTTTTCTCTATGGATGTGAACTGTGTAATGATTCCTTTTGTCAATAATCCATTCCATTATCACTTAGCATTATGAGAAGTGAGTGGTCTCTTGTAACCAAAATATGTAAATATAAAATATGTTTTTGAAAACTAAAAATAATAGTTCTCCTATATGTACAGTCACTGAGATGGCTCAGTGGTAAAGAACCCACCTGCCAATGTGGGAGACAGGAATTTGGAAGATTTCCCTGGAATAGGGCATGGCAGCCTACTCCAGTATTCTTGCCTGGAGAAACCCATGGGCAGAGGAAGCTTTCAGGCTACAGTCTATAGGGTCAAAAAGAGTCAGACATGACTGAGGGTTGGAGCCAAGCAAAAGCAAAGCAAATTTTATTGCAATTACAGAACTTCACCATGGTCTCTCAACATGTTTTATTCTTCTTGTTTGCCTCAGACCAGCCAAGGCACATGAATATTGCAGCTGCCTATCTGATATTCACTAATACATTCAGCAGGAAAGATCCACTGGAACCGTCACTAATTACCATTTATTTAATGTGATATTGTCTGTCATTGAATTTTAATTATCCTCAAATGTTACGTGGCAATTATACTTTCTAAAAGAAAAAGATCAACTCCCTGGACTGAATTATTTCTTTCTTTGATAACTTAGACATGTATCCATGCACTGCAGTGATTTCATAGTAAGACTGTCCAACAAGAGACTCTTTCAGCTAGTACTTGACAATTCATTCTGCTCTTAAAATGGTCTTTAAAGTGTGTAAAAATGTGTAAAAATTATAAAATAATCCTTAGTGTGCGACACGTGAAGGACATAACTTATGACAAACAGAGCTTACTCAAGCCCTTTACCTTTTCTTCAGTCAGTGCTTGCTTATTCTGAAGGCCAATTCCATTGTTGTGACAATATTGCCAATATTTGTGCTTTTCTAAGTGTCTAACTCAAAATTATACAAATTTCAGTGAAATGTAACACTTTGACTTCCCCTTTCACCATAATTTTTGTCCATATATATTTTTTAACATGGTAACAAATACAAATCATAATTTATGTACCTTCCCTCTTCTGTGTTTCTTCCCTTTTTCTCTATGGATGTGAACTGTGTAATGATTCCTTTTGTCAATAATCCATTCCATTATCACTTAGCATTATGAGAAGTGAGTGGTCTCTTGTAACCAAAATATGTAAATATAAAAATATGTTTTTGAAAACTAAAAAATAATAGTTCTCCCTATATGTACAGTCACTGAGATGGCTCAGTGGTAAAGAACCCACCTGCCAATGTGGGAGACAGGAATTTGGAAGATTTCCCTGGAATAGGGCATGGCAGCCTACTCCAGTATTCTTGCCTGGAGAAACCCATGGGCAGAGGAAGCTTTCAGGCTACAGTCTATAGGGTCAAAAAGAGTCAGACATGACTGAGGGGTTGAGCAAGCATGCACACATGTACTGTTCAGTTAATCCATTTAAATAGTGCATGATGTTTACTGCATTTTTTTAAATTTTAAATATTGCAATTATGATATGCCTCCAAGACAAGATATCCCTCAAAAACAAGTGTTATTTCCCTAGTCTTGTACTTTTTAGGGGAAAGTCACAGGATTCAGTTTAATCATTCATACTAAAGCTTAAGGAGGATGCAAATATCATGGAGTTAGAATATCTCATTTAAGATTATACACTGAGATACAATTGATATTTTTCTGTTATGCCATAATTTTTGCTACATATTCATTAGTTTGCAAGGAATTTCTTGTTCCATCATTTTCTTTTTTTTTTTTTTACTTAGAGCTTAGAGCTCAGAGCTCATTCTTTCTGCTTTATCTTAATAAGTTTTCTTCCAATTATCAGGATTGCTTTTGTGTAGGTGCAGGATGTGTGTGTGTGTGTGTGTGTGTGTGTATGTGTTACTCATTCACTCATGTCCAACACTTTGTGATCTCAGAGACTGTAGCCCACCCAAGCTCTTCTGTCCATGCCATGTTCCAGGCAAGAATACTGGAGTGGATATCCACTTATAAATACAACATAAGATGAAAGAATTCCATAGCATATCCTTTTATTTAAAACATCTGGCCTACTCAACACAATTAGAATTGACATCCCTTATTAAATATATCTCTCCTGCTACAAATATCCCTGCCCAAATAAGAAGCAATTTTAACTTCTCAATTTGAGTCGTCAAAATAGTATTTCTTAGATTATGTGACAATGATTATTGACTTGGGGGTTCTAGATAGAATAATGATTAGTTTTTTTATGGCATCTTAGTATGTACTGCACGCCTCTTTGTATAGGCGTCTCACAACCCTATTTATACTTTCATTACACTACAGCATAAGTATCTCATCCTTTGAGACTTCTTTTGTAGATCTCAGTATGAATATTTGTAAGCTGAACCTTGACAAATGCACTTTCCAATTTTGAAACCCATCTGGCTCTTTTCCATTGTAAAGAACCCACCTGCCAATGTGGGAGACAGGAATTTGGAAGATTTCCCTGGAATAGGGCATGGCAGCCTACTCCAGTATTCTTGCCTGGAGAAACCCATGGGCAGAGGAAGCTTTCAGGCTACAGTCTATAGGGTCAAAAAGAGTCAGACATGACTGAGGGGTTGAGCAAGCATGCACACATGTACTGTTCAGTTAATCCATTTAAATAGTGCATGATGTTTACTGCATTTTTTTAAATTTTAAATATTGCAATTATGATATGCCTCCAAGACAAGATATCCCTCAAAAACAAGTGTTATTTCCCTAGTCTTGTACTTTTTAGGGGAAAGTCACAGGATTCAGTTTAATCATTCATACTAAAGCTTAAGGAGGATGCAAATATCATGGAGTTAGAATATCTCATTTAAGATTATACACTGAGATACAATTGATATTTTTCTGTTATGCCATAATTTTTGCTACATATTCATTAGTTTGCAAGGAATTTCTTATTCCATCATTTTCTTTTTTTTTTTTTTACTTAGAGCTTAGAGCTCAGAGCTCATTCTTTCTGCTTTATCTTAATAAGTTTTCTTCCAATTATCAGGATTGCTTTTGTGTAGGTGCAGGATGTGTGTGTGTGTGTGTGTGTGTGTGTGTATGTGTTACTCATTCACTCATGTCCAACACTTTGTGATCTCAGGGACTGTAGCCCACCCAAGCTCTTCTGTCCATGCCATGTTCCAGGCAAGAATACTGGAGTGGATATCCACTTATAAATACAACATAAGATGAAAGAATTCCATAGCATATCCTTTTATTTAAAACATCTGGCCTACTCAACACAATTAGAATTGACATCCCTTATTAAATATATCTCTCCTGCTACAAATATCCCTGCCCAAATAAGAAGCAATTTTAACTTCTCAATTTGAGTCGTCAAAATAGTATTTCTTAGATTATGTGACAATGATTATTGACTTGGGGGTTCTAGATAGAATAATGATTAGTTTTTTTATGGCATCTTAGTATGTACTGCACACCTCTTTGTATAGGCGTCTCACAACCCTATTTATACTTTCATTACACTACAGCATAAGTATCTCATCCTTTGAGACTTCTTTTGTAGATCTCAGTATGAATATTTGTAAGCTGAACCTTGACAAATGCACTTTCCAATTTTGGGGAAACCCATCTGGCTCTTTTTGCCAGATGTGATTTACAGACAAATGGACAAAAACTTCATTTGTAATAGACATCTTATTTATGTTGAATGGTTCTAAATTAGTACAGCTTTAAGATGCAGGAGGACTCCACCATTACCATCAGTAGTAAGCACAGGTGTTTTACTTGCTGTCCCTTTGGTGAGATTGTAAGTCTTATAATCCCTTTTGACTCTCAGTCTACTTAAATTGAATTTCTCAATTGAATCACCTCTGTAAGTTTAACAAAAGTGCTAGGTTATTGCCTACAAAGATGAAAGAATAAAAGAGCATTTCTGAGAGTCTCATTTAATAATTCTTTCATGAGTTTGTTCAAAACTAAGTTTAGCCTTTAGAGAGACAGTACTATGCAATGACAACAGTGTAAGGGATTTGAAGTTATACAAATTTGATTTCTAACTCCAGCCCTATGAAACAGCATCTTGCCATTTTTCACATCAGGTAAATTTTCAAAGCCTTGATATCTTTGTGTTTACAGTGGGATTTATAAAACAAGCATTTTATGTTGATTTTAAAGATAAAAAATTCACACATACATACATGCATGTATACAAACACATTTATTTTATAATGACATTGTTAAAGCTTAACATATGTCTGTTCTCTAGAGTAGCAACATTTTCTGCTCGTTGATTTCTTCCCTTTAGCCTCTGAAGACCATCAGAGTCATCTGCTTATAGCAGAGGCTCTTATTTGAGTGTGAGGTATCCTGAATATGTCTAGATACTTAGTACAGCAAGGCCATCAAGATTCTTCTAGGACAGCAGTCCCCAAACTTTTTGGCACCCGGGACCAGTTTTGTGGAAGAAATTTTTTCCATGGAATGGGGAGTGGGGACAGGGAGGGTGTCAGGATGATCCAAGCACATTACATGTATTGTGTACTTTATTTCTAATCTAATGCTTCTAATCTGATAGGAGATACCAGTCTATGGTCTGGAGGTTGGGAACCCCTGTTCTAGGAGATATTTCATGAGAAAGTATCATTGTTATAGGCTGGACTGTGTCTCCTCAAAATTCCTGTGTTGAAGCCCTAACTCCAGTACCTCAGAATGTGATGATATTGGAGGACATAACCTTTCAAGAGGTAATTAAGACAAAATGAGGTCACATGGGTGGGATAGGTGGGCCCTAGTCCTATATGACTGGTGTCATAGAAGAGATTACAACACAGTCCCACACACAGAGGGACCACCACATGAGGACATCTGCAAGCCAAGGAGAGAGGCCTCAGAATAAGTCAAACCTGCTCACCTTGAATATCTAAGTCCCAGAGTGTGAGAAAAATTTTTCTGAATCACCTCTGTAAGTTTAACAAAAGTGCTAGGTTATTGCCTACAAAGATGAAAGAATAAAAGAGCATTTCTGAGAGTCTCATTTAATAATTCTTTCATGAGTTTGTTCAAAACTAAGTTTAGCCTTTAGAGAGACAGTACTATGCAATGACAACAGTGTAAGGGATTTGAAGTTATACAAATTTGATTTCTAACTCCAGCCCTATGAAACAGCATCTTGCCATTTTTCACATCAGGTAAATTTTCAAAGCCTTGATATCTTTGTGTTTACAGTGGGATTTATAAAACAAGCATTTTATGTTGATTTTAAAGATAAAAAATTCACACATACATACATGCATGTATACAAACACATTTATTTTATAATGACATTGTTAAAGCTTAACATATGTCTGTTCTCTAGAGTAGCAACATTTTCTGCTCGTTGATTTCTTCCCTTTAGCCTCTGAAGACCATCAGAGTCATCTGCTTATAGCAGAGGCTCTTATTTGAGTGTGAGGTATCCTGAATATGTCTAGATACTTAGTACAGCAAGGCCATCAAGATTCTTCTAGGACAGCAGTCCCCAAACTTTTTGGCACCCGGGACCAGTTTTGTGGAAGAAATTTTTTCCATGGAATGGGGAGTGGGGACAGGGAGGGTTTCAGGATGATCCAAGCACATTACATGTATTGTGTACTTTATTTCTAATCTAATGCTTCTAATCTGATAGGAGATACCAGTCTATGGTCTGGAGGTTGGGAACCCCTGTTCTAGGAGATATTTCATGAGAAAGTATCATTGTTATAGGCTGGACTGTGTCTCCTCAAAATTCCTGTGTTGAAGCCCTAACTCCAGTACCTCAGAATGTGATGATATTGGAGGACATAACCTTTCAAGAGGTAATTAAGACAAAATGAGGTCACATGGGTGGGATAGGTGGGCCCTAGTCCTATATGACTGGTGTCATAGAAGAGATTACAACACAGTCCCACACACAGAGGGACCACCACATGAGGACATCTGCAAGCCAAGGAGAGAGGCCTCAGAATAAGTCAAACCTGCTCACCTTGAATATCTAAGTCCCAGAGTGTGAGAAAATACATTTCTGATCTTTAAGCTAACCACTCTAGTGTTTTGTTATGGAAGTCCCTACAAGCTAATACAATGATATATTGAAGACTGCAGATTTGGTTTAATGTTGATAACTCGACATTTGAAGGGAGGAGGGAGTCTCAGTACAGCCTGATGCTTATAACTCAGATTAATACTGCCAGGTTCTTATAGAGTTATGATCAATGTTCATGTATTGCACTGGAAAATGAGTGAATAAAAATTGATTTTTTTTTTTTTTTTTTTTTTTACTATATTCGTGCCAGCATTTGACAGCTTTAACACTGATAGCAGACCCAGAACAGGAACACAGGGCACTGGGTGGAGACCACACCATGCATTGTAGAAATACAAGCACAGGACTAGAGTAACAGAGAAAATGAGACATATCAAAAAAGACAAAGTGGATGTCACGTATTTTGTTTGTAGATTTTCAACGAATTTGTTAGTTCTAGAATCCTAGAGAGCACACTTACATATAATTACAATTTATATTGAAGATAGATTATTGCCTAACATAAAACTTGAGTTGGTCTAAGAGCATGTCTGTAGACTTGGTAATGAGGAACACTGAAGTTATTAAAATGTATCTGTAGCCAATTTGACAAGGATTTGATTTGAACTTAGCTATCAATTCAGAAGATATTTAGAAATAAACAATCTTAATAACTTTACACAGATGAACAGCCTGATAAAAGGAAGTTGTCAAATATTGGCATTATTCCTCATTCATGAAAAGCTAGAAATGGCCTTTTTAATGAGCAGTATGTTTGTTTGGGAAAACATAAAGTCTCTGAAGCCAAGTAAATAGCATGAAGTTCTTGGGTACAATGAAATATTGAATGTAAACAAAGAAACTGGAGCAAACCCAGAACAGCTTAGGGAGTCGATGTTTTCTCATGTTACGTGCTCGACCTAACTCCTCTCGTATTCCCATTTTGGTCTCATTTGATTTCAGTCATCAATACCCAGGTGCAATCGAGGACATCTGCAAGCCAAGGAGAGAGGCCTCAGAATAAGTCAAACCTGCTCACCTTGAATATCTAAGTCCCAGAGTGTGAGAAAATACATTTCTGATCTTTAAGCTAACCACTCTAGTGTTTTGTTATGGAAGTCCCTACAAGCTAATACAATGATATATTGAAGACTGCAGATTTGGTTTAATGTTGATAACTCGACATTTGAAGGGAGGAGGGAGTCTCAGTACAGCCTGATGCTTATAACTCAGATTAATACTGCCAGGTTCTTATAGAGTTATGATCAATGTTCATGTATTGCACTGGAAAATGAGTGAATAAAAATTGATTTTTTTTTTTTTTACTATATTCGTGCCAGCATTTGACAGCTTTAACACTGATAGCAGACCCAGAACAGGAACACAGGGCACTGGGTGGAGACCACACCATGCATTGTAGAAATACAAGCACAGGACTAGAGTAACAGAGAAAATGAGACATATCAAAAAAGACAAAGTGGATGTCACGTATTTTGTTTGTAGATTTTCAACGAATTTGTTAGTTCTAGAATCCTAGAGAGCACACTTACATATAATTACAATTTATATTGAAGATAGATTATTGCCTAACATAAAACTTGAGTTGGTCTAAGAGCATGTCTGTAGACTTGGTAATGAGGAACACTGAAGTTATTAAAATGTATCTGTAGCCAATTTGACAAGGATTTGATTTGAACTTAGCTATCAATTCAGAAGATATTTAGAAATAAACAATCTTAATAACTTTACACAGATGAACAGCCTGATAAAAGGAAGTTGTCAAATATTGGCATTATTCCTCATTCATGAAAAGCTAGAAATGGCCTTTTTAATGAGCAGTATGTTTGTTTGGGAAAACATAAAGTCTCTGAAGCCAAGTAAATAGCATGAAGTTCTTGGGTACAATGAAATATTGAATGTAAACAAAGAAACTGGAGCAAACCCAGAACAGCTTAGGGAGTCGATGTTTTCTCATGTTACGTGCTCGACCTAACTCCTCTCTTGTTCCCATTTTGGTCTCATTTGATTTCCAGTCATCAATACCCAGTGCCTAAACATTGTTCAGTTTTTATTCATGTAATTATTCATTTAACAAGTGGTTGCTGAGCCCTTCCAGGGTATCAGTCACTCTTATCCATCTAAGTTTTAGGCCCTTTGAAGCTGTATAGAAAGAACCTTTGTTAAAATAGAGCTAAAGTGGGCTTTTTTCTTAAAGTGGAACAAGCTAGACTTGTTTCTATCTAAGGGCATATATACTTCTTCATGTCTTTGCCTTGACTCTATCCCTACATCTCACATCTCTTTCAGGCCTGTCTCCATGTAATTTTAGAATACTCCAACCAGTAAGGCTGCTGGAGGTCTCAGGACCGTACAACCAACCATCATAAGAGAAAAGGGTACGTTTCATAGCCAGGATTATAGCTTAAGGATTTAGAAGACTGTGAAATAGAACTGATCTCAGTGAAAGTAGCTGCTACTTACTATCTCCTTTTCTGATACAAGGATAACTTGGTTACTTTCCCAGGTTTTCTCTCACTACTACAGGTGTTGCTGAAGGCAGTATAAGAGTATGGGCTCTGGAGCCAAAGTGCTGGCTTCAACCAGCTATATGATCTTGGATGTGTTATTTTCTGTTAATGTCCCTGAACTTCAGTTTTCATACTTAGAAGGACTCTAAAATACTTGTAGGATGAAGGGGGGACATATGAAATGATCTTTGTACAGTCTCTGGCTACATATGCCGATACCATTGTTATAATCAGCAATTCACTTCTATCTCTTCTCTACTGATCCATTCAAGTTTTCTGTTTATTTTCAACCACCTCTGCTTCCCAAATGTTACTTACTACCTCTTCTGTTCATTTTAGTCTCCTGCCAATCCTTCTCCTGCCCTATGGCTTAGATGCCTTTATTCATCCCTCAGAAAGACAGCCTTAGTTTAGGCATTACCACCTAAGCCTGGCCAAGCTTTTATGAGAAGGAGAGACAGTCCCTAGCATCCCATCTACTGCTGGCCTCTTGGCAGCTGTGACTCAGGGGGTAAACACACAGAGCCTCCCATCATAAAAACTACTTCAGACTCTTAGACCCCAATAGTTCCCAACCCAAGATGCCTATGACTCATGAATAACACACATTACCAGAAGTCTAAATAAAGTTTACAAGTGCAGACTCCTATTACTCAGGAAGATTGTGAGGGTATTGGAGATGCTCCTGAAAGAAAGAGATGTCATGAAAATAAGGGAAGAATAAAAATAAGTAAATAGGAAATAATATGGAAATAAAACAAAACGGGAAGTCTGCTTTGCCCGCCCCCCTGCAGAAAAAGTAAGTTATGTTTCCACAGTTGGAGGCTAAAATCAGCTGCATTATCTACAGTCTGTTGAATGAAAATCAGTCATTAATATTTTACTCATGTACACACTTCATTTTGATGCAATTTTCCTGTATAACCAGCCAGAATCATTTGCAGGATATTTAACAAAAATGATGGAAATAAGCAGTTGCATCTGTTCATCATTTGGCTAACCATATTTTTGCATAAATTTAACATGGGTTTAAGCCACCGTCATTATTTTCCTCATCTTTTCCCTTCGCGGTTCAAATTTGCATGCCAAAATTTATTATTATCCAGGTATCTAATCATGCTGCCATCTCAGCAATCAAGTCAAAAGCAGCAAAGCGAAATTGAGAGGCTGTTTTCTAAAACGGCAGGCACGTACCATACTTCCCCGAGACAACAACCAGTGGTTGTTGCAATGACAAACAGCTTTAATAATGAAAATAGACTCTTGGTTTTACCTACACAGAAGCAGTTTAATTTTCTTCCTCCTTATTAGAATTCACACCAGCTCTCCGCCCCCACCCAGCCCCCAGTTATGAAAATGAGTTGGCAAACACAACAGCTCTATTCATCCTCAGTTTAATATACAATTTCTCATATACGCGACAGGGTGAAGTGGTTTCTAAAAACGCTGGCTGGTAACGGTGACAGTAGAATCTAATTCCCTTAGGTGCTCACCTAATACTTATCTCTCTGCTGGAGAGGGTAATAAGGTTATCAGGAGTATTGAAGTTGACAGAGCACCAAGCTTAGATTAATTGCATCATAGAATTCAGAAAGAATCAGAAAAAGCAACAATACTGCCCCTGGCAAGTGCATATGTATTTTTTATAGTTCTCTAAGGACTCCAGATATAAAATAATAAAAATGAGTGAAGGGTGGCTGGTGTAATTGATTTGTGGATTACTGCACCATTCATTATTCTCAGAGTAAGTAATCCCCATCACAAACTTAGAGAAGATGCTCAGAGTAGAAAATCTTAAATAAGAGAATAATTGAAGGGTGAGTGAAGGGTACTGATATATATAAATCTTCAACTGAGTTTCAGAAGATTCATATTCATTGCACATAGAATTCCTTTTTAAAAAAAAAATTTATTGAAGCATAGTTGCCTTATACTGATGTGTTATTTTCAGGTGTACAGCAAAGTGAATCAGCCATATGTACACATACAACTCTTCCTTTTTTCTTAGATTCCCATTCCATTTAGGACACCACAGGGCACTGAATAGAACTGCCTGTGCTATACAGTAGATTCTCATTAATTATCTATTTTATACATTGTAGTGAATATGTACTATTCCCAGTCTCCCAATTCATCCTGCCCTCCTTCCGCCACCGCTTGGTGTCCATACATTTGTTCTCTTAAATCTGTGTCTCTGTTCCTGCTTTGCAAATAGGTTCAGCTGTACCATTTCTCTAGATTCCACGTGTATGCATTAATATACGATATTTGTTTTTCTCTTTCTGACTTACTTCTCCCCATATTATAGTCTCTAGGTCCGTCCACATCTCTGTAAATGGCACAATTTCATTCCTAAAAACAGGCAAAAATAGGTATTGCTCTTTACAAAATAGAAACAGGCTGAAATAAAAAATCTTTCTGCAAATCTCCTATCTAGTAAGTGGTCAAGCTGAATTTCAATATCAACCCCCAAATTCCATTATCTTTCCTCTTTAACATGGGGAATGCCAAAGAATTGGTTTTGAAAAGATGCCATGCTGTGGAGAACAGTGTACATAGGAAAAACTTACATGAGTAATAAATAGATACGTATTGAATGCCTTTTTCAAACAATGCTGAAAACAATATATATTTGTCTGATTACAGTATAAGAAATTTTAGAATTCACTTATATACAGCTTGGGGGATGAGACATAAATCTAAAACATTAAAAAAAATAATGATACAGGGCAGCCTGCACATTACACTTACCAAACACTAGAAATTTATCAGCACTGCAGGTCTGAAAATCTAAATTACACCAGAATATAAAATAAAACAAAATGAACAAGGCTCCTGGCAACTAAGACAGATATTCACAAAGTAATTGCTCCTAAGTTCACACAACACACTTGTAACTGAGTGTCAAATGAGACTATTCCCATTGTCTAGAGGGATTGCCTGAGGCTGCAAAGTTCAGGGCAACAAG
This sequence comes from Tragulus kanchil, assembly GCA_022376925.1. Lineage (NCBI taxonomy): Eukaryota > Metazoa > Chordata > Mammalia > Artiodactyla > Tragulidae > Tragulus > Tragulus kanchil. The sequence goes on from JAIOJX010000004.1 coordinate 219,015,468, forward strand.
CAACAAGTACAGGTCTGCATTCTAAAGAGAGGATTTACTAAGGAGGGGCCAAACTGGTCCTTATCAGTACTCATCTAGTCTCCAGGTTATTTTGCTAAAACTAGAAAGAAAATACAAATAAAAGCTTAAAAGTTGGTAGGACTGCAACAAGCTTTGACATTTTTGGAAATAAACTCTTCTTTAACTGGAAAAAATGGGAGTGGAGGGACTAGAGACTCATTAGAGATAGAAATCTATTATGGCATTTTCCTTCCTTGCTCTCCTAAAGGGGCTTCCCAGGTGGCACAGTTGTAAAGAATTCACCTACCAATGCTGGAGACATAAGGGACATACTTGGGTTTGATCCCTGGGTTAAGAAGACCCCCTGGAGGAGGGCATGGCAACTCACTCCAGTATTCTTGCCTTTTGGGGGGGACAGATATGTGATTCTCTAGATTCCACGTGTATGCATTAATATCGATATTTGTTTTCTCTTTCTGACTTACTTCTCCCCATATTATAGTCTCTAGGTCCGTCCACATCTCTGTAAATGGCACAATTTCATTCCTAAAAACAGGCAAAAATAGGTATTGCTCTTTACAAAATAGAAACAGGCTGAAATAAAAAATCTTTCTGCAAATCTCCTATCTAGTAAGTGGTCAAGCTGAATTTCAATATCAACCCCCAAATTCCATTATCTTTCCTCTTTAACATGGGGAATGCCAAAGAATTGGTTTTGAAAAGATGCCATGCTGTGGAGAACAGTGTACATAGGAAAAACTTACATGAGTAATAAATAGATACGTATTGAATGCCTTTTTCAAACAATGCTGAAAACAATATATATTTGTCTGATTACAGTATAAGAAATTTTAGAATTCACTTATATACAGCTTGGGGGATGAGACATAAATCTAAAACATTAAAAAAAATAATGATACAGGGCAGCCTGCACATTACACTTACCAAACACTAGAAATTTATCAGCACTGCAGGTCTGAAAATCTAAATTACACCAGAATATAAAATAAAACAAAATGAACAAGGCTCCTGGCAACTAAGACAGATATTCACAAAGTAATTGCTCCTAAGTTCACACAACACACTTGTAACTGAGTGTCAAATGAGACTATTCCCATTGTCTAGAGGGATTGCCTGAGGCTGCAAAGTTCAGGGCAACAAGCAACAAGTACAGGTCTGCATTCTAAAGAGAGGATTTACTAAGGAGGGGCCAAACTGGTCCTTATCAGTACTCATCTAGTCTCCAGGTTATTTTGCTAAAACTAGAAAGAAAATACAAATAAAAGCTTAAAAGTTGGTAGGACTGCAACAAGCTTTGAAATTTTTGGAAATAAACTCTTCTTTAACTGGAAAAAATGGGAGTGGAGGGACTAGAGACTCATTAGAGATAGAAATCTATTATGGCATTTTCCTTCCTTGCTCTCCTAAAGGGGCTTCCCAGGTGGCACAGTTGTAAAGAATTCACCTACCAATGCTGGAGACATAAGGGACATACTTGGGTTTGATCCCTGGGTTAAGAAGACCCCCTGGAGGAGGGCATGGCAACTCACTCCAGTATTCTTGCCTGGAGAATTCCGTGGACAGAGGAGCCTGGTGGACTACAGTCCATGAGGATGCAGAATCAGACACGGTTGAGCACGCATGTGACTCTCCTAGGAAGATAGAAAGGAGAATCCTTCCTCTATGCATCAAAAAAGCAAGCCCCCCCACCCAACCCCCTTGCAAAATAAAACGACTCAGCAAATTTAGAGTTGTCTCCATAAAAAAGATGCAGCTGAGCTGCATAAACTTATGTGTGTTCTTGGGAAAAACACTTGCCATTTGTTCCTAGAAGTTTAAAGGGAAGAAACAACAGGTACTTGACCTTCACTGAAAGAATCTGCAAATCACAAGCTCACTGAACAAACCAGTAGTGGAGGGAAGGAGAATGGGTGGGAGAGCAGGAGTGTTGGCAGACCTGAACTTCCCCTGTTTTGTGGGACAAGAGTTTGTGAGTTTTCTAATAACCCTACAGAAAACCATGGAATTTACCCAAGAGGGTTACCTCCCAAGGCAAAGGAACCCTTATCTGTAAAGCCAGTAAAGCAGCTCATGAGACAGAAGTGAGATCGCCCAGAAAATAAATCCCCCACAAAAAGATAAGATGCATTGTTGGTGTTCTCCAAAGAAACCACTTCCAGAATGTCTTCCAGAAAATAAAACAAATATAAACACTTGCCAAAATCAAAGGAGAGCTACAAATAAGAGATTGTTGGGGTAGGGATGAGACCAGAGGCATTTGGAAGAAAGACAGTGAAATAGCAGACCAGGTTCTATTCCCAGATCTCTACCCCTTTCTCTCTGCTGGGTTTACAGCACACTGCTTAGACTTCAGCTAGTGAAAGTTGAAAGCTTTAAATTGAATGTATTCTCAAAGTTACAATTTAGAGGATCTTTTAGAATCTGAAAGTGATTCCTAAATCAGAGTATATCCTGAAATGCCATCCAAAGGCTGAAAGAGGCCTTCAAAACAGTGAAGGTAAGACAATGTGGAGACAAAATAAAGCTGTTCTTACAGTAAAGACAAACTAAAGATGTTCCAACAGTAAAGACAAGGGTTCCATGGGTGGCTCAGACAGTAAAGAATCTGCCTGCAGTATGAGAGATCTGGGTTCGATCCTTGGGCTGGGAAGATCCCCTGGAGAAGGGAATGGTAACCCACGTCAGTATTCTTGCCTGGAGAATTCTACAGACAGAGTAGCTTGCTGGCTACAGTCCATGGGGTCGAAAAGAGTCAGATATGACTAACACATAGTAAAGACAAAGTAAAGCTTTTCCTAGCTCATTACATAAATTGGTTAACTATGCACAAGAGAACACCTTCAGCCTACACTTAGAGACTATTTACTTTGATTTTGCAAGAAGTGTATCATTTTTGCAATGTTTATCCTTTTTTTTTTTTTTTAGAATATGACTACATTAGACAGTAAGGGAAGGTTTGTTACTAGCTGGTGGCTGACAACAGTAAGCAGTGACAGACAGCTGCCAGCCTCAGAGCAAGGAGAAAACAGCAACACAGTAAAAGGCAGCTGGGCATGTGTGCTCAGTTGTGTCTGCCTCTTTGAGATGCCATGGACTTTAACCCACCAGTCTCCTCTTGTCCATGGAATTTTCCAGGCAAGAACACTGGAGTTGGTTGCCATATCCCACGGTTACTGAGTCCAAGGTCACTTTGTTTGCCACAAAACAGTACAATGACTCCGAGAGATGATGTGTTGAGGCAAGAAAAAAGAGTATTTGGAAAGTAGCTGACTGAGAAGATGGCATCAAAATAACCATCTGAACAGGGTCTGAATGCCAGGTTCTTTATAGATAAGAGATGGGGGAGGTGACCAAGCAAAACAAAAAATCCATCAATTTTGCAAACATCAGGATCCTAGAATGACAAGCCTCAGGCAGGGGATGTGTTAATTTTTCCCTTTCTGCCATCCACAGGAGGACACAGTTCTGAACAAAGTCCCTTTGGTTTAACAGTCAGGCAGAGGGGCAGGATTCTCTGAGGCAAACCTTTCTGTATGATTATAGTAACAAAAGCAACAGAAAAACAGGTCAAAGAAACAGTTTCATCAGGGAGTCAGTATTGCCTTCAGTCCACAAGGGGATCTTCCAGAACCTGGGGTTGAACGGAGTCTCCTGCATCAGCAGACAGATTCCATTCCCATTGTGCTACCTGGAAAGCCCCAGAAGGCAGCTGTGAGATCTGTTAAATCAGACCAGCTGCTGTCACCCTTTTACCTTAGGGCAAACTTCTACCCCTGCAGCATGCCCTCCCCTCACCACATACACAGTCCAGTGATTTCTGGGACGCTGAGTCAATAAAATCCCACAGTAAAATTTGTGAGTCTTAGTTACTCTCAAGGTGATTTTTCCCAGATTTTGCCAATTTTGAAGGAAAAAGAAAAATATTGTTAAATGCCTCCAGTAATGGTATAAGTATTCTTTTTATGTCCTCTATGTGTTTCTTTTTTCTTTTTTTTTTATTTATATTTATTTGGCTGTATTGAGTCTCAATTGTAGCATGTGGGCTCTAGTTCCCTGACCAGGGATCGAACCCAGGCTCCCTGCATTGGGAGTGCAGAGTCTTAGCCACTGGACCACCAGGGAATTCCCTATGTGTTACTATTTTGCTATTTTAGAACCATGCATAAGAAAAATATAACACATTTTTAAACGATGTCTATTCAAAATTAATTTCAAAGATTTGCTGTTCATGCTGCAGTCCACGAGGGTGAGAAGAGTCAGACACGATTTAGCAGTAGCAATAACAGAATGCATGTCTTCAGCTTTTCCGAAAACAGTGACCAGATAAAAAAGAGGTTTCTATTTGGAAAGTAGCTGACTGAGAAGATGGCATCAAAATAACCATCTGAACAGGGTCTGAATGCCAGGTTCTTTATAGATAAGAGATGGGGGAGGTGACCAAGCAAAACAAAAAATCCATCAATTTTGCAAACATCAGGATCCTAGAATGACAAGCCTCAGGCAGGGGATGTGTTAATTTTTCCCTTTCTGCCATCCACAGGAGGACACAGTTCTGAACAAAGTCCCTTTGGTTTAACAGTCAGGCAGAGGGGCAGGATTCTCTGAGGCAAACCTTTCTGTATGATTATAGTAACAAAAGCAACAGAAAAACAGGTCAAAGAAACAGTTTCATCAGGGAGTCAGTATTGCCTTCAGTCCACAAGGGGATCTTCCAGAACCTGGGGTTGAACGGAGTCTCCTGCATCAGCAGACAGATTCCATTCCCATTGTGCTACCTGGAAAGCCCCAGAAGGCAGCTGTGAGATCTGTTAAATCAGACCAGCTGCTGTCCCCCTTTTACCTTAGGGCAAACTTCTACCCCTGCAGCATGCCCTCCCCTCACCACATACACAGTCCAGTGATTTCTGGGACGCTGAGTCAATAAAATCCCACAGTAAAATTTGTGAGTCTTAGTTACTCTCAAGGTGATTTTTCCCAGATTTTGCCAATTTTGAAGGAAAAAGAAAAATATTGTTAAATGCCTCCAGTAATGGTATAAGTATTCTTTTTATGTCCTCTATGTGTTTCTTTTTTCTTTTTTTTTTATTTATATTTATTTGTCTGTATTGAGTCTCAATTGTAGCATGTGGGCTCTAGTTCCCTGACCAGGGATCGAACCCAGGCTCCCTGCATTGGGAGTGCAGAGTCTTAGCCACTGGACCACCAGGGAATTCCCTATGTGTTACTATTTTGCTATTTTAGAACCATGCATAAGAAAAATATAACACATTTTTAAACGATGTCTATTCAAAATTAATTTCAAAGATTTGCTGTTCATGCTGCAGTCCACGAGGGTGAGAAGAGTCAGACACGATTTAGCAGTAGCAATAACAATAACAGAATGCATGTCTTCAGCTTTTCCGAAAACTCAGTTGACCAGAACAATGTGTGTCCTACATATATCAGGGAGCCAAAATTTTCCTAGATGGATATAGTAATTATCATACAAATGGTTATGAAATTAAAACAGGGATATTCAGTGTAGGGCCAGGTATACCAGGTGTGTCGTTCTTCATCCTGTTTGTGATAAAAGGGCTTAATAGCTAGATTGATAGGCAGATTTGATAAAGAGGCCAGCAGGTCCCAAGGAGGAGGAGGTGAGGGACAAAAAGAAGAAGGACAAGTATTTTTCTAACCTGAAATGTTTGTTAGGATAAGATCAACCCCAAACTAAGTTTATTGTCATATGTTGATGCTGTGGGCTTGGGCCTTTACACCAGAATGTCTCACCTAGCCGGGAGATTATCCCCTAGCTAATCTCATGTTGTGGGTGTAGGACTGAAATGCCTTTATGACCTTAAGCTATTGTTTCAGTAACTGGAAAATACAAATTGTCATGCTTAAACTGGCAAAGAGGGTACTCTTCTATCCTCCTTCCAGTGCCTGTCCTGGAAGCTTTTCCCTGTCCTTTCTCACCTTAATAAATGTCACTGTGTGAAACTCTGAGTGACCATTGCCGAGTCTTTTTGGGGGCGGGGAGGGTGTGGAGTAGGGAGGGGGGCGGGCGGGCCACTTCTATTGGTCTTTCATATATCTATTTTCATCAATCTTTGTTCTTTGGCTCCTGTGGGCCTCCCATCGTGGTGGCCTCTGTCGTCGCAGAGCGCGGACTCTGGGCGCATGCACCCTAGAACTCCGGCTCGGTAATTGGACACATCGGTCCAGCCGCTCTGCAGCACGTGGGATCTTCCCAGGCCAGGGATCAAACTTGTGACCCTTGCACTGCAAAGTGATGTCCTTACCCACTGGACCACCAGGGAAGCCCATTGCCGTGCCTTTTTGATCCCAATGTGAATTCTTCTCCGTTGGAGATTAAGAATCCGACACTGTTCACGGTAATTTACTCGTCTGTCACCTATCAGTGACATCAGTTGTCTTACTGTTCATGGTTTATTCTTTACTAATGTCCAGTCCACGAGGGTGAGAAGAGGAAGACACGATTTAGCAGTAGCAATAACAATAACAGAATGCATGTCTTCAGCTTTTCCGAAAACTCAGTTGACCAGAACAATGTGTGTCCTACATATATCAGGGAGCCAAAATTTTCCTAGATGGATATAGTAATTATCATACAAATGGTTATGAAATTAAAACAGGGATATTCAGTGTAGGGCCAGGTATACCAGGTGTGTCGTTCTTCATCCTGTTTGTGATAAAAGGGCTTAATAGCTAGATTGATAGGCAGATTTGATAAAGAGGCCAGCAGGTCCCAAGGAGGAGGAGGTGAGGGACAAAAAGAAGAAGGACAAGTATTTTTCTAACCTGAAATGTTTGTTAGGATAAGATCAACCCCAAACTAAGTTTATTGTCATATGTTGATGCTGTGGGCTTGGGCCTTTACACCAGAATGTCTCACCTAGCCGGGAGATTATCCCCTAGCTAATCTCATGTTGTGGGTGTAGGACTGAAATGCCTTTATGACCTTAAGCTATTGTTTCAGTAACTGGAAAATACAAATTGTCATGCTTAAACTGGCAAAGAGGGTACTCTTCTATCCTCCTTCCAGTGCCTGTCCTGGAAGCTTTTCCCTGTCCTTTCTCACCTTAATAAATGTCACTGTGTGAAACTCTGAGTGACCATTGCCGAGTCTTTTTGGGGGCGGGGAGGGTGTGGAGTAGGGAGGGGGGCGGGCGGGCCACTTCTATTGGTCTTTCATATATCTATTTTCATCAATCTTTGTTCTTTGGCTCCTGTGGGCCTCCCATCGTGGTGGCCTCTGTTGTCGCAGAGCGCGGACTCTGGGCGCATGCACCCTAGAACTCCGGCTCGGTAATTGGACACATCGGTCCAGCCACTCTGCAGCACGTGGGATCTTCCCAGGCCAGGGATCAAACTTGTGACCCTTGCACTGCAAAGTGATGTCCTTACCCACTGGACCACCAGGGAAGCCCATTGCCGTGCCTTTTTGATCCCAATGTGAATTCTTCTCCGTTGGAGATTAAGAATCCGACACTGTTCACGGTAATTTACCGTCGTCTGTCACCTATCAGTGACATCAGTTGTCTTACTGTTCATGGTTTATTCTTTACTAAATGCGGGATAGGCAAGACATGAGCTAAGAGGCTGGAAGGAGACAGAGACGTGAGGCAAAGTTTAAGAGCTGCAGACGTGTTTATTCCTGGCTGATGCAGTGACTGTAGTAGCAGCAAGAGCATAACCATAGTGCAGCCAAAACATAACCATGACATAACCTCATACAACATGACCATGATGCTACTCCAGTGTAGCCCCAATGCAGTAGCAGCCAGGGCTTTCCAGGTGAAACTTATACAGGCACACAGCACAAAGCAGCTTGTGACCAAGTGAGTACCTCCTGATGCACATGTGCAGTGCTATAAGTGATCTCAGCTGATACATAAACATTATTTACAAAACGTAGGGTAACAGTGAGAGGTGTGGGTGGGGGGAGAGAACCTGACCACACCATCTTGGCTAATTTGCTCTTTCTCTACACTAGGCTGGTGGGACTTTTTCAGGAGCTTGGACTTCATTGCTGAACTTAGAGACCAAGTAAACAAAGAGACTGTGTAAATACTCATCAGTACTGAATGCAATGCAAAACAGATTTAAAAGGGGGAAGCAATTGCCCATCTAGTCCTCAGGGTGAGTAAGATTGTGTGAAAAAGAATTTTGTACCATTTTTTTCTCAGCTTGCTCCTGCAAAGGAGGGCAAGCTGGGGAAAAGGCTGAATGTGTTTATGAGATTGCTTAAAGGATACATTGCACAGGAGACAGAGAAATTATGTGGTCGTGTTTGTCCATATACGATCAAATGACTGCACAATTGATGTATCCAATAAGATCATGAGATGCTACATAGGCTGTACAATAAAGCAGAATGAGGGCATTTTGCTTGGAAGATGTCCAGGAGAGAGTCTATGAAATGATTTATTGTATTGTTTAAACCCTGAAATCAGAGATATCTGAGAGTGAAAAAAATAAAAATAAAAAGGAAGAAAAATATTAAGAAACCACCAATAGCAAGTCATGGAAGCCAAAGTTCTAGCCCACAAGAGAGCGTTGCGGCTTGTGCTCATTGAGCATTCCTGTTTCAGGGTGCTCAGCGCACAGTGAACCCTGGAAAAGTTTACTGAGGCCAATTTTTATTAAAATAATACCCTTAATTTTGTAAGTTAAACCCCACTCACTAAAATGAGTTGCCAAAGTGGCACCTAATAAACGCATGTGGGTTGATGAGTACCAGATTGTTTTCAGGACTCTCTGCCATAAGATAGAAAATGAAGATCATTTAGATCTTGTGAGGTTTCAGAGCTTTCATAAGCCAATATTATACCCATAGGGTAGGTGGCAGCAGTGGTAAAGAACCTGCCTGCCAGTGACAGGAGATGCTGGAGACAGGGATTTGATTCCTGGGTTGGGAATATCCCTAGGAGAGCATGGTAACCCATAGAATTCTTATCTGGAGAATTCCGTGAAGCCACACGCATTGTGACCAAGTGAGTACCTCCTGATGCACATGTGCAGTGCTATAAGTGATCTCAGCTGATACATAAACATTATTTACAAAACGTAGGGTAACAGTGAGAGGTGTGGGTGGGGGGAGAGAACCTGACCACACCATCTTGGCTAATTTGCTCTTTCTCTACACTAGGCTGGTGGGACTTTTTCAGGAGCTTGGACTTCATTGCTGAACTTAGAGACCAAGTAAACAAAGAGACTGTGTAAATACTCATCAGTACTGAATGCAATGCAAAACAGATTTAAAAGGGGGAAGCAATTGCCCATCTAGTCCTCAGGGTGAGTAAGATTGTGTGAAAAAGAATTTTGTACCATTTTTCTCTCAGCTTGCTCCTGCAAAGGGAGGGCAAGCTGGGGAAAAGGCTGAATGTGTTTATGAGATTGCTTAAAGGATACATTGCACAGGAGACAGAGAAATTATGTGGTCGTGTTTGTCCATATACGATCAAATGACTGCACAATTGATGTATCCAATAAGATCATGAGATGCTACATAGGCTGTACAATAAAGCAGAATGAGGGCATTTTGCTTGGAAGATGTCCAGGAGAGAGTCTATGAAATGATTTATTGTATTGTTTAAACCCTGAAATCAGAGATATCTGAGAGTGAAAAAAATAAAAATAAAAAGGAAGAAAAATATTAAGAAACCACCAATAGCAAGTCATGGAAGCCAAAGTTCTAGCCCACAAGAGAGCGTTGCGGCTTGTGCTCATTGAGCATTCCTGTTTCAGGGTGCTCAGCGCACAGTGAACCCTGGAAAAGTTTACTGAGGCCAATTTTTATTAAAATAATACCCTTAATTTTGTAAGTTAAACCCCACTCACTAAAATGAGTTGCCAAAGTGGCACCTAATAAACGCATGTGGGTTGATGAGTACCAGATTGTTTTCAGGACTCTCTGCCATAAGATAGAAAATGAAGATCATTTAGATCTTGTGAGGTTTCAGAGCTTTCATAAGCCAATATTATACCCATAGGGTAGGTGGCAGCAGTGGTAAAGAACCTGCCTGCCAGTGACAGGAGATGCTGGAGACAGGGATTTGATTCCTGGGTTGGGAATATCCCCTAGAGGAGAGCATGGTAACCCATCCCAGAATTCTTATCTGGAGAATTCCACGGAGGAGCCTGGTGGGCTATAGGCTATAGGGTGGAAAAGAGTTAGACTTGAATGTGACTTGAATGTGACTTAGCATGAATTATATACATATAGTTATAACTGAGGAGACACTGAAATGTATTATTGTGCCTAATACAAAATTTCACTGGAGCATCTTACTTTTTCTAACCAATGCAGTCTTATTTATTTATTCTTGGCCATGCCACATCATATATGGAATCTTAGTTCCTAACCAGGCATCGAATCCCCAGACATCCTGAAATGAAGGCGTGGATTCTTAACGAATGGACTGCCAAAGGAGTCTCCACCAATGTAGCCTTTTTTATTTTCTACTTCATCTACCAAAGAAACGTTCTTAAATGACTTACTTTATTGATCCAGGTGGTAGTAGTCAAGTCTGACTTTTGCGACCTCCATAGACTATAGCCCACACAGGCTTCTCTGTCCATGGGATTCTCAAGGCAAGAACACTGGAATGGATTGCCATGCCCTCCTCCAGGGGATCTTCCCAGCCCAGAGATCAAACCCACATCGCCTTCATTGCAAGCAGATTCTTTATTGCTGACTCACCAGGGAAGCCCCTATTTGTCTCTTCTAAGTAAATTTTCTAAGGACTGAAATATCCTAAAAGTCTTCTTCTCTCTGATTTTTCTATATTATGTGCATTCTTCTATCCTTTGCCACCTTTTTCATTTTAGTTTCTTTATGCAAACATTTATTTCCTATGTCCAGGCACTGTTCTGAAACATGAGCGCACTATGGAGAGAATGCTGCTGTCTTTCTACTCTGAGCCTATCAGTTTAAATAGAAGGCCACAACAGTTGCCTTGGGGCAAAAGTGGGAAGGACTGAAAACAAACAGACAGGAAATTCCTCCACCCACTCTCTCCTACAGCCTCCTTCTCCTACTCCTATGTCCAGAAATTGTGCACTTAGAGACTTCAGGCTGTCTATGATTTCAGGCTTGGAGGTACCAGAGAAAAAGAAACACCAAAACAGAAAACTCACCAACAGTACACCAGTTTTCTGAGCTCCCAGTCCATGGACTAGCCTTTATTTGGCACAAAGGAGATTTAGTTGTATTCAGTGGTGAAGTCAAATTCACACTGGCTTTCCACCTTATTGGGAGCTCAGCTCCCAGTGAGCATAGCTTTTGTAGTTCTCCCAACAATACATCTCTGGACCAGTCCCTCAGAGCAATGTCCAGACATTCCTTCTACTGCCAAGACATGTCTACTGCCAAGACATGTTTATAACGACATTCCGGAACTTTGTTCTTGACAGTAGACCACAGTTTTAAAAGGGAATGAGCTGATCAGGTCTCCTTGGAGTTTCTTTTCCAGAAAATCCCAACTGCAGAATATCCAGAGCGTCACAGCTGGGTCAGATTCAACTTTGTTCCCTGATGTGATCTATGATAATGGTGATTCTCACCTCATGGAGCCCAACCACGAGGACGCCCCAACTCATTTTAAAGTTGAAAACTACTTTATATCCTATTTCATGGATATGTCATAATGTGTTCATATTTTCAGGTCTGAATAGACGAGCATGCCATTGTCTCCAGTGCTTGCAGGCATCTGGTATTAAAACAGCATTACTGCATTTAACAGTTCTGTTCACTGCATTGCACACGTGTTCCCACAGTGGTGGCTGTATGTGGTTTGTGTCTGATGCTTGCAAGTCCATGGACTGCCGCCCACCAGGCTTCTGTGTGCATGGGATTTTTTTTTTTTAATTTTGGCCATTTTTATTGGTTTTTGATTTATTTATTTTCATCCATCTTTATGCTCTGGCCTGTGTGGGCCTCCCATTGCAGGGGCCTCTCTCGTTGCAGAGCACTGGCTCTGGGCGCATGCGCCCCAGAGCGCTGACTCCTAACTGGACACACTGGTCCAGCCGCTCGGCAGTACATGGGATCTTTCTGGGCCATAGATTGAACTGGCTCTCCTTGCACTGCAAGGCAGACTCTTTACCCACTGGACCACCAGGGAAACCCTGTGCATGGGATTTTGCAGGCAAAAATGTGGGAGTGAGTTGCTATTTCCTACCTCAGGGGATTTTTCTGATGCAGGGATCAAACCTGAATCTCTTGCATTGCAGGAGGATTCTTTACTGATAAGACAACAGGGATGCCTGCATGTTCTCTCATACCTGAGCCTGTGCTCTAGAGTTTGGGAGCTGCAAACTACTGAAGCCCAATACCTAGAGCCTGTGGCCTACAACTAGAGAAACCACTAAAATGAGAGCCTGTTCACTGCAAAAAGAGTAGCCTCTTCTCACCACAGCCAGAGAAAGCTTGGGCAGAGCTATGAAAAATAAAAATAAATAAATAGTAAATAACATAAATAAATAAATAAAATTATTTTTTAAAAAACCCACTGGTTGGGACAAGTCACAGATCCACCTGAATGGCAGGGTCTAGGAAAACCTGGGGAATATCTTGCTATTAAGTGATTCATTATTATCTCTGCCAAATAAAGTATCTGGCACAAAATAATTCTCTATGAATGCTGCAATCTGAATAAGAGAAGATAGTGCCTGGAGAACACGAGAAGAACATTCCAAAGAAATGAAAAGTCAATGATACCGAGGTGGGAAAATAAAAACAAGCCTATTCTGAGAAGATTGATAATTATGCATTTGGTAAAGATAGATAAAAATGATGGATGCTAGGTTAAGAGATTTAAAACATGCTTGGAAAACAGTGACCAGTGGTTGACTTGTTCTGAGTCATCAAATCACCAGACCTTTCAAAATGTTTTTACATTAAGTTTAATATAACATTGGAAAGGAGGGATGAGTCGTTCTGTTTTTCCAAAACAGTAAGAAATGGAGTATTTCCTGCCATGTCAGTACACAAAGAACGCTGTGCAGTCATCATCAATGGAAGCCACCATCCTTGGTGGCTCAGTGGTAAAGAACCTGCCTGCCAATGCAGGAGACCCAGGAGACATGGGTTCAGCCACTGAGTTGGGAAGATTCTCTGGAGGAGCGCATGGCAACCCTTCAGTATTCTGGCCTAGAGAATCTCAATGATAGAGGACCCTGGTGGACTACAATTCATAGGGTCATAAAGAGTCAGACACGACTGCAACTACTAAACAAACAAGCACACAGCGAGCTGGTGAGCTCTGACCAAACCCAGGAAGGAAAAAATACCTACCTTCTAGCAGTGATCAAACTACAGCCACTTCTTCCAGTGAACACTGAGGAAGCTCAAGATATGAAAAATACAGAACACTGGCCCCGGATTGCTGAGGTGCATATCAAAGGAATGATTTCAGTGAGCCTAGAGAGAGCCTTTGCATTCTTCGTATGCAAAAAAAATTATAATAATAATAAAATTAAAAAGCACTTAATTACTTGGCATGCTTGGCTTCTTTAATTTACAAAAAATGAAAAAAAAAAAAAATTGACATTCAAACTATCTATGCTTTGTTGCAAAACTCTTATGTAACCTGGCTGCTCCCCCACCTCCTTGGAGCAGTTCTCTTAGAGTTACTTGAGTTGTTGCCTCCTGGGTTTAAGTCCCAAAAATTTCTGCTGAATAAAACATAATTCTTAACTTTTAGGTTGTATGCATTTTTATTTTTCAGTTGACAACAGCAAAATAGAAAGAATATGGATGAAAATTTAGAAGAAATTTTGAGAGAGTCAACAAATGTGGGTGTAGAGACACAAAAATATCAGTAACACAACAACTAACACATTGGCATTACAGTATCCCAGGGATTGTTCTGACAAAATAGTTAACAATTATTTAAAAATCAAAATGAAGTAACTCATATGGCTCAAGCATCCCAAATGGAGCCTGATGGCCATTGTGGTTGGTTTCACACACATTCCTGAATCACAGAGAACTTGAATTTTCTCTGAACTGTATCAAACTCAAGGACACAGTTAAAAAATGTCTGCTAGCAACTTCTAGTTGCAAACTTGTTTCAGAGTTTCTCCCCGCTTTGCAACTATGTAATCATTTCAGACCACAATCAATTCTTGCCTAACAAACACTCTTCTTGTCAGCTCCAATCCTAATTCTTGACAATCAATTTATGTAACCTTGTGGGTTTTTTTCCTTTATAAGCCTCCCTGCTTTTAAAAAAATCTGAGTTGGGAAGATTCTCTGACCAATAGTATTCTGGCCTAGAGAATCTCAATGATAGAGGACCCTGGTGGACTACAATTCATAGGGTCATAAAGAGTCAGACACGACTGCAACTACTAAACAAACAAGCACACAGCGAGCTGGTGAGCTCTGACCAAACCCAGGAAGGAAAAAATACCTACCTTCTAGCAGTGATCAAGCTACAGCCACTTCTTCCACTGAACACTGAACACTGAGGAAGCTCAAGGTATGAAAAATACAGAACACTGGCCCCGGATTGCTGAGGTGCATATCAAAGGAATGATTTCAGTGAGCCTAGAGACTTGAAACTTCTTCCTATGCAAAAAAAAATTATAATAACAATAAAATTAAAAAGCACTTAATTACTTAACTTGGCATGCTTGGCTTCTTTAATTTACAAAAAATGAAAAAAAAAAAGAATTGACATTCAAACTATCTACGCTTTTTTGCAAAACTCTTATGTAACCTGGCTGCTCCCCCACCTCCTTAGAGCAGTTCTCTTAGAGTTACTTGAGTTGTTGCCTCCTGGGTTTAAGTCCTAAAAATTTCTGCTGAATAAAACATAATTCTTAACTTTTAGGTTGTATGCATTTTTATTTTTCAGTTGACAACAGCAAAATAGAAAGAATATGGATGAAAATTTAGAAGAAATTTTGAGAGAGCCAACAAATGTGGGTGTAGAGACACAAAAATATCAATAACACAACAACTAACACATTGGCATTACAGTATCCCAGGGATTGCTCTGACAAAATAGTTAACAATTATTTAAAAATCAAAATGAAGTAACTCATATGGCTCAAGCATCCCAAATGGAGCCTGACGGCCATTGTGGTTGGTTTCACACACGTTCCTGAATCACAGAGAACTTGAATTTTCTCTGAACTGTATCAAACTCAAGGACACAGTTAAAAAATGTCTGCTAACAACTTCTAGTTGCAAACTTGTTTCAGAGTTTCTCCCCGCTTTGCAACTATGTAATCATTTCAGACCACAATCAATTCTTGCCTAACAAACACTCTTCTTGTCAGCTCCAATCCTAATTCTTGACAATCAATTTATGTAACCTTGTGGGTTTTTTTCCTTTATAAGCCTCCCTGCTATATAGTCTAGCAGAAAACAATTTGAAGGCTTCTTGTATCTATCTCCTGGGCTACAGTCCCAATAAACCCCAAATAAATGCCTCTTTATTTCAATCAGTTTTCTGAAATGTTGGTTAACAGCTCCAAACACTTTATATCTATTGTTTCATTAAACCTACAAGCAACTAAACCCACAAGATAAGGAAAGTAACGGATTTACAGAGAAGTTAGGAAATTACCCAAAATCATATAGTATATAAATGGTGATATCTTTGATCTACAAAATAAGAGGCATAAAATCCACTGAGAAAATAAATGTGGAATGAGACTTTGAAGAGCTGCAGAAAATAACCGGTCACCCCTAAAGAATACAACTAATGCAAACAAGCCATCTTAACTCACTGCGAGTTCTGTCCTGTCATTCCAATTTTCTACCACAAATCAGTAATGAGTAGAGAATCCTCAATAAAAATAAAAGGAAATTTTAAACAAAGAGTTAGATGAGGTAACTATTGGTTTCCTCTATGGGAGCTGATTCTTCTTTGCGGAAATTTAAATTCCCCTCCTTTCTCTGATTATCTTTTACTCACATCTTAGGCAATTATCACACCCCAGGAAATTTCATCAGAGATAGCCATATATCCAGTACTTACTTTTATTGACTACTTGCCCTAGTTGTTTGTTATTTTTAATAGTGCTGGGGAAAAAATTACATGGAAGGGAATTGCTTCATTTAGGTGTAAAGCCATTTGTACCCTACTCATCAATATTTGGGTTCATCAACTATCTTGTTCACCACTGTCATGGATAACTGGAAGTTGAAGATTTGTCCCATATGTGAACATATACAAATTCTGCTGCTTTTAAGATCAAGTATATTTTCACTTTTAATTATTTTCAATATTTATTCATAGAATTATTTATAAAAAAAAGATTTTTTGGTTCAAAGAGAATGCTAGTCACAGAAAAGATATAGAGCCTTGTTTATAACATTTTGTTGATGTACAAAAGCAGTGAGGACTCAGACAAAAAAGTCTCCAGTAGTGGAAACCTGCACATCAATTATTTACTGGGTGGCAGTACATTTTTCTGAGAACAAATGGCATCTGTAGAAAATCAAATATGGCAAGGCGACAACTTTGAAAGTGCCATTTGTGTTTTCATCCATTTACTAATGTCATGTTTTTCAAATTGCATCATGTTCTCATTCCTGCTGTATGTTGTTACTTTGGAAATACAAACCGAAAGTTCAACTACATGTTGAAATGTTACCTCAGTTGAGAAAAGACGTTGTCCGTTGTCTTGATCTTTATGATAAGGAACACTTTTTATCAATACATCTGACTTTCTGATGAGTTAGGCACTAAAGAAAAATATTTTCAAGGGTATGAAATGGTCTTTGATGCTCCCATAGAGAAATTGTCAACACCCATCTTCTGGAGTCTTGACATTGTCTATTAGCTTCAAAAATGCTTCTTAAAATGACTTTTCAGAAGTGTTTTGAAGAAAGAGGAAAACCAAGACTGTGTATCGGATTTCAGGCTCACTATGTGTGTATGTGCTCAGTCGCTAGTTGTATCTGACTCTTTGGAACACTATGGACTGTAGCCACCAGGCTCCTCTGTCCATGGGATTTTCTAGGCAAGAATATTGGAGTGGATTGGCATGTCCTACTTCAGGAGATCTTTCTGACAAGCTATAATAATCAAGAGGGCATGACATTGGTGTAAGGATAAGCATATAGAATTATGGAACTAAATAAGAACCGTTGTAAATTTTACCATTATAATACAACTTCATATATATCATCTAATTTAACTCTCAATTATTTTCTTTGTAAAGCAGAAGTATAAAATACATCTTCATAATTCTTCAGCCACCAAACCAACACAATTTCCATAGATTATGTTTCAGTGTCTTATAAGATAAATATTTTTGAGCTTTATAATTTTCCCTTTATTATTGAACATCCATTTTGCCATGACATGCATTTTGCTTCTGACTTGTTCTATAGACTAACCATAATGTGTTATTAGGTTTCTATGGATTTCCTCTTCTAAAAGAGTCTTTAACTTCAAGACCCTATTCTGTTTTAATCTAAGTTTTGTCAGCTACAAATTGGTACTTGCCATGGGCTCTTTCCATCTACCTCTACAGGGATCAAATCATATGCTGCCGCAGCTGCTGACCTTCAACAGCCCCTGATAGCAGGTCAGGGTGGAAAGAAGAAATTAGGCACTCTGTGCTCAGGGAAAAACTGGTAGGACAGGTCTTCAGAGAGTCAGCTATTTTCAGGAGATGATTTTAAGAGTCCAGTTCTTGTCTAGAAAGGGCTTCCTGGTGGTTTAGATGGTAAAGAATCTGTCTGCAAAGCGGGAGACCCCAGTTAGACCCAACCCTGAAAGGGAAGTTAGATCTGCTGGAGAATGGGCATGCACTAAAGAAAAATATTTTCAAGGGTATGAAATGGTCTTTGATGCTCCCATAGAGAAATTGTCAACACCCATCTTCTGGAGTCTTGACATTGTCTATTAGCTTCAAAAATGCTTCTTAAAATGACTTTTCAGAAGTGTTTTGAAGAAAGAGGAAAACCAAGACTGTGTATCGGATTCCAGGCTCACTATGTGTGTATGTGCTCAGTCACTAGTTGTATCTGACTCTTTGGAACACTATGGATTGTAGCTACCAGGCTCCTCTGTCCATGGGATTTTCCAGGCAAGAATATTGGAGTGGATTGGCATGTCCTACTTCAGGAGATCTTTCTGACAAGCTATAATAATCAAGAGGGCATGACATTGGTGTAAGGATAAACATATAGAATTATGGAACTAAACAAGAACCATTGTAAATTTTACCATTATAATACAACTTCGTATATATCATCTAATTATCTAATTTAACTCTCAATTATTTTCTTTGTAAAGCAGAAGTATAAAATACATCTTCATAATTCTTCAGCCACCAAACCAACACAATTTCCATAGATTATGTTTCAGTGTCTTATAAGATAAATATTTTTGAGCTTTATAATTTTCCCTTTATTATTGAACATCCATTTTGCCATGACACGCATTTTGCTTCTGACTTGTTCTATAGACTAACCATAATGTGTTATTAGGTTTCTGTGGATTTCCTCTTCTAAAAGAGTCTTTAACTTCAAGACCCTATCCTGTTTTAATCTAATTTTTGTCAGCTACAAATTGACACTTGCCATGGGCTCTTTCCATCTACCTCTACAGGGATCAAATCACATGCTGCTGCAGCTGCTGACCTTCAACAGCCCCTGTTAGCAGGTCAGGGTGGAAAGAAGAAACTAGGCACTCTGTGCTCAGGGAAAAACTGGTAGGACAGGTCTTCAGAGAGTCAGCTATTTTCAGGAGATGATTTTAAGAGTCCAGTTCTTGTCTAGAAAGGGCTTCCCTGGTGGTTTAGATGGTAAAGAATCTGTCTGCAAAGCGGGAGACCCCAGTTAGATCCCTGGGTTGGGAAGATCCCCTGAAAGGGAATGGCTATCCACCCCAGTATTCTTGCCTGGAGAATGCCATGGACAGAGGAGCCTGGCGGCTGTAGTTCATGGAATCCAGAGTCAGACATGACTGAGTGACTAAAGCACATATATCTAGAAAAGCACTGAAATGCTTCATGGTGATGACTGTTCCTCATGACTAGCCAAAGTTTCATGATACCAGTAGAAACCTTCTGGAAAAATATGTGCTTGATGGTGTGTATTCCTCCTTCACCAAAATCACATCCTCACTGACCTTCCCTTCTCCCTCTTTGGAGCAGTTTCTCAGAGCTGTCTGTGGTTCTGTCTGCTGGGCTGAAGTCCTCATTTTGCCCCCAATAAAACTTAATTCTCACATTGTGTTTCTTATTTGACACTTTGAAGCTGAAATGTTTTACAGGCTGAATAATATTATCTTAGAGTTCTTGGAGAAATGCATTCAAGGTTATCCAAGTTAGTATAGTTGGAAGTGAGAGATGGGCAGAGCTTTCACTGTATCCAGTAAGCCTGAGCGAATAACTGTTATGATCATCCTTTAAAATTTTCCTTGTGGTTAAGGTAGTCAAAGAAAGAAATTCAAATGGGGAAATGGGGGGAAACAGCCATTAATTTCTCCTTTGAGGTTCTTTTTAATTATGCACAAAATAGCAAGTTACAATCCTGCAAATGCCTAAGAACTAAAAAGCAGCTCTAAGAAGCCAGTTCTGCTTCAGGCTTTTAAAGGAACTCCATGGTTGGTAGGTCCCTCCTGCCTCTAGCAAAGTGACCCTGATGGTAAAGAATCCACTTGCAAAGCGGGAGACCCCAGTTAGATCCCTGGGTTGGGAAGATCCCCTGAAAGGGAATGGCTATCCACCCCAGTATTCTTGCCTGGAGAATGCCATGAACAGAGGAGCCTGGCAGCTATAGTTCATGGAATCCAGAGTCAGACACGACTGAGTGACTAAAGCACATATATCTAGAAAAGCACTGAAATGCTTCATGGTGATGACTGTTCCTCATGAATAGCTAAAGTTTCATGATACCAGTAGAAACCTTCTGGGAAAATATATGCTTGATGGTGTGTATTCCTCCTTCACCAAAATCACATCCTCACTGACCTTCCCTTCTCGCTCTTTGGAGCAGTTTCTCAGAGCTGTCTGTGGTTCTGTCTGCTGGGCTGAAGTCCTCATTTTGCCCCCAGTAAAACTTAATTCTCACATTGTGTTTCTTATTTGACACTTTGAAGCTGAAATGTTTTACAGGCTGAATAATATTATCTTAGAGTTCTTGGAGAAATGCACTCAAGGTTATCCAAGTTAGTGTAGTTGGAAGTGAGAGATGGGCAGAGCTTTCACTGTATCCAGTAAGCCTGAGCAAATAACTGTTATGATCATCCTCTAAAATTTTCCTTGTGGTTAAGGTAGTCAAAGAAAGAAATTCAAATGGGGAAATGGGGGGAAACAGCCATTAATTTCTCCTTTGAGGTTCTTTTTAATTATGCACAAAATAGCAAGTTACAATCCTGCAAATGCCTAAGAACTAAAAAGCAGCTCTAAGAAGCCAGTTCTGCTTCAGGCTTTTAAAGGAACTCCATGGTTGGTAGGTCCCTCCTGCCTCTAGCAAAGTGACCCTGATGGTAAAGAATCCACTTGCAATGCAGGAAACCCAAGTTCGATTGCTGGGTCAGGAAAATTCCCTGGAGAAGAAATGGCAACCCACTCCAGTATTGTTGCTTGGAAATCCCATGGACAGAGCAGCCTGGCACATGACAGTCCACGTGGCTACAAAGAGTCGGAAACATGACTGAGCAACAAAGCACTGCCCCTAGCAAAGACAAAAAACAATCCTATTTACTCAATCTTCACTGAATAGGGCTCTGCACTAGAATTTGAGACTAAAGACTTGCTATATTTTGTGCTTAACTTTGGGGACCTTGTGGAATAAGGTGAGAGATAAAGGTACTATTATAGCATCACTGTATCCCCAGGTCAGATATTATTTAATTCTTGCCTCATTGACACCAACATTAATAATCTGATTTATATTCTTTCATGTTTTTCTTTATTCACATGTTTCATATGGGGAGGTTGTGGCTTTCTTTTCCCAGAAATATCCTTCTATGTTAACAAACCCCATGTGATATCCTAACACTATCTTAATACCTGTAATATATCTTAAACTTGGGAAATTTAAATTGTGTTTGAGAAGGACACTTGAGGCTTTGGGGTCTATGGAGGTCCTGGCAAATTTTGGGGTCCTCAGTCATGAATAAGGACTTGAAGCAGCACCTGAAAGGGCAAGCAGATGAGCTATTTACAGCTTGTCTTGGCTGCCTGACTTGAGCCAGAGGCAAAACAGCTGGAACACAGACTTTGTGGGAAAATTCAATGAAGCAGTGGCATAAGATGGAGGAAATATTGTTTTAGCACTAAACTTCTTCACCAACTAATAAAATTGTCTCTAGATTTTCTGTGATTCCTGGTAAACCAAGGCACGTTAAAAAACACATCACTCCTAGCTTTATCAAGGGGAAATGGGGAAACAGCCATTAATTTCTCCTTTGAGGTTCTTTTAATTATGCACAAAATAGCAAGTTACAATCCTGCAAATGCCTAAGAACTAAAAGCAGCTCTAAGAAGCCAGTTCTGCTTCAGGCTTTTAAAGGAACTCCATGGTTGGTAGGTCCCTCCTGCCTCTAGCAAAGTGACCCTGATGGTAAAGAATCCACTTGCAATGCAGGAAACCCAAGTTCGATTGCTGGGTCAGGAAAATTCCCTGGAGAAGAAATGGCAACCCACTCCAGTATTGTTGCTTGGAAATCCCATGAACAGAGCAGCCTGGCATATGACAGTCCATGTGGCTACAAAGAGTCGGACATGACTGAGCAACAAAGCGCTGCCCCTAGCAAAGACAAAAAACAATCCTATTTACTCAATCTTCACTGAATAAGGCTCTGCACTAGAATTTGAGACTAAAGACTTGCTATATTTTGTGCTTAACTTTGGGGACCTTGTGGAATAAGGTGAGAGATAAAGGTACTATTATAGCATCCCTGTATCCCCAGGTCAGATATTAATTAATTCTTGCCTCATTGACACCAACATTAATAATCTGATTTATATTCTTTCATGTTTTTCTTTATTCACATGTTTCATATGGGGAGGTTGTGGCTTTCCTTTCCCAGAAATATCCTTCTATGTTAACAAACCCCATGTGATCTCCTAACACTATCTTAATAGCTGTAATATATCTTAAACTTGGGAAACTTAAATAGTGTTTGAGAAGGACACTTGAGGCTTTGGGGTCTATGGAGGTCCTGGCGAATTGTGGGGTCCTCAGTCATGAGTGAGGACTTGGAGCAGCACCTGAAAGGGCAAGCAGATGAGCTATTTACAGCTTGTCTTGGCTGCCTGACTTGAGCCAGAGGCAAAACAGCTGGAACACAGACTTTGTGGAAAAATTCAATGAAGCACTGGCATAAGATGGAGGAAATATTGTTTTAGCAATAAACTTCTTCACCAACTAATAAAATTGTCTCTAGATTTTCTGTGATTCCTGGTAAACCAAGGCACGTTAAAAAACACATCACTCCTAGCTTTATCAACCCTTCTTTTCTCATCTGTCCTTGTTTTCCAACCAGGCAACCATTTCATTCTTCCATTCAGCATATATTTATTGAGTTCAAAGTATGATTTTTAGCCTCTGGAATATTAAAATTAAAAGAAACTCTCTCAACGTGTTCACTGTTGCTTTAGAGACAAATGGACAGAAAGAACTATTCTAGTATGAAAAAGGATAACAGAATGGTGAGTTAAGGGGTGGAGGGCAGAGAAAAGAAGCTGGAGGCGCTGACAGACACAATACCTGCATTCACCAGTGCAAATTCATATGCTGGAGCTCAAGGCAAGTCTTTTCAAGACAATCTTTGTTCAACCCTATATTTTAGAAATCTTTGGTACTGTTTGAGAAATACAATCATCATGGACATCAAGTTTTGGAAGACAGTAATAGGACTTCAAGAACTCTCATAGCTACCTTCTGCGGATGCAATCATGCGTTCATATGTCCAGTCATGTAAGTTAGTTGACACCTGTGGTGTTCATCCTCATGTGCAGCCTACAAATGGTGATGCTTTTGTATGTGTTACTGTATAGTACAGTATACAGTAATATAGTATCTTTATTTCAAGTCCATATGTCCAGAAGAAAGTACAAAAGTAACAATGATATTGCAGTTCCTGGTAAGATGCACAAAGCAATAATGACAAAAACAAAAAGGAAAATAATTGAGACAGTGGAACATGGTAAAAAGATGATAGATATTGCTCATTTTTATAAAATGGGTTTTTAACCATTGGCACTATTCTAAAAATCAAGGAAAAGATCATGGAACACATGAAGTCAGTGGTGCTGATATTGACAACAATATCAAACAAGCCTGGAAAAGTGATGGCGGAGATGGAGAAACTTCTCAGTGTGTGGATTCAGGGTCATCATCAGCATCCTGCTTAGCTGACTCAAGAGGAAGCCAAAAGTCTTAATTAAGACTTGAAGGGAGTTACAGCAACTTTCAAGAAATATTATTTATGTCACACTTTTGTCAGGCAGTAAAGGCAAGTGATGGATCAGGAACAACCTTGTGATTTCAGTCCTTTCGGAAGGACTGAAGAACCTACAAAGTCATAGAAAACATTGACTCTGCTTGGTGTGAGGTTACAGCTATCACCATGTATGGCGCCTGGAAGAACTTTTGCTGCCAGATTGTTCACAACTTTCATGGATTTGAGAAGGTGAATAAAGAATCCAAAGTGGTCTTCAGCAACTTGATGACCCTCAGTGAGATGCTGGAGCTAGATCAGCAAGAAAACAACTTCGCTGAACTCCTTGCCATGGAGCTTGCAACACAAGGAACTGATTAATAAAGACTTGATGGAATTGGAGGCCCAGAGAAAGGACAAATAGAGACAACAAAGAAGACAATCTTTGTTTAACCCTGTATTTTAGAAATCTTTGGTACTGTTTGAGAAATACAATCATCATGGACTTCAAGTTTTGGAAGACAGTAATAGGACTTCAAGAACTCTCATAGCTACCTTCTGCGGAATTGAGAATACAGTAAGTCCCTTACATACAAACCTTCAAATTGCAAACTTTCAAAGATGCAATCATGCGTTCATATGTCCAGTCATATAAGTTAGTTGACACCTGTGGTGTTCATCCTCATGTGCAGCCTACAAATGGTGATGCTTTTGTATGTGTTACTGTATAGTACAGTATACAGTAATATAGTATCTTTATTTCAAGTCCATATGTCCAGAAGAAAGTACAAAAGTAACAATGATATTGCAGTTCCTGGTAAGATGCACAAAGCAATAATGACAAAAACAAAAAGGAAAATAATTGAGACAGTGGAACATGGTAAAAAGATGATAGATATTGCTCATTTTTATAAAATGGGTTTTTAACCATTGGCACCATTCTAAAAATCAAGGACAAGATCATGGAACACATGAAGTCAGTGGTGCTGATATTGACAACAATATCAAACAAGCCTGGAAAAGTGATGGCGGAGATGGATAAACTTCTCAGTGTGTGGATTCAGGGTCATCATCAGCATCCTGCTTAGCTGACTCAAGAGGAAGCCAAAAGTCTTAATTAAGACTTGAAGGGAGTTACAGCAACTTTCAAGAAATATTATTTATGTCACACTTTTGTCAGGCAGTAAAGGCAAGTGATGGATCAGGAACAACCTTGTGATTTCAGTCCTTTCGGAAGGACTGAAGAACCTACAAAGTCATATAAAACATTGACTCTGCTTGGTGTGAGGTTACAGCTATCACCATGTATGGGGCCTGGAAGAACTTTTGCTGCCAGATTGTTCACAACTTTCATGGATTTGAGAAGGTGAATAAAGAATCCAAAGTGGTCTTCAGCAACTTGATGACCCTCAGTGAGATGCTGGAGCTAGATCAGCAAGAAAACAACTTCGCTGAACTCCTTGCCCTGGAGCTTGCAACCCAAGGAACTGATTAATAAAGACTTGATGGAATTGGAGGCCCAGAGAAAGGACAAATAGAGACAACAGGAAGAAGAAGTGACTGAAGAACTGAAGAGATTCATGACACAGGATATGGCAAGAGGATTTTCTTGTTTGAGAAGACACTGTTAGTTTTTGAGGTACAGGACCCAGATGTACAATAGTGCATGAAGGTTACAACAGCTGTTTAGAAAGCAATACAGTGATACCATGTTATCCACGAGGAAAGAAAAAGAACCACTCTCCAGTCACCCCTGAATCTTTTATCCAGGGGGTTGATAGAATTGAACCCAGCAAGGAACCAGAGCTTGTGCCATCAAAGTTAGGCATGAATGACATTGCAGCTGCCCTCTTCTCTCCTATTGCTGACTATTCTTCAGCTCTACAGTCTCTCTCCTGCCCTTCCTCCTCCAGTCACTAATTCTTCTTGCTGTTCACGTGATGCCAGCCTCTGTATGCTCACTGTTGTACTTTACTAGTGCACATTTCAAGGTATTGTACTGTAAGATTTCAAATGTTTTATTTTTGTGATTTTATATATATTATTTTTTGAATATTATTATAAACTTATCATAGTACAGTACTATATAGCCAATTGTATTAATTGAGGAGGCTAACTTCATTGGATTATGAATTTGCTCTCAGAACAGAATTCATTTATATGTTGAGGACTTACTGTATTCTTATAACGGGGTTTACAATGACCATCTCAACTACCTAATACTAAGTACTGAGGAAAATTATGAAACTCACAGAACTCTGACTCCTAAGAAATAAATAATTTCAAGAATGAGGACAATTAAAAAGAAGTTGTGGATTTCTTCTGTGTGTTTTACAGACATCTGTTTTGAAAAGAATTTAAATTTTATTATAAGAAATAAAATGTATACAACATAATGGAGCATTTGCTCTAGAGTGTTTTCACTTAGTTGCTCAAAGACAGACATTACTTATGAATGAGATTATCATTAATTACCCAAAAGCATCTTATGGAGATGAAAGAACGCTTTTGAATTCAATACTTTGCATGCATGCTAACTTCAGTCATGTCTTGACAGACATTACTTTGAATGAGATTCAACACAAGGAACTGATTAATAAAGACTTGATGGAATTGGAGGCCCAGAGAAAGGACAAATAGAGACAACAGGAAGAAGAAGTGACTGAAGAACTGAAGAGATTCATGACACAGGATATGGCAAGAGGATTTTCTTGTTTGAGAAGACACTGTTAGTTTTTGAGGTACAGGACCCAGATGTACAATAGTGCATGAAGGTTACAACAGCTGTTTAGAAAGCAATACAGTGATACCATGTTATCCACGAGGAAAGAAAAAGAACCACTCTCCAGTCACCCCTGAATCTTTTATCCAGGGGGTTGATAGAATTGAACCCAGCAAGGAACCAGAGCTTGTGCCATCAAAGTTAGGCATGAATGACATTGCAGCTGCCCTCTTCTCTCCTATTGCTGACTATTCTTCAGCTCTACAGTCTCTCTCCTGCCCTCCCTCCTCCAGTCACTAATTCTTCTTGCTGTTCACATGATGCCAGCCTCTGTATGCTCACTCTCGTACTTTACTAGTGCACATTTCAAGGTATTGTACTGTAAGATTTCAAATGTTTTATTTTTGTGATTTTATATATATTATTTTTTGAATATTATTATAAACTTATCATAGTACAGTACTATATATCCAATTGTATTAATTGAGTAGGCTAACTTCATTGGATTATGAATTTGCTCTCAGAACAGAATTCATTTATATGTTGAGGACTTACTGTATTCTTATAACGGGGTTTACAATGACCATCTCAACTACCTAATACTAAGTACTGAGGAAAATTATGAAACTCACAGAACTCTGACTCCTAAGAAATAAATAATTTCAAGAATGAGGACAACTAAAAAGAAGTTGTGGATTTCTTCTGTGTGTTTTACAGACATCTGTTTTGAAAAGAATTTAAATTTTATTATAAGAAATAAAATGTATACAACATAATGGAGCATTTGCTCTAGAGTGTTTTCACTTAGTTGCTCAAAGACAGACATTGCTTATGAATGAGATTGTCATTAATTACCCAAAAGCATCTTATGGAGATGAAAGAACGCTTTTGAATTCAATACTTTGCATGCATGCTAACTTCAGTCATGTCTTGACTTTTTTGAGACCCTATAAACTAGAGCCACCAGGCTCCTCTGTCCATGGAATTCTCCAGGCAAGAATACTGGAGTGGGTTGCTACTGCTGTCTCCAGGGCATCTTTGAAACCCAGGGATCAAACCTGTGTCTCTTATGTCTTCTGCATTGGCAGATGGGTTCTTTACTACTAGTGTCACCTGGGAAGGCCCTATATTCATTTATTTATTTGGCTGCACCAGATCTTAGTTGCAGCATGCAGAATCTTTAGTTGCTACATGAGTGATCTCCTTCCCCAACCAGGGATTGAACCATGAACCCCTGCACTGGGAGCTTGGAGTCTTAACTACTGGGCCACCAGGGAAGTTCCAAAGTGAAAGTGTTAGTTTCTCAGTGGTGTCTAACTCTTTACCGCTCTATGGACCATAGCCCATCAGGATCCTCTGTCCATAGAATTCTCCAGGCAAGGATCTAACCTGGGTTTCCTGCACTCCAGTCAGATTCTTTTTCTTTTTTTTTCAGGCAGATTCTTTACTATCTGAGCCACCAGGGAAAGCATGCAATGTCTTAATCATATCGAAAAAACTCTTCCTTAATTACTAAATCACTGTATATTCAAAGGAATAACATTGTTACTATGTTTCCCATGCAGTATGAAAAGCTACTAGAAATATAAGATATTCATAAAAATTACTAAATTTTTCTGATAAATTAGTTGCTATTATGCTTTCCCTAATGCTTATTCTTCTTTAATCAAAAGCTATGAGATTTTTAAAAATATTATTTAAAATTATCAAAACAAATTTCTATTTTCAAAACCCTGACTTTTAATTTGCATAATTATTTATGTATTTTTAAATTTCACAATAGAGAATTTGAACTATGCTATGTTCTCAACTAAGCTCTCTTCTGCGTGAGAATTTGTACTCTAATATCCTATGAGTAATATTCACAAATTACACATTGATATTATGCCTTTTACTCTTCTAATGAAAAGTAGAAATATCTCCTTTTCTCAAAAGAACCAAGTCACATTTTCTAAAATGTGTTTTCAAGATCTTCAAGATTTGGACCCAAACCCCTTTGAGTTTTGTCTCTTGTCAGTATACCCCAAATATTCTTCTCTCTGGAAAAACAGAATATGTTATTATTCCCCAAGTACGCTATAATTCTTTTTCTGATACTCTTGACTTTGTCTTTCCTGAAGTATTCGCTTTGTTAATTGTACTTGTACTCAGTCGCTAAGTCAGGTCTGACTCTTTGTGACCGCAGGGACTACAGACCACCAGGTTCCTCTGTCCATGGGATTTCCCTGGCAAGAATATTGGAGTGGGTTGCCATTTTCTTCTTTCTCAGTACCTACCTATTAAAATTGTACCCTTTTTTAATTTTATTTAATTAATTTATTTATTTAAGATTTATTTATTTATTTATTTTGGGGCGGGGGTCGGGTTGGGGAGGGAGGGGAGCAGGCGGGCCACTTCTATTGGTCTTTCATTTGTCTGTTTTCATCCGTCTTTGTTCCTTGGCTCTTGTGGGCCTCCCATCACGGTGGCGTCTGTCGTTGCAGAGCGCCGGCTCTAGGTGCATGCGCTCCAGAGCTCCGTCTCGGTAAATTGGGCACATAGGTCTAGCCGCTCCACGGCACATGGGATCTTCCCAGGCCAGGGATCGAACCAGCGCCCCTTGCACTGCAAGGCGGTGTCCTTACCCACTGGACCACCAGGGGAAGCCCTGTACCCTTTTTTAAAACCTAAAATTACTTTTTAATGATTGCATAAGTATCTTCAGGCAGAAAATCATTTTATACAATACTCTTTTAATATGCCCATTTTAATATGTTTTAATATTCTAAACAGTTTTTAGCTCAATGAAAGAACTGAGCTTTCTTCCAAAGCTCAATTGTCTTCCAAACATAGGAATACAATTAATTTTGAACATTCAGCTGCAACTTGGCAGATCAGTTAAGAGTGTATTCTGGAATGAAACAAAAGGAATCTGTACTCTGATTTCATTACTTCCTAGTTGTTTCTTTCAAAAGTTATTTTTCTGTGAGCCAATTTTGCACCTTGAAATGGGCTTCATATCAATCGAAACCTCATGGAGTGTTCTAAAAATTATAGTTACCAGGCTTAGTACAATGTCAGCACATTTTACACAATGACTAAAACTTAATGGATGATTAAGTGGATGATAAAATACTTCTAAATAAGTTTTCCTGTTTCATTTTTTAAGGATATAGCGGAGTCTTCTTTGAGTTATTTACTCTGTTAGTCCTCATGATTATCATAATTTCAACCCAGTTTGACTAAGAATGAGAGTTTAAAAGTTTCTCTTACAAACCCTTTCATAATATGTACTTGATCTATAAATTTTGAACTCGTTTCAGTAGACTGAGTGAATTGTTGCTCTAAAGGAAGCTCTGTAAATGGTCCTGGATCAGTGGTTTGCATGGTTTCCATCACCACTCTATTTTTATTTCCAGCTCTAATTACTGTTCCTACCAAAACATTATTTTATCATGTGGGAGTGAACATTTGTGGAATCACTGCCTATGAACTGCAATGATAATCCTTTGGCTTCTTCAAAAACCTGTGGATATTAAGCATCTCCCATTATCAGATAATGCTTTTAATGTGACACAGTTATATAAAGTTTAACAAGAAAGCAAGTTGTAAGTATATACAATAAAAAATGGTGAAAGAAATAGCAACACATTCCAGCATTCTTGCCTAGAAAATTCCACAGACAGAAAAGGCTGACGGGCTACAGTCCATGGGGTCACAAAGAGTTGGACACAAATAGGCATGCATGCATGCACACACATAGAATATTCATGAAACACTGACTCTTAATCCCAATACAAATTAGTAACATGAACCTTGGAGTAAAATACTAAGTCCTTCTCAAATCAGGCACAAATTCTTACTCTAAAAAATGTCTTTGTTTTTTTTGGAGGGGGCACTTCTTTTGGTCTTTCATTTATCTATTTTCATCCATATTTGTTCTTTTGGTCTGTGTGGGCCTCCCATCTCAGTGGCCTCTCTTGCTGCAGAGCACCAAGCTCTGGGCGCATGCTCTCCAGAGCTCTGGCTTGGTAGTTGAACACATCGGTCCAGCTGCTTTGCAGTACGTGGAATCTTCCCAGGCCAGGGATCGAACAGGTGCCCCTGAACTCAAGGTGGTGTCCTTACACACTGGACCACCAGGGAAGCCATGTCTTTGCTTTCTTCATCTTACTCATTTCTTAAATTCTGTAATGACTTAACTCACTTCCAAGTTTTCTTTTTTAATGGTGTTTTTGTCTAATTACAGTTTTTTTTATAAGCCTCCTTTCATAATTTGCACACCTACACATTAATGAGACTTACAATATCCATGGCAAAAGCAAGATTTCTTGTATTGAAATACAAATAAATACATTTGGGATAAGCTTTAATATTGAATTAATCAGAAATTTGTGGCCTATGTCCACAGAACAGAAAAAATAATATAATTATAGGTTAAAGCTTACTACAACTTGAACAATCAGATTCTTTATCATGGTGGATTTCTGCTTAATTAATATTAAATGAAAAATACTATAATTTTCATAATAAGATGGTATTTCCAATAAGAATATACTCATAAGCTATTGTCTAAAACATCTATTGAAACACCTTGAATCCAGTTGGAAATCAAGCAGAGATGGCTAAAATGAGTAAGCAAATTTGCAGAACACTAATGTAGGTCAAAAATGTAGGTCTTAGTTGTAGAAAAGTTTATAACTTTGTAGTATAGAATCCAAAATATCATGCCCATAGACCTTGACTTGTTCATATCTATATATCTTTTACTTCAAATATTTTTCATTTAAGCCAATGCTGAGTTTTCCTTTTTCCTGTAGAATATATTACCTATATTATAAGCTGGGTCAATGAGAAAAAAGGCAAAAAGACATGTAATTGCCATTTCAAATTAAAAAGAATTAAATGAGAACTATTTTGGCTGGATTATTGTAGTTTTTTACTCAGTGACCTTCCATATCTCATATTACATATAACATTGTCATAAATGTAATAAATGTACTAGCCATCTATTCAGAGCTTGGTTTCTGGTTACTTGCATATTCAGTTAAATTCCAAAGGGTGACAGAATATTATTCATTAAATAATACTCTTCAAGATAGATATCATGTCTAGGCAAATGTGCATTTGAAAATGCTGTAGTGCTAATGATTTCTTTTGAGAATGAGTAATTATGTGTCACCATTTTGGTCAGAAAGATAATTTTGCTTTCCACTTCTGGGCAGAATGCTAAGATACTGATTCATATCAGCTTATTAAATTCCACAGAAGAAAACGTATCATGCATTTTCAGAGAAAAGGAAGTTTCCTGTCTTCAAATGAGACTTTATGCTCCCTTTCAAATTAGATTTACAGTTAGTTACTTACAGTTTTACTAACATAAAATTCATCTGATTTTTCAGTTTATAAGTTTTTTCACTAATATTCCCTGAAAGGTAGCAAAATATTTATCATGGAACAGTATATATTAACAAAGTCAGCTTATCTCTGATAGTGATAGAGAGCTAGATCTTGGGTTGTAGAGAGTAAACTGTGCATGCTTGTGTGTGTGTGTGTGTGTGTAGTTCTGTGTCTGTCTGAACCAACTGATAATTGCCAGAAGTTGCAAACATGTATATGAATTATTCCTTCCAGTTGATAGATGTTTTTGAGGAATAAAGAAAAATAGCCAACTTGTCTTCAATAAATTCATATAACAACATCATGTAGAGCATTTTAAATAAATAGCATACAAATAAAAATATCAATAATTTATTTTATAAAATATATCATATTTGAAATTAAGGTAATGTTTTTTGAGACAAACTATTTTTATTAGAAAAATGAAATAGTTAAACAAGGCAACGGAAAAACCAAAAAATTGCAATCTAATGTTCCCTGAATGCCCAAGGGTACGTGATGGTCAACTGACACAGTATGTATGTTTGTGATGGTCTAGTGGATTGCTATGAGGCTATTCTCTTTGTCATTTCGAACAAAGCATAAATTCTACAGACACTGTCATCAATATCACTACTAAAAACTTCCCCTATCAGCAATCTAATCTTGTTGGTATTGCTATTGCAATTTACCTTTTATGACTCATTACATTATTTAGTAAACAAGCACATGTTGTTTAACCTTTGAAAAAAGAGACTATGTCGTTTTCAAGATATCAATAGCTCCATGAGTGAATGTAATAAATATACTTAACACCTGAGAAAGATAGACTATAAAGTTAGGAATATAGATGGGTATAGACTGAGACCCTAAGAGGAATATCAACCTGTTGTAATAAAAGTAGTTAAAGAATAAACTGATAGTTCCATTGAGCTCAGATTTTACAAACTTAATTTTAAAAATAGGATAAAGACAAATAAGCAAAGCTAGAAGGGAAACAATATCTTATAAAAAGGAAAGCTGACTTGAAGAAAAATCTGCAGTATTAAATTTAGATTTACAGTTAGTTACTTACAGTTTTACTAACATAAAATTCATCTGATTTTTCAGTTTATAAGTTTTTTCACTAATATTCCCTGAAAGGTAGCAAAATATTTATCATGGAACAGTATATATTAACAAAGTCAGCTTATCTCTGATAGTGATAGAGAGCTAGATCTTGGGTTGTAGAGAGTAAACTGTGCATGCTTGTGTGTGTGTGTGTGTGTGTAGTTCTGTGTCTGTCTGAACCAACTGATAATTGCCAGAAGTTGCAAACATGTATATGAATTATTCCTTCCAGTTGATAGATGTTTTTGAGGAATAAAGAAAAATAGCCAACTTGTCTTCAATAAATTCATATAACAACATCATGTAGAGCATTTTAAATAAATAGCATACAAATAAAAATATCAATAATTTATTTTATAAAATATATCATATTTGAAATTAAGGTAATGTTTTTTGAGACAAACTATTTTTATTAGAAAAATGAAATAGTTAAACAAGGCAACGGAAAAACCAAAAAATTGCAATCTAATGTTCCCTGAATGCCCAAGGGTACGTGATGGTCAACTGACACAGTATGTATGTTTGTGATGGTCTAGTGGATTGCTATGAGGCTATTCTCTTTGTCATTTCGAACAAAGCATAAATTCTACAGACACTGTCATCAATATCACTACTAAAAACTTCCCCTATCAGCAATCTAATCTTGTTGGTATTGCTATTGCAATTTACCTTTTATGACTCATTACATTATTTAGTAAACAAGCACATGTTGTTTAACCTTTGAAAAAAGAGACTATGTCGTTTTCAAGATATCAATAGCTCCATGAGTGAATGTAATAAATATACTTAACACCTGAGAAAGATAGACTATAAAGTTAGGAATATAGATGGGTATAGACTGAGACCCTAAGAGGAATATCAACCTGTTGTAATAAAAGTAGTTAAAGAATAAACTGATAGTTCCATTGAGCTCAGATTTTACAAACTTAATTTTAAAAATAGGATAAAGACAAATAAGCAAAGCTAGAAGGGAAACAATATCTTATAAAAAGGAAAGCTGACTTGAAGAAAAATCTGCAGTATTAAATATTGTTTAAAACTAGGCAGTTTACCTAATGGTGAAATGCATGAATTACCAAGTTGACTACTTGGATTGGCACTGAACCCACGTCTCCCACATTGCAAGTGGATTCTTTACCATATGAGCCACCATGGAAGCCCAAGAATATTGGAGTGGGTAGCCTATTCCTTCTCCAGGGGATCTTCCTCACCAAGGAATTGAATGGGGTCTTCTTCACTGCAGGCAGATTCTTTACCAGATGAGCTACAAGGAAACCCATTTGTCACTTAATCTTCAAAAAATAAGCCAACTGTTTGAGTTGCTGATCTTCAAAGCAGGGACAATACTAGGACATTTCTTTTGGTTTTATTGTGAAGAAGATAGAAATGAGTATGGTCTGACAAACAATACACAATAAATGTTACTAATATTGGCAGAAATTACTGTAACTTGTTTTTTAGATAGTTTTAGCTGGGTTAATTATTAATGATGTCAAAAAATTGCACCAAACAAGTTAAATCGGCAAGGAAAATATTCAAAACTGTTGCAATAGGGGGAAGAAATTCAATTTAACTCTCCTGAACAAAAGGCAGAGAGTGTTTTGGGTTAGGCTGAACAAGTGGAAAATGCTGGCCCATATTAGCAGGGAGTTTGACCACAGTGAATAAGTCATATGGGTTTGCCAATTGGTGCTTATTGAAGTTAGCTTTCTGCTTTGGAGACTGGGAGACAGGGTGCTGTCTTTCCTGATGATTACATTTCGAAGCTTTAAAAACACTTTTGGCCCCCGGCTTTAACAAGCACATGTTGTTTAACCTTTGAAAAAAGAGACTATGTCGTTTTCAAGATATCAATAGCTCCATGAGTGAATGTAATAAATATACTTAACACCTGAGAAAGATAGACTATAAAGTTAGGAATATAGATGGGTATAGACTGAGACCCTAAGAGGAATATCAACCTGTTGTAATAAAAGTAGTTAAAGAATAAACTGATAGTTCCATTGAGCTCAGATTTTACAAACTTAATTTTAAAAATAGGATAAAGACAAATAAGCAAAGCTAGAAGGGAAACAATATCTTATAAAAAGGAAAGCTGACTTGAAGAAAAATCTGCAGTATTAAATATTGTTTAAAACTAGGCAGTTTACCTAATGGTGAAATGCATGAATTACCAAGTTGACTACTTGGATTGGCACTGAACCCACGTCTCCCACATTGCAAGTGGATTCTTTACCATATGAGCCACCATGGAAGCCCAAGAATATTGGAGTGGGTAGCCTATTCCTTCTCCAGGGGATCTTCCTCACCAAGGAATTGAATGGGGTCTTCTTCACTGCAGGCAGATTCTTTACCAGATGAGCTACAAGGAAACCCATTTGTCACTTAATCTTCAAAAAATAAGCCAACTGTTTGAGTTGCTGATCTTCAAAGCAGGGACAATACTAGGACATTTCTTTTGGTTTTATTGTGAAGAAGATAGAAATGAGTATGGTCTGACAAACAATACACAATAAATGTTACTAATATTGGCAGAAATTACTGTAACTTGTTTTTTAGATAGTTTTAGCTGGGTTAATTATTAATGATGTCAAAAAATTGCACCAAACAAGTTAAATCGGCAAGGAAAATATTCAAAACTGTTGCAATAGGGGGAAGAAATTCAATTTAACTCTCCTGAACAAAAGGCAGAGAGTGTTTTGGGTTAGGCTGAACAAGTGGAAAATGCTGGCCCATATTAGCAGGGAGTTTGACCACAGTGAATAAGTCATATGGGTTTGCCAATTGGTGCTTATTGAAGTTAGCTTTCTGCTTTGGAGACTGGGAGACAGGGTGCTGTCTTTCCTGATGATTACATTTCAAAGGAATGGTTCCCAGCTTCTTGAGAAAGACATTTCTGGGTTGTAAAACTGGCCAGCCCCCTGGAAAAGATTTACATCTCAAAGGAACTGAGAAAGAATTTACAGGGGCTTTGCCTGGTGGTTCAGTGGGTAAGGACACCGCCTTGCAGTGCAAGGGGCACCGATTAGATCCCTGGCCTGGGAAGATCCCACGTGCCGCAGAGCGGCTGGACTGATGTGTCCAATTACCGAGCTGGAGCCCTGGGGCGCATGCGCCCAGAGCCCACGCTCTGCGACGACAGAGGCCACCGCGATGGGAGGCCCACAGGAGTCAAAGAACAAAGATGGATGAAAAAAATAGTAATGGCCCACCCATCCCCCCCCCCCCCCCCCCCCCCCCTCCAAAAGATAAATAAATAAAAAATAAATGTTTAAAAAAAAAAAAAGAATTTACAGTTGCAAGTTTTCTAAAGTAAAAGTTCTAAGAAAAAGCAGGTCAGAGGTCATTTGACAGGAAGAAACTTATCTAAAATTTAGAGAAGCCTAGGATTCTAAAGCCATCTTGGCCAGTGGGAACTACTGATTTAATAATAACTAAAGTAGCACTTTTCAACTCCTAATATGTACATTTTTCTTTCTCAGGAATAGGGACACACTACTATTTTCAGTCTGAGGGAATGTTTTTCAGATGGAATTGAATCCCAAGATGGGGTAAGGATTTAAAGTTTGCTCTTAGATAGTTTTAGCTGGGTTAATTATTTATGATGTCAAAAAATTGCACCAAACAAGTTAAATCGGCAAGGAAAATATTCAAAACTGTTGCAATAGGGGGAAGAAATTCAATTTAACTCTCCTGAACAAAAGGCAGAGAGTGTTTTGGGTTAGGCTGAACAAGTGGAAAATGCTGGCCCATATTAGCAGGGAGTTTGACCACAGTGAATAAGTCATATGGGTTTGCCAATTGGTGCTTATTGAAGTTAGCTTTCTGCTTTGGAGACTGGGAGACAGGGTGCTGTCTTTCCTGATGATTACATTTCAAAGGAATGGTTCCCAGCTTCTTGAGAAAGACATTTCTGGGTTGTAAAACTGGCCAGCCCCCTGGAAAAGATTTACATCTCAAAGGAACTGAGAAAGAATTTACAGGGGCTTTGCCTGGTGGTCCAGTGGGTAAGGACACCGCCTTGCAGTGCAAGGGGCACCGATTAGATCCCTGGCCTGGGAAGATCCCACGTGCCGCAGAGCGGCTGGACTGATGTGTCCAATTACCGAGCTGGAGCCCTGGGGCGCATGCGCCCAGAGCCCACGCTCTGCGACGACAGAGGCCACCGCGATGGGAGGCCCACAGGAGTCAAAGAACAAAGATGGATGAAAAAAATAGTAATGGCCCACCCATCCCCCTCCCTCCCCACCCCACCCTCCAAAAGATAAATAAATAAAAAATAAATGTTTAAAAAAAAAAAAAGAATTTACAGTTGCAAGTTTTCTAAAGTAAAAGTTCTAAGAAAAAGCAGGTCAGAGGTCATTTGACAGGAAGAAACTTATCTAAAATTTAGAGAAGCCTAGGATTCTAAAGCCATCTTGGCCAGTGGGAACTACTGATTTAATAATAACTAAAGTAGCACTTTTCAACTCCTAATATGTACATTTTTCTTTCTCAGGAATAGGGACACACTACTATTTTCAGTCTGAGGGAATGTTTTTCAGATGGAATTGAATCCCAAGATGGGGTAAGGATTTAAAGTTTGCTCTTAGATGTTCTAAGTGAAGTTTATGTTTTCTCATTTTAAGAAATTAAATCACAAAGCAATTGGAAAAAAATTGCATGAGAAGCTATTACCACTAACCACAATATTTTCATAATCATGTGGAATGTGAAGATTAGAGATGAAAAAAATAGAGCCGCACCTTTCAGGAAGATAGAGCATTAGATGAACAATTAGTAAATTTTAACCAAGTGTATATGTAACTAATGTTTAACCAGGGAAACAGTCAAGAAATTAGTTTTCTAACAGTATTGTTTGTGTATACAAACACACACACACACACACACACACACACACACACACACACACACACACACACACACACACACACACACTGAATGGGGATAACTGGTAAACCCTAGAAGCCAGCACATAATCTGATTACTGTGGATACTTATATAGGCAAAAACTGGTAGTTGAGGAGTCTCAAACTGCCATGACTTTAAGGAGTCAGATCAGAAACATAATTGTGTGAAGCAGTAGGTATAAATCAATAAGTACAGAGGCCGCAATTCCTAAAGGAAATCAACCTTGAATATTCATTGGAAAGACTGTTGCTGAAGCTGAAGCTCCAATGCTTTGGACACCTGATGCGAACAGCTGATTCAGTGGAAAAGGCCCTGATGCTAGGAGAGATTGAAGGCAAAAGGAGAAGGGGGCCTCAGAGGATGAGATAGTTGGATGGCATCACCGATTCAATGGACATGAATTTGAGCAAACCCCAGGAGATAGTGGAGGACAGAGGAGCCTGGCATGCTGCATTCCATGAGGTCACAAGGAGTCTGGCACAACTTAGCAAATGAAGAACAATAACAGTGGCCTATGGAAGATGGGGAGTGTGTTTCTCCTAAAGTCACTGAATTTCTGTTTTCTCTAAACCCTTAGAGTCCAAACATTGTATAACTACTAGGATTCCCAGCTCTGTCTGTGGACTTGATGCCCTTTTTTAAACCCAATGTAGAGGTCCAAACTGATTTAATAATAACTAAAGTAGCACTTTTCAACTCCTAATATGTACATTTTTCTTTCTCAGGAATAGGGACACACTACTATTTTCAGTCTGAGGGAATGTTTTTCAGATGGAATTGAATCCCAAGATGGGGTAAGGATTTAAAGTTTGCTCTTAGATGTTCTAAGTGAAGTTTATGTTTTCTCATTTTAAGAAATTAAATCACAAAGCAATTGGAAAAAAATTGCATGAGAAGCTATTACCACTAACCACAATATTTTCATAATCATGTGGAATGTGAAGATTAGAGATGAAAAAAATAGAGCCGCACCTTTCAGGAAGATAGAGCATTAGATGAACAATTAGTAAATTTTAACCAAGTGTATATGTAACTAATGTTTAACCAGGGAAACAGTCAAGAAATTAGTTTTCTAACAGTATTGTTTGTGTATACAAACACACACACACACACACACACACACACACACACACACACACACACACACACACACACACACACACACTGAATGGGGATAACTGGTAAACCCTAGAAGCCAGCACATAATCTGATTACTGTGGATACTTATATAGGCAAAAACTGGTAGTTGAGGAGTCTCAAACTGCCATGACTTTAAGGAGTCAGATCAGAAACATAATTGTGTGAAGCAGTAGGTATAAATCAATAAGTACAGAGGCCGCAATTCCTAAAGGAAATCAACCTTGAATATTCTTTGGGAAAGACTGTTGCTGAAGCTGAAGCTCCAATGCTTTGGACACCTGATGCGAACAGCTGATTCAGTGGAAAAGGCCCTGATGCTAGGAGAGATTGAAGGCAAAAGGAGAAGGGGGCCTCAGAGGATGAGATAGTTGGATGGCATCACCGATTCAATGGACATGAATTTGAGCAAACCCCAGGAGATAGTGGAGGACAGAGGAGCCTGGCATGCTGCATTCCATGAGGTCACAAGGAGTCTGGCACAACTTAGCAAATGAAGAACAATAACAGTGGCCTATGGAAGATGGGGAGTGTGTTTCTCCTAAAGTCACTGAATTTCTGTTTTCTCTAAACCCTTAGAGTCCAAACATTGTATAACTACTAGGATTCCCAGCTCTGTCTGTGGACTTGATGCCCCTGGTTATAATTTGGATTTTATCAAGAATTTTACCAATGCCTATGAAAATATCATGTGGATACTAACAGAGAAATTTAAATTTAGAATAAAGTTAGAAGGATTCATAACTGGTGGAATACTGATTATTCCACCAGTTATGAAATAATATATTTATATTAAGTGTATAAAAGATGCCTGATCATATCAAGAAGTATCTATTCTTAATCATTTAGAAGACATAGTGTATGGAGGAGCAGCAAACAATTTGAATTGGATAAAAATGATCATATCAAGTTGAATACAGAGCAAATCTAAAAAGAAATCTAACATGGATAAATACGGAATTCTGAAACTAGACTTAAAAGTAAATTGAGAAGCAAAACTTTGAAGATACAATTTGTATTGAAAACAAATCAAGGACTAGGATTTGTCATTGCTTGTGAGCTTAATAACAGTCAACTGTGTAAAACCATTGTCTCAAATTTAAGTCATTCCTATACTTCATTACAAAATAATATTTTAAGAAAATATGAAGTGATATACCTGCTCCTTCTCTCTGCTGAGCAAAGCTTAGACTCACATTCAGGCAAGTAACAAAGAGAAACACAGAAAGAAGAGTTACTAAAGTGGTGAAGGGACCTAAATTCTTATAACATGAGAGCCTGCTGAGTAGACATGGTATGCTTAGGCATGACAATATAAGCATTATGAAATATTGATATTGAAATATATAAAGATTTCATGTGCTTTGGACACCTGATGCGAACAGCTGATTCAGTGGAAAAGGCCCTGATGCTAGGAGAGATTGAAGGCAAAAGGAGAAGGGGGCCTCAGAGGATGAGATAGTTGGATGGCATCACCGATTCAATGGACATGAATTTGAGCAAACCCCAGGAGATAGTGGAGGACAGAGGAGCCTGGCATGCTGCATTCCATGAGGTCACAAGGAGTCTGGCACAACTTAGCAAATGAAGAACAATAACAGTGGCCTATGGAAGATGGGGAGTGTGTTTCTCCTAAAGTCACTGAATTTCTGTTTTCTCTAAACCCTTAGAGTCCAAACATTGTATAACTACTAGGATTCCCAGCTCTGTCTGTGGACTTGATGCCCCTGGTTATAATTTGGATTTTATCAAGAATTTTACCAATGCCTATGAAAATATCATGTGGATACTAACAGAGAAATTTAAATTTAGAATAAAGTTAGAAGGATTCATAACTGGTGGAATACTGATTATTCCACCAGTTATGAAATAATATATTTATATTAAGTGTATAAAAGATGCCTGATCATATCAAGAAGTATCTATTCTTAATCATTTAGAAGACATAGTGTATGGAGGAGCAGCAAACAATTTGAATTGGATAAAAATGATCATATCAAGTTGAATACAGAGCAAATCTAAAAAGAAATCTAACATGGATAAATACGGAATTCTGAAACTAGACTTAAAAGTAAATTGAGAAGCAAAACTTTGAAGATACAATTTGTATTGAAAACAAATCAAGGACTAGGATTTGTCATTGCTTGTGAGCTTAATAACAGTCAACTGTGTAAAACCATTGTCTCAAATTTAAGTCATTCCTATACTTCATTACAAAATAATATTTTAAGAAAATATGAAGTGATATACCTGCTCCTTCTCTCTGCTGAGCAAAGCTTAGACTCACATTCAGGCAAGTAACAAAGAGAAACACAGAAAGAAGAGTTACTAAAGTGGTGAAGGGACCTAAATTCTTATAACATGAGAGCCTGCTGAGTAGACATGGTATGCTTAGGCATGACAATATAAGCATTATGAAATATTGATATTGAAATATATAAAGATTTCATGTGCAACAAGTGTATGCCTATTTCTGTGCCTGCATGGAAGTTCAGTCACTCAGATGTGTCCAACTTTTTGCAAATCCATGGACCAGGCTACAGTTTCCCAGGCAA
This sequence comes from Tragulus kanchil, assembly GCA_022376925.1. NCBI lineage: Eukaryota > Metazoa > Chordata > Mammalia > Artiodactyla > Tragulidae > Tragulus > Tragulus kanchil. Next base: position 219,056,651 of record JAIOJX010000004.1, read on the forward strand.
GGATACTGGAGTGGGTTGTCATCTCCTTCTCCAAGGCTTATCCTATGTTGTTTTGTAAAACAAACATTTAAAGATGGGGAGATTTACACGGCAATAACAAGGAACCAATTTTAAAAACAAATCCTGTACAAATCCAGTAGTCTTTAGGAAGAAGACAACTTCCTAAACCTGGATATGTTTGTAAATAAGACAGCCAATTCTGTGGTGTTTTGGGAAAGGTATTATAGCATTACACTAAGGGTTGGATTTCACTTGTCTATGCTGCTTGTGAGGCTCTAGAAAGCTACGAAATGACCTTTTATGCAATCCATCCAGTATCAGCAGTGAAATTCAATGAACAAATTAAAATTTCTATGAGAAAACTTCCAGCAGACATTTCCATATAAAACCAGCTTTCATTTTGATTTGGAGAATTGTGTGCTATTTTCAATTGTGTTAGCATACTAAATAGCAAAACAACACAAAACAAAAATCAATTGACTAATTATGTATAAAGGAAGAACATTGACTTTGGAATAATGCTTGTATGCAAATGTCAGTTCTGCTGCTTACATGAGTTTGCATAAATTGCTTAACTTTTTATAAGATTCAACTTAATCCAACATAAAATTGGAATAAACATATCACATGATTTTTTTGTGATATTAAACTACTTTTAAAACAGTATATATTATTCTTCTTGATAGATCATTAACTTTCAGTAAGTAAAGCTTTATAGAGAAGTTACATATTATAATCCTTGTATTAGATAACTGAGGCCTGAGGAGGCACTCCCAAATTTAGATCTACTAATGACAGTAGCCAGATGTATAAATAGAAATTCTTATCTCTGACTTCTTTTCCTTTCACATCACCATGTACTTTCACTTATAAAAGTTGAAGAGGCAAAAAAACATGTATTTTGTTACCTGTGTGAATACTAAAGTTAACAGTTTTGGTATTGTGGATAATTAGTCAATACTAGCAGAAACCATTATTTAAAGAATGACTCATCTGAAAAAATAAATCAAAAAGATCATGATTTCTCCTCTGCCAGGTAATTCTTTTGCTTCATGTCTAATTCACCCTTTATAAATACAAAGTGTTAATGAATTGAAAATTGAACCAGCAAATTCCTTTTAATCCTTGATTCTTCTGTTGCTTCATTGATTTACAACACTCATGGGCCTCAATTTGCCTTCCAATATAATCCTGTCATAACTTTTTTTTTAAATACAAAAAAAAATATTGAAACAGGTACAAATCCAGTAGTCTTTAGGAAGAAGACAACTTCCTAAACCTGGATATGTTTGTAAATAAGACAGCCAATTCTGTGGTGTTTTGGGAAAGGTATTATAGCATTACACTAAGGGTTGGATTTCACTTGTCTATGCTGCTTGTGAGGCTCTAGAAAGCTACGAAATGACCTTTTATGCAATCCATCCAGTATCAGCAGTGAAATTCAATGAACAAATTAAAATTTCTATGAGAAAACTTCCAGCAGACATTTCCATATAAAACCAGCTTTCATTTTGATTTGGAGAATTGTGTGCTATTTTCAATTGTGTTAGCATACTAAATAGCAAAACAACACAAAACAAAAATCAATTTACTAATTATGTATAAAGGAAGAACATTGACTTTGGAATAATGCTTGTATGCAAATGTCAGTTCTGCTGCTTACATGAGTTTGCATAAATTGCTTAACTTTTTATAAGATTCAACTTAATCCAACATAAAATTGGAATAAACATATCACATGATTTTTTTGTGATATTAAACTACTTTTAAAACAGTATATATTATTCTTCTTGATAGATCATTAACTTTCAGTAAGTAAAGCTTTATAGAGAAGTTACATATTATAATCCTTGTATTAGATAACTGAGGCCTGAGGAGGCACTCCCAAATTTAGATCTACTAATGACAGTAGCCAGATGTATAAATAGAAATTCTTATCTCTGACTTCTTTTCCTTTCACATCACCATGTACTTTCACTTATAAAAGTTGAAGAGGCAAAAAAACATGTATTTTGTTACCTGTGTGAATACTAAAGTTAACAGTTTTGGTATTGTGGATAATTAGTCAATACTAGCAGAAACCATTATTTAAAGAATGACTCATCTGAAAAAATAAATCAAAAAGATCATGATTTCTCCTCTGCCAGGTAATTCTTTTGCTTCATGTCTAATTCACCCTTTATAAATACAAAGTGTTAATGAATTGAAAATTGAACCAGCAAATTCCTTTTAATCCTTGATTCTTCTGTTGCTTCATTGATTTACAACACTCATGGGCCTCAATTTGCCTTCCAATATAATCCTGTCATAACTAAAGGATTGTGGTTTTTTTTTTTTTCTACTGAACACATTTAATGTCACTGTGCTAGGAATAAGAATAAATATAATATGGTCCTTGCTCTCATTATAAATTCAATAATGGTTAGGAAGACAGGAAACTGCACAGATATTTGGTAGATAGACAGATGAATGAGGGGATGCAGAGGGAGAGGACGAGGAGTAGAAACAGGTGAGAAATAATAGATAATGAAGCAAAGAAAGAAGGGAAGGAAAGCAGACCTTGAGAAAATAGGAGCAAGTCAGTTACTAGGCTAACACTAGCAACGTTGTTAGCTTGTTCCTGTGTACCAGAGAATATTGTCTTAGAATATATATGATGCCAGGAAATAGCCTTGTGTCCTCAAGTGTGAAGTATTACTATCATGTAAGATGAAATTACGTATTCTATAAGATGGTACAGTAAAATGAATATGAACTTTAGAGAAAAACAATCATAGATATGAATCCCAAATATGGCACTCACAGGTTATGAGAACTGAAAATAGGCATGTAATCTTGCCTCATTGCCTTTATCTTTGAAACAATTAACAATACCTTTTACATAGATTATTGTATGCATGCATGCTCAGTAGCTTCAATCATGTTGGACATTTTGCAACCCTGTAGACTGTAGCCTGCCAGACTCCTCTGTCCAAGGGATTCTCCATGTAAGAACACTGAAGTGGGTTGCCATGCCTGCCTCTAGGAGATCTTCCCTGCCCAGGGATCAAATCCACATTTCTTGTGCTTCCTGCATTGCCAGGTATGTTCTTTACCACTAGTGCCACCTGGGAAGCCCACATAGGTTATAAGGAGAGTAAAATGAAATAATGTTTGTAATGTACTGTGACTGACATATGGATATATATGCTTTATTTTCCTAATCCATATATTTTTTTAAACATTTGTTTATTTATTTTGGTGGGGGTGGGGAGGGAGGGGGGTGGGCGGGCCAATTCCGCTGGTCTTTCATTTGTCTAGTTTCATCCATCTTTGTTCTTTGGCCCGTGTGGGCCTCCCATCGCGGTGACACCTGCTGTCGCAGAGCACTGGCTCTGGGCGCATGCGCTCCAGAGCTCCGGCTTGGTAATTGGACACATCAGTCCAGCCGCTCCGCAGCACGTGGGATCTTCCCAGGCCAGGGATGGAACCGGCGCCCCTTGCACTGCAAGGCGGTGTCCTTACCCACTGGACCACCAGGGAAGCCCCTAATCCATATTTTTTAATCTCAATGGATTATTATTCTTGGGAGATGTGTAGAGTTCAAACTTTATAACAGTACAAGCTTTACAAAGATAATATCAGAATTAATCTTTTTGTTGTTTTGTGCTCAGTCCTGTCCAACTTTTTGAGACCCTGTGGACTGTAGCCCACCTCCTCTGTCTGTTGAATTCTCCAGGCAAGAATACTGGAGTGGGTTGCCATTTCCTTCTCCAAAGCATCTTCCCAACCCAAGGATCAACAGGTGTCTTTTGCACATCTCCTACATCAGCAGGCAGATTCTTTACCACGGTTCTACCCGGGAAGCCCATCTTTTAAACAATATCTTAAGTTCAGAGAAAAATTCTGTTTGTAGATTCTATTTATAGAATTTGTTAGTATAGAGAATCGTTTGGCAGATTTGTACCTTATAATACATCATCTCTTTATCAATGTTTATATCATTGTATCCATAAAGGCCTGTATTAAAGCTATTTTACCTTTGTAAGGATCTCAAATTTGAACCAATGTTCAAGCAATGTTGTATTGCTAGATATATTCACACGATGATTTTAAGATTTGTACAGAAATGACACAGAATTATTTCATTAATTGCTATAATTTTTCAATTTCTGTTTCTCTTAATGTCATAAAAAAGCTTTATAAAATTAGAAAATAATTTTTAAGTAAAATAATACAAAGTAGTAATAGCCACCACATCCAAGTTAAGTATTGACTTCTAGAAGTCATGTCTCAGCGGCATTTGAAGAAAAGAAGCTTTCAATATTCCTGTTATCCCTTTGACAAAATGAATTAAAGACAAGATAAAGTGAAGATATGTTATAAGCCTGGAGGTTTTCTGAATGGCAGAGCCTGCAATCAACTAAATGACTAATCAAAAGGAAGACAAAAGAGAAAGGAAAACCTGGTTTACAGCTTGTACTGTGTGTTTCCTCTAAGTCTGGCAATAAAGTGAGAATATTGCTTCTGAGCTCATTAATTATTTATCACCAGCTCTCCAAATCTCTGAACAATTTCTGTTGAAGGAGCTACAACACACATGGAGTTATTCATCAAACACAGATGTTCGCACATTCCCTTTAAGGCTATAAACACGCATGCCAGCTGTCCAGAGAGAATCAGCAGAGTTCTGATTTATTAAGAGTAGTGAATTCCTCCATATATTGAAAAGAGCAAAAATATCAAGTTCTGGTAAATTAATAGTGATAAAAAATTCATATATTGCCACTTGTGAAAAAGGGTTAAAGAGGCAAGGTGGACAATGTAAAATATGCGGTTTTCTATTGGAGAAATAAAATAAAAGAGATAAAATAAAATATATTCTGGTGTTTATATAACAGTGTAACTCAAACTACTACTCCTTTGATTTTCTACTTTAGACTCATTCAACCATTTGAACAAAAATCCTGTGTACCTAAGTGGAAAAATTATTCTCTAATAATTTTGCTTCCTTAATTAATGAATGAAAGTTTTTTTAATACAATTTACAATTAGCAGCCTAATGGCAATTGTCCATATCTTCTCTCTCTCCTTCAAAATTTTTTTATGTTACATTTTACTTTCTTCTTCAATATTTGTATCTTTTGTTCACTCTTCCCCTAATGCAATTTGATTTTTGACTCTAGATCTGTCCTAAAATTACCCTCTAAACTAGTGATTTTCTAATTTAGTGTGCATAAAAAGCACAGAGAAAGCTTGTTGAAGACTAACAAGAAAAGATTCTTGGGGGCTTCCCTGGTGGTCCAGTGATTAAGACTCCATTCTTCCAATGCAGGAGGTATGAGTTCAGTCCTTGGTCAGGTAACTGAGATCCCACATGTTGTATGTGGCACAGCCAAACAAATGAAAAGAATTGTAAAACTGTATCCCTTTGACAAAATGAATTAAAGACAAGATAAAGTGAAGATATGTTATAAGCCTGGAGGTTTTCTGAATGGCAGAGCCTGCAATCAACTAAATGACTAATCAAAAGGAAGACAAAAGAGAAAGGAAAACCTGGTTTACAGCTTGTACTGTGTGTTTCCTCTAAGTCTGGCAATAAAGTGAGAATATTGCTTCTGAGCTCATTAATTATTTATCACCAGCTCTCCAAATCTCTGAACAATTTCTGTTGAAGGAGCTACAACACACATGGAGTTATTCATCAAACACAGATGTTCGCACATTCCCTTTAAGGCTATAAACACGCATGCCAGCTGTCCAGAGAGAATCAGCAGAGTTCTGATTTATTAAGAGTAGTGAATTCCTCCATATATTGAAAAGAGCAAAAATATCAAGTTCTGGTAAATTAATAGTGATAAAAAATTCATATATTGCCACTTGTGAAAAAGGGTTAAAGAGGCAAGGTGGACAATGTAAAATATGCGGTTTTCTATTGGAGAAATAAAATAAAAGAGATAAAATAAAATATATTCTGGTGTTTATATAACAGTGTAACTCAAACTACTACTCCTTTGATTTTCTACTTTAGACTCATTCAACCATTTGAACAAAAATCCTGTGTACCTAAGTGGAAAAATTATTCTCTAATAATTTTGCTTCCTTAATTAATGAATGAAAGTTTTTTTAATACAATTTACAATTAGCAGCCTAATGGCAATTGTCCATATCTTCTCTCTCTCCTTCAAAATTTTTTTATGTTACATTTTACTTTCTTCTTCAATATTTGTATCTTTTGTTCACTCTTCCCCTAATGCAATTTGATTTTTGACTCTAGATCTGTCCTAAAATTACCCTCTAAACTAGTGATTTTCTAATTTAGTGTGCATAAAAAGCACAGAGAAAGCTTGTTGAAGACTAACAAGAAAAGATTCTTGGGGGCTTCCCTGGTGGTCCAGTGATTAAGACTCCATTCTTCCAATGCAGGAGGTATGAGTTCAGTCCTTGGTCAGGTAACTGAGATCCCACATGTTGTATGTGGCACAGCCAAACAAATGAAAAGTTAAAAAATAAAATAAATAGATATATTTGAAAAATACAGAGTCTTGGGGGCCCATCCTGAAAAACTCTGATTAAGCAGGTGGGAATTAGGGCACAGAGGTAGTAGGACACAATTAAGATTCAGCATTTTAAATCTAGGTGGCCAGTGTTCTAGATAAAATTAACAGTAACGTCTCCCTAGATCTATTTTTGCTTTACATTTTAAAAAAAAATATTTATTTATTTACTTATTTTGGAGGGGATAGGGTGGTGAGGGAGTGGGCCGGGCGGGCCACTTCCATTTCTTTTCATTTCTTTCATTTATCTGTTTTCATCCATCTTTGTTCTTTGCCCCATATGGGCCTCCCATCGCAGTGGCCTCTGTTGTCGCAGAGCACCGGCTCTGGGCGCATGCGCTCCAGAGCTCCGCTCAGTAATTGGACACATCGGTCCAGCCGCTCCGCGGCACGTGGGATCTTCCCAGGCCAGGGATCGAACTGGCGCCCCTTGCAGTGCAAGGTGGTATCCTTACCCACTGGACCACCAGGGAAGCCCTGCTTTACATTTTTTAAATGACACAATATACTTTTTATTCTTAAAAATTCAAGCATTATATAGTTTATGAAAAATAAACTGAAAACTCTCCTATTACAATTTTATCACTCTTTCTTATAAATTAAGGTAACCTGTGTTAATATTTGTATGAATATCTTTATATATATTTTATTTCAGCATATAAATATGTATAATATGATTGCATTTATGTAAAACAAGAGGAAACCACATAGCCAGTCACATTTTTAGCGTTAATTTTAATAGATATTCAATTGATCATATTGATTTTCCTAGATAGAAAATTACCTGTAATTCATGATAATTTTAGTACCCTCTGAACCAAATTTCATCTAGTTTTTCTATATATGGTAATAGCAGAAAGCCTTGATTTTTCAACTACTGAATTACATTCGTATCACAAATTTTGTAAGATTAATTCATGTATGTGGAGAAGACTGTCCAAATCATAATGCCATTCCTAAAATATCTCCTCAGTCTGAGAATGGTCAACTTTCTGTTTAATGTATTTTCATATGGATATCATATCAGTACAGTAATATCCAATTCCTTTGAAGTTGTTAGGAAGGATGAAAATGGTGAGAATTGTGTTTTCCCCTGTTCTCAGAAAGTATAATCCTGCTTCTCTTATTTATTGAGATTTGTAAATTCTATCCATGTTTTATATTCAACTAAACTTGAATCTTTCTCTCTTCCATTATTCTAGTTTTGAAATCAACGGCTCAGAGTGGCCCTATGGCTGGTAGGGTCAATGAGTCCCCAGTAGCTACACACTACTCCCATGATAAACTGAAACACTAGAGTCTTTGTTGAACTGACATTCCTAAATTGGAGTTCTTGTCATACTAGGTACCCCAACAGCTATACAAAGTCTTATGAACAACTTCATCCTCCATCTTTGCCTTTCCAATGTGGCTTCTGTGAACAATCTAGTTTTTCTAATAGCGTACCCCCCATCGGTCCAGCGCTCCGCGCACGTGGGATCTTCCCAGGCCAGATCGAACTGGCGCCTTGCAGTGCAAGGTGGTATCCTTACCCACTGGACCACCAGGGAAGCCCTGCTTTACATTTTTTAAATGACACAATATACTTTTTATTCTTAAAAATTCAAGCATTATATAGTTTATGAAAAATAAACTGAAAACTCTCCTATTACAATTTTATCACTCTTTCTTATAAATTAAGGTAACCTGTGTTAATATTTGTATGAATATCTTTATATATATTTTATTTCAGCATATAAATATGTATAATATGATTGCATTTATGTAAAACAAGAGGAAACCACATAGCCAGTCACATTTTTAGCGTTAATTTTAATAGATATTCAATTGATCATATTGACTTTCCTAGATAGAAAATTACCTGTAATTCATGATAATTTTAGTACCCTCTGAACCAAATTTCATCTAGTTTTTCCATATATGGTAATAGCAGAAAGCCTTGATTTTTCAACTACTGAATTACATTCGTATCACAAATTTTGTAAGATTAATTCATGTATGTGGAGAAGACTGTCCAAATCATAATGCCATTCCTAAAATATCTCCTCAGTCTGAGAATGGTCAACTTTCTGTTTAATGTATTTTCATATGGATATCATATCAGTACAGTAATATCCAATTCCTTTGAAGTTGTTAGGAAGGATGAAAATGGTGAGAATTGTGTTTTCCCCTGTTCTCAGAAAGTATAATCCTGCTTCTCTTATTTATTGAGATTTGTAAATTCTATCCATGTTTTATATTCAACTAAACTTGAATCTTTCTCTCTTCCATTATTCTAGTTTTGAAATCAACGGCTCAGAGTGGCCCTATGGCTGGTAGGGTCAATGAGTCCCCAGTAGCTACACACTACTCCCATGATAAACTGAAACACTAGAGTCTTTGTTGAACTGACATTCCTAAATTGGAGTTCTTGTCATACTAGGTACCCCCAACAGCTATACAAAGTCTTATGAACAACTTCATCCTCCATCTTTGCCTTTCCAATGTGGCTTCTGTGAACAATCTAGTATCTAATAGCTACATACAGCAGTTACAACCAAGAAGCTAGAATTATTGCTTGAGTCAAACCCCAATTCTTCCACTCCTTAGCTTGTACCTTTGTAAAGGTTGCTTAACCTCAATTTTCTCATCTTCAAAGGGTTGCTTACCTGTCTTAAAAAGGTGACAGGAATAAAAGAAATAATGTATGTAATACACTGAATATTGTGCTGAACACAGATGTGCATACCTGTGTGTGTTTGATGTTTATTGTTCTAGATAATGACCATAATCAATTAAACCTTTTACTAAAGAAGGAAAAGCCAGTGACCTCAAGCAACCCTTGACCTATACCGTTCTGTAAGGAAGGCAAGGAGGGTCAATGCAGAACTTCTAGTTTGAGATAGAGTAAGAGGGTATTTATGAAAATGGCAAATTAATATATTTTTATAACCTATTCTAAAATAAAGATAAGCATTAAGATTGCCATGTTCAAATTAGATCATTTGTTGATGTCATAGAGAAAGTTAAGGACTCAGAGCAAAAATTATACAAGAACATTCTAAACATTTATAAGACAAGACAATATTTTACAGGAAAATAATCAAATACCTGATTGTCAATATAATAGCATTCAATATATTTGGTTCTCATATTTTGCTTAGAACCAAATATATCAAATATTATAGTGACAATTGGTTACTCGGGTTGCCTTGTTGGTGAATGTTCTTCTTGTGTAAATTTGTATTGAGTTCTTAACTTTCTCTTTGCCATGAGGTCGACAAATGATTTAATTTGGTCATGGCAGTGCTAATATTTGTTTGGTTCAAAGTTCAAAATGATCTCCCCCAGTGACTTAGTGGCAAAGAATATGACCACAGTGCAGGAGATACAGATTTGATCTCAGAGTTGGGAAGATCCCCTGGAGAAGAAAATGGAAACCCACTCTGGTATTCTTGTCCAGGAAATCCCGTGGGCAGAGGAGGCTGTCAGGCAATAGTCCATGGGGTCATAAAGAGTCAGACATGACTTAGTGAGTAAAGCAACCACCAGGCACAATATAGATAGAAATACTTGCAACTACAGCTTTAATATTTTGTGAGTTCTTTTATTCCTTCTCAAAACAGTGAACTCATTTCAATTAGTTTTTTCTTTTGGCATATATTAATTCAAGACTTAAACTGAAAAGATAGACATCTAAGATAATCTTTTCTGCCATTAGAAGTAATTACCCAGGCTTGCTGGAAAATGCAAATATTCTAAGAAATGGTTACAATGTAAATACTGTATCATTCCTTAGATACTTTTTCATAGTTAATTTTACAAGGTCATCATGAACATTCAACCGCATAAGAATTTGGGAATTAAAATTGAAACTTGGCTTTGTAAGAAGTTGTAACCAGTAAAATATATGATTTAAATTTATGTGTTAGTGCCTTAAAACGTTGATAAAAATCAAGCACTTCCTTCTAATACATAAGGATTTACTATTTTGCAGCCTGGGCCTAAATAATTAGACTGATTTATGAAGTAAAAAAACAACAGAGGTTTAAAATCAATATTGTTTTCTACTTATTCTACTTGACTAGTTGACGGTTTATCAGGAGCTCCAAAATTTAGGAAATCTAATGGGGAAAGTATTTTTAAAATTTTTAATGAAATAATGAATGATGTATAAGGATTTACACATCATCTTTAAATTTTTTAAACATGAAAGAAAACCAAAAGCAACAGCAGAAAAAACTCCCTAAGCTTTCAAAAAAGAAAAAATAAAAAAGGAGGTCAATGCAAAATGGCTTGTCAGTTTATAAGATCAAATCAAGTTGGAGTATTATAGATCATATCTTTGTCACATGGTAAAACTCCAAAGCTATTAAACCAAAAGTACAGTGATGATAGCATTATATTGATCACCTCACATCTGAAACAATTGTCCCCAGTTCTTCTCAGGGGTGCTACTTTTCACTGAAAGAAATAGGTGACACGGATTTAGAAAAGCTCTGTTCTCTAAAAGCAGAGCCTTCAGATTGGACTCCTTTCTTGTATTCTTCTCAAGAAGTTACCAGCTTCTTCAAGCCAATCCATAATAGGAAAAGTAGATTATTTTGTCTCTGGAGAAAACTGAGTACAAATTAAACAAAGGTACAGAATAGAAAGGGCTTCCTTGATGGCTCAGTGGTAGAATCCGCCTGTCAAGGCAGGAGATATGGTTTCAATACTGGGCAAGGACGATGCCCTAGAGAAGTAAATGGAAACCCACTTGTATTCTTGCCTGGAGATTACTATGGACAGAAGAGCCTGCTTTGGTATGGTCCTTGGGGTCACAAAAGAGTCAGACAAGACTTGGTAACTAAAGAACAACAAGAAAGAAATATGGCAAAATTCCTTTTATTAATTCTGAAGTAGAGTAGTTTATGGAGTCTGATTTTAATGTGTGAGAACTCTATTTCCTTGGTGACAATCATAGCTGATGACTTAATCATCCCACTGCCAGTTCCATGTCATTCTTGAATACAAGAGTGATAGTTCCTATAGACTTAATTCTTATTTAGCTTTGCAGTCTCTATCTTTTTTTTAGAATTTTGCAGCCTGGGCCTAAATAATTAGACTGATTTATGAAGTAAAAAAACAACAGAGGTTTAAAATCAATATTGTTTTCTACTTATTCTACTTGACTAGTTGACGGTTTATCAGGAGCTCCAAAATTTAGGAAATCTAATGGGGAAAGTATTTTTAAAATTTTTAATGAAATAATGAATGATGTATAAGGATTTACACATCATCTTTAAATTTTTTAAACATGAAAGAAAACCAAAAGCAACAGCAGAAAAAACTCCCTAAGCTTTCAAAAGAAAAAATAAAAAAGGAGGTCAATGCAAAATGGCTTGTCAGTTTATAAGATCAAATCAAGTTGGAGTATTATAGATCATATCTTTGTCACATGGTAAAACTCCAAAGCTATTAAACCAAAAGTACAGTGATGATAGCATTATATTGATCACCTCACATCTGAAACAATTGTCCCCAGTTCTTCTCAGGGGTGCTACTTTTCACTGAAAGAAATAGGTGACACGGATTTAGAAAAGCTCTGTTCTCTAAAAGCAGAGCCTTCAGATTGGACTCCTTTCTTGTATTCTTCTCAAGAAGTTACCAGCTTCTTCAAGCCAATCCATAATAGGAAAAGTAGATTATTTTGTCTCTGGAGAAAACTGAGTACAAATTAAACAAAGGTACAGAATAGAAAGGGCTTCCTTGATGGCTCAGTGGTAGAATCCGCCTGTCAAGGCAGGAGATATGGTTTCAATACTGGGCAAGGACGATGCCCTAGAGAAGTAAATGGAAACCCACTTGTATTCTTGCCTGGAGATTACTATGGACAGAAGAGCCTGCTTTGGTATGGTCCTTGGGGTCACAAAAGAGTCAGACAAGACTTGGTAACTAAAGAACAACAAGAAAGAAATATGGCAAAATTCCTTTTATTAATTCTGAAGTAGAGTAGTTTATGGAGTCTGATTTTAATGTGTGAGAACTCTATTTCCTTGGTGACAATCATAGCTGATGACTTAATCATCCCACTGCCAGTTCCATGTCATTCTTGAATACAAGAGTGATAGTTCCTATAGACTTAATTCTTATTTAGCTTTGCAGTCTCTATCTTTTTTTTAGAATTTTGCCTAGCCCTTCTTTCTAAACTTTTTTTCCTATTTCATTCTGATCTTCTTCAATATAAATAAACACGTCATAAAGCTGTGTTATTGCTTTCAAACAACAAAGTGATTTTCCCACAGTGAATTCAATAATTATTGGTAAATCAAAACATACTCTGTCACTAAGAATTCTTTTACAAATATTTTACTCTTAACATCCTTGTGTTTAAGTGCTTCCAGATTGTATACATTTATTTTTCTTATTTTTTTACATTTTCATATTTATATTTTAAAGAACAATTTCACATATCACTTTTCAAAATGTGTCATCTTAATACAGCATCATTATACTTAACAATCTTTTTTGCATTTAAAGTTTTTGCTTAGAACTTAGTGGAAAATAGACCCACAATTACTTAGGAAATGGATTTTTCCCACAGGCCAAAAGATCAGTTTGACATGCTGTTTTCCTGTTCTGTTTCTAGAGCTATGCAAACCAGAAGTTAAGTGTCAGATCTACTATTTGGTCATATGTGGCTTAGCCTGAATTACATATTAAATTTGTTAAAATGGTATGTTTCATTTGCAAGGCATTTCATAGCTTGTACTATATTTAGAAGCATTATATAACTTACATGATTAACTTTTATAAAAACATTGCTGTAAAGTTAGTATTAATCTTTGCAGGTGGTGCTAGTGGTAAAGAACCTGCCTGCCAATGTAGGAAACATAAGAGACATGGGTTCAGTCCCTGGGTCAAGAAGATACCCTGGATGAGGGCATAGCAACCCACTACAGTATTCTTGCCTGGAAAATCCAATGGACAGAGGCATCTAGAGGGTCGGACACCACTGAAGCAACTTAGCACACGGCATGCAAAGATTATACACCAAGCTCACTGACAAAACATCAGTGCCCCTGGCTGTTTGTCTCAAGTTTCAGATCCATTCCAAGTCTTCAGATACAATTCTGCAACTCTTTCCCACACTGTGCACAACTTGACTAAATGAGACTTTTCGTGTAAGCTCACTCATATCCAGATAAAATTGAATTAAGGAGGCAATAATATTTGTACAGTTTCCACTTGAAAATCTATAGATAATTAAATTATATTTTTAGGATACCTAAATAGAATTTTTAAAAGCACAGAGTAAAAAATGTATTCTCACTGTTAACAATGGCCAAGACATGGAAACAACCTAAATGCCCATCAACAGAGGAATGGATAAAGATATTTCTTTATATCTGGAATATTACTCAGCCATTAAAAATAACGAAATAAAGCCATTTGAAACAACATGGATGGACCTAGAGTGAGTGAAGTACTATCAGACAGAGTGAAGTAAGTCAGACAGAGAAGGAGAAACATCCTATGACATCCCTTTTATGTGAATTCTAAAAAGAAATGATGCAAATGAACTTATTTACAAAACAGAAAGAGACTCACAGACTTAGAAAATGAACTCATGATTGCAGGGGGAGGGGATAGTTAAGGACTTTGGGAAAGTTATGTACACATTGCTATTTTTAAAATGGATAATCAATAAAAATTTATTGTATAGCACATGAAATTCTGTTCAATGTTATGTGCTGGCCTGGATGGGAGAGGATTTTGGGGGAAAATGGATGCATCTATATGTGTGGCCAAGTCCCTTCACTGTTCCCCTCAATCTATTACAACATTGTTAATTGGCTATAACCCAATACAGAATATTTTTTTGATGTTTAAAAAAAATAAAAAAATGAAAACAAACAAGTAAATAAAATAAAAAATCCCGGCCACCTACAAAAATTGCATTCCTATATGTGTTTATGAGCTAGTATTAATCTTTGCAGGTGGTGCTAGTGGTAAAGAACCTGCCTGCCAATGTAGGAAACATAAGAGACATGGGTTCAGTCCCTGGGTCAAGAAGATACCCTGGATGAGGGCATAGCAACCCACTACAGTATTCTTGCCTGGAAAATCCAATGGACAGAGGCATCTAGAGGGTCGGACACCACTGAAGCAACTTAGCACACGGCATGCAAAGATTATACACCAAGCTCACTGACAAAACATCAGTGCCCCTGGCTGTTTGTCTCAAGTTTCAGATCCATTCCAAGTCTTCAGATACAATTCTGCAACTCTTTCCCACACTGTGCACAACTTGACTAAATGAGACTTTTCGTGTAAGCTCACTCATATCCAGATAAAATTGAATTAAGGAGGCAATAATATTTGTACAGTTTCCACTTGAAAATCTATAGATAATTAAATTATATTTTTAGGATACCTAAATAGAATTTTTAAAAGCACAGAGTAAAAAATGTATTCTCACTGTTAACAATGGCCAAGACATGGAAACAACCTAAATGCCCATCAACAGAGGAATGGATAAAGATATTTCTTTATATCTGGAATATTACTCAGCCATTAAAAATAATGAAATAAAGCCATTTGAAACAACATGGATGGACCTAGAGTGAGTGAAGTACTATCAGACAGAGTGAAGTAAGTCAGACAGAGAAGGAGAAACATCCTATGACATCCCTTTTATGTGAATTCTAAAAAGAAATGATGCAAATGAACTTATTTACAAAACAGAAAGAGACTCACAGACTTAGAAAATGAACTCATGATTGCAGGGGGAGGGGATAGTTAAGGACTTTGGGAAAGTTATGTACACATTGCTATTTTTAAAATGGATAATCAATAAAAATTTATTGTATAGCACATGAAATTCTGTTCAATGTTATGTGCTGGCCTGGATGGGAGAGGATTTTGGGGGAAAATGGATGCATCTATATGTGTGGCCAAGTCCCTTCACTGTTCCCCTCAATCTATTACAACATTGTTAATTGGCTATAACCCAATACAGAATATTTTTTTGATGTTTAAAAAAAATAAAAAAATTAAAACAAACAAGTAAATAAAATAAAAAATCCCGGCCACCTACAAAAAATTGCATTCTCCTATATGTGTTTGAGCATAAAGATGAGTGATTTTCAAATGCAGGAACCCAGGAATAGATATATTCATTTTATTGCTCTAATTCTTTTATTTCTGCTGCCTCACTTTCCAGTAATATATGAAATGAATAATAATAAATGAAAACCTTTTGCTTATCTATATATTGTTCCTAGTTCTCAAGTTTTCATATATTGCATAACAAAAGTAAACTTTTTATAGTAAATCTTTATTAACCAAAAGGAAAAAATCCTCAGCAATGACAATTAATAGTGACATAAATGACATATTCGTATCACTATTTATATCAATTATCATATTTATATCAATTTAATAGTGATATAAATATGTGTGCATATATATGTATATATATATATAAACTTAATAGTTTATATAAAAATTAATAATAACATATATATTCCTTAGTCACCAAGATGTGTTCCACTCTTTGTAACCTTATAGACAGTAGCATGCCAGGCTCCTCTGTCCTCCACTATCTCTGAGAGTTTGCTCAAGTTCATGTCCATCGAGTTGGTGATACCATCCAACCATCTCATCCTCAGTCACCCCCTTCTCTTCCTATCCTTGGTTTTTCTCAGCATCAGGGTCTTTTTCAATGAGCTGACTCTTTGCATCAGATGTCCAAAGTCATTCCAGGAAATATCCAGGGTTTATTTCCTTTAGGTTTGACTGGTTTGATCTCCTTATAGCCCAAGGGACTCTCAAAAGTCCTCTCCAGCATCACAATTGGAAAGTATCAATTCTTCAGTGCTCAGTTTTCTTTATGGTCCAACTCTCACATCCATACATGACTACTGGAAAAAACTATAGCTTTCACTATACCAACTTTTATTGGCAAAGTGATGTTTCTTTTTTTAAAATAAACTCTCTAGTTTTTTTTTTTTTTTTTTTTTTGTCCTTTTTCTGGAACTCCTTTGCTTTATCCATGATCCAAAAAATGTGGGCAATTTGATTTCTAGTTCCTCTGCCTTTATGTAACCTAGAATGTACATCTGGAAGTTTTTGATTAATGTACTGTTGAAGCTAGTTTGGAGGATTTTGAGCATGACCTCAGTAACATAGGAAATGAGCACAACTGTACAGCAGTTGAACATTCTTTGGCTTGCCCTTCTTTGGGACTTGAATGAAAACTGACTTTTTCCCAGGCTGTAGCTATTACTGAGTTTCCCAGTTTTGCTGACATATTGAGTGCAGCACTTTAATAGTATCGTCATCTAGGATTTTAAATAGCTCAGCTGGAATTCTGTCACTTCCTCTCGTTTTTTCATAGTAATGTTTCCTAAGGTCCACTTGATTTCACACTCTGGGATGTCTAATTCTACGTGAGTGTGACCACACCATTGTCATTATCCTGGTCAAGAATTTCTTTGTATAGTTCTTCTGTATATTCTTGCCACCTCTTTTTGAGCTCTTCTTCCTGTTTACAATTGCATCTGATCAAATAGTCTGAGAGAAGTGGATGCTTCATCCAGTTTCCATATGCAAGCTAACCCCAAAAGATTCTAACTGCACCCAGATAATTGTACTGTGCTTCATGGGAAACAACAGATCACCAAATGCTAGATTTCTAGATTAATTGATAGATGAAAAAAGAAAAAACAGAAAGACAAATTTACCATATTTTATAAGTAAATATATGTGCAGCCTAGAATACCAAGTGATTTAATCAAGAATACATAAGCAAGAAGTGAGCCTGGACTGAAGTCTATCTCTTCTGATTCTCAGTCTAATTACATTTCCTTTTCCATAAACTGTCACATGTTAAGAACTAAAAAAGATTTTTTTTTTTTTAGTATCTGACAAATCTGTGGTATTATGGTTGAAAATACAAGGCCACCTGATTGATTTAGCATAGGCTATTCCTTAAACCTTAAACCATGAGAAATAAACAGCAGTTGCATTATTCTTTTGGTGTAGAATATTTTCATGAATATTAAAATACATTATGCAACACATTTAACTAAGAGATACTTTGAAAATAAAGTGGAAAGCTAAGCAGAATTCTCATCTATTTCCAGAAGTGTTATGAAAAAATAATTGTTTTTCACAATTTAACATTATTAACAAAGCAACTGTAATACGTACTCTCCCTTTGTTGACAGACCATTTATTTGTTCATGTTATAGTCAGAGGGTAGACAGAAATGAATGAATCAAGTGCCCTGAATTACAGTAGTCTTCAGATTTAATTGAAGAAGACTGCTTTACTAATCTTCATCACAGAGACTCTGCGAAATGGCTTAATAGGTTATCTTTCCTTTTTAATCAGTTTCCAGAGTGAAAAGGCTAGAGTATCTGGCACAAGGATTGAAGAAATACAACATTGCTAACATAGGGAGCTTCCCAATGATTATGTCTGTAAATCAAACACACCACTCATATTGAATGGCAAGACTATGCTTCTCATTTAGTTGTATGCAGCTTCAAATGAAAAAGAAAGCTATGATAAACTTAGTTGACATATTTGCTGTATAATTAAGTGAAAAATGACACTCTTAATTGCTTGATATAGTAAAATACATTTTAAGGTAACACAGTGGTTGCCTGAATTCTGTGTAGCTTGCTGTTAATGAAGATTTTTTCAGCTTTTCAGGTCCTCAATATATGTTCTTCTTCTTTCATCTCAGGTCATTGGACACAGAGTGCTGGAAATCCATATTTTTTGTGGTGTGAGAGGCTTTCTATAACACATTAGTACATGAATATATCATTTTTCTAACTCCTAAGAATGAAAGAAGGGCAACATATTGCCCTTAGAAAAAAATGTATGTGTGTGTGTGTATATATATATATATATATATATACATGCACATCATCCAGGAAGACTGATGGCTCAGTTTGCAATATAAATAGGCAACAGCTTCCCAGGTTTCTCAGTGGTAAAGTATCTTTCTGCACTACAGGAAACACTTAGGAGGTATGGCTTTGATCCCTGGGTTGGGAAGATCCCATGGAGGAGGAAATGGCAACCCACTCCAGTATTCTTGCCTGAACAATTCAATGAATGGAACTGGCTATAGTCTATGGGATTGCAAAGAGTCAGATATGACAGAGCAACTATGCCTGAGCCACATGCTGCCACCAGCACTGTAAGAGAATGACTAATATCTTATAGTAGAGTGAATGCTATCCTGTGCAGCCCAGATCCCCTCTCAGAGCGAGGTTCTCATTAGCCAGGAAATACTTGTTGCTGATAGTTTACGCTCGTGTCCCTCCCTTAAATGTTGTTCAAGGTTAAGCCACTTCTCCAGAGCACCTATACACAATGACTGGTTAATGTGGAGGGACAAAGATCTAGACCCCTTGCCTCAATTCAGGAAATTTCTAAAGGATCACCCCAGTTCCAGAGCTCTCCACAGGACTCACTTGGACTAATTCTCTACCTTGCCCTGCTTCTCTTTCCTCACAATGGTGTTTTAGAATTGTTACCAAAATAAACTACCTTCAACAAGTATTCCTTCATGACTGTTTCCAGCAGAACCTGACTCAAGACAAATCAGCTGTTATTGGCACTCATAATCATGCCATTCTTCTCCTTTTATTCAAGGCTATTTTTTTTCTAATATCCCTTGGCAATGTTTTGTGCTTTTCTTTCAAATGATCTCATTTTACAAATTGATAGTATATTTTTGACTATTACAAATAAAATAATTCATACAATTTTACTAGCTAAAAATGACAATTTCTTGTCATTGTAAATCATCAAACAAGACTATTGTTAACCTAGGAAATAATTATAAGGGATACAGTGAGGGAACTTCTCTGGTGGTCCACTGGCTAAGACTTTATACTTTTAATGCAGAGGCTCCAGTTCAAACGCTGGTCAAAAAACTGGATCCCACCTGCTGCAACTAAGAGCTCACAAGCCACAGCTAAGACTCCACACAGCAAATAAATATTTTTTAAAAAGGATACAGAGTTAATATTTTTTAAATTCATAGATCTTTTACAAATTAGTAATCAATTAGTAATACTAAAATATAGTGATTGCCTGAGCATCTTCTACATGCTTAGCTTTAGGTGAAGTCCAGATTGTAAAATAGGTAGGGGCAAACTTGCTCAGGTCAAAGTCCACAGTCTAAACACCCAGTACACTCTACTTCTGCCCACTTTCTTGGTTTCACAGAGTTTATAAAGATAGGTCCCTAGGTTTCCATAAAGCACAGTTTAAAAGTCTATGGGATTGCAAAGAGTCAGATATGACAGAGCAACTATGCCTGAGCCACATGCTGCCACCAGCACTGTAAGAGAATGACTAATATCTTATAGTAGAGTGAATGCTATCCTGTGCAGCCCAGATCCCCTCTCAGAGCGAGGTTCTCATTAGCCAGGAAATACTTGTTGCTGATAGTTTACGCTCGTGTCCCTCCCTTAAATGTTGTTCAAGGTTAAGCCACTTCTCCAGAGCACCTATACACAATGACTGGTTAATGTGGAGGGACAAAGATCTAGACCCCTTGCCTCAATTCAGGAAATTTCTAAAGGATCACCCCAGTTCCAGAGCTCTCCACAGGACTCACTTGGACTAATTCTCTACCTTGCCCTGCTTCTCTTTCCTCACAATGGTGTTTTAGAATTGTTACCAAAATAAACTACCTTCAACAAGTATTCCTTCATGACTGTTTCCAGCAGAACCTGACTCAAGACAAATCAGCTGTTATTGGCACTCATAATCATGCCATTCTTCTCCTTTTATTCAAGGCTATTTTTTCTAATATCCCTTGGCAATGTTTTGTGCTTTTCTTTCAAATGATCTCATTTTACAAATTGATAGTATATTTTTGACTATTACAAATAAAATAATTCATACAATTTTACTAGCTAAAAATGACAATTTCTTGTCATTGTAAATCATCAAACAAGACTATTGTTAACCTAGGAAATAATTATAAGGGATACAGTGAGGGAACTTCTCTGGTGGTCCACTGGCTAAGACTTTATACTTTTAATGCAGAGGCTCCAGTTCAAACGCTGGTCAAAAAACTGGATCCCACCTGCTGCAACTAAGAGCTCACAAGCCACAGCTAAGACTCCACACAGCAAATAAATATTTTTTAAAAAGGATACAGAGTTAATATTTTTTAAATTCATAGATCTTTTACAAATTAGTAATCAATTAGTAATACTAAAATATAGTGATTGCCTGAGCATCTTCTACATGCTTAGCTTTAGGTGAAGTCCAGATTGTAAAATAGGTAGGGGCAAACTTGCTCAGGTCAAAGTCCACAGTCTAAACACCCAGTACACTCTACTTCTGCCCACTTTCTTGGTTTCACAGAGTTTATAAAGATAGGTCCCTAGGTTTCCATAAAGCACAGTTTAGAAACCTTTGCTTTTAAAGAGACATCATTCCCAAATATGAACAATGCTTAGAAAAATTAATAAGTAAACTAATGAATTTTCTATAACTCTTATTAATAAGATAAATTAATCCTAACAAGGTTATAGTTTTCCTATAATTTTATAGATTAATTTAAAACAGAAAAAATATCAGTAGAGTATACTGGGATACAGAATCATAAACTTTCAATATTGAGAATCTTATATAGATCACTTCCAATAAATTCTTTTTGATAATTTATCTCAAAAATTTGAGATATTTATATTTGTAATTTTAACCAAAGTATTATTCATAATATTAGACAATATTGAACAATCAAGTGCTCATGGAAACAATAACTGATAATTTTCAAGAGCTTACTATAATTCAGATATTATGCTCATTGCTGTCTTATGGTATGTCCATCTGATACAGACTAATCCATGAGCAGGGATACAAAAAGCATCTGTTCAAAAGAAAACAAAAATGAGTAATGGTCCACGTAAATTTAAAAATAAATCAAGGGTTTATATAAAATGACTATGTTCTTGATAAAACCAAAAATAAATAATTGTGCTTTACTAGCACAATTAATTTGTTCTTCTTACTTTGCCTTTCATAATAGCTTCCAAATTTCAAACACATGTATGTATTCTCTTCTTGTTGTTGTTGTTTAGTTGTTCAGTAGTGTCTGATTCTTTTTCAACTGCATGGATTAGCTAGCTAGGCTTCTCTATCCATGAGATTTCCCAGGCAAGATTATTGGAGTGGGTTGCTATTCCCTGTTCCAGGGGATCTTCCTAACCCAAGGATCAAACTCATGTTTTCTGAATTGCAGGCAGATTCTTTACCACTGGGCCACTGGGGATTTTTTTACAGTCATACAAAATTATTACTTAAAAGTATAAAATCTAATACTCAAGTGTATGCATTTATTTGAATAAACTCTGCTTCTTGCTATGAATTTAGTTAGTTGTCAAAGCATTATTGCCTGACTCTTCTAGGTTGGAAGTCCAGTTTGGGGCAACCTTGCTTAGGTCAAAGTCCACAGTCTAAACACCCAGTACACTCTACTTCTGCCCACTTTCTTGGTTTCACAGAGTTTATAAAGATAGGTCCCTAGGTTTCCATAAAGCACAGTTTAGAAACCTTTGCTTTTAAAGAGACATCATTCCCAAATATGAACAATGCTTAGAAAAATTAATAAGTAAACTAATGAATTTTCTATAACTCTTATTAATAAGATAAATTAATCCTAACAAGGTTATAGTTTTCCTATAATTTTATAGATTAATTTAAAACAGAAAAAATATCAGTAGAGTATACTGGGATACAGAATCATAAACTTTCAATATTGAGAATCTTATATAGATCACTTCCAATAAATTCTTTTTGATAATTTATCTCAAAAATTTGAGATATTTATATTTGTAATTTTAACCAAAGTATTATTCATAATATTAGACAATATTGAACAATCAAGTGCTCATGGAAACAATAACTGATAATTTTCAAGAGCTTACTATAATTCAGATATTATGCTCATTGCTGTCTTATGGTATGTCCATCTGATACAGACTAATCCATGAGCAGGGATACAAAAAGCATCTGTTCAAAAGAAAACAAAAATGAGTAATGGTCCACGTAAATTTAAAAATAAATCAAGGGTTTATATAAAATGACTATGTTCTTGATAAAACCAAAAATAAATAATTGTGCTTTACTAGCACAATTAATTTGTTCTTCTTACTTTGCCTTTCATAATAGCTTCCAAATTTCAAACACATGTATGTATTCTCTTCTTGTTGTTGTTGTTTAGTTGTTCAGTAGTGTCTGATTCTTTTTCAACTGCATGGATTAGCTAGCTAGGCTTCTCTATCCATGAGATTTCCCAGGCAAGATTATTGGAGTGGGTTGCTATTCCCTGTTCCAGGGGATCTTCCTAACCCAAGGATCAAACTCATGTTTTCTGAATTGCAGGCAGATTCTTTACCACTGGGCCACTGGGGATTTTTTTACAGTCATACAAAATTATTACTTAAAAGTATAAAATCTAATACTCAAGTGTATGCATTTATTGAAACCCTGAAGTAGAGCTCTGCTTCTTGCTATGAATTTAGTTAGTTGTCAAAGCATTATCCTACTTGAATATGCTGACTTCTTTAAGAGGCTGTTGTGAGTAGAAGTGTCTAAGTTCATGTCTTGTTTTGTCAGTAGAATGTCATTTATCAGATTCCCCTAGAATTCCATTTCTAAGTTCTTTGCGTGATGCTGGTTTGGTTTCTCACACTTGGCATTTGTCAAGATTTCTCATAAAATGTGTGTTTTGTAGAATCATCTGTAACATTTAGGGCACTAGTTACTTTTTTTTTTTTTTTTTGCATCACAGTGAAGAAGTACAAAATATAATTTGTCTCTTAGTTGAGTATTATTGGCCTAGGTTGGTAGGTGTAAATGGAGAACTGACCAGCAGATCAGTTATGATGTAATTAACTGCAGTCATGTATCTTAGACTGGAGGCAAAAATAGAAGCGGGAAGCAGAGGACAGATAGCTGAGATGGTTACATAGCATCATTGACTCAATAGATATGAATTTTAGCAGACTCTGGGAGATAGTGGAGCACAGAGGAGCCTGGAGTGTTACACTCCTTGGTGTCACAAAGATTCAGTACAACTTAGCAACTGAACAACAACTAAGAGTTCAGACTGATGATCATTCAGTTATGCAACTAAGAGCTAGACGTGGGTGTGCAGTTGGTGGAGAGAGAATAAATTGATTCCCTCCCAAATAACTGAAAAGATCATTGTGTCTTATTCTATTCTTACAAATATAACTCATGAGAAATAATGTTGATGGAAAGAACAAATTTACATTTTTTACAATAAATTTTGCTTGAAATTGTTTTCATGAACTGTCAAAAGCTAATGTATCAGTGTTCTTCACTGTTAAGATCTGTGGCATTTTCTCTTTCCATTCATGAAATAATGTCAAGAAAAAATGCCCAATTAAGACAATTTCCCGATATTTTTCTACTCTTTTTAAAAATATATAGCATCAGTAAAAATAGCTAAAAGAAAAATGAATCTTTTAATATTTCATAAACATATAAATTTACTTCAGTAAATGCATTTTAAAGGAATGAGCACTTACAGTAAGAAATTTATTCTCCAGGTACACTACTATTTGCCTAAAGCCATAGTTTATAGGGGAAAAATACTCTAGTTTCTACACTGACATGGACTGATATATGTTAAATATACCCAAGAATCAATGACATTTGTTTTAGGATTTTTAAAATTTTAATATCTAGAAGTGTGCAAAATTTTTAAAAGCTTGGTTTTTCATGTGCTTTCTCCCACTGTTCATTCCTACAGCTCTCATTTCTCACTCACTCAATCTTTCAAGTTTCCCCTAAAACTTTCAACATTCTTAGTCAATTGGTCAATTACCAACATTGATCTCTGGTATTTCTAAATTATATTTTTAAATCAGTATAAAGATCTCAAAGATATTTTGGGGATAAATCCTGCAAAACAATGACATCAGTTTCTCCATTTTAATCCAACAATAGTGTGGTACGAATACTGCATTAAGGATGCTGAAGTTGACTTTTCAAAATCAATGCAGGCAGTGCATACATTTGGAAGCAGAGGACAGATAGCTGAGATGGTTACATAGCATCATTGACTCAATAGATATGAATTTTAGCAGACTCTGGGAGATAGTGGAGCACAGAGGAGCCTGGAGTGTTACACTCCTTGGTGTCACAAAGATTCAGTACAACTTAGCAACTGAACAACAACTAAGAGTTCAGACTGATGATCATTCAGTTATGCAACTAAGAGCTAGACGTGGGTGTGCAGTTGGTGGAGAGAGAATAAATTGATTCCCTCCCAAATAACTGAAAAGATCATTGTGTCTTATTCTATTCTTACAAATATAACTCATGAGAAATAATGTTGATGGAAAGAACAAATTTACATTTTTTACAATAAATTTTGCTTGAAATTGTTTTCATGAACTGTCAAAAGCTAATGTATCAGTGTTCTTCACTGTTAAGATCTGTGGCATTTTCTCTTTCCATTCATGAAATAATGTCAAGAAAAAATGCCCAATTAAGACAATTTCCCGATATTTTTCTACTCTTTTTAAAAATATATAGCATCAGTAAAAATAGCTAAAAGAAAAATGAATCTTTTAATATTTCATAAACATATAAATTTACTTCAGTAAATGCATTTTAAAGGAATGAGCACTTACAGTAAGAAATTTATTCTCCAGGTACACTACTATTTGCCTAAAGCCATAGTTTATAGGGGAAAAATACTCTAGTTTCTACACTGACATGGACTGATATATGTTAAATATACCCAAGAATCAATGACATTTGTTTTAGGATTTTTAAAATTTTAATATCTAGAAGTGTGCAAAATTTTTAAAAGCTTGGTTTTTCATGTGCTTTCTCCCACTGTTCATTCCTACAGCTCTCATTTCTCACTCACTCAATCTTTCAAGTTTCCCCTAAAACTTTCAACATTCTTAGTCAATTGGTCAATTACCAACATTGATCTCTGGTATTTCTAAATTATATTTTTAAATCAGTATAAAGATCTCAAAGATATTTTGGGGATAAATCCTGCAAAACAATGACATCAGTTTCTCCATTTTAATCCAACAATAGTGTGGTACGAATACTGCATTAAGGATGCTGAAGTTGACTTTTCAAAATCAATGCAGGCAGTGCATACATTTGTATGAGAGAATCATTTAAGAAATTTAATGCTGAATTTGAAGCTATTAAGCAGGACTACTTGAGGAATAAGAGAAAAGAAATTAAGAAAACATTAATGGTAACACAGTAAGCTATTATTCCAAATGCGAGCTTATACATTCCTAAACAAAAATGTTAAAGAAGAAACATATATGAGTGGACAGCTATGAGAACTTTATTACTTTCCCTTTAACACATTCATGGCGATTTTATTTTTACCTCCTCTTCATCATAGTTCTATCCCTCTTCGTTCCTTCTCTCCCTTACTTTCTTGGTTTTCCCTCTGCAGAAAAGAGGGCAGCAGAGGATGAGGTGGTTAGATAGCTTCACCAACTCAATGTACATGAATCTGAGCAAACTCCGGGAGATATTGAAGGACAGGGAAACCTGGTGTGCTGCAGGCCATGTGATTGTAAAGAGTTGGACGTGACTTAGCGACTGAACAACAGCAATTACAAACATTAATTTAGTGACTAATATTCACTAAGCAGTGAGTGGGCACAAGGAGAATAAAGATACATAAGCTGCAGCTCTAACTATTGACTCCCTTATTTTCATATATTAATTGTACTTACTTTTTATGTTCTTGTCTACTATTTTAAGTTTTATATATACACTTTGTATATCTATCAGAGATTTCTTTCGCAGCTGCTTAAAAATATACTCCCCTATGGGCTTCCCCTGGTGGTCCAGTGGATAAGGACACTGCCTTGCAGTGCAAGGGGCGCCGGTTCGATCCCTGGCCTGGGAAGATCCCACGTGCCGTGGAGCGGCTGGACTGATGTGTCCAATCACCGAGCTGGAGCTCGGAAGCGCATGCGCCCAGAGCCGACGCTCTGCAATGACAGATGTCACCGCAATGGGAGGCCCACAGGAGCCAAAGAACAAAGACGGATGAAAATAGAGAAATGAAAGACGAATAGAAGTGGCCCGCCCGCTCCCCTCCCTCCCCAACCCGACCCCCGCCCCAAATAAATAAATAAACAAATAAATCTTTAAAAAAAATATATATATATATATATATACTCCCCTAAATAACCATTTTTTTCTAATAATACAAGCAGAAATCATTTAATGTAATTCTATTAAATGTTAGGAATTTTATATATTTTTTTTCTTAGCCAGTTCTATGCTTTGATATTTTGAATTAAAAATGTGTTTTAGAGACAGATTTTTTCATTGTTGTATATGAATATCTTTTCCTATAGTGATAATTTTTTTAGAGTTGCAGCATTTTATCATCAGGTTGTAAAGATTATCTAAACTCCTTCACATATGCTGAACTCCAATTCATTATTTTATACCAAGATTTTCTCTTAAATAATGAGTTTAATGCTTATTCAAATTATATATTCTCATTATAAAATAAGGAAAATTACAACAAAGGAACATATTGTTACGGTTTTTCTGTACTGTGACTCTTAATACTTTGTGATTAAGTTGGATAAATTCTCATCTTATTCATATACTTTTAAAAGAGCTCTGTTGGGGCTTCCCTCGTGGTCCAGTGAGTAAGGACACCGCCTTGCACTGCAAGGGGCGCCGGTTCAATCCCTGGCCTGGGCGGAGCGGCTGGACTGATGTGTCCAATCACCGAGCCGGAGCTCTGGAGTGCATGCACCCAGAGCCGGTGCTCTGGGACAACAGAGGCCACCGCGATGGGAGGCCCACATGGGCCAAAGAACAAAGATGGATGCAAATAGACAAATAAAAGACCAATAGAAGAGGCCTGCCTGCTCCCCTCCCTCCCCACCCCCCCAAAATAAATAAATAAATAAATCTTTTAAAAAATAATAAAAATAAAAGAGCTCTGTTGGAACTTAACTTCACATGGAATACTTAGCTATAAATCTAACAAAATATAAACAAGATCTGCATGACAAAAACTACAGAACTCCGGTGAAAGCAGTCAAATAAATCTTTTGAAATTTTCTATACTGTTATTTTGGTCTCAATTTAGCTGTTGGATTAATTTAAGGATTTCTTCTTTTCAATTTTGAGGGTGTACTTCTGGCCTGAATACAAATTTTATATGATATTCTTCCTCAATTGTTTCTCTATTGCCTTTTTCAGGTAAATACTCTAAACAAGTATGAAATTTATTCCTACATAGAAAAATTTAAAGAAAACAAATGAGAGTTTCCTTATAAAGTTTTGTTTTATTACTCTTATCTTTCAAAAACTTTCCATAACATTTCCAAATATTTTTATTTGATTTTGCCCTAAATAGGATGAAATCTCAGTCTGAATACAAAGATCCTATTTAATATAAAAACTGTTAAATGCATGTTACCTATATCTTATTTTTTGTTTTCATTTCTCCTTAGAATTTTTTCTCTTGTCTCTTTTTTTTTTTTTCCTGTGTTTAATGCCACCTGTCACCTTGTTTATCTCTTTGTCCTCTTCCTTAGCAATCTTGGAGGACTTTTCAAGATTGACCTTTAGGTCAGTAGTTTTATTTTTCTCAATGTAAATTTCACTTTCATTCTTAAAATTAAAAAAAAATTAATTGGACAATAATTGCTTTACAATGTTGTGTAGGTTTTTATTTCCATGCAACAAGGTGAATCAGCTGTTAAGTATACATATATCTCCTCTGCTTGGATCCTCCTTGCAAGTCCTCCCATCCCACCAATTTAGGCTGTCACAGAGCACCAGACTGAGCTCCCTGTGCTATATAGCAACTTTCCACTAGCTATTTTACACATGATAATGCATTTCAGTGAGGATTTAATTTTGCCACTGTTGGTGATATTCTTGCAGTCTTTCATAACCACATCAAATTCCTCTTTTGACTCATTCTCAAGCATCTTTTTTATCTTGTTGACTTTTGAACTCCTCTTAAAGAATTTCTTAAGTTCTTTATCCTAATATTTTTAATTCCTATTTTATGAAGGCCAATTCATTCTAAATTATTTTCCAAACACAATAAAAACATCTGTCATTTTCTTCTAGATTTTGAAGTAGATTATTTTTAGAGCTGTGCTGTTCACCCTTTTCTTTTCCTTGATTGTTAGTTTCCTCCACAATTACCTCTTCACTCTTCAGTGTTTTCTCAAAAGTTTTTTTTTTTTTTCTTTCATTCATTTCTTTTTTGTTTGTGCATTCTTATTGTTGCCAATATAAAGTATTTACCATTGTTTTGGAGTTTTGTTCCATTGCAATTTTCTGGTAATTGGGAACTCTGGCTCAAGCTACTGTATCATGAATTATATGTAGTAGAAATATTACAACTGTAGAGTTTTCATATCCTTGCCAATAGTATTTCACTTCTGTACCATCCACATTCAAGAATGTTCTCAACCACATGTCAACTAGATTAGGCCTATTTATTCTGAGAATTGTCCCTTCCTACATACAAAATACAGGTTTGGAATAAAGGAAACTGATATTCTTGTGGGTTTTTTTGTTTTTCGTTTTTTTTTTTTTAATTTGTGGCTACTTTTATTGGTCTTTCATTTGTTTATTTTTCATCCATCTTTGTTCCGTGACCTATGTAGGCCTCCCATTGCAGTAGCCTATCCTGTAGCAGAGCACTGGCTCTGGGCGCATGCATTCCAGAGTGCTGGCTCGTAATTGGACACGCCGGTCCAGCCGTTCTGCAGCATGCCAGGGATCGAACTGGCGCCCCTTGCAGTGCAAGGCGGACTTTACCCATTGGATCACCAAGGAAGCCCTGATATTCTTGTGTTTTTTAATATTCTGTTTTTAAAATTATGTTCAGTACAAATACTAATTCTAAAAATCAAAAAACTGATGATACAATATGTATGAAATAATTGCCTATGTGTAGTTGGGTAGATTGATTTTATAATAAATATCCTGAATGTTCTATGGTGAAATAGTTAGCCAAGTACTTATCGTGGTCAAGATTTTCTATCCAATAATGAATAAAAGTTCTAGTGGGTAATCGCTTTCAATTAGTTAACAGTATTTGGTATCATGTGCTCTATTCTTTAAATCCACCCAGATATTTAAAACCTGCATACATGCTAATGAATTTAGGATGCTGAGTGTAGCTCTATAGGGAGCTATTAACCAAATTTCATTTTAATTAATAGCATGGTCTTGACTTCTGCAGTGGAGTACATTAAACACACCATGACCTTTTCAAATGTCTCTATCTAGAGCACTTCTGAAATTGTCTTACAAATGTTATTCAATTTAAGCCTACAGGTGAATCTAGCTCTTAATCTTACTGATATGCTTGACCACAGAATACAGGAAAAGCTTTTGAGATACTTTCTTTTATTAATTTGAACTTTAGAATATTAGAATTGCGTTTCTCAGAGAAGAGAATGCCTGGAATAAAACTTTTCTGTGCGTGGGTATATATGTGTCATATATACATATATATATTTACATGTGCTGTTCTTGCTTGTTATGTCCAACTTTTCATGACCTCATGGACTGCAGCCCACCAGGCTCCTCTGTCCATGGAATTCTTCAGGCAAGAATACTGGAGTGGGTTCCATGCCCTCCTCTTGGGGATCTTCCCAACCCAGGAATTGAACCCAGGTCTCTCGCATTGTAGGAGGTTTCTTTACCATCTGAACCACCAGGGAAACCCAAGAATACTGGAGTGGGTAGCATATCCCTACTCCAGGGGAATTTCCCAACCCAGAAATTGAACTGGGGTGTCCTGAGTTGCAGGCAGACTCTTTACCAGCTGAGCTACCAGGGAAGCCCATATATATTTATATAAACACATATATTTTGCCACATAAATATTGTAGTGCATATATATAGTATACAGTATACATATACTATGTTATAAATAATAATAAATATTATATATACTATATATACTATGTATATTATATTGTATACATGTATCACAATACATGTGTGTGTACATACAGATATATTGCTTTAAAAGTGCTATAGTTTATATATCTAAACTTATAAAGTTATGTCTGTTTAAATAATGACATTGGATTTATGGTATTACTATTATGAAATAATATTTTCATAGAGTTAATACATATCTGTTATCAATAAAATGTTAATGTGAGAATAAAAATATTAATAATTAAAATACACTTTGAAGTACCTGTTTTAAAATAACTCAGTAAAATAAGTAATGCTAATGCTAGAGATGTTTATGCCTTAGGATACCTGATACATAAAAGATAAAAGGCATACCTTTTGGGGAAAAAAAATCTATTATCTCTAAAGTATCCTCAGAAATGACTATGTCCATTACAAAAATGTCTTGCAAATATACACCTTTCTGTATTTACAACAACCTGCTTCCCTCCCTACTCCCTTCATTTATTTGCAATGTTTCCAGGGAACAAAAGTCACTCTTCAGGCCATTTTTTTAAAAACAAACTCAAAATTGTTGAAAATTATTGCCATAAGCATATTTAATTGTAGAGAAATAAGAAGTTTAATAAAGATTTTTTTTAAAGCTCTAGTAGTTCGAGAGATGTTATATTGATATAAAATTTAAAGTTGCCATACCAGAGCATGATATAGAAAGAAAATACTATTTTCTTTTTATTTTTCTTTTTTATTTTTCTTTTTTAAGAAAATTCTTTTTAATTTTTGTTTCTTTTTTAACACCAAAAATATTTTGTATTAGGGTAGAGCCAATTAACAATTTTGTGATGGTTTCAGATGAACAGTGAAGGGGCTCAGCCATACATATACATGCATCCATTCTCCCCTAAACACCACTCCCATCCAGGGTAGTACATAACATTTGGCAGAGTTTCATGTGCTATACAATAGATTTTTGTTGGTTATCCATTTCAAACATTACAGTGTGAATTTGTTGAAACAATATACTTTTTAAAACTCAGTTCCTCTAAACAATGCACAACATAGCATGAGCAAAATGACGTCTCATAGATCTTTTCACATTGTATCTAAAGATACGTATCTAAAGATACGTTCTCTTTTTAGTGATTTAGCTCTAGCCAGTTGCTCATGTATGTAGCCCGCCAAGCTCCTCTGCTCATGAAATTCTTTAGGCAAGAAATTCGGAGTGGTTTTCCATTTCCTTCTTCAAGGGATGAAACCTGAGTCTTTTGCGTCTCATACATTGGCAGGCAACCCCATGGACTGCAGCACACCAGGCCTTCCTGTCCTTTGCCATCTCCCAAAGTTTCTCCCAAAGTTTGTCATTGAGTCAGTGTTGCCATCCAACCATCTCATCCTATGTTGTCCCATTCTCTTCCTGCCTTCAATCTTTCCCAGCATAGGGTGATTTCCAAACAGTTGGATCTTCAAATCAGGTGGCCAAATATTGGAGCTTCAACTTCAGCACCAGTCCTTCCAATGAATATTCAGGATTGGTTTCCTTTAGGATTGACTTCTTTGATCTCCTTGCAGTCCAAGGGACTCTCAAAAGCCTTCTCCAACACAATTGAAAGCATCCATTCTTCCGCACTCAGCCTTCCGCCCCTCCTAGTTATGGATAACAATCATTCAGGCCATTTTTAAAACAAACTCAAAATTGTTGAAAATTATTGCCATAAGCATATTTAATTGTAGAGAAATAAGAAGTTTAATAAAGATTTTTTTTAAAGCTCTAGTAGTTCGAGAGATGTTATATTGATATAAAATTTAAAGTTGCCATACCAGAGCATGATATAGAAAGAAAATACTATTTTCTTTTTATTTTTCTTTTTTATTTTTTTTTTTTAATAAAATTCTTTTAATTTTTGTTTCTTTTTTAACACCAAAAATATTTTGTATTAGGGTAGAGCCAATTAACAATTTTGTGATGGTTTCAGATGAACAGTGAAGGGGCTCAGCCATACATATACATGCATCCATTCTCCCCTAAACACCACTCCCATCCAGGGTAGTACATAACATTTGGCAGAGTTTCATGTGCTATACAATAGATTTTTGTTGGTTATCCATTTCAAACATTACAGTGTGAATTTGTTGAAACAATATACTTTTTAAAACTCAGTTCCTCTAAACAATGCACAACATAGCATGAGCAAAATGACGTCTCATAGATCTTTTCACATTGTATCTAAAGATACGTATCTAAAGATACGTTCTCTTTTTAGTGATTTAGCTCTAGCCAGTTGCTCATGTATGTAGCCCGCCAAGCTCCTCTGCTCATGAAATTCTTTAGGCAAGAAATTCGGAGTGGTTTTCCATTTCCTTCTTCAAGGGATGAAACCTGAGTCTTTTGCGTCTCATACATTGGCAGGTAACCCCATGGACTGCAGAACACCAGGCCTTCCTGTCCTTTGCCATCTCCCAAAGTTTCTCCCAAAGTTTGTCATTGAGTCAGTGTTGCCATCCAACCATCTCATCCTATGTTGTCCCATTCTCTTCCTGCCTTCAATCTTTCCCAGCATAGGGGTGATTTCCAAACAGTTGGATCTTCATATCAGGTGGCCAAATATTGGAGCTTGAACTTCAGCATCAGTCCTTCCAATGAATATTCAGGATTGGTTTCCTTTAGGATTGACTTCTTTGATCTCCTTGCAGTCCAAGGGACTCTCAAAAAGCCTTCTCCAACACAATTCGAAAGCATCCATTCTTCCGCACTCAGCCTTCTTGATGGTTCAGCTCTCACATCCATAGATGATTACTGGAAAAACTATAGCTTTGACTCTATGGACCTTCGTTGACAAAGTAATGTCTCTGCTTTTGAATATGCTACCTAAGTTTGTAATAGCTTTTCTTACAAGGAGCAAGTGTCTTTTAATTCCATGGCTGCAGTCATTATCTGCAGTGATTTTGGAGCCCAAGAAAATAGTCTGTCACTGTTTCCATTGTTTCCCCCTCTATTCATCATGAAGTGATAGGATCAGATGCCGTGATCTTTATTTTTTGAATGTTGAGTTTTAAGCCAGCTTTTTCACTCTCCTTTTTCACCTTCATAAAGAGACACTTATTTCTTCTTTGCTTTCTGCCACTAGAGTTTGTATTATCTGCATATCTGAGGTTGCTGATATTTCTCCCAGCAATCTTGATTCCAGCTTGTGCTTCACACAGCCTGACATTGCATATGATGTATATTGCATATAAACTAAATAAGCAGGATTACAGTATAGTCCCAATGTACTCCTTTTTGAATTTTGAATCAGTCCCTTGGTCCATGTCTGGTGCTAACTTGCTTCCTAATCTGCATACAAGCTTTTCAGGAGGCAAGTAAGGTAGTCTGGTATTCCCATCTCTTTCAGAATTTTCTAGTTTGTTCTGATCCACACTGTCAAAGGCTTTAGTGTAGTCCATGAAGCAGAAATAGATGTTTTTCTAGAATTCTCTTGCCTTTTCTATGATCAAATGGATGTTGGCAATTTGATCTCTGGTTCTGCTGCCTTTTCTAAATCCAGCCTGTACACCTGGAAGTTCTTGGTTCATGTACTGCTGAAGCCTCACTTGAGAAATTTTGAGCATGACCTTGCTAGCATGTGAAATGAAGACAACTATGCAGTAGTTTGAATATCCTTTGGCATTGCTCTTCTCTGGAATTGGAATGAAAATTACTATTTTCAAGTTCTTTGGCCACTGCTGAGTTTTCCAAATTTGCTGACATATTGAGTGTAGCACTTTCACAGCATCATCTTTTAGGATTTGGAATAGCTCAGCTGGAATCCATCATCTCCACTACCTTTGTTTGCAGTAATGTTTCCTAAGGCCCACTTGTCTTCACATTCCAAGATCTCTGGCTCTAAGTGAGTGATCACACCATCGTGGTTATCTGGGTCGTTAAGAATTTTTGTATAGTTCTTCTGTGTATTCTTGCCACCTTTTCTTAATATCTTCTGCTTCTGTTAGGTTTATACCGTTTCTGCCTTTTCCTGTACCCATATTTGCATGAAATGTTCCCTTGGTCTATCTAATTTTCTTTAAGAGATCTCTAGTCTGTCTGATTCTATTGTTTTCCTCTATTTCTTTGCATTATTCACTTAGGACAATTTCTTGTCTCTCCTTGCTATTCTTTGGAACTCTGCATATCTTTCCTTGTTAGTGATTCATACATTTAAATAATTCTTTATATCAAGTAATATAGAAAGAAATCTGGTACTTGCCTTTCTTTTTGCATAGTTAACTGGATGGCAGTTTTTCTGACTCTAACCATTTCATTGTTAATTTTCTTCTAAATTACTATTAAAGTATCATTGAACATTATAAGATCAATGCGATAAGTATTTTGATGGAGAAAGTAAATTATGAATCTTTACTTCTAACACTTTTATTCTACCTGGGGATGTAATAAGGCTCCTTCTATAAACATTGACTGGACAAAACATATTATATGTTAACTGCAATTATATACTTAACTCAGTGCTTTGTACATAATAAGTAATTGTTGTTTAGTTGCTGAGTTTTATCTGACTCTGTGGCCTATGGATGGTAGTCCACCAGGCTCCTCCATCCATGGGATTTCCCAGGAAAAAATACCAGAGTAAGTTGGTATTTCCTTCTCTAGAACACCTTCTTGACCCAGGTTTGGGTTCATGTCTCCTGCAATAGCAGTTAGATTCTTTACCACTGAGCCACCAATAAATACTTATCAAATAGCTATTTAATTATTGAATAAAAAGTCTGTACCTATGTTACTCAAGTATTTCTATTATAGTTCTAGAAGTATTTTCTCATATTCACTTAATCACCATTAAAAACTGAAGTTCAGAGAAATTCGGCATCTTATCCAAGGTTGCACAATGAACAATGAGAATAAACTGAATTCCAAACTTGCCACAAGAGATGCTTCTTTCATTGTGCTGTAAATGGCATAAAAATGACCATAATACATGGTAGAATGCAATAAAGTGCTACATGACACATATATACAAAGAACTGTGAGGGAAGTGAAGAGGGAGATAACATAAACCAGAGAAATCATGAAAGATTTTCCAGAAGAGATGAATTGGAATTAAATCTTCAAATACAGATAAATAGACATGTATAAATGCATTGAAAGAGTCTGATAAAGTAAAACTGAGGTAAGATATAGATAGATGTAGGACTTCCTAGGTGACTCAGTGATAAAGGATCCACCTGCCAACACAGGAGATTCAGGAGACAGATTCTAATCTTGGGCTTGGAAGATCCTCTGGAGAGAAGGAAATGGCAACTTGCTCCAGTATTCTTGCCTGGAAAATCCCATGGAGGAGCCTGGCAGGCTACAGTCCATAAGGTCTGCAAAGTGTCAGATATGACTCAGCGTGCCTGAGTGAGTATAGATAGATGAAAGCGTTGCAATACAACATGTACAATTTAAGTGTGAGTCAGTGTAACTTGTCCTTTGAAATTCAAATGAGATTGAGCCAAATCCTACCCCAAAATGGTTATGATGCTGCAAGTACCCATTCTTTCTGTGGCTTTATTTTCTATGTGTTGTCTTCCAGTGATAGTTTATTAGTTATCAGTTCCTTAACTATTGGTTTGACTATCTTAATAGAAGAAGCCTTTTTTAAAAAAATAAAAAGTAAAAATACCAGATAGAGCTTTCACAAGCCTGACGTGGGTTATATGCTCACCTCTGAATTCTGACTAACATATTCATCCCTGCTGTGGAGAAGGGATTGTGGCTCAGAAAGTCAAAGTGTGACCCCATAATGTAACCAGGGCTAGTGTTAGGTGCATTAGAAACATTTAGACTGAGGGATGGCAACTCTCTAAATTAAAGTTGGCATCTGGCTACAAAAAATGTGTGAATTATTTTGGTATAGACCAAATTATATGTCTACTGAATCCATGTCAGACATATACAGATATATAATGTGTCCCAAATGCAGGGACAGATCAGCATATCTGATGATAATTACAGGTTAAAGCCTAATATTCTAACACCATGAAATTAGCATTTACTTAAGTAGTAATGAAAATGACCATAATACATGGTAGAATGCAATAAAGTGCTACATGACACATATATACAAAGAACTGTGAGGGAAGTGAAGAGGGAGATAACATAAACCAGAGAAATCATGAAAGATTTTCCAGAAGAGATGAATTGGAATTAAATCTTCAAATACAGATAAATAGACATGTATAAATGCATTGAAAGAGTCTGATAAAGTAAAACTGAGGTAAGATATAGATAGATGTAGGACTTCCTAGGTGACTCAGTGATAAAGGATCCACCTGCCAACACAGGAGATTCAGGAGACAGATTCTAATCTTGGGCTTGGAAGATCCTCTGGAGAGAAGGAAATGGCAACTTGCTCCAGTATTCTTGCCTGGAAAATCCCATGGAGGAGCCTGGCAGGCTGTAGTCCATAAGGTCTGCAAAGTGTCAGATATGACTCAGCGTGCCTGAGTGAGTATAGATAGATGAAAGCGTTGCAATACAACATGTACAATTTAAGTGTGAGTCAGTGTAACTTGTCCTTTGAAATTCAAATGAGATTGAGCCAAATCCTACCCCAAAATGGTTATGATGCTGCAAGTACCCATTCTTTCTGTGGCTTTATTTTCTATGTGTTGTCTTCCAGTGATAGTTTATTAGTTATCAGTTCCTTAACTATTGGTTTGACTATCTTAATAGAAGAAGCCTTTTTTAAAAAAATAAAAAGTAAAAATACCAGATAGAGCTTTCACAAGCCTGACGTGGGTTATATGCTCACCTCTGAATTCTGACTAACATATTCATCCCTGCTGTGGAGAAGGGATTGTGGCTCAGAAAGTCAAAGTGTGACCCCATAATGTAACCAGGGCTAGTGTTAGGTGCATTAGAAACATTTAGACTGAGGGATGGCAACTCTCTAAATTAAAGTTGGCATCTGGCTACAAAAAATGTGTGAATTATTTTGGTATAGACCAAATTATATGTCTACTGAATCCATGTCAGACATATACAGATATATAATGTGTCCCAAATGCAGGGACAGATCAGCATATCTGATGATAATTACAGGTTAAAGCCTAATATTCTAACACCATGAAATTAGCATTTACTTAAGTAGTAATGAAAAATGACTGAACATTTTTTACTTATAAAGTAATATTAAAATTAATTGCCTAGGGCTTCCCTGGTGGTCCAGTGGGTAAGGACACCATCTTGCATGCAAGGGGCGCCTGTTCGATCTCTGGCCTGGGAAGATCCCACGTGCCGCAGAGCGGCTGGACCAATGTGTCCAATTACCAAGCCGGTGCTCTGGAGCGCACATGCCCAGAGCCGGTCCGGTGCTATGCAACAAGAGGCCACTGCGATGGGAGGCCCACACGGGCCAAAGAACAAAGATGGATGAAAATAGATAAAGGAAAGACCAATAGAAGTGGCCTGCCCGCCTCCCTCCCTCCCTAATCTGTCCTCCACCCCAAAATTGTCTAGACAAATTAATTTGACTGGAGTTTGAACAATTGATGCAAAAGAAGAGAGATTAGGAAAAAAAGGAAAAAAGATATCTTTCTTCAAAAAAATTACAGATAATTTCAGAGAAATATATTTGGGGCTAGGCAAATAGAAGAGGAGTTATTTCTTAAAAAATATCATTAACAATTAGTTGGTGCTAGTGGTAAAGAATCCAACTGCCAATGCAGGAGAGGTGAGAGAAACAGATTCAATTCTTGGGTTGCAAAGATCCCCTGGAGGAGGAAATGGCATCCCACTCCAGAAGAATCCCATGGCCCAGAGGAACTGCGCGGGCTACAGTCTGTGGGGTCTGACAAGACTGAGCATCCGAACACAATGGTTAGTAACTGATTAGAAATGGTGGCCTGGGTTTTAGTAAACTCACCTCTGAATTCTGACTAACATATTCATCCCTGCTGTGGAGAAGGGATTGTGGCTCAGAAAGTCAAAGTGTGACCCCATAATGTAACCAGGGCTAGTGTTAGGTGCATTAGAAACATTTAGACTGAGGGATGGCAACTCTCTAAATTAAAGTTGGCATCTGGCTACAAAAAATGTGTGAATTATTTTGGTATAGACCAAATTATATGTCTACTGAATCCATGTCAGACATATACAGATATATAATGTGTCCCAAATGCAGGGACAGATCAGCATATCTGATGATAATTACAGGTTAAAGCCTAATATTCTAACACCATGAAATTAGCATTTACTTAAGTAGTAATGAAAAATGACTGAACATTTTTTACTTATAAAGTAATATTAAAATTAATTGCCTAGGGCTTCCCTGGTGGTCCAGTGGGTAAGGACACCATCTTGCATGCAAGGGGCGCCTGTTCGATCTCTGGCCTGGGAAGATCCCACGTGCCGCAGAGCGGCTGGACCAATGTGTCCAATTACCAAGCCGGTGCTCTGGGCGCACATGCCCAGAGCCGGTCCGGTGCTATGCAACAAGAGGCCACTGCGATGGGAGGCCCACACGGGCCAAAGAACAAAGATGGATGAAAATAGATAAAGGAAAGACCAATAGAAGTGGCCTGCCCGCCTCCCTCCCTCCCTAATCTGTCCTCCACCCCAAAATTGTCTAGACAAATTAATTTGACTGGAGTTTGAACAATTGATGCAAAAGAAGAGAGATTAGGAAAAAAAGGAAAAAAGATATCTTTCTTCAAAAAAATTACAGATAATTTCAGAGAAATATATTTGGGGCTAGGCAAATAGAAGAGGAGTTATTTCTTAAAAAATATCATTAACAATTAGTTGGTGCTAGTGGTAAAGAATCCAACTGCCAATGCAGGAGAGGTGAGAGAAACAGATTCAATTCTTGGGTTGCAAAGATCCCCTGGAGGAGGAAATGGCATCCCACTCCAGAAGAATCCCATGGCCCAGAGGAACTGCGCGGGCTACAGTCTGTGGGGTCTGACAAGACTGAGCATCCGAACACAATGGTTAGTAACTGATTAGAAATGGTGGCCTGAGAGAGGACATCGTTTTTAATACAAAAATGTTCAAACTTTAGTGCCTCTTGGTTTTGCTGAGCTACATAGATTTTTAACTTGGTTTATGTGCCGAAATTGAGTTGAATATGATGAGCTGTTTATTTATTATTTATTTATTTTTAATGTATATTTGAACGAGAAAGGCCATATCTCTTTCTTAAGGATTATAAGGAGATGGCTGAGAATGGTTTCAGATTCCTTGTTACAGGAAAATTTTGAAGGTTTGAGTTGGAATTATGTATCTTCAACACTGCAACTGCATATTGAGTGCCAACATTGCATTGAAAGTTGATCCTAAATCTTTAGTGTGGTACGGTCAAAACTGCATTCTTGATAGCTTCTTGCATAGAGACTTTTATAAAAGTTGCATATTTAATAAGTTATATCACCCCATAATTGTTTGTCATCTTCAAATGGTCCTTAGTAATAATACAACCAGTTATTATAAAGAAAGAAAAAAAGAAAAGATAGATAAATATTATGAGAGAGAGAGAGAGTGAGAAACAGGATGAGATGGATCATAAAGGGCTATGAGAAATATATATATGTTTCCAAAACAGCTACAATATCAACAGTATAATTCTTTCATATGATGAAGTTTATTTCCACATGAGTTTGGCAAGTGTTAGTAGAGTTAATGTTCTGTGCTTCGTTTATCATCTTTCATTTAAACTATAGAAGTAGAGTTTTCGTTCCTATAACAGTCTTATAAAGGAAACTCATAGAAAGATCTTACATATGGCTTATGAACCTACAATGTATGGGAAAAGTGATGAAATACTGACATAATCAGGTACCTTATAAACAATCTTGAAAGTAAATTTAAAATTAAACTGAAGCTTAAAATACTACAATGAAGAATTATTTCAAAATCCAACTGCCAATGCAGGAGAGGTGAGAGAAACAGATTCAATTCTTGGGTTGCAAAGATCCCCTGGAGGAGGAAATGGCATCCCACTCCAGAAGAATCCCATGGCCCAGAGGAACTGCGCGGGCTACAGTCTGTGGGGTCTGACAAGACTGAGCATCCGAACACAATGGTTAGTAACTGATTAGAAATGGTGGCCTGAGAGAGGACATCGTTTTTAATACAAAAATGTTCAAACTTTAGTGCCTCTTGGTTTTGCTGAGCTACATAGATTTTTAACTTGGTTTATGTGCCGAAATTGAGTTGAATATGATGAGCTGTTTATTTATTATTTATTTATTTTTAATGTATATTTGAACGAGAAAGGCCATATCTCTTTCTTAAGGATTATAAGGAGATGGCTGAGAATGGTTTCAGATTCCTTGTTACAGGAAAATTTTGAAGGTTTGAGTTGGAATTATGTATCTTCAACACTGCAACTGCATATTGAGTGCCAACATTGCATTGAAAGTTGATCCTAAATCTTTAGTGTGGTACGGTCAAAACTGCATTCTTGATAGCTTCTTGCATAGAGACTTTTATAAAAGTTGCATATTTAATAAGTTATATCACCCCATAATTGTTTGTCATCTTCAAATGGTCCTTAGTAATAATACAACCAGTTATTATAAAGAAAAAAAGAAAAGATAGATAAATATTATGAGAGAGAGAGAGAGTGAGAAACAGGATGAGATGGATCATAAAGGGCTATGAGAAATATATATATGTTTCCAAAACAGCTACAATATCAACAGTATAATTCTTTCATATGATGAAGTTTATTTCCACATGAGTTTGGCAAGTGTTAGTAGAGTTAATGTTCTGTGCTTCGTTTATCATCTTTCATTTAAACTATAGAAGTAGAGTTTTCGTTCCTATAACAGTCTTATAAAGGAAACTCATAGAAAGATCTTACATATGGCTTATGAACCTACAATGTATGGGAAAAGTGATGAAATACTGACATAATCAGGTACCTTATAAACAATCTTGAAAGTAAATTTAAAATTAAACTGAAGCTTAAAATTCTGTGCACAGTTGTCGTTGAAGACAAAAGGAACGTCCCTAACATGACCCAGTGTTATTGTAAAATTTTCAAAAGTGGCCATTTTAACTGCAATTGGTTAAGATCATTCCATCTTTCCACCCTGACCTCTCTCTCAGTAAGTGAGAGACGCTGAAGTGATCAAAGACGTTTTTAGGCTCCTGTAAGAGTTGGTAATACTCGATTATTTTTTTCTTTTTTTTTTTTAAAGATTTAT
This sequence comes from Tragulus kanchil, assembly GCA_022376925.1. Taxonomy (NCBI): domain Eukaryota; kingdom Metazoa; phylum Chordata; class Mammalia; order Artiodactyla; family Tragulidae; genus Tragulus; species Tragulus kanchil. Next base: position 219,098,326 of record JAIOJX010000004.1, read on the forward strand.
TTATTTTATTATTTATTTTTGGGCGGGGGTTGGGTTGGGGAGAGAGGGGAGCGGGCAGGCCACTTCTATTGGTCTTTCAGTTCTCCACTTTCATCCGTCTTTGTTCCTTGGCTCCCGTGGGCCTCCCATCGCGGTGGCCTCTGTTGTCGCAGAGCACTGGCTCTGGGCGCATGTATTCCAGAGCTCTGGCTCGGTAATTGGACACATCGGTCCAGCCGCTCCGTGGCACGTGGAATCTTCCCAGGCCAGGGATCGAACCGGCACCCCTTGCACTGCAAGGCGGTGTCCTTACCCACTGGACCACCAGGGGAAGCCCTATTTTTTTCTTTTTAATAATCACTCTTATTTTACTTTGTACTTTTACAGAGTTTTATTGTTTACAGATAGGTAATACTCAATTTTAACTGCCATTTTGTAAAGACGATTTTGAAATTTCAAGACAGTGATGAGAAATTGCATACTTATTTGGACATTTGTAAAAGATTCTTTTGTTATTTTAAAATTTTCTAGTAAGAACTGAAAGAACCAATAAAAACAATGAAGTGCAAAACAGAAATAATGACTCTGAAAACTTCCATTAATGAAAGTATTCTGACATAAGGGAATTAGTTGCTAGAAACAGTTTTAATGTAATAGACACAAATAGGGATACATGAAATAAGAAAAGCAGAAAATCCCAAAGTGAAAGCCATAAATAAAATGTACATGTGATATAATAGAGAAAAAAATCTCTTAAAATATTAATAGTGCTAAATACAAATGTAAATGCTATCATTTGGAGAAAGGAACATGGATAAAATATAGGATAATTATCTGTATAAGCATACTGACATAATCAGGTACCTTATAAACAATCTTGAAAGTAAATTTAAAATTAAACTGAAGCTTAAAATTCTGTGCACAGTTGTCGTTGAAGACAAAAGGAACGTCCCTAACATGACCCAGTGTTATTGTAAAATTTTCAAAAGTGGCCATTTTAACTGCAATTGGTTAAGATCATTCCATCTTTCCACCCTGACCTCTCTCTCAGTAAGTGAGAGACGCTGAAGTGATCAAAGACGTTTTTAGGCTCCTGTAAGAGTTGGTAATACTCGATTATTTTTTTCTTTTTTTTTTTTAAAGATTTATTTATTTTATTATTTATTTTTGGGCGGGGGTTGGGTTGGGGAGAGAGGGGAGCGGGCAGGCCACTTCTATTGGTCTTTCAGTTCTCCAGTTTCATCCGTCTTTGTTCCTTGGCTCCCGTGGGCCTCCCATCGCGGTGGCCTCTGTTGTCGCAGAGCACTGGCTCTGGGCGCATGTATTCCAGAGCTCTGGCTCGGTAATTGGACACATCGGTCCAGCCGCTCCGTGGCACGTGGAATCTTCCCAGGCCAGGGATCGAACCGGCACCCCTTGCACTGCAAGGCGGTGTCCTTACCCACTGGACCACCAGGGGAAGCCCTATTTTTTTCTTTTTAATAATCACTCTTATTTTACTTTGTACTTTTACAGAGTTTTATTGTTTACAGATAGGTAATACTCAATTTTAACTGCCATTTTGTAAAGACGATTTTGAAATTTCAAGACAGTGATGAGAAATTGCATACTTATTTGGACATTTGTAAAAGATTCTTTTGTTATTTTAAAATTTTCTAGTAAGAACTGAAAGAACCAATAAAAACAATGAAGTGCAAAACAGAAATAATGACTCTGAAAACTTCCATTAATGAAAGTATTCTGACATAAGGGAATTAGTTGCTAGAAACAGTTTTAATGTAATAGACACAAATAGGGATACATGAAATAAGAAAAGCAGAAAATCCCAAAGTGAAAGCCATAAATAAAATGTACATGTGATATAATAGAGAAAAAAATCTCTTAAAATATTAATAGTGCTAAATACAAATGTAAATGCTATCATTTGGAGAAAGGAACATGGATAAAATATAGGATAATTATCTGTATAAGCATACTGAATATCACTTACACAGAAACCTAAGCATTTAGAATGGTTACAAAGGCATCACTGAAGGAAACTGACCAAGACATTAAAGTATGGGTGAAAATATTGACAGATTTCCATACATATAGTGAAAAATATACTTACATGCCCTGGCTAAATATTTAACATAGAAAAAGAAATGAACTTACATATATGCTAATATATAGGGGTAAAACAAAGACCTAGCAGAGAATGAAAATCATCCAGACTGCATGTATTTACTCCATGACACTAGATTCTATAAGACAAAGGAGAAAAGGCATGGAAATTCCATATTAAGTTTTTAAGTGCAAGACTACTTAAGGGACAAGGTGCAAATGGATGCTTCTTGAAATGAATGAACACAAAAACAATTAAAACACAGTTTTCTGGGTCTTTCCTCCAGAGATTCTGGATGCAGAGATGTGGGATGGAGTACATGCATTTGCATTTCTCCCTAGTTTCTGACACTAATGCTGCTAGTCTAGTCTGTGAACTACATTTTGAGTGGCACTGATTTAAATTTTAAATATTATTCTAGAAGCTTAAATTGGTAGTGTCTGCATATATGTGGTCCATAATTAGATAACTTATTCTGCAGAAAAATAAAAATTTATAATAGTGCTTTTGCCTCTCTAAACTGACAACTGATAAAAAAATGTTTAATTCTAACATACATGCAAGGAAACTACCATCCTTATGTAATATTAGTGTTATTTCTTGTATCTCTGGCAACACTATGCATTATAACTCTTAAATATAGACATATACTTTAATCAAAAGTATTCAATAATATATGCACAAGATTTTAAAGAAACAAGAACCAATAAAAACAATGAAGTGCAAAACAGAAATAATGACTCTGAAAACTTCCATTAATGAAAGTATTCTGACATAAGGGAATTAGTTGCTAGAAACAGTTTTAATGTAATAGACACAAATAGGGATACATGAAATAAGAAAAGCAGAAAATCCCAAAGTGAAAGCCATAAATAAAATGTACATGTGATATAATAGAGAAAAAAATCTCTTAAAATATTAATAGTGCTAAATACAAATGTAAATGCTATCATTTGGAGAAAGGAACATGGATAAAATATAGGATAATTATCTGTATAAGCATACTGAATATCACTTACACAGAAACCTAAGCATTTAGAATGGTTACAAAGGCATCACTGAAGGAAACTGACCAAGACATTAAAGTATGGGTGAAAATATTGACAGATTTCCATACATATAGTGAAAAATATACTTACATGCCCTGGCTAAACATTTAACATAGAAAAAGAAATGAACTTACATATATGCTAATATATAGGGGTAAAACAAAGACCTAGCAGAGAATGAAAATCATCCAGACTGCATGTATTTACTCCATGACACTAGATTCTATAAGACAAAGGAGAAAAGGCATGGAAATTCCATATTAAGTTTTTAAGTGCAAGACTACTTAAGGGACAAGGTGCAAATGGATGCTTCTTGAAATGAATGAACACAAAAACAATTAAAACACAGTTTTCTGGGTCTTTCCTCCAGAGATTCTGGATGCAGAGATGTGGGATGGAGTACATGCATTTGCATTTCTCCTAGTTTCTGACACTAATGCTGCTAGTCTAGTCTGTGAACTACATTTTGAGTGGCACTGATTTAAATTTTAAATATTATTCTAGAAGCTTAAATTGGTAGTGTCTGCATATATGTGGTCCATAATTAGATAACTTATTCTGCAGAAAAATAAAAATTTATAATAGTGCTTTTGCCTCTCTAAACTGACAACTGATAAAAAAATGTTTAATTCTAACATACATGCAAGGAAACTACCATCCTTATGTAATATTAGTGTTATTTCTTGTATCTCTGGCAACACTATGCATTATAACTCTTAAATATAGACATATACTTTAATCAAAAGTATTCAATAATATATGCACAAGATTATTAAGCCCAGGATAGTAACTAAGAACTAAAATCAAAACACTTATATTCTAGGTTATTAGTGTATTTTGTTTTGCTGAAAAAGATTCCTTCATGACTTCTTCTTTCTAGACGAAAGTTTATAGTATTGATATTAGATCTTTCTTCTTTTTTAAACATTATACCTTTCGTAATTGTCCCACAGTTCTTCAGGATTCTGCTCCATTTTTCACCTTTTTTTTTCTGTTTGCATTTCAATTTTAGACAGTTCTGTTGACATGTCTTCATCCACTGATTCCTCTCTCAAATTTGTCAATCTATTGAGATGCTCACCAAAGTCATTCTTCAATTCTTTTACAGTACTTTTTTCCCTAGCATTACTTTTTGATCCTTATTTAACATTTCCATCTCTCTGCTCACGTTATCCATCCATTTTTACATGCCATCCACCTTTTCCATTACAACCACAAGCATACTAATCACAGTTATTTGAAATTCCTATTATAGTAATTATGAGTCTGGTTCTGCCAGACACTTCTGCCGTAGCTGCCGTTTCTAAATCTGGTTCTAATGGTTGATCTGTCTCTTCAAGCCATGTTTTTTAATTGTGTCTTTTTTGTCTTCTAGTATGCTCTGTAAACATTTTCTAAAGTTGGTTATGATATATTGGATGAAAGGAACTGAAGTCAACAAGCCTTTATTGTGAGATTTTATGTTTGGTAGACTGTGTTTATTGTTTTCTTTGACTGTAGTGTCAGAGGATAAAGTTTCTTCTGATGCCCTTGTTTTTGTCTCGTTGATTTCTCTAGGTGCTTCTCATGTAAGGCCTGAGATATGCAGTTCTTTCTCCTATAACCTGTTACTAGATAGAAGTCGTGTGGATGTGCTGGTTTGCTGTTTGGAGACAGCAAGTGTTCTACAGTCCTACAATTAGGTCTCAGTCATTTAGTAAGTCTGTGCTGATTAAGGCTTTGCTAAGGAAAATATAATGGCATGAATGCATTTCAAAACAGCAACCTTTCCCTCCTATTCCAGAAGAATGAGAAAAATATTTTTGTGAGAATTTCTCACTGTGAAGACCTGGTAAGATATTAGGAGATAACACTCATGAGACTGTAGCAATCCATCTTAAGACTGGATTACCTTGGTGTTTTTAATTCTCAACACTTGTCTGCCTTAAGCCTCCAGCAAACTGTCAATTACAGTTTTGCTTTATTAACCCAGTACTGGCTCTAGACATGGTTTATGCTCCTGGACTTCTGTTTAGGTATTCACTTGACTACAATTTTAGAGCAGCTGTTTGCCTATGACCTCCGTTCTCTGGATCTAAGAAAAATTGTAGACTTTCAATTTGATCTTTTTTCTTGTTGTGAGGATGGGAGTGATTTCCTGGGTCCTTACATGCCAGTTCAGAAAGCAGAACTGTAATTTTTATATTACTTTCCATCAAATCCTTCATCAAATTGTCTGTTACCTGGTTATCTGGAAAACCACATATTCATGGTTTTCTTCTCTCAGTGGTCACCCTGAGTGGTCATAGCTTCTGCTTAGCCTCTAAACTCTGTCTGTCCCAAGATTCAATCATCTCATGTGCTTTATCTAAATGTTCTCATTAGTGGTCTCACTCAGCTGAGTGACTTTAAATATGATTTGTTTTGTTGATTTCCAAATGTATATACCTATCCATCACAATTTATGGGTTCTTTAAATTCCTGAAAAAATTTCAGTTTCAGTCTTTGGATGCTTGTAAGTTGAATTCATTTTTTAAAATGTATTCTGTATTGACTATTCAGTGTCCACCCTTTAAGAACCATTGCATACTCCTTTGTATCATGTTGTCCATCATAATTATTTTCTAGAAGAAGATTAAAAGATCATTTCCTATATAAGCCTGTCAAACAAAATGCTTAATTTGTAATTGCATGATATCTCAGTACATCAAACTAGATTTTATATTTTCAGATTTTATAATCATTAAATATATGATTGATTTTCAAATAAACCATGCTTATCAGGTTAATCCTTGTAACCAAGAAAATAAAGGTTTTTAAAAGTTTCTTCTAGAGAAGAATATATTTAATACTAAAATATTTATAGCCATGAAGTATTTGAAAGCTGAAAAAGGGTTAAGCTTAAAGACCAGTTTGTTCTATGATTTTCCAGTATACATTTTATTCTCATTCTTTAAAAGAGCAACCAGGCAAACAAAGAAAAAACAAAGCCAAACCCACCTAAATCAATGTAGTTCTTTTATTTCTGAGGCTGTTAAAGTATACATGCACTGTGTTAGGCATCCTCCACTGGAAAAGAACTGCATTTATATATGAGTAGTCAACACTTGTCTGCCTTAAGCCTCCAGCAAACTGTCAATTACAGTTTTGCTTTATTAACCCAGTACTGGCTCTAGACATGGTTTATGCTCCTGGACTTCTGTTTAGGTATTCACTTGACTACAATTTTAGAGCAGCTGTTTGCCTATGACCTCCGTTCTCTGGATCTAAGAAAAATTGTAGACTTTCAATTTGATCTTTTTTCTTGTTGTGAGGATGGGAGTGATTTCCTGGGTCCTTACATGCCAGTTCAGAAAGCAGAACTGTAATTTTTATATTACTTTCCATCAAATCCTTCATCAAATTGTCTGTTACCTGGTTATCTGGAAAACCACATATTCATGGTTTTCTTCTCTCAGTGGTCACCCTGAGTGGTCATAGCTTCTGCTTAGCCTCTAAACTCTGTCTGTCCCAAGATTCAATCATCTCATGTGCTTTATCTAAATGTTCTCATTAGTGGTCTCACTCAGCTGAGTGACTTTAAATATGATTTGTTTTGTTGATTTCCAAATGTATACACCTATCCATCACAATTTATGGGTTCTTTAAATTCCTGAAAAAATTTCAGTTTCAGTCTTTGGATGCTTGTAAGTTGAATTCATTTTTTAAAATGTATTCTGTATTGACTATTCAGTGTCCACCCTTTAAGAACCATTGCATACTCCTTTGTATCATGTTGTCCATCATAATTATTTTCTAGAAGAAGATTAAAAGATCATTTCCTATATAAGCCTGTCAAACAAAATGCTTAATTTGTAATTGCATGATATCTCAGTACATCAAACTAGATTTTATATTTTCAGATTTTATAATCATTAAATATATGATTGATTTTCAAATAAACCATGCTTATCAGGTTAATCCTTGTAACCAAGAAAAATAAAGGTTTTTAAAAGTTTCTTCTAGAGAAGAATATATTTAATACTAAAATATTTATAGCCATGAAGTATTTGAAAGCTGAAAAAGGGTTAAGCTTAAAGACCAGTTTGTTCTATGATTTTCCAGTATACATTTTATTCTCATTCTTTAAAAGAGCAACCAGGCAAACAAAGAAAAAACAAAGCCAAACCCACCTAAATCAATGTAGTTCTTTTATTTCTGAGGCTGTTAAAGTATACATGCACTGTGTTAGGCATCCTCCACTGGAAAAGAACTGCTTTGAGGAGTTGTTTATTATGAATAGAGATAGTAATAAGGTAAACATAAAGAAACACTGATGTTTCCTAGAGTAAAATTTGATCCAGAGCCACAAAGACTAGATACCAGATGAAAGTAAAAAACTGGGACAATTTTCTCTGTAACTGTGCTTTCTTCTCTTCCCAAAGGACAATGGCTCCTCCCAATGGAGAAAGAAGCAACTGAAAAGCAGTCAGCTTCATTTGTATACCTGTTATAAAACAAACCAGCTATTGTTAGCATCTGCCTACTGCGGGAAGTTGCGGGATAGTCTACTAGGGTCCTTAGATTGTACTATATATTAAATTCTTAAAGGAATCTAGACATATGGTATCAACGAACCTATTTGCAGGGCAGCAATGGGGACATAGACATAGAAAATAGACTTATGGACACTGGGTGGAGGTGGTTGGGTGGAGAACGAGAGCACAGGACAAACTACAGAGAGAGTAATGTACAAACATACACAGTACCATATGTAAGATAGACAGCCAGTAGGAATTTGCTGTTTGACTGAGGGAACTCAAACCCAGGCTCTGTGACAACCTAGAAGGATAGGATGGGGTGGGAGGTAGGAAGGAGGTTCGAGAAGGATGGGGCATATCTCTACCTATGACTGATTCACGTTGATGTATGGCAAAAGTCAACACAATATTGTGAAGCAATTATCCTTCAATTAAAACTAAATAAATTGGGGCTTCCCTGCTGGTCCAGTGGGTAAAGAGTCTGCCTTGCAGTGCTGGCAGCACCGGTTCGATCCCTGACCTAGGAAGATCCCACGTGCCATGGAGCGCCTGGACCCTTGTGTCCAATTATGAGCCAGTGCTCTGGAGCACATGCATCTGAAGCTGGAGCTCTGCAACTAGAGAGGCCACTGTGATGGGAGGCCCACACAGGCCAAAGAATAAAGATGGATTTAAATAAATAAATAAATAAAAGAGGCCAAAATTTTTTTAAAAAAGCACTTAAAAAAATAAATTAAAAAACAACAAAATTCTCAAAGGAAACAATGAATCCTCTCATGGAATAATCTAAATAGGTGAATTAATGAAGCAGGATACAAGAGAGCTTTTTGTTTTGTTTGCCAAATTTGAATGTGGCATAAATTGAACTTAGAAAATCACTCAGGGAACTATAGTCAATATCATGTGATAAATCATAGTGGGAAAGAATATGAAAGAGAATATATGTATGTGTAACTAAGCCACTTTGCTGTACAGAAATTAGCAACGTTGTAAATCAACTATATTTCAGTGCATTGTAAAAAGAAAATCAGGTTCATTAAGTTTGTCCATTGGTTTTGGCACGGACAAAAACAAAATACCACAGATCATGGGAAAATTAAAGCAAAAACTCATTCTTTTTTCACTTTGTCAGCCTCTTGAATGTTGAATATCTATGTAGGATCCTTTTACTTTAGAGATGTAAGGATGATGTGTATGTGATTCAGAAGCTTTTTTCACACAAGCTACTATAATTGACTTGGGAACTTTGTAGGTTTTCTGTTTAAGAAATTTGTTAAGTCATAATCATTTTTACTAACATCTGCTAGTTCCACTTATAATTCCCCAAGGGCATAGTTATAAGCAGAAACTCTAGGAATTCAGCAAAATCCTAAAAATAATTTTTTTCAATGTGATTCAGTTTTTAAAAATTTAGAAAATTGAGGTTTTCCTCAAATTTTTAAAATAGAAATTAAATCCATCAAATATTATCCTGGTATATCACTAGTCATAAATTTCAGCCTTGCTGTTATCATCTTTGCTTATTGTGGTTCATGTTTTCCTTTTCTATATTTACATAATAATTGTTTCTACTACTTCCTTTTTAAATTCTGTCATATTCAATCCATAGGCTGGAATAGAAATTATTTTTATTTGCAACTTAAACCTGAAAACAATGTCTTCTGAAAAAGCTTAAAATCAAATAATAAAAAAAATCTTTCTCGAATGTCTCTCTTTTGTTTCGTACCTGCCCTAATCCAACCTCCCCCATCATCTCAAATGTAGATCATTCCAATAGCCTCCTTACTGCTATGGTAGTATCTGTTCTAAAAGCTATTTTGGAAGTGTATTATCAAGACTGAAATAATATAGCTCTGTATATTTGCACCTGAAGTTGTCACTTTATATAATTAGGTACATTTATTCATATTTACATTTTAAAGTTCTTTTAAAAATTGCTCAGAGACCTTTAAATCCCTATTTCCAAGTAAGACCAGAGATTATATAATCAGGCCAATTTGCATAGCAGTAGTAACATTTATGATACACTTTGTGTCAGGTAACATTTGTTTTCACATTTAGCAAGTATTACTAAAGGTATTGTGATGGATTCATTAATACTGGGGCGGCGGGGAGGATGCAATTATGAGAATAAGATGGTAGAAGCATGTAAGAAACATGTAGCTGATTCTCATTATTTATGAATTTTGTGATTCCATTATGAGTTTGCCAATTTAAATGTATTTATAACCCGAAAATCAATACTCTAGGGCTTTCACAGTCATTCCATTCACAGACATGGACATGCTCAGCATAGCAAAATAGCTGAGTCGACCCATGAGCATGTTCTCAGCTGAGTTCAAGTAAGGTTTCTCTCTGACATCTTGTTTCAGCTTTCATACTGTAAAATGTGCTCTTTTCATGCTCTATTTATTGCCACATTTTCCACATTTTTGTGCTTTTCTTGGAAAATTTGCTATGTAAAATGACCCCAAAGACTAGTGCTGAAGTGTTGTGCAGTGTTCCTAATTTCAAGGAAGGTGTGATGTGTCTTATGAGAAATAAGTGTGTTAGATAAGTTTTATTCATTCATGAGCTGTAGTGTTGTTTAACAGGAGTTCAACATTACTGAATCATCCGTATATATTAAATCATATGTCCTGAAGTAGAAGCACATATAAAACAAAATTATCTATTGACCAGTTAGGAAAAATTTTATGACCAGAGGCTTCCAGAAATCTCTCTTCATTCACCTTTATTTCAGCAAGAAGCAATGACTCAGTATTTGCCGTGACTTCACAGAACAAAACTGCCATGAAACGAGAATTGACTCTAACTACATTTCTTCCTCTCCTTTTTCTTTTTAGGCTGTACTGTGTCTTAGTTGCAGCACGAGAGATCTTTGATCTTAGTCGTTGCAGAATGCAGGGTCCTTAGTTGAGGTATGCAGAATCCATACCTTGATGAGGCATTGAACCCAGACTACTTGCATTGGGAGTGCTGAGTTTTAGCCACTGCATGACCAACCAGGGAAGTTTCTAAACACATTTCTTATAGTGAAGCACATATTGTATGACTACTGTATAATTTAGAATTAGAAAAAAATTATTTCTTGGAAAGGTTTACAAAGGTACGGTCTTGGTGAAAGTAAGTTTTAGCCTGGTCTTGGAACTTTGGGATAGATAGGTGAAGATTACTGGGAAATAAGAAGATAGGAGAGCAGAGCTGAGACCAGTCATTATGTGTTAGATACTGTTGGGTGGCCTAGATCAGGAGTTGCAGGAATATGGTGAAATGAATGGAGGAACCATGGTTTAGTGAAGAAAGTCACTGAGTCCTAAGGGGAGAACCTTGCTTTTATGTTAAAGAGAGAAATGTTATTATGAAGTTTGGGGTAAGAGAAAGCTTGTTTAGGATTTAGATATCTGTGTTAACATGATGTACAGTGTCATCAGTGGAATAATAAGTCTATGGCCTCCACAACAAATAAAGCAGTTTGGTATTTATTCCAGTTATAGTTACTAGGTCCCGATACCAATTAAATTGAATACCTACAAGCTATACTCTGAAGTGACTTTTTCCTAGTTGGCTAATATTTACTGATGGAGATTCTTGATAAATAATATGCACTATTCTCCCACATTACTAATTCAATAACAATATAAATAAGTATTAAACCTCCCCATCTTTTTCTTTCTGTTTTATTAATAATCATTCTAAATTAAACACTTTTAATGACTATATAGAACTGATATTTTAGAGAGTTTGGGCTGACTTTTACTGAGAGGATTAAATATTTTTATGACTTTGCAGCAGAGACTAACAAAATAGTTGCAATTAGAAATTAACATTTATTATGCTTTCTTTTGTTTTATTCCATTTGCACATCTTAAATTAAGCAATTTGTTAAAGATTTATATTATTAATTAAACGAGAATTGACTCTAGACTACAAAAACTGCCATGAAACGAGAATTGACTCTAACTACATTTCTTCCTCTCCTTTTTCTTTTTAGGCTGTACTGTGTCTTAGTTGCAGCACGAGAGATCTTTGATCTTAGTCGTTGCAGAATGCAGGGTCCTTAGTTGAGGTATGCAGAATCCATACCTTGATGAGGCATTGAACCCAGACTACTTGCATTGGGAGTGCTGAGTTTTAGCCACTGCATGACCAACCAGGGAAGTTTCTAAACACATTTCTTATAGTGAAGCACATATTGTATGACTACTGTATAATTTAGAATTAGAAAAAAATTATTTCTTGGAAAGGTTTACAAAGGTACGGTCTTGGTGAAAGTAAGTTTTAGCCTGGTCTTGGAACTTTGGGATAGATAGGTGAAGATTACTGGGAAATAAGAAGATAGGAGAGCAGAGCTGAGACCAGTCATTATGTGTTAGATACTGTTGGGTGGCCTAGATCAGGAGTTGCAGGAATATGGTGAAATGAATGGAGGAACCATGGTTTAGTGAAGAAAGTCACTGAGTCCTAAGGGGAGAACCTTGCTTTTATGTTAAAGAGAGAAATGTTATTATGAAGTTTGGGGTAAGAGAAAGCTTGTTTAGGATTTAGATATCTGTGTTAACATGATGTACAGTGTCATCAGTGGAATAATAAGTCTATGGCCTCCACAACAAATAAAGCAGTTTGGTATTTATTCCAGTTATAGTTACTAGGTCCCGATACCAATTAAATTGAATACCTACAAGCTATACTCTGAAGTGACTTTTTCCTAGTTGGCTAATATTTACTGATGGAGATTCTTGATAAATAATATGCACTATTCTCCCACATTACTAATTCAATAACAATATAAATAAGTATTAAACCTCCCCATCTTTTTCTTTCTGTTTTATTAATAATCATTCTAAATTAAACACTTTTAATGACTATATAGAACTGATATTTTAGAGAGTTTGGGCTGACTTTTACTGAGAGGATTAAATATTTTTATGACTTTGCAGCAGAGACTAACAAAATAGTTGCAATTAGAAATTAACATTTATTATGCTTTCTTTTGTTTTATTCCATTTGCACATCTTAAATTAAGCAATTTGTTAAAGATTTATATTATTAATTAAAAAATAAGATGTTGTAAAGAAGTTATATCTTACGATAAACTGTGTTCCTCTGTGATTCATTACTAAAAGGACCATCTGGAGACATGAAAAGAAAAATCTATTCCCTAAACTCCAATGAAAGCATGATTATCTCCTCCATGCGAAGAGAGAATTGGAAGGCTTTTTCTAAATGTGCACTTCAAAGATTGAGGAATTGTCTATCCCAATGAAGAGCAGAAACAACACCAAGGGCATGGCAAAGTTAAATGAATTCCAATTACTAAAAGTAAACATATAAACATCTGTAATTCTAATGGCCATAATAAATCTTCGCAGTTGAAAAAAGAAAAAAGTTCTAGCTGGCTTGATAATTGGATCAATTTTTCACTTATGGGATGTCAATTACTTGACATTTTAATGCATGCCAAATACAGCTAAGAGTATTTTAATTAGAATAACGTTGCAAAAACTAACCCTACAGCTTTAATTGTGGTTCCAAAGCACAAAATGTGCATCTGAATACCTATTTACTGAGCAGAAGTTAATTAAAAGCATAGTTTTATATTGAATGTGTACTAGGCAAAAAGGGAGGGAAATAATTGGCAATTAGGAATGTGTAAGAGTCCACTCAATAAAGCTAAGCAAGACTGCTCCGAACTTTAAACAATCCAAGAATTTCCTTATTATTTTGGATAAATCAGATATTGTAACATTTCAATATTTTTATATAGATATAGAATACATATGACTGTTAGTTTCAAAAGCTTCTATTTCACTATGAAAACAAGTTATATTTATATGATGATGTATTATTTTCAAGTTGTCAGAGCATATATGTTTTTTTTTTATTTTGTGAAGTGCTGATGTTGAGTTGAGAGTCTCAGCAAATTGTACCTCCCTTTTCCCATCCAAGTTAGGAACCAATTGGTCACTAAGTCAAAGGCAGAAGGTGAATCAAAACTTTTACTGTATGCTTGATTAAAAAGTAGCATAGAGGACACATTGTGGAGACCAAATGGGACAATTTACTTTCTAGCTGGTTTTAGAACAACAAAATCAGTCACTTCTAGAGGGTTTATAAAATTGGAAAAACTTATTTTCTCAGGAATAAGAAGGCAGAATCTTAAGCTTATATATAGTGTGCTGGTGACTCTTTGAGCAAAGGCATCGGCTCAACGGACATGAGTTTGAGTAAACTCCAGGAGATAGTGAAGAACAGGGAAGCCTGGTGTGCTGCAGTTCCTGGGGTTGCAAAGAGTCAGACATGACTGAGCAACTGAACAACAAAATAAAGAAGATAGACAAATACTGAATCCCAAAAGAACATGTCCAAAGAGAAAATGCTTCAGCCGTTGTTCAGCTGTTTCACATTAGCCTAAAGTTGAAGAGAAAGGATAGGACAACAAATTCCTCCCATTTAGAACCATTTCTGGGTTATTCCCATTCAATCAAGAATCATAAATTGATGACTGTCACCTACCACCCAGGAAACTCATTCCACTGTCACAAGAAGTAAAAACAGGTGAAGAGGCTAGGAGTGTTTAGAGGCAAAAGTTCATTTTATGGAAAACAGTGTAATGGGAAAGAGGCCACTTCTAATGTGAACCATCTATGAAAGTCTTTGAGTGGTAAAGAAATAGTTATGCTCTATGAAGTGGCAGATTTAACTTCAGAACTGTGCTGCCCAATCAGAAGTCTAATACATTTTTCTCTTATGTCAATATTCTTTATTTTTTTATTTGAGTTACTCCAAATTTGCCATCAGGAGCTCCATCAGTTGGCTCCTGTGGCCCTTTGATGTATCCCATCACTATCATTGTGGGTTTTTTACCCTTGTATCATTTTCTTATCACTTCCTGCCATGATAAGATGCTCCAGGTTCTATCTGCAAATTTGACCAAGATTTTTCAATAAAAAGAATAGAGTTAGCCTGATTATCTTCAACAATGGAAAGGTATCTAAATTATTTTTTAAACTAATTTGTATATGATCAAGTATTTTCTTATATTTAGGTTGTACATCAACATTTCTAATCCTTTGATAATTAACTACTCAACATCAATATTTTTCCATTGATTTATGGTTATCCTAAAAGGATAATTTGCACAAAACACATTAGCACAAATTCATACAGTTAATTGATTATTTACATTCTTAGGATGGACAAAAGACTTGACTAGACATTCTTCAAAATTAGCCAAGAAACACATGAAAAGATGCTCAACATCATTAATCATCAGGGAAGTGCAAATAAAGATCACAATGAGGGCTTCCCTGGTGGTCCAGTGGGTAAGGACACTGCCTTGCAGTGCAGGGGGCGCCGGTCGATCCCTGGCCTGGGAAGATCCCATGTGCCACGGAGCGGCTGCACCGATGTGTCCAATTACCGAGCCGGAGCTCTGGAGCACATGCGCCCAGAGCCGGTGCTCTGCGACAACAGAGGCCACCGTGATGGGACGCCCACACGGGCCAAAGAACAAAGACGGATGAAAAATAGACAAGTGAAAGACCAACAGAAGTGGCCTGCCCACCACCTCCCTCCCCAACCCGCCCCCCAAAAAATAAATAAATAAATAAATGTTTAAAAAAAAAAAGATCACAATGAGATACTACTTCATACCTGTCAAAATGGGTAAAGACAAGAGATAACAAGTGTTGATGAGGATGTGAAAGAAAAAGAACCCCTGTTCTCTGTTAGAATTTAAATTGGCGTTGCCACTATAGAAGACAGTATGATGGTTCCTCAAAAAATTAAAAATAGAACTAGCATATGATCTAACAATTCCACTTTGTGGTATTTATCCAAAGGAAACAAAAACACTAACTGGAAAAGATATACACACACCCCAATTTCATTGCAGCGTTATTCATAATAGCCAAGACACAAAAACAACCCTAGGTGTCTATTGATGAATTCATAAAGAAGGTATAGATGAATATTATTTTTTAACTAACACAACATTTTTATAATGAAAACATCTAGAGATACTTTTTTAAAAAATTTTGGCCTCTTTTTGTTTATTTATTTCTTATCCATCCTTATTTTTTGGCCTGTGTGGGCCTCCCATTGCAGCGAACCCCCTTGCTGCAGAGCACCAGCTCTGGACACATGCGCTCCAGAGCTCAGGTTTGCAATTGGACACACTGGTTCAACTGCTCTGATGCATGTGGGATCTTCCCCAGCCAGGGATTGAACCAGTGCCCTCTGCACTGCAAGGCAGACTCTTCACCCACTGGACCATCAGGGAAGCCCTAGAGATAGTTTTTTCTACCAAAGGTCACATTCAAAAAGTTTCTTCTAAAATAGTGCGTATAATCTAGTTTTCCAGTAAAGTGACTGCCACATAAACTCCTTTACCAGATACTAATGTATACTTTAGCTCCATTTTATTTTGTGTGCACATAATATTTATACATATGTAGATGGTACATTGTTTAACTGAAGACAATCTTACTAGCTATAGATAAATATTTGCAAAATAATATTTATACATGAAATATATAATAGAATAATACTCAGTTTTAAAAGGAAGGACACCATGCCATTTGTGACAGCATGGATAGCTCTTCTTTCTGGTGTTAGGTTAAGTGGAAGAAGTCAGATAGAGCAAGACAAATCTCACCTATATGTGGAACCTAAAAAAGACGAAATCACAGAAACAAGGAGTGATAGGATAGTGGTCACCAGGGGCCAGGGGTAAGATCAATGGGGAGATGTTGGTCAAAAAGTACAAACTCAGTTGTAAGATGAATAAGTCCTGTGGGTTTGATGTACAGCATGGTAGCTATCCTCAACAATACTGTGTTCTATACCTGACACTTGTAAAGAGGGTAAATTTTAAATATTCTCACCATGCAAAAATTGAAACTATGTCAGGTGATGGATGTGTCAGCTACCAGATTGTGCTGATCGATTCACAATATACCACGAATCATACTATACATCTTAAATTTGTACAACATTTTTGCCAATTTTATCTCAGCATAGCTGGGAAATTCCTCAGAACAAACCAATATGTAAGATGTGATAGTGTTCTGGGAAAAGGAAGGAAAACTGTGTTGTAAAAGGAAAACCTAGAAAAGTGTCCTGAAGACACACGGTGCCTTGATGAGAAGTGAGAGGTTCCACCCCAGAGTTCTTTACTTCAAGTCTGCGGCCACTTTCCAGAAGCCATTTTTTATCAGATCTAATTCCAACCTTAGGCCAAAGAGACTTAAAAGCAAAAGTTCTTGCTTGGTATGAAATCTGCACTCACTCCTCTAGCTGTGATTCTTGTATTGGTGTCCAGCCAAGTCTCAGTCATTGCCTCCTAGAATTCTGATGTTCAGAACCTTGTCCTTAGCATCTATCTTAATAACATGCCACATGGCCCTATTTCTCTTACACAGGTGCAGCAACTTCCTTTGAGTCATGTCTAAGTCTCCTAGCTTTCACCCTGGAAGCTTAACTGGGGCTCTGATCACTGCTAAGGGAAATGTCATTTTTTATTACATCCTCTGTCCAATTCTCTCTGAGATTCTTGATACCAGCTATCTGCCAATTCACTGCTATTTACTCTGGAAAACTTGCGTTGCTGAAAAATAGGCCACTGTCCTCTTCTCCCATCAGATCACACTAAAAGCATTGTATAATTAAGTTGAAAGCAGATGTTTCAATTTTACTAGATGATTCTGGAATTCTAAAAAATGTTTAAATATCAAGCATTGTAGATGCAGAGGGTGGAATTTACTTCAGAATTTTATTTTGCAGTCACAGATTGTCTCTTTACCTGTGTCTCCGCAGACCTGGTTTCCAATGTAGATACACTTAATTTGCCATTCTTGAGTCGCATGATATGGTACAATAGAATCTTGTATGCAAAGCTTGATCTTGATTTATCTAAATAAATAAGTATATCTTATTTCACTGGCTAGCTGTTATATTTCAGGAATGTGAACATTGCAAAATAGACAAATAGAATATGATGAGGTGTTTGCTGGAGAATTTCAGAAAAATGAAATACCAGCATTTGATCAGCTGGTAGGTGAGTATAAGGTATGTGCTTGCAGCTAAAAATGGAGCTAACACACACACAAAATAGCAAAGCTGAAGGAGTATGAAGAGAAAAAAGTACGGATAATTAAGATATCTTCTGAGCCCCAATATCCAACTATATTAGAAGCCAGACCTACTTCTTGAACTTTTAAATACTTGAGTTAATGAAATTTTCTTAGTCTCTAGCATGTGATAATAGAGTGTGAAGGTTACAGGAAATTGGAATCAGACAAGCCTCAATACTATTTTGCTATTTTCTAGTTATATGAATTTAATCAAATTTCTTAATTGCTGTGTACATGTAAAATCAATACCCACCTTACTCAAGATTCTACCTAATAATAGTTATTGGTATTTATATTATTTAAGACAGTTTGGCTACTAGAGTAACAGTCTTTTAAAAGATAATTTAAAAAATAGGTAATTGAGTAATTGATTTAGGTTAGTGACTTTAAGTTGAAGCCTCATTAGATTTTTAATTAGTAATATAAGTTTAATCTATTAGAGTTAAAGAATGTTTTAAACACTAAGTTTTAAAATAAGCTTTAATCTATTAGAAAGTATTTCTCTTACACAGGTGCAGCAACTTCCTTTGAGTCATGTCTAAGTCTAGCTTTCACCCTGGAAGCTTAACTGGGGCTCTGATCACTGCTAAGGAAATGTCATTTTTATTACATCCTCTGTCCAATTCTCTCTGAGATTCTTGATACCAGCTATCTGCCAATTCACTGCTATTTACTCTGGAAAACTTGCGTTGCTGAAAAATAGGCCACTGTCCTCTTCTCCCATCAGATCACACTAAAAGCATTGTATAATTAAGTTGAAAGCAGATGTTTCAATTTTACTAGATGATTCTGGAATTCTAAAAAATGTTTAAATATCAAGCATTGTAGATGCAGAGGGTGGAATTTACTTCAGAATTTTATTTTGCAGTCACAGATTGTCTCTTTACCTGTGTCTCCGCAGACCTGGTTTCCAATGTAGATACACTTAATTTGCCATTCTTGAGTCGCATGATATGGTACAATAGAATCTTGTATGCAAAGCTTGATCTTGATTTATCTAAATAAATAAGTATATCTTATTTCACTGGCTAGCTGTTATATTTCAGGAATGTGAACATTGCAAAATAGACAAATAGAATATGATGAGGTGTTTGCTGGAGAATTTCAGAAAAATGAAATACCAGCATTTGATCAGCTGGTAGGTGAGTATAAGGTATGTGCTTGCAGCTAAAAATGGAGCTAACACACACACAAAATAGCAAAGCTGAAGGAGTATGAAGAGAAAAAAGTACGGATAATTAAGATATCTTCTGAGCCCCAATATCCAACTATATTAGAAGCCAGACCTACTTCTTGAACTTTTAAATACTTGAGTTAATGAAATTTTCTTAGTCTCTAGCATGTGATAATAGAGTGTGAAGGTTACAGGAAATTGGAATCAGACAAGCCTCAATACTATTTTGCTATTTTCTAGTTATATGAATTTAATCAAATTTCTTAATTGCTGTGTACATGTAAAATCAATACCCACCTTACTCAAGATTCTACCTAATAATAGTTATTGGTATTTATATTATTTAAGACAGTTTGGCTACTAGAGTAACAGTCTTTTAAAAGATAATTTAAAAAATAGGTAATTGAGTAATTGATTTAGGTTAGTGACTTTAAGTTGAAGCCTCATTAGATTTTTAATTAGTAATATAAGTTTAATCTATTAGAGTTAAAGAATGTTTTAAACACTAAGAAATACTTTTAATATAGACAAGAAACATTTGAGAAAAAAATCTAATATAACAATAGAAGACTGAAGTTAGAGGATGCATGATTAAATTTAGAAACAGGAGTATACATTATTTAAAACCTTGTTAGCAATAACTATCAAAATTCAATAAACTTGTATATAGAATCAAAATTTTAAAAATAGGGCTTCCCTGGTGGTCCAGTGGATAAGGACACTGACTTGTAGTGCAAGGGGTGCTGTTTTGACCCCTGGCCTGGGAAGATCCCATGTGCCGCTGAGCAGCTGGACAGATGTATCCAACTACCCAGCTGGAGCTCTGGAGGGCATGCGCCCAGAGCTGGTGCTCTGCAGTGAGAGAGGCCACTGCGATGGGAGGCCCACACAAGCCAAAAGAATAAAAATGGAAATAAATGAAAGACCAACAGAAGCGGCCCCCCGAAAAAAAAAAGAGAAAAATTTAAAAAATAAACTAAAGCACAAGAGAAAATATGTTTTAATTTTAATATTTTAAATACTTGTTCTAAGTTTCCTTTTGTGTATATGAAACAACATTAAGCATATCAAAAAAGTGTATCACTTCAATGACCTCAATTCATTCACCTATAAATGACCCTTTAGAAACAGTATAATGAGGGCTTCCTGGTGGCTCAGTGATAAAGGACCCAACTGCCAATGCAGGAGACATGGGTTTAATCCCTGGGTTGGGAAGATCCCCTGGAGAAGGAAATGTCACCCCCACTCCAGTATCCTTGCCTGGGAAATCCCATGGACAGAGAAGCCTGGCAGGCTACAGTCCCTGGTGTCCCAAGAGGGTTGGATGTGGCTTTAGCGACTGAACAACAATGGCATAGTGATGGAAGCACATTTGGTGCATCATCTTTCCTTTGATCAATTTTATATTATTTACACTGTAAAAAAGTTACTTAGAAGTACAATAAAAAATAGATACTTTATTCAACGATTTCTCCCAAAAGATAAATCCTTTTCCTAGAGATAGTGTTACCAGTTATTTGTCCATCCTTCCATTCTCCCTAGATATTGTGTGTGTGCAAGTCTTCTGTTTATAGGAATAGAAACACATTAAACCTTATCCACACCTTACCCTTTGCTGAACAGTGTATCTTAGAGATCTTTCTATATTATGGATCACTCCTTTAAAAAAATAATCACTGATAGTATTTCAGACTATAAAGTTGCTTTTTTTACTTAATCAATTCCTTACTGCTAATTAGGTTTCTGTTTCCTTCTTTTGCTATACCAAATAATATTTCAAGTGAGTATGTATGTACTAGGTAGGCATTTATGTTTATGTGGAGAACGAATACCTACAAACATGAATGCTGGTTTACCAGGTATGATCTTTTTTTTTTAAAAGATTTATTTATTTATTTATTTTGGTGGGGGGTGGAGTGGGGAGGGAAGGGAGCAGGCGGGCCACTTCTATTGGTCTTTCATTTGTCCATTTTCATCCATCTTTGTTTTTTGGCCCGTGTGGGCCTCCCATTGCGGTGGCCTCTGTTGTCACAGAGCACCAGCTCTGGGCATGTGCGCTCCAGAGCCCCGGCTCAGTAATTGGACACATCGGTCCAGCCGCTCCGTGGCACGTGGGATCTTCCCAGGCCAGGGCTCGAACCGGCGCCCCTTGCACTGCAAGGCGGTGTCCTTACCCACTGGACCACCAGGGAAACCCTGATCATTTTTAATTATAAAAAAATATTGTCTAATTTTCCTCCATAGACTACAGACAGGTAAGACAGTATGTCTACAAACGTTTTAACTAGAGTTGCAATAATATTAACCCATTATCAAAAGTCCCCTAAAATCAATATATCTTAAATTATAAACTTTAAAATAGTGAGGCAAAGACTACAAAATTTTTATTGTATTACTTTACTCTAACGATTCCTTTAAATAACAGTCTTGTTTATATTCTATATATCAAAATAGAGGCATTGGAGAAGTTTCCAAGACCATATAGCTAGTAATTGGTGAAGACTATAGCCAATTATTGGGCTTCCCAGGTGGTGCTAATGGCAAGGAAAAAGCCCGCCAATGCAGAACATACAAGAATCTTGGGTACCATCTTTGGATCGATCCCTCAGTCAGGAAGATTGCCCGCGGAGGGCATGGCAACTCATTCCAGTATTCTTGCCTGGGGAATCCCGTGGACAGAGGAGCCTGGCAGGTTACAATCCATAAAGTCGCAAAGAGTTGGATACAACTGAAGTCACTTATCACACAGGCACATAGACAATTTTTAACAAGCTATGCTGACTTGCCAATAGAGTCATCTATTAGCCAGAAATGCAAAGTTATGATAGAGTAAGAACAGTCTCCAGATCTTAATAACATAAAAGAACAAGTTGATTTTCCATGCACATGGTACACCACAGGTCTGAAAAATATTCTGCAACAGTTCTTCCTCTGAAATGGCTCAATGGTCTCAAAACAACACTTGCTTCCTTAGTCACCAAGGCAGGGGAAGGAAGTGTTGAATCATTCTTTTCAAATACTATGGGGACATCTCACAGGACAAGACAATATAACACACTGATGATGATGATGATGATGATAAATAACTTACCTTCAGCATAGCACATATGTATACAAGTCACTGCTCTATAGGCTTTGTGTGCATTTAACACTTTGTGTAGACAGTTGAACTAATCCTGTTTATAATAGAGAGAATTGAAATGTCAAGGGAAGAGGTCACTTTCCCAGGGAGATACTACTAATAATAAATAACAGATAAATGATTTTTATCATACCTTTTCAGGCTCCAGAGGTTACCTCTTCTAAAAAATGCAGCATCCTAGTCTTATAAATAAAGCATATGGCATATTAAAATATCAAAGTTTAGCATGACATTTTTCTGTATTCTGACATTAAGTTGTAATCCTAAATGAGTAAATATTCAGAATAATAATATTATGGAAGACTAATATTATGGCAGAATTTATATATAGCACATTTACTTTATCCATTCATTCATAGATGGATCCCTAAGTACATCTGCAGTTGACCTTGACCCCCACTACTTCGTATTTGTCTGCTACAGGCTCTGTCACCCCAAAGGCATTTGGAACTGGCTCTACCCAAATGTCTAGATTCCAATTACAGTTTGGTGCTAAATTTGCCCCAAGGAAAAAGCCCGCCAATGCAGAACATACAAGAATCTTGGGTACCATCTTTGGATCGATCCCTCAGTCAGGAAGATTGCCCGCGGAGGGCATGGCAACTCATTCCAGTATTCTTGCCTGGGGAATCCCGTGGACAGAGGAGCCTGGCAGGTTACAATCCATAAAGTCGCAAAGAGTTGGATACAACTGAAGTCACTTATCACACAGGCACATAGACAATTTTTAACAAGCTATGCTGACTTGCCAATAGAGTCATCTATTAGCCAGAAATGCAAAGTTATGATAGAGTAAGAACAGTCTCCAGATCTTAATAACATAAAAGAACAAGTTGATTTTCCATGCACATGGTACACCACAGGTCTGAAAAATATTCTGCAACAGTTCTTCCTCTGAAATGGCTCAATGGTCTCAAAACAACACTTGCTTCCTTAGTTACCAAGGCAGGGGAAGGAAGTGTTGAATCATTCTTTTCAAATACTATGGGGACATCTCACAGGACAAGACAATATAACACACTGATGATGATGATGATGATGATAAATAACTTACCTTCAGCATAGCACATATGTATACAAGTCACTGCTCTATAGGCTTTGTGTGCATTTAACACTTTGTGTAGACAGTTGAACTAATCCTGTTTATAATAGAGAGAATTGAAATGTCAAGGGAAGAGGTCACTTTCCCAGGGAGATACTACTAATAATAAATAACAGATAAATGATTTTTATCATACCTTTTCAGGCTCCAGAGGTTACCTCTTCTAAAAAATGCAGCATCCTAGTCTTATAAATAAAGCATATGGCATATTAAAATATCAAAGTTTAGCATGACATTTTTCTGTATTCTGACATTAAGTTGTAATCCTAAATGAGTAAATATTCAGAATAATAATATTATGGAAGACTAATATTATGGCAGAATTTATATATAGCACATTTACTTTATCCATTCATTCATAGATGGATCCCTAAGTACATCTGCAGTTGACCTTGACCCCCACTACTTCGTGTTTGTCTGCTACAGGCTCTGTCACCCCAAAGGCATTTGGAACTGGCTCTATCCCAAGTATGTACACCCGCTGGTTCTGGCCACAACCACTGCCTACTCTGGTCCCTAGCTCCTATATCATGAGGTGCTGCTGAGAAGCCCAACAGCAATAGCAGCCATGGAGGGGCCACTCACAGTGCTCACAAAAGACCATACACGTCAATGCTGTAGACCCCAGTGCTGTGCGCTGACATCGGGACACCTGGACTGAGAGCTGCCACAGGCTCCTGTACCACTATTCAGCCTAGTTCAGCCCAGTCATGTCCGACTTTGCAGCCCCATGGACTGTGGCATGCCAGGCTTCCCTGTCCTTCCCATCTCCTGGAGCTTGCTCAAACTCATGTTCGTTAACTCAGTGATGCCATCCAACCACCTTGTCCTCTCTCACTCTCTTCTCCTTTCCTTTTTTTCCAACATCAAGGTCTTTTCCAATGAGTCATCTCTTCACGTCAGGTAGCCACAAGCATTGGAGCTTTGGTTTCGGCATCAATCTTTCCAATGAATATTCAGAGATGATTTCCTTTAAGATTGACTGATTTGATCTCCTTGCAGTCTAATGGACTCTTAAGAGTATTCTCCAATACAATGGTTCAAAGGCATCAATTCTTTGGTGCTCAGCCTTCTTTATGGTCCAGCTTTCACATCTATACATGACTACTGGAAAAACCATAGCTTTGACTATATGATCTTTCACTGCAAAGTAATGTCTCTCCTTTTTAGTACATTGTCTAGATTTGTACCACTATATCCAGGGTCAAAGTATACTCCCAGACACACAAACCAATGGAACAGAATTGAGAGCCTAGAACTAAATTCACAGATATATTTTCACCTAATATTTGACAAAGAGCCAAGAAAAGATAGCATTTTTACTTATCCATTTAAAAATTCTTTTTGTATTCTGACATTAAGTTGTAATCCTAAATGAGTAAATATTCAGAATAATAATATTATGGAAGACTAATATTATGGCAGAATTTATATATAGCACATTTACTTTATCCATTCATTCATAGATGGATCCCTAAGTACATCTGCAGTTGACCTTGACCCCCACTACTTCGTATTTGTCTGCTACAGGCTCTGTCACCCCAAAGGCATTTGGAACTGGCTCTATCCCAAGTATGTACACCCGCTGGTTCTGGCCACAACCACTGCCTACTCTGGTCCCTAGCTCCTATATCATGAGGTGCTGCTGAGAAGCCCAACAGCAATAGCAGCCATGGAGGGGCCACTCACAGTGCTCACAACAGACCATACACGTCAATGCTGTAGACCCCAGTGCTGTGCGCTGACATCGGGACACCTGGACTGAGAGCTGCCACAGGCTCCTGTACCACTATTCAGCCTAGTTCAGCCCAGTCATGTCCGACTTTGCAGCCCCATGGACTGTGGCATGCCAGGCTTCCCTGTCCTTCCCATCTCCTGGAGCTTGCTCAAACTCATGTTCGTTAACTCAGTGATGCCATCCAACCACCTTGTCCTCTCTCACTCTCTTCTCCTTTCCTTTTTTTCCAACATCAAGGTCTTTTCCAATGAGTCATCTCTTCACGTCAGGTAGCCACAAGCATTGGAGCTTTGGTTTCGGCATCAATCTTTCCAATGAATATTCAGAGATGATTTCCTTTAAGATTGACTGATTTGATCTCCTTGCAGTCTAATGGACTCTTAAGAGTATTCTCCAATACAATGGTTCAAAGGCATCAATTCTTTGGTGCTCAGCCTTCTTTATGGTCCAGCTTTCACATCTATACATGACTACTGGAAAAACCATAGCTTTGACTATATGATCTTTCACTGCAAAGTAATGTCTCTCCTTTTTAGTACATTGTCTAGATTTGTACCACTATATCCAGGGTCAAAGTATACTCCCAGACACACAAACCAATGGAACAGAATTGAGAGCCTAGAACTAAATTCACAGATATATTTTCACCTAATATTTGACAAAGAGCCAAGAATACTCAGTGGAGAAAAGGCACTCACTTCAATAATGGTGTTAGAAAAAAATAGGATATTCACATGCAGAATAATGAAATTGGACCTTCTTATCTTATACCACTCATAAAAATTAACTACAGATGAATTAAAGAATTAAATGTAAAACTTGACCTGTAAAACTTTTAGAAGCAAAAATCGAAAAAGGCTCCTTGACATTGATCTTGTCAAGAATGTTTTGGCTATATCAACAAAAGCAAAAACAATGAAAGCAAAATTCAATTAGTGAGACTACATCATACTAATTAGTTTTCGTACAGATTGAAAAAAAAAAGAACTCTGCCAAAATAAAAAGGCAGTCTGTGGAATGGGAGAAAATTCTTGCAGACACTGTGTTTGATAAAGCTAATATCCAAAATATAAGTGCAACTCTTACAACTCAACAGCATAAAATGCAAGTAATTTGATTTAAAAATTGATAGAGAACCCAAATACACATTTTTTCAAAGACGTATAAACAGTCAATCAGCATGTGAAAAGGTGCTCAGCATCACTAATCATCAGGGAAATGCAAATCAAAACTACCTACCTGTTAAATGACAGTTATCAAAAAGACAACAAATAACCAAAGTTGGCAAAGATGTGGAGAAAAGGGAACCCTTATGCACTGTTGGTAAGACTGTGAACTGTTACAGTCATTATGAAAAACAGTACAGAGGTTCCTCAAAAAATTAAGAAGAGAACTACCATATGATCCAGTAATCCTATTTCTATGTGTATATCCAAAGGAAACGAAATCACTATCTCAGAGAGATAGCTGCATTCCTATGTTCATTGCAACATGATTCATAATAACAAAACTGGAGAAAACTTAAGTGTCTTTCAAAGAATGAAAGAAAAAGTGACCTATATCTAATCTATCTATAATTCATCCCTATTATTATTATTAGCATTAGCATTATTATGCCATAATGAAGAAGTAAATCTGCTATTTATGACAACATAGACAGACCTTGAGGGCATGATGGTCAATGAATTAAGTCAGATAGAGAAAAATTAATCTCACATATTACATGGAATCTAAAAACATTGAATTCATAGAAACAAAAATAAAATAATGCTTGCCAGGGACTGAAGGTAAGGGAGGATGCAGAGATGTTGGTCAAAGTGTACAAACTTTCTGCTATAAGATGAGTAAGTTCTAGGATCTAAGGTACAGCCTGGTAGCTTTAGTTAACAATTCTGTATACTCAAAAGTCGCTATGAGAATAGAACTTTAATGTTTTCACCATAAGGACAATTATGACCAATAGGGTAATTATGGGGAGGATCTTATACCACTCATAAAAATTAACTACAGATGAATTAAAGAATTAAATGTAAAACTTGACCTGTAAAACTTTTAGAAGCATACCTTAATTAGAAAATGTTCCGAAAAACAATGAAAGCAAAATTCAATTAGTGAGACTACATCATACTAATTAGTTTTCGTACAGATTGAAAAAAAGAACTCTGCCAAAATAAAAAGGCAGTCTGTGGAATGGGAGAAAATTCTTGCAGACACTGTGTTTGATAAAGCTAATATCCAAAATATAAGTGCAACTCTTACAACTCAACAGCATAAAATGCAAGTAATTTGATTTAAAAATTGATAGAGAACCCAAATACACATTTTTTCAAAGACGTATAAACAGTCAATCAGCATGTGAAAAGGTGCTCAGCATCACTAATCATCAGGGAAATGCAAATCAAAACTACCTACCTGTTAAATGACAGTTATCAAAAAGACAACAAATAACCAAAGTTGGCAAAGATGTGGAGAAAAGGGAACCCTTATGCACTGTTGGTAAGATTGTGAACTGTTACAGTCATTATGAAAAACAGTACAGAGGTTCCTCAAAAAATTAAGAAGAGAACTACCATATGATCCAGTAATCCTATTTCTATGTGTATATCCAAAGGAAACGAAATCACTATCTCAGAGAGATAGCTGCATTCCTATGTTCATTGCAACATGATTCATAATAACAAAACTGGAGAAAACTTAAGTGTCTTTCAAAGAATGAAAGAAAAAGTGACCTATATCTAATCTATCTATAATTCATCCCTATTATTATTATTAGCATTAGCATTATTATGCCATAATGAAGAAGTAAATCTGCTATTTATGACAACATAGACAGACCTTGAGGGCATGATGGTCAATGAATTAAGTCAGATAGAGAAAAATTAATCTCACATATTACATGGAATCTAAAAACATTGAATTCATAGAAACAAAAATAAAATAATGCTTGCCAGGGACTGAAGGTAAGGGAGGATGCAGAGATGTTGGTCAAAGTGTACAAACTTTCTGCTATAAGATGAGTAAGTTCTAGGATCTAAGGTACAGCCTGGTAGCTTTAGTTAACAATTCTGTATACTCAAAAGTCGCTATGAGAATAGAACTTTAATGTTTTCACCATAAGGACAATTATGACCAATAGGGTAATTATGTGAGGTGAAGGATGTATAAACCAACCTTATTGTGGGAAACATTCACAATATACACAGGTATCAAGTTACTACATTGTAGACCTTGAACTTATACAATGTTATATGTCAATTATATCATAATAAAGCTGAAAAAAATAGAAAAGCAATGTTTGTTTCCCAAATCTAGAAATATTTACTTTGAGAAATCATTTCCTGTAAGAGGGATAAATGGAGGGATAGGCATTGAAGATTTTTCAGAATCAAGACAACACTGTGATGTAATGTTTCTGACCTTGAAGAATGAAATTAAGTATACAGATGAGTTCAAAAAAATAAGAAATCACCAAAAAATCCAGATCAGACCTACATATTAGGAAGGAAAATACTCAGAGGCAGATAAAATCCAGAGAAACTATTTCAGGAAATAGGTAGGATTTATATATATATATATATATATATATATATATATATATACACACACATATATATATATATTTGTCAGAGTAATTATTTTTAGTAAAATAATTAGCCTGGGCCTGGCATCCACCAAAATTTTGTGTACATCCTATTGGAGGGGAGAGAAATTGGAAGTTTTAAAGGAAGCAGAAAAGGTGCTGCAAAACCCAGGCTAGATGACTAGACCAGTGACCATGAAAATGCATGAAACCTATAAAAACAACCTTGGTTATATTCTTCTTATGTTTTCAAGTGACAACTTTTTGTAATGCTTATGCTTAACCCTGAAATGATTTTGCACAGTCATCTTCAGAGAGATGAAGTGGTCTAAATCTACTAGAAGTTCGAAGAAAGTATTTTAATTTTTTTTTTGCTATTTATAAAAAAACAAAAATAGACAGACCTTGAGGGCATGATGGTCAATGAATTAAGTCAGATAGAAAAATTAATCTCACATATTACATGGAATCTAAAAACATTGAATTCATAGAAACAAAAATAAAATAATGCTTGCCAGGGACTGAAGGTAAGGGAGGATGCAGAGATGTTGGTCAAAGTGTACAAACTTTCTGCTATAAGATGAGTAAGTTCTAGGATCTAAGGTACAGCCTGGTAGCTTTAGTTAACAATTCTGTATACTCAAAAGTCGCTATGAGAATAGAACTTTAATGTTTTCACCATAAGGACAATTATGACCAATAGGGTAATTATGTGAGGTGAAGGATGTATAAACCAACCTTATTGTGGGAAACATTCACAATATACACAGGTATCAAGTTACTACATTGTAGACCTTGAACTTATACAATGTTATATGTCAATTATATCATAATAAAGCTGAAAAAAATAGAAAAGCAATGTTTGTTTCCCAAATCTAGAAATATTTACTTTGAGAAATCATTTCCTGTAAGAGGGATAAATGGAGGGATAGGCATTGAAGATTTTTCAGAATCAAGACAACACTGTGATGTAATGTTTCTGACCTTGAAGAATGAAATTAAGTATACAGATGAGTTCAAAAAAATAAGAAATCACCAAAAAATCCAGATCAGACCTACATATTAGGAAGGAAAATACTCAGAGGCAGATAAAATCCAGAGAAACTATTTCAGGAAATAGGTAGGATTTATATATATATATATATATATATATATATATATATATATACACACACATATATATATATATTTGTCAGAGTAATTATTTTTAGTAAAATAATTAGCCTGGGCCTGGCATCCACCAAAATTTTGTGTACATCCTATTGGAGGGGAGAGAAATTGGAAGTTTTAAAGGAAGCAGAAAAGGTGCTGCAAAACCCAGGCTAGATGACTAGACCAGTGACCATGAAAATGCATGAAACCTATAAAAACAACCTTGGTTATATTCTTCTTATGTTTTCAAGTGACAACTTTTTGTAATGCTTATGCTTAACCCTGAAATGATTTTGCACAGTCATCTTCAGAGAGATGAAGTGGTCTAAATCTACTAGAAGTTCACTTTAATCCTCATGAAATTAAATGCTTCTGTTTTGCACTTGCAGAAACTAAAAGGCAGCTGAGATAGTTTTTAGGCAATATTTTATGGTTCTTTTAAGGATTAATAGAATAAAGCAGTATTTTCTTAGAGGTAGAGCTGGGAAGAAATTTGTATGTGTTTGCTCTTCAACACATATCTGCTAAAGCCAGCAAGTGTACATTTTGTGGACTTGCAATAATTTCAAGAAGACTTCAGATCCACTAAAATTAAATTGGAAATTTGTTTAATTTGAGAGTATTCTTATGCAAATATTCTTAGTAATAAAAAGAGAAGTGCAGAAAATGCAATTTAGAAAACAGAGCTGTTTCTATGTGCAGCATTTGTCAAACCTCTAGGATTGAACAATTCAGAGAATGATTAACTGTGCATAAATGATTGAGGAAAAAACATATTCAAATAAATAATTGGTTCTAAAAATGATTAAGTTGGCAGCTACCAATTTTATCATTTATTTGGCATTGCTAAGTGAGGAAGTGGATTACATGTTGATTTATATGAATAAGCTTTAAACTATAACTTATCCAATTTGGTTCTAGTCAAATTGTAAATCTTCAAAAAAATAAAGTTTGAAATAAATATTTTTCTAAAAAATGTTGGTATTTTATGAAGACAAAACAAAAACTTTTGAAGAAATTTCATACATATGTTTGTAGTTCTAAATTTTTACTCATATATTTAAGTAAGTAACAGGGGCTTCCCAGGTGACACTAGTGGTAAAGAATCTGCCTGCTGATGCAGGAGATATAAGAGATGCAGGTTTGATCCCTGGGCTGGGAAGATTCTCCAGAGTAGAAAAGAGTACCCCACTCCAGCATTCTTCCTGGGAAAATTCCATTGGCAGAAGAGCCTGGAGGGCTACAGTCCATGGGGCTGCAAAGAAGGGAACATGACTGAGCAACTGAGCACACACACAAATAAGGAGCAAACACAACAGAATTACAGAAATGGAATACTGAACCTAAACTTAAGTCAGAAATCAAGAATGTTAAAATATAACAGGAAAGTTCAGGATATGAGACTTTGGCCCTTCAGACTTGGAGTAGCCAGTGGCCGAGTTTGTCTTAATATGTTTATATGCAAGTAAACTGCTGCACCAGTGGATTTCATATAGAAGAAATGAACACAAAGATGTCAGTCTCATCAGGTCTGTACAAAAAAGCATATTTGTCAAAAGTTTCATGTAAAAAGTCAGTAAGTGGGCTTCCCTGGTGGTCCAGTGGGCAAAGACACCGCCTTGCAGTGCAAGGGGCGCCGGTTCGAGCCCTGGCCGGGGAAGATCCCACGTGCCACGGAGCGGCTGGACCGATGTGTCCAATTACCGAGCCAGAGCTCTGGAGCGCATGCGCCCAGAGCCGGTGCTCTGCGACAACAGAGACCACTGCGATGGGAGGCCCGCACCGGCCAAAGAGCAAAGATGGACGAAAATAGATAAATGAAAAACCAACAGAAGTGGCCCGCCCGCCCCCCTCCCTCCCCAACCCGCCCTACCAAAAAAAAAGTCAGTAAGCCTTTTACAAATAATTTAGGATGATGGTATATGAACAGTTGATGATATTATTGTCTGGAGTGGCATTGTCTCTCTTTTCAACCTTATTATTGAGGAGTTGTCAGTGGAGAGTATGTATTCCCTTTTCTTCACTTTTCTGTGCACAGGACTGTCCACCAG
Source organism: Tragulus kanchil (assembly GCA_022376925.1). NCBI lineage: Eukaryota > Metazoa > Chordata > Mammalia > Artiodactyla > Tragulidae > Tragulus > Tragulus kanchil. The sequence goes on from JAIOJX010000004.1 coordinate 219,130,032, forward strand.
AGCAACACTTCTGGCCTCTAGTCTTCATTCTCACTGATCAAACTGAAGTTAGTGGAGTGACTTATTTGCTGTACCAGTGGGTTACCCACTGGTCCTATGCGGCCACTGGTCCTTGGTGCACTCTGGGTTCCTCCGCAGTTCTGCTTACCTGCAACAAAAGGGGTTGCTACACTGTGTGTGTGTGTGAGTGTGAGTGTGAGTGTGAAGTCTGGTGTTGTCCAGTTGTGCCAGCAATTGCATAAGTTAAGAAGTGGAATTCAGAGGTCATTGGTTACAAGCCTACTTGAACAAAAACTTATTCATGGAATACAGAGATCATTATAAATAAAAATTGATATTGGAAAGTTCACCTGTCTGTCCATTTCTTGGTTTGTTCCAATCTCAAACGGAGAAGAGAAAGATGCTACGAAATAACCTCCTAAAATGCTAACATATGAAATAATTATTTAATATGCATTCCTAATTAAAATGGACACACTTGAAGCTGCAAATGAGAGAAAGCTTAGTTTTACTAGTTTTTCTCTCTATCATATCCTTCCTGTTATCCAGTCTCTCAGGCTGCTGTATGGTCCACACAGGCTTCCCTTCCTCACAAAACTTCCATTCTGCACGAAGATACGCCCATCCATTTAATAATCCTGTCTCTAGTAACAAGATAATGAGTGGTGATGGGTTTTGAGTTCTATCACTGAATAATACATAGACCATCTAGCATATGTCCTATGGATGGCAAATATCTCAATTCAAATATGTGACTCCAAATGAATAAAATTTGCATTTAATGACAAACTTGGGGAAGTCACTTTTGAACCGATTTTATTTTTGAATTAATTCCATCAAGTTCATTAGGTTGGTAATTAAATATTTCATCTAAATGTGTGAAGAAGTTTTGGTGGGAGTTTATCAGAGGAGTCCTAGGTGACAACAGCAACCAAGATGGTATGGGCAAACACTGCAAGATGGCTCATTCAGCACAGCCTCTGATCTCTACTTTCTGGCCTGTCTTTATTATAAATATAGGATAATGACACTCCAGCTTCTATGCTGTAGGGAGGGCATGTCACACAGGTCTAGTCACTGAAATGTCAACAGCAGTAGTAGTCCCTAGGTGTGACATCTTTTCTCAAATGAAAGAATGTTAGAAGAAAGCTCTGATCCACCCTTTCCTCCTACCTGGTGTGCAGATAAACAGGAATGCACCTTGTAACAAGGCAGTAAAAAGTTACATGTTGAAGATAGTGTCTGGGTGACATCCTTGAGCATCGTGCAGAATAAGTTCCATGTTTAAACCTCTGTTTCTTAGGTAGTCTGTTACAAATTTTACAAACATATTACTAATTGACAGAAATAAAAAGCACATTTCAACTTTGTATAGGTCATCGTTCTTAATCTTACGCAAATGAAACTGATCTAACTGGTTTATTCATTAAGGTATTGATTAGTGGAAATCACATAGAATTGTTGAGATGACCATTCAGTCTGGGTACTTTATTTTTGGGAGGACATAAAGGACCACATATCCAGGAAAAATGCCAATCACACCATGAGGTTATTCCAGTGGAAAAACAAGCAATTGCCCCTATGATAGAAGCTAGAAATTCTCACCTCACTTCCCAAGAAGACCCTCATGCAACAGCTGCTTCATGCTGTTTATTTCCTCCTTCACGTTTCATGCAGGCGCATCTGCTTGGCAGAGCCTAATTTCCATGCCTGTGTGCTAGTTAAAAGGGTGTTTGGAAAATGGAGCTTGTGGGTTGCCAGCCTCTGCTGTTCAAGAAAGTAAGCCCCAAATGCCTTGAAGTGAGTGATGAGTGAGTTAATATAAAGTGTCTGCACCAAACTGTGCCAAGTCTAATTGGTATCGACTTCCTTAAGGGGCATTCTAAAGATGGGCCAAATGTATGCACGTTCAGCTAGAAAGAGTGATGCAATTCATTTTAGTGATAGATGCTGAGATACTGGTGGGGAGTCTGGCTATGCCTGCCACTCATTTCATCCCCAAGCAGAGATGAGAAGAGAGAAGCAGCTGGGGAATGGCAACTGGGGATTGAAAGCAAGATCTGGAGGATACTAAGCTGTTCTAATTGTGGAGCTTCTCAGTCTCAGGAGAAAATGGAAGAATGCAGATAATAAAGGGAGGTGGCTGTGGAAGGAGTTCTATTCTAATTCACTCTCTTCCCCTAAGTTGAAGTTATTTTGATACATATGTAGTCAATCCTCAGTTTACGGGAAGAAAAACAACAAAGAAACATGAATTAAATTTGGGCTGTGTGTCTATGTTAGGCATACCTGCTCCTGAAGCTTTATCAAGGAGTATCGTATTAAAGGGTCTGTAACTTCTACAGCTACTGAAGTGAACAGGCTAAGACACATACTATAGACATGGATTTCTAGACTCATAAACCTTATCTGACTGTCTTATTTTATATGTGAAGAATCTGTAATCCAGGGATAGACTGTGGCTCAAACCAGGTAAGATACAGGCAATATTTGCTTTGAGTATTTCTCAGGTATATGCTTTTTCTATGTAATCTCATGTTCATTCATGTATCCAAATGATGGTGTTTTGCTAAATGCTATGAATGATACAAAGAATATACAAAACAAGGGCTCCAGGATCAAGTAGTTTATAATTAGAGAAAGAAAGATACATGAAGGTCATAGTTTCTACAAATACCAAAGAAATGGAAGTCACAGTGAAATGGAATTATGCAATGCAACTGATCTGGTTTTTGACTCAATTCACAGAAACTAATTCTATGTAAAAATGAAGAAAATTCATTTATTAAGATAATCATTGAAAAGACCAAAGAACCAATTATTAAATTAATTTCCAGGAAAAAGTATCAGAAACCACACTGCAAAACTGATATGTTGAAAAACATTTCTATAAATATTGGATACTTCTGTTTTCATAAACGTCACCTTCCAAATTTACTACTATTCTCACTAGTTAAGGAGAACTGCTTGTTTACAAGCTACTGAGTCAATGTCAGTAGTAGTGGCGGCAGGGGGCGGTTGGGGGGCAGGTATGTCAGTTCATGAATAGCTGGCATTTTTAGCTTCTTTAGAAGGAGGCTATTTTCCCCCTCTACCAATATATTTAAAGTAATGAATTATCCGGAGAAAATCAGAGGATTGAAGACTAAGTGGTTAAAAATTTAGTAAGATGTCCACCACAAAAAAATACTAGTATAAAATCCTCACATTAAAAATGATCACATTAATAATTCACACCAAACCTTCTCCTTCCAATCAAATACCTCAGAATAATGTTAGTTGTTAGTTGTTCCAAAAGCCCTTAAGTATCAAGTGAGTGACACAGGAGTTTTTTATTAATTTATGTAAAAATAAATATATCTGAATGACAAAGATTGGAAAGGTATATACATGAGGAAAAGAAAGGTGAAAATAACTTGATCCTGTCTCTTAAGGAAAATGGATACTTCTAAAATCAGTCTCCAAATCATATCTACCATCTTGCCCCAAACCAACCAGTTCCTTGGTTTGCGTTGAGGAATGTTCATGTATCTCCCAGGGTAAATATCTTCCCAACCAGTTCACTTTCTAGGAATTGAAGAAATGGGCACTTATTCTCTTCTAATCCTAAAACCCCTCTTCATGGATCACTTCCTTGTCATGAAAAAGGGGCTTGCATAACTCAGTGAAGCTATGAGCCATGCCATGTAGGGCCACCCAGACAGATGAGTCGTGGTGAAGAGTTCTGACAAAACAATAGATAATGTATAATTAGAGAAAGAAAGATACATGAAGGTCTGTTTTAAAAAACCTTTCAATGCAACTGATCTGGTTTGACTCAATTCACAGAAACTAATTCTATGTAAAAATGAAGAAAATTCATTTATTAAGATAATCATTGAAAAGACCAAAGAACCAATTATTAAATTAATTTCCAGGAAAAAGTATCAGAAACCACACTGCAAAACTGATATGTTGAAAAACATTTCTATAAATATTGGATACTTCTGTTTTCATAAACGTCACCTTCCAAATTTACTACTATTCTCACTAGTTAAGGAGAACTGCTTGTTTACAAGCTACTGAGTCAATGTCAGTAGTAGTGGCGGCAGGGGGCGGTTGGGGGGCAGGTATGTCAGTTCATGAATAGCTGGCATTTTTAGCTTCTTTAGAAGGAGGCTATTTTCCCCCTCTACCAATATATTTAAAGTAATGAATTATCCGGAGAAAATCAGAGGATTGAAGACTAAGTGGTTAAAAATTTAGTAAGATGTCCACCACAAAAAAATACTAGTATAAAATCCTCACATTAAAAATGATCACATTAATAATTCACACCAAACCTTCTCCTTCCAATCAAATACCTCAGAATAATGTTAGTTGTTAGTTGTTCCAAAAGCCCTTAAGTATCAAGTGAGTGACACAGGAGTTTTTTATTAATTTATGTAAAAATAAATATATCTGAATGACAAAGATTGGAAAGGTATATACATGAGGAAAAGAAAGGTGAAAATAACTTGATCCTGTCTCTTAAGGAAAATGGATACTTCTAAAATCAGTCTCCAAATCATATCTACCATCTTGCCCCAAACCAACCAGTTCCTTGGTTTGCGTTGAGGAATGTTCATGTATCTCCCAGGGTAAATATCTTCCCAACCAGTTCACTTTCTAGGAATTGAAGAAATGGGCACTTATTCTCTTCTAATCCTAAAACCCCTCTTCATGGATCACTTCCTTGTCATGAAAAAGGGGCTTGCATAACTCAGTGAAGCTATGAGCCATGCCATGTAGGGCCACCCAGACAGATGGGTCGTGGTGAAGAGTTCTGACAAAATGTGATCCACTGGAGGGGAGAATGGTAAACCACTCTGTCATACTAGCTGTGAGAACCCTATGAGCTATATAAAAAAGCAAAAAGTTATAACACCAAAAATGAGCCCCCAAGGTAAGAAGTCAAATATGCTACTGAGGAAGCATGAGGACAACTAAGAGCTGCAGAAAGAATGAAGCAGCTGGACCTGAGTGAAAGTGACACTCAATTGTGGATGTGTCTGGTGATGAAAGTAAAATTGGATGCTACGGAAAACAATATTGCATAGGAGCCTGGAATGTTAGGTCCATGAATCAAGGTAAATTGGACCTGGTCAAGCAGAAGATGGCAAGAGTGAACAGTAACATCTTAGGAATCAAAGAACTAAAATGGATGAGAATTGGTAAATTTAATTCAGATGGCCATTATATCAACCCCTATAGGCAAGAATCTCATAGAAAAAATGGAACAGCTCTCATAATCAACAAGAGTCTGAATTACAGTACTTGGGTGCAATCTCAAAAATGACAGAATGATCTCAGTTCATTTCCAAGGCAAACCATTCAACATCACAGTAATTCAAACCTATGCCTCTACCATTGATGCCAAAGAAGCTGAAGTTGATCAGTTCTATGAAGACCTAGAAGGACTCTTAGAACTAACACCCACAAAACGATGTCCTGCTCATCATAACAGACTGGAATGAAAAAGTAAGTCAAAAGATTCCTGGGGTAACGGGCAAGTTTGGCCTTAGAGTACAAAATGAAGCAGGGCAAAGGCTAACAGAATTCTTCCAAGAGTATGCACTGGTCATAGCAAACACCCTTTTTCAACAACACAAGAGACAACTTTGCACATAGGTATCACCAAATGGTCAAGACCAAAATCAGATTGATTAAATACTTTGTAGCCAAAGATGGAGAGGCTGTGTACAATCAGTAAAAGACCTGGAATTCTTCCAAGAAAACTTAAAATAAAGAAAACAGGAAAATCCACTAGACCAGTCAAATTTGTTTAGTAGGTGACAGTCTTCATGGATCTTTTAAAGGGCTTGCATAACTCAGTGAAGCTATGAGCCATGCCATGTAGGGCCACCCAGAACGGACAAGTCATGGTGGAGAGTGCTGACAAAATGTGGTCCACTGGAGGAGAATGGTAAACCACTCTGTCATACTAGCTGTGAGAACTCTATGAGCTATATGAAAAAGCAAAAAGCTATAACACCAAAAATGAGCCCCCAAGGTAAGAAGTCAAATATGCTACTGAGGAAGCATGAGGACAACTAAGAGCTGCAGAAAGAATGAAGCAGCTGGACCTGAGTGAAAGTGACACTCAATTGTGGATGTGTCTGGTGATGAAAGTAAAATTGGATGCTACGGAAAACAATGTTGCATAGTAACCAAGAATGTTAGGTTCGAGAATCAAGGTAAATCGGACATGGTCAAGCAGAAGATGGCAAGAGTGAACATTGACATCTAAGGAGTCAGTGAAATAAAATGGATTGGAATGGGCAAATTGAATTCAGATGACCATTATATCTACCCCTATAGGCAAGAATCTCATAGAAAAATGGAACAGCTCTCATAATCAACAAGAGTCTGAATTACAGTACTTGGGTGCAATCTCAAAAATGACAGAATGATCTCAGTTCATTTCCAAGGCAAACCATTCAACATCACAGTAATTCAAACCTATGCCTCTACCATTGATGCCAAAGAAGCTGAAGTTGATCAGTTCTATGAAGACCTAGAAGGACTCTTAGAACTAACACCCACAAAACGATGTCCTGCTCATCATAACAGACTGGAATGAAAAAGTAAGTCAAAAGATTCCTGGGGTAACGGGCAAGTTTGGCCTTAGAGTACAAAATGAAGCAGGGCAAAGGCTAACAGAATTCTTCCAAGAGTATGCACTGGTCATAGCAAACACCCTTTTTCAACAACACAAGAGACAACTTTGCACATAGGTATCACCAAATGGTCAAGACCAAAATCAGATTGATTAAATACTTTGTAGCCAAAGATGGAGAGGCTGTGTACAATCAGTAAAAAGACCTGGACTGACTGTGGCTGAGATCATCAGCTCCTCATAGCAAAATTCAGGCTTAAAATAAAGAAAACAGGAAAATCCACTAGACCAGTCAGATAAATCTCCTATGAATATTCAGTGGAGGTGACAGATTCAAGGGCACAATAAAGGATAGAAATGGTAAAAAATTAATAGAAACAGAAGAGATCAAGAAGAGATGGAAAGAATACACAGAAGAACTGTACAAAAAAGATCTTAATGACCTGGACAATCATGATAGTGGTCTCTCACATAATGCCACACATTCTGGAGTGTGAGGTTTATTTGGCCTTGGGAAGCACTGCTGTCAGTAAAGCTAGTGGAGGTGATGAAATTCCAGTTAAGCTATTTAAAATCCTAAAAAGATGGTGCTATTAAAGTGCTGCACTCAATGTGTCAGCAAATTTACAAAATCCAGCACTGATCACAGGACTTAAAAAGGTCAGTCCTCATCCCAATTCCCAAGAAGGGCAGTATTAAAGAATGCTCAGACCAGCAGACAATTGTACTCATCTCCCATGCTAGTAAACTTATGCTCAAAATACTCCAAGCTAGGTTTCAGCATTACATGAACCAAGAATTTCAAGATGTTCAAGTAGGGTTGAGAAAAGGCAGAGGAGCCAGAGATCAAATTGTCAGCATTCACTAGATCATACAAAAGACAAGGGAATTCCAGAAAAAAACATCTATTTCTGTTCCACTGACTACATTAAAGCAATTGATTCTATGGATCATAATAAACTGTGGAAAACTGTTAAAGAGATGAGAATACCAGAACATGTTACCTATCTTCTGAGAAACCTGTATACAGGTCAAGAAGCAACAGTGAGAACCCTGTATGGGACAACAGTCTGGTTCAGGATTGAGAAACAAGTACAACTGGAATGAAAGTAAGTCAAAAGATTCCTGGGGTAACGGGCAAGTTTGGCCTTAGAGTACAAAATGAAGCAGGGCAAAGGCTAACAGAATTCTTCCAAGAGTATGCACTGGTCATAGCAAACACCCTTTTTCAACAACACAAGAGACAACTTTGCACATAGGTATCACCAAATGGTCAAGACCAAAATCAGATTGATTAAATACTTTGTAGCCAAAGATGGAGAGGCTGTGTACAATCAGTAAAAAGACCTGGACTGACTGTGGCTGAGATCATCAGCTCCTCATAGCAAAATTCAGGCTTAAAATAAAGAAAACAGGAAAATCCACTAGACCAGTCAGATAAATCTCCTATGAATATTCAGTGGAGGTGACAGATTCAAGGGCACAATAAAGGATAGAAATGGTAAAGAATTAATAGAAACAGAAGAGATCAAGAAGAGATGGAAAGAATACACAGAAGAACTGTACAAAAAAGATCTTAATGACCTGGACAATCATGATAGTGGTCTCTCACATAATGCCACACATTCTGGAGTGTGAGGTTTATTTGGCCTTGGGAAGCACTGCTGTCAGTAAAGCTAGTGGAGGTGATGAAATTCCAGTTAAGCTATTTAAAATCCTAAAAAGATGGTGCTATTAAAGTGCTGCACTCAATGTGTCAGCAAATTTACAAAATCCAGCACTGATCACAGGACTTAAAAAGGTCAGTCCTCATCCCAATTCCCAAGAAGGGCAGTATTAAAGAATGCTCAGACCAGCAGACAATTGTACTCATCTCCCATGCTAGTAAACTTATGCTCAAAATACTCCAAGCTAGGTTTCAGCATTACATGAACCAAGAATTTCAAGATGTTCAAGTAGGGTTGAGAAAAGGCAGAGGAGCCAGAGATCAAATTGTCAGCATTCACTAGATCATACAAAAGACAAGGGAATTCCAGAAAAAAACATCTATTTCTGTTCCACTGACTACATTAAAGCAATTGATTCTATGGATCATAATAAACTGTGGAAAACTGTTAAAGAGATGAGAATACCAGAACATGTTACCTATCTTCTGAGAAACCTGTATACAGGTCAAGAAGCAACAGTGAGAACCCTGTATGGGACAACAGTCTGGTTCAGGATTGAGAAACAAGTACAACAGGTTGTTTATTGGCTCCCTGTTTAACTTATATACAGAGCACATAATGAGAAATGCTGAGCTGAATGAGTCACAAGCTGGAATCAAGGTTATCTGGAGAAATACCAACAATCACAGATTTGCAGATAATACTACTTTAATGGCAGAAAGTGAAGAGGAACTAAAGAGCTTCTTGATGAGGCTGAAAGGGAGAGTGAAAAATCTGGCTTAAAATCCAATATTAAAAAAATAACAGCAAGGCTTCCCTGGTGGTCCAGTGGATAAAGAGTCCACCTTGCAATGCTGGGGTCACCAGTTAGATTCCTGGCCTGGGAAGATCCCATGTGCCGCAAAACGTTGGGACCTGTGTGTCCAATTGCAAGCCAACGCTCTGGAGTACATATTCCCAGAGCCAGTGCTCTGCAGCGAGAGAGGCCACTGCAATGGGAGGTCCACACAGGGCAAAGAATAAAGAGGAATGAAAATAAATTAAAAAAAACAATAAAAGAGGCCAAAATTAAAAAAAAAAAAAAAAAAACTTAGATCATGGCATCTGTTCCCATTACTTCATGGCAAAAAGAAGGGGAAAAGGTAGAAGCAGTGACAAATTTCCTCTTATTGGGCTCTAAAATCACTGCAGATAGTGAGTGCAGCCATGAAACTGGAAGACAATTACTTCTCACCAGGAAATGTAAGACAAATCTAGACAGTGTGTTAAAAAACAAAATGAAACTGGAAGACAATTACTGTCTCGAACTTCAAAGTAAACTTATGCTCAAAATACTCCAAGCTAGGTTTCAGCATTACATGAACCAAGAATTTCAAGATGTTCAAGTAGGGTTGAGAAAAGGCAGAGGAGCCAGAGATCAAATTGTCAGCATTCACTAGATCATACAAAAGACAAGGGAATTCCAGAAAAAAACATCTATTTCTGTTCCACTGACTACATTAAAGCAATTGATTCTATGGATCATAATAAACTGTGGAAAACTGTTAAAGAGATGAGAATACCAGAACATGTTACCTATCTTCTGAGAAACCTGTATACAGGTCAAGAAGCAACAGTGAGAACCCTGTATGGGACAACAGTCTGGTTCAGGATTGAGAAACAAGTACAACAGGTTGTTTATTGGCTCCCTGTTTAACTTATATACAGAGCACATAATGAGAAATGCTGAGCTGAATGAGTCACAAGCTGGAATCAAGGTTATCTGGAGAAATACCAACAATCACAGATTTGCAGATAATACTACTTTAATGGCAGAAAGTGAAGAGGAACTAAAGAGCTTCTTGATGAGGCTGAAAGGGAGAGTGAAAAATCTGGCTTAAAATCCAATATTAAAAAAATAACAGCAAGGCTTCCCTGGTGGTCCAGTGGATAAAGAGTCCACCTTGCAATGCTGGGGTCACCAGTTAGATTCCTGGCCTGGGAAGATCCCATGTGCCGCAAAACGTTGGGACCTGTGTGTCCAATTGCAAGCCAACGCTCTGGAGTACATATTCCCAGAGCCAGTGCTCTGCAGCGAGAGAGGCCACTGCAATGGGAGGTCCACACAGGGCAAAGAATAAAGAGGAATGAAAATAAATTAAAAAAACAATAAAAGAGGCCAAAATTAAAAAAAAAAAAAAAAAACTTAGATCATGGCATCTGTTCCCATTACTTCATGGCAAAAAGAAGGGGAAAAGGTAGAAGCAGTGACAAATTTCCTCTTATTGGGCTCTAAAATCACTGCAGATAGTGAGTGCAGCCATGAAACTGGAAGACAATTACTTCTCACCAGGAAATGTAAGACAAATCTAGACAGTGTGTTAAAAAACAAAGATATTGGTATGCCGACAAAAGCTCATTTCCTCAAGGCTACAGTCTCTCCCATAGTCATATATGGATGTGAGAACTGGACAATAAAGAAGGCAGAGAGTCAAAGAATTGATGCTTTCAAAGTATGAAGTTTGTGAAGGTTCTTGAGAGTCCCTTGGAAAGCAAGGAGACCAAACCAGTCAATCTGAAAGGAAATTCTGAATACTCTTTGGAAGGACTGATGCTTAAGCTGAGTCAGTACTTGAGCCACCTGGTAAGAAGAGTTGAATCACTGGAAAAGAACCTGAAAGCAGAAGGCAGATCCTGAAGGCAGAAGAAGAGAGCAACAGAGGATGAAATGGTTGGATGGCATCACCAATTTAATGGACATAAACTTGGGCATACTCCAGGTAATGGTGAGGGACAGGTGCTGCAATCCATGAAGTCGCACAGAATCACATGCAACTTGTTAACTGAGCAAACCTGAAACCAAACTCTGTCAAAGGTATCTGTTTTGCTCTTTAAGCAAATTCTCATGATGCTATATATAAAATATAAAAGGCATGTAGACAGTCAAGCCATTTTCTCTTTTCAGTTAATAATGCCCGTTATATTGACTATATTCAGCTGGCACATTAGTTCTAATCATTAGATTTATATTTTATGATAACCAGTGCAAGTGTTACCTAATGAACCCTCATCAGACAAGCAATTCACCTTATTGAAGGAAAATAGGGAGAATAAATCATGCATGAGAATATATGATGAAAAATGTTACCAATATCCACAAAATTTGTTATTATCTCCAAATTGGTAGTTGAACCTTTAGAGAGGTAAATAATTGGTTCCTTTTTCCTGTGTGTCTATAACATTTCAGCAGCTTTAAAATAGGACTTCTGTTTCCACTTTTTCATTAGCTTTTCAAGCATAGGCATATGTCACCAGACAATCTCCCAGAACTGCGACTAAATTGGATGAAAGCATATTTGAGAAATTGTATTTATAAATAAAGACTTTGCCCAAGATTCAATAATCTTTTGCCTTTATCCTCATGGAATATTTATTCTGAAATCAGTTGACTTTAAATGCAACATTTTTTGGATGATTATCTAAGGACCTGAAAGTTAGCTTCCATTGTAAAACAAAGATATTGGTATGAAAATTTCCTCAAGGCTACAGTCTCCATAGTCATATATGGATGTGAGAACTGGACAATAAAGAAGGCAGAGAGTCAAAGAATTGATGCTTTCAAAGTATGAAGTTTGTGAAGGTTCTTGAGAGTCCCTTGGAAAGCAAGGAGACCAAACCAGTCAATCTGAAAGGAAATTCTGAATACTCTTTGGAAGGACTGATGCTTAAGCTGAGTCAGTACTTGAGCCACCTGGTAAGAAGAGTTGAATCACTGGAAAAGAACCTGAAAGCAGAAGGCAGATCCTGAAGGCAGAAGAAGAGAGCAACAGAGGATGAAATGGTTGGATGGCATCACCAATTTAATGGACATAAACTTGGGCATACTCCAGGTAATGGTGAGGGACAGGTGCTGCAATCCATGAAGTCGCACAGAATCACATGCAACTTGTTAACTGAGCAAACCTGAAACCAAACTCTGTCAAAGGTATCTGTTTTGCTCTTTAAGCAAATTCTCATGATGCTATATATAAAATATAAAAGGCATGTAGACAGTCAAGCCATTTTCTCTTTTCAGTTAATAATGCCCGTTATATTGACTATATTCAGCTGGCACATTAGTTCTAATCATTAGATTTATATTTTATGATAACCAGTGCAAGTGTTACCTAATGAACCCTCATCAGACAAGCAATTCACCTTATTGAAGGAAAATAGGGAGAATAAATCATGCATGAGAATATATGATGAAAAATGTTACCAATATCCACAAAATTTGTTATTATCTCCAAATTGGTAGTTGAACCTTTAGAGAGGTAAATAATTGGTTCCTTTTTCCTGTGTGTCTATAACATTTCAGCAGCTTTAAAATAGGACTTCTGTTTCCACTTTTTCATTAGCTTTTCAAGCATAGGCATATGTCACCAGACAATCTCCCAGAACTGCGACTAAATTGGATGAAAGCATATTTGAGAAATTGTATTTATAAATAAAGACTTTGCCCAAGATTCAATAATCTTTTGCCTTTATCCTCATGGAATATTTATTCTGAAATCAGTTGACTTTAAATGCAACATTTTTTGGATGATTATTTAAGGAACTGAAAGTTAGCTTCAATTGTAATGAAACATATAATTCAAACATAAAATATTGCTTTTTCTTTTGCAAAAGTCAATAGTTTCTTTTTTTGCCTTTCAATTATTTGTTTTTATTTTTCTTTTACCTTTCTGTCAACTGCTTTATTGAAGTATAATTGATACACCAAAAGCTGTTTGCATTTAATATATTCAATGTAGTAAAATAAAGATAACTATACATTCATAAAATCATCACCACTATCTTTGCAATAAACATATCTAGCATTTCTAAGTTTCTTCCTTCCAACTTTTATTATTATTACATTTATATATTTATGTATTATTATATTCTATTTTTTGGTAAGACTATTAACATAGGTCTATACTTTAAGCAAATATTTAGATTTATAATACAGTATTCTTAATTATAGGCACTTTGCTGTACAGCCATCTCTAGGATTTATTCATCCAACAGAACCAGGATATTTTACATCTGTAGAACTATAATTCAAAATATTTTTTGTTTTCTTTACTGTGCAGAAGTTTTTCCTGTTTGCTATAATCCCATTTTTATATATTTTTGTTGCCTCTGTATTTGATGCCATATCCAAGAAATCATTGCCAAGATGAATGCCCCAAAACTTTCCCCAATGTTTTCCTATATTTTATGGTTTCATAACTTGCATTCAAATATTTAATATAATTTGAGGTAATTTTTCTGTATGTTGTAAGATAAGGGTTCAATTTTATTCTTTTGTATGTGTATATCCAGTTTTCTCAGCACCATTTAGTGAGGGAACTATCTGTTCAGGATTGTAGAACTTATATGTCATATTTGTATGTTACAATACCACAAAATTTGTTATTATCTCCAAATTGGTAGTTGAACCTTTAGAGAGGTAAATAATTGGTTCCTTTTTCCTGTGTGTCTATAACATTTCAGCAGCTTTAAAATAGGACTTCTGTTTCCACTTTTCATTAGCTTTTCAAGCATAGGCATATGTCACCAGACAATCTCCCAGAACTGCGACTAAATTGGATGAAAGCATATTTGAGAAATTGTATTTATAAATAAAGACTTTGCCCAAGATTCAATAATCTTTTGCCTTTATCCTCATGGAATATTTATTCTGAAATCAGTTGACTTTAAATGCAACATTTTTTGGATGATTATTTAAGGAACTGAAAGTTAGCTTCAATTGTAATGAAACATATAATTCAAACATAAAATATTGCTTTTTCTTTTGCAAAAGTCAATAGTTTCTTTTTTTGCCTTTCAATTATTTATTTTATTTTTCTTTTACCTTTCTGTCAACTGCTTTATTGAAGTATAATTGATACACCAAAAGCTGTTTGCATTTAATATATTCAATGTAGTAAAATAAAGATAACTATACATTCATAAAATCATCACCACTATCTTTGCAATAAACATATCTAGCATTTCTAAGTTTCTTCCTTCCAACTTTTATTATTATTACATTTATATATTTATGTATTATTATATTCTATTTTTTGGTAAGACTATTAACATAGGTCTATACTTTAAGCAAATATTTAGATTTATAATACAGTATTCTTAATTATAGGCACTTTGCTGTACAGCCATCTCTAGGATTTATTCATCCAACAGAACCAGGATATTTTACATCTGTAGAACTATAATTCAAAATATTTTTTGTTTTCTTTACTGTGCAGAAGTTTTTCCTGTTTGCTATAATCCCATTTTTATATATTTTTGTTGCCTCTGTATTTGATGCCATATCCAAGAAATCATTGCCAAGATGAATGCCCCAAAACTTTCCCCAATGTTTTCCTATATTTTATGGTTTCATAACTTGCATTCAAATATTTAATATAATTTGAGGTAATTTTTCTGTATGTTGTAAGATAAGGGTTCAATTTTATTCTTTTGTATGTGTATATCCAGTTTTCTCAGCACCATTTAGTGAGGGAACTATCTGTTCTTTATTGTGTATTTGTAGAACCTTGTCAATGACTAGTTGACCATCTATGTATGGATGTATCTCTGGGCACTCTGCCCTGTTCCACTGGCTTTTATGTCTGTTTTTATGGCAGTATCATAGTGTCTTGATTAGCATGGTTTTGTCATACACTTTGAAATCAGGAATGCCTCTGACATTCGGTGATGCCTCTGGCTTTATTCTTCTTGTTCAAAATTGGTTAGGTTATCAAAGATCTTTTGTGATTCCTTATAAATTTGGGGATTTTTTTTCCCATTTCTGTAAAAAATGCCATTGGAATTTTAATAGGGATTACACTGAACCTGTACAACCATTTTGTGTCTTTTTTTAGTACTAATTTTATCTAGTCATTATAGGAAACTTCAAATGAAGTCAGTGTATTACCATTACAAGATTTTAAATTTGAATACTAAAACACAGAAAGAGGGAAAAGAGTGCAGATAGAAAACAAAGTGAGAAGTCTGAGAAAGAGTAGAGCAGACTTGAATTGGGATGGTGGAAACTGAAATGGAAAGTCAGGGTAAGTGCAAGAGTGAAGAAGATTGTGCTAATTACATTACAGAAGCAATGTACATGAACATTTAGAGACAAATATGTACTTTTGAAGCTAGGGAAGTAATAGGGGATTATTGAACCAAAATAAGTTTTTCCCTTAAGACTTAGCAGTCAAGTTTTCTGCCATTTAGAGAAAATCAGTTGAGAGAGAGAGTAAAATTAAACGGACAAGAGGGAGTGAATTAAACATTGAAAGTGACGAAAGAGTTTTAATGAATTTCCAAGTCTTCTAATTCCTCCTGAGGTTTTGCTGTATGCCTGTCTTACATAAAACTTTGTTGTTTTACAGCATCTGAATATCCTTGTAATTTATTTTATATTAATATTTCAACTAGAGTTTTTTATACTATCATTTTCAGGCAAAACCTTACCAAGGTATTCGATGGAAAATTGTGTCTAGTATAGGAAGTATATCAAGTGGTCAGAATTCTTGTAATTAATGCTTAAAAAACGAAGCTCCATTCCATTGGTCTCAGCTCCATTCCATGCAAATTCCATCAGTGTCAAGGATGGAAAATATTAACACATCGAGAATTTTCTGAACCTTCTACAATCTCTTTTCCAGAAACAGGAAGGAAAAACATTGAGAAATACAGGTGTCCATAAGTTAGAAGCTCTTCTTTATAGTTTAAGGTCAAAACACACATTCCAAGATGTAACTGCATGCAGCCTGAGCTTGAGGAGAAATTATTTAGAGTGAATTTAAGGAAGACAAAAGACAGCGGTCTTAAATGAGGGGAGGGAAAACAGAGAGACCAATCAGCATTTCACTCTGATGAGAAATCGCCAGCTCAGATGATGGGAAAATAATTCTTCTTTAAGGGCAGAAAATTCTGGCCATTTCAGGTCAGGAGATTATTTTTTAGACCAGTGCTGTCCAATAAAAACACAATACATGTTAGTTTATATGTTCTAATAACCACATAATAAAAGTAAAAGGAGATAGGTAAAACTAATTTGATAATACATCTTCACGGGAGTCCATGTATATATGGGCTCCCCTGGTGGTTAGGACAGTAAAGAATCTGCTTGTGATACAGGAGACCTGGGTTCCATCCCTGAGTTGGGAAGATTCCTTCATCTGCAGAGAGGTGAAGAAGATTGTGCTAATTACATTACAGAAGCAATGTACATGAACATTTAGAGACAAATATGTACTTTTGAAGCTAGGAAGTAATAGGGATTATTGAACCAAAATAAGTTTTTCCCTTAAGACTTAGCAGTCAAGTTTTCTGCCATTTAGAGAAAATCAGTTGAGAGAGAGAGTAAAATTAAACGGACAAGAGGGAGTGAATTAAACATTGAAAGTGACGAAAGAGTTTTAATGAATTTCCAAGTCTTCTAATTCCTCCTGAGGTTTTGCTGTATGCCTGTCTTACATAAAACTTTGTTGTTTTACAGCATCTGAATATCCTTGTAATTTATTTTATATTAATATTTCAACTAGAGTTTTTTATACTATCATTTTCAGGCAAAACCTTACCAAGGTATTCGATGGAAAATTGTGTCTAGTATAGGAAGTATATCAAGTGGTCAGAATTCTTGTAATTAATGCTTAAAAAACGAAGCTCCATTCCATTGGTCTCAGCTCCATTCCATGCAAATTCCATCAGTGTCAAGGATGGAAAATATTAACACATCGAGAATTTTCTGAACCTTCTACAATCTCTTTTCCAGAAACAGGAAGGAAAAACATTGAGAAATACAGGTGTCCATAAGTTAGAAGCTCTTCTTTATAGTTTAAGGTCAAAACACACATTCCAAGATGTAACTGCATGCAGCCTGAGCTTGAGGAGAAATTATTTAGAGTGAATTTAAGGAAGACAAAAGACAGCGGTCTTAAATGAGGGGAGGGAAAACAGAGAGACCAATCAGCATTTCACTCTGATGAGAAATCGCCAGCTCAGATGATGGGAAAATAATTCTTCTTTAAGGGCAGAAAATTCTGGCCATTTCAGGTCAGGAGATTATTTTTTAGACCAGTGCTGTCCAATAAAAACACAATACATGTTAGTTTATATGTTCTAATAACCACATAATAAAAGTAAAAGGAGATAGGTAAAACTAATTTGATAATACATCTTCACGGGAGTCCATGTATATATGGGCTCCCCTGGTGGTTAGGACAGTAAAGAATCTGCTTGTGATACAGGAGACCTGGGTTCCATCCCTGAGTTGGGAAGATTCCTTGAAGAAGAGAAAGGCAACCCACTTCAGTATTCTTGCCTGGAGAATTTCATGGCTTGTCCATGGGTCGCAAAGAGTTGAACACAACTGAGTGACTTCACTTTTCACTTACATATTTTTATTTCAAATATAATCTTTACAAATGATATTGCAGAAATATTTTACTTTTTTGTACAAAATTCAATGTGTATTTTGCACTCATATCACATCACAATTCAGACAAGCCATATTCTAATGCTCAACAGCTGTGTGTCTTGTGGCTCCTGGACTAGACCTCAGAGGCCTGTTCAGTGGAGCAGTGGCCAGTTCCTCTTTCCCAAATATTTCTTTTTTGTTGTTTATGTTTTCTTGCAATTCCTGTGTGTAGAATTAGTTGTGGTTTAATTGCTATGTCGTGTTTGAGTCATTCTGGGACCCCACAGACTGTAACCTACTGGGTTTCTCTGTCCATGGGATGCTCCAGGCAAGAATACTGTAGTGGGTTGCCCTTTCCTTCCCCAGGGTATCTTCCCAACAAAGGGATCAAACCCAGGTCTCTTGCATCTCAGAGGAGTCTTTACTGACTGAACTAGGTGGGACTAACCAAATAACCTTAAGAAAAAAATTTGTTGGAATTAATCAGAACTAGTTAACTTTTAATTAAGTAATTCCAATTTTAATTAATTAATATTCATTCCAATTTTAATTATTTAATTCCAATTAATTAGTTGGAACTGGCTAATGTTAAAAATTGACCATAAATTCATGTAACATTCCAGAACAAAATGAGTCCAAATCATATCTTACCAAACCAAATGCCCACCTCCTCCTCCTAAGAGTTCCTAAATGATAAACTGAATTTTAACCTGAATTTGATCTGAGAATTGTTTTTCCTGGGACTGCCATAGAGGATGACCTTGCTGGTTTTCTGGGAAACCATACCTCTTCATCTTCCAAGGCATATTTTGTAAGTGAGGCTCCAGAGATGGAGAAAGGACTCAGACTTTGACCAATTAGCACATCAAAATCCAGAAACAGACATCCATAAAGTCCATAACCATACATATGTTAAAAAATGAGCAGGCATTTAAAAGTTTCGAGACTATGTCAAGTTTTCAAAAGTTTTTATTTTTTTTTTTTTCCAAAAGGTTTTTTCAAGTCCTCCAAGTTATATATTAGGTTTTTAATCAAGTTTTCTAGTTTTGTCTCCTCGGTTTTCTTTCACCTGAATTAGAGCCTGTTTTCATTCATTTTACAAATGATATTGCAGAAATATTTTACTTTTTTGTACAAAATTCAATGTGTATTTTGCACTCATATCACATCACAATTCAGACAAGCCATATTCTAATGCTCAACAGCTGTGTGTCTTGTGGCTCCTGGACTAGACCTCAGAGGCCTGTTCAGTGGAGCAGTGGCCAGTTCCTCTTTCCCAAATATTTCTTTTTTGTTGTTTATGTTTTCTTGCAATTCCTGTGTGTAGAATTAGTTGTGGTTTAATTGCTATGTCGTGTTTGAGTCATTCTGGGACCCCACAGACTGTAACCTACTGGGTTTCTCTGTCCATGGGATGCTCCAGGCAAGAATACTGTAGTGGGTTGCCCTTTCCTTCCCCAGGGTATCTTCCCAACAAAGGGATCAAACCCAGGTCTCTTGCATCTCAGAGGAGTCTTTACTGACTGAACTAGGTGGGACTAACAAAATAACCTTAGGAAAAAATTAGTTGGAATTAATCAGAACTAGTTAACTTTTAATTAAGTAATTCCAATTTTAATTAATTAATATTCATTCCAATTTTAATTATTTAATTCCAATTAATTAGTTGGAACTGGCTAATGTTAAAAATTGACCATAAATTCATGTAACATTCCAGAACAAAATGAGTCCAAATCATATCTTACCAAACCAAATGCCCACCTCCTCCTCCTAAGAGTTCCTAAATGATAAACTGAATTTTAACCTGAATTTGATCTGAGAATTGTTTTTCCTGGGACTGCCATAGAGGATGACCTTGCTGGTTTTCTGGGAAACCATACCTCTTCATCTTCCAAGGCATATTTTGTAAGTGAGGCTCCAGAGATGGAGAAAGGACTCAGACTTTGACCAATTAGCACATCAAAATCCAGAAACAGACATCCATAAAGTCCATAACCATACATATGTTAAAAAATGAGCAGGCATTTAAAGTTTTCTAGTCTATGTCAAGTTTTCAAGTATATATTTCAGGTTTTTTAATCAAGTTTTCTAGTTTTGTCTCCTCGGTTTTCTTTCACCTGAATTAGAGCCTGTTTTCATTCATTTTTACTTTAAGACTCCTCCATACATGGTTTCATGATGGGCATGAGCGTTAGTGTTCAGCATACAACAGTGATAGAAAGTTCCATCAATGACCTCATAGACTTTATAGCCAACAGGATGAGTGATGTTAGACATATAAAGTAACAAAGGAAAAATATGGTATTTCATGTAACAGCATGGGGCATCTCTACAGTATCCATAGCTCACTGTGATACACCTCCATCATTTGAGTGTTCATTACAATAGTGAGAACAAACAGCAAATGAAAAGACATTTCTCTTAAACTTGTATTACGTCTTTTCCTAAAGAAAGAAGTGGGAGAAGAAATGGTGGGAAACAAAATCAAGTAAGGTGAGCAAAACAGCTGTTAGGCACTGCCTTTTGTCCCTCTGTTGATTTCAGTGCCACTTAAAGGCTGAGCTGATCTTAGAGAAGAAACATTGAATGTGGTGAGGGGGTAAGGTATTAACCTCAAATTGTTTATATCTTGGGTTTCTTTGTTGGTTCAGCAGTAAAGATTCTGCTTGCCATGCAGGAGACTGCCTGCAATGTGAAAAATGCCCGTTTGATCCCTGGGTCAAGAAGATCCCCTGAAGAAGGAAACGGCAACCTAGTCAAGTATTCTTGCCTGGAGAAACTCATGGACAGAGGAGCCTGGTGTGTTACAATCCATAGGATCACAAATGGGATCACAACTTACCGACTAAATCATGAATCAGTTTATATCTTGAGGTAAAACTTTAAACCTGAAAATGAAGCTGTTCTAATAGCCCTTATATTACCAGACAGTCATGATTTTCCAAAAAGGTCCCTAAGGAATTGGGAAGAGAGATGTAGCAAAGGTGTGCTTACAATCCATGGGATCCATGGTTCAAACCATACCTCTTCATCTTCCAAGGCATATTTTGTAAGTGAGGCTCCAGAGATGGAGAAAGGACTCAGACTTTGACCAATTAGCACATCAAAATCCAGAAACAGACATCCATAAAGTCCATAACCATACATATGTTAAAAAATGAGCAGGCATTTAAAGTTTTCTAGTCTATGTCAAGTTTTCAAGTATATATTTCAGGTTTTTTAATCAAGTTTTCTAGTTTTGTCTCCTCGGTTTTCTTTCACCTGAATTAGAGCCTGTTTTCATTCATTTTTACTTTAAGACTCCTCCATACATGGTTTCATGATGGGCATGAGCGTTAGTGTTCAGCATACAACAGTGATAGAAAGTTCCATCAATGACCTCATAGACTTTATAGCCAACAGGATGAGTGATGTTAGACATATAAAGTAACAAAGGAAAAATATGGTATTTCATGTAACAGCATGGGGCATCTCTACAGTATCCATAGCTCACTGTGATACACCTCCATCATTTGAGTGTTCATTACAATAGTTAGAACAAACAGCAAATGAAAAGACATTTCTCTTAAACTTGTATTACGTCTTTTCCTAAAGAAAGAAGTGGGAGAAGAAATGGTGGGAAACAAAATCAAGTAAGGTGAGCAAAACAGCTGTTAGGCACTGCCTTTTGTCCCTCTGTTGATTTCAGTGCCACTTAAAGGCTGAGCTGATCTTAGAGAAGAAACATTGAATGTGGTGAGGGGGTAAGGTATTAACCTCAAATTGTTTATATCTTGGGTTTCTTTGTTGGTTCAGCAGTAAAGATTCTGCTTGCCATGCAGGAGACTGCCTGCAATGTGAAAAATGCCCGTTTGATCCCTGGGTCAAGAAGATCCCCTGAAGAAGGAAACGGCAACCTAGTCAAGTATTCTTGCCTGGAGAAACTCATGGACAGAGGAGCCTGGTGTGTTACAATCCATGGGATCACAAATGGGATCACAACTTACCGACTAAATCATGAATCAGTTTATATCTCGAGGTAAAACTTTAAACGTGAAAATGAAGCTGTTCTAATAGCCCTTATATTACCAGACAGTCATGATTTTCCAAAAAGGTCCCTAAGGAATTGGGAAGAGAGATGTAGCAAAGTGGGTGTATGGACAATGAGAAGAAAAAAAAAGTTGTCTTCTGCTTATACGCTCCATATTCACTTGTTTATAGGTTTTTATTTCTGCCATTTAACTATAATTTTTTTTAAAGTGGAAGAAATTAGTATGTAATAGAACTTAACACAAGCTTCCCTGGTGGCTCAGTGGTAAAGAATCTGTGTGCTAATATAGGAGACCAGGGTTTAATCTCTAGGTGGAGAAGACCCTCTGAAGAAGGAAATGGCAACCCACTCCAGTATTCTTGCCTGAAGAATCCCATGGACAGAGCAACATGGTGGGCTGCAGTCCATAGGGTTGCTAAGAGTCAGACACGATTTAGCAACCACCACCACCAACAGTACCTAATCCGTGGTTTAGCATCTCATGTTACTGAAGTCATTTCAGCTCTCTGAACAAGGAAATGTATGAATTTTAGAACTGCAGACTTATTTTCCTTTTCTCTTATTCTTAATATTCTTTGTCCTCAAGCCTTTTAAGCCTATGGACCTTTATGTAAGAGTCACATGAAAATGAGAATCACTATCTAACATACCTAAGATTTTTTCAGATAAGATTGTATGGAATTAAAACTCTCTACATTTATTTTGTTTAAAAGATCGATGTACAATGCTTTGAGACCTCTGTTACTCAGTTAACATTGAATGCTTTCTTAAAGTCTCCTCAGCAATTATTGAATTCCCCAAAATACTGAGCTCAGCAGACCTTAGGAGCAAATCTTTTCTGTTTTCCGCTTCCTGTGCTGCTTCTTCCCATGACCTTCTTGAGATTACAGTTCTTCATTCAATTGTTTTCAGCTCTTATTCTCACTTCCAGATTAGATGGAAAGATATATCTTTCTCTAAAACTTAACATGGAAGTCAGAATAATGTATACTTTAAACAATAAGGCAAGAAAAACTAGAGTCCATAAACCAAATACGTGTGAAACTTTACTAAAGGACATAATTTTCTATGTACACTCATGTAGATTCTGCTTTTAAGAAGAAAATATTTTGTAATACTAAAGCTTTTCATTAATATTTTTCTTTAATTATTATTTTATATTTTCACCCTAACCTAAACTTGTATAGAATTTACTATATAGTTCTACAGCAGACTATTATCGTTGCTATCTACTTCCTGCACATAACATAAATCTTTAATTTCCTTGGTTTTATTTTTTGGTATTTGATGAATGTCAGCAACCAAATGATCACTAGATGGCAGCATAACTCAATTCTTGTACATTTCAACTCACCTTTACTCCTTTCTAGTGTTTCAAAAACTTTACAAGACAGTATCTTGAAACAATACAGTAGTTCATCTGAAATATTGGTTGTATATAATTGCACATTAATTTTATATTAGGGTTAAGGTATTTTTTATGTTTCAAGCAAGAAAACAACAATCTTTTCAACTATTAAACGTAAGTCTATCCTTGCTAGACCTTAGCATTTTGTATATTAGGATATTCGTCTAAGATCTAAGGTCTACTGGTATAAGGTCTGTGCTACAGTCTGTTAGGACAGGCACTATTGGAGTGCCTGAGTTTTGGAATCAGACATGTATGAATTAAAACCTGGTCTTCTCTTTAGTAGTCATTAAACTTAGAAAATTTGTATGATTGTTCTATATATTTCAGTTCTTAAAACAATCTCTTTGGAATGGGTACCTTCAAAGCAGCCTTTTTGTGTGTGTTATAAGGTAATTTTTTTTGTAGAAAATGACTTCTTTATTAATTTTTCCTGCAATGATTAAACTTCCATAGTATGGATATTCTTATAATAAATACTATAATATAAATAATATAGATTTATAATTTTATAAATGCATCATTCAGGTTATTCTTTCACTGTCTTTATACATATACTATCTTTACTCTGTGTCACTTAACTCTCAGAGTTATAACAACCGCAATAGATACCTGATAAATGCCCAGGTGGCTCAGTAGTGAAGAATCTAGCTGTCAACACAGGAGATGGAGGCGAGATACTTGGGTTGGGAAGATCCCCTGCAGAAGGAATGACAAACCACTCCAGTATTCTTGTCTGGGAAATTCCATGCACAGAGAATCCTGGAGGCCTGTAGTCCATGGGATCACAATGAATTTGGCACAGCGTAGCGACTGAGGACAGATGCCTGTTATCATGATTTGAAGGAGAGCATTCATTGTGAAGGTGATTAATTTACCTCAAGTCCACTAGATCTTTAATGCCAAAAAGGGATATTGAGATAAATTGGATGAAGAATCAGAGACTCTAGCTTTTAATACACTTTCATAAGGTCATACAATTCATTGAGAAGGATACAAGATTAGAAACAAATTATCTTTCCAATATACCACATAGTGACTTCTGTTTTGTTCATGATTATCTACCACAACCCAGGCTAGCAACTTAGATAGAATTATTCCCTCCTTCTTCCTTATCCACCAAACTTAATCATAGATTCATGGCAAATCTACTTCCAAAAGCCTCTTGAGTCTATCTTATTTTACTCAGCTACATTTCCAATCTTTAACTAAAGCCTTTATTATCTCACCACATAATTAGAATGGTATCTGAAATAATCTCCTGCTCCTAGCCAGAAACTGCTACTATACTATTTCCTCTTTGAAATATCCCAACCTGCTTTGATTTAAATGTAATGTGTAAGTCAATTGGACAGGCCTTGGGTCTTTTCTTTCTTTTTAGTAGTCATTAAACTTAGAAAATTTGTATGATTGTTCTATATATTTCAGTTCTTAAAACAATCTCTTTGGAATGGGTACCTTCAAAGCAGCCTTTTTGTGTGTGTTATAAGGTAATTTTTTTAGAAAATGACTTCTTTATTAATTTTTCCTGCAATGATTAAACTTCCATAGTATGGATATTCTTATAATAAATACTATAATATAAATAATATAGATTTATAATTTTATAAATGCATCATTCAGGTTATTCTTTCACTGTCTTTATACATATACTATCTTTACTCTGTGTCACTTAACTCTCAGAGTTATAACAACCGCAATAGATACCTGATAAATGCCCAGGTGGCTCAGTAGTGAAGAATCTAGCTGTCAACACAGGAGATGGAGGCGAGATACTTGGGTTGGGAAGATCCCCTGCAGAAGGAATGACAAACCACTCCAGTATTCTTGTCTGGGAAATTCCATGCACAGAGAATCCTGGAGGCCTGTAGTCCATGGGATCACAATGAATTTGGCACAGCGTAGCGACTGAGGACAGATGCCTGTTATCATGATTTGAAGGAGAGCATTCATTGTGAAGGTGATTAATTTACCTCAAGTCCACTAGATCTTTAATGCCAAAAAGGGATATTGAGATAAATTGGATGAAGAATCAGAGACTCTAGCTTTTAATACACTTTCATAAGGTCATACAATTCATTGAGAAGGATACAAGATTAGAAACAAATTATCTTTCCAATATACCACATAGTGACTTCTGTTTTGTTCATGATTATCTACCACAACCCAGGCTAGCAACTTAGATAGAATTATTCCCTCCTTCTTCCTTATCCACCAAACTTAATCATAGATTCATGGCAAATCTACTTCCAAAAGCCTCTTGAGTCTATCTTATTTTACTCAGCTACATTTCCAATCTTTAACTAAAGCCTTTATTATCTCACCACATAATTAGAATGGTATCTGAAATAATCTCCTGCTCCTAGCCAGAAACTGCTACTATACTATTTCCCTCTTTGAAATATCCCAACCTGCTTTGATTTAAATGTAATGTGTAAGTCAATTGGACCTCTCAAGAGCATTTTCAATTTTCATAATTTGCAAAAAGTGACCCACATGCTTAGAAGGGCAGAAAACAAATTGCTGTGTGTCAGTCCCCATGTTTGAATATCCCAGAGACTAAGCTTATGAACTCTTCCTCTCTTTAGAGATGTTTTATTAAAATAAAAAAATTAAGGAATAAAAGAAAATTGAAGGGTTTTTTTTATGGTCCCTTTACTACATAGCTAAAGCCTTAGTAGAAAGTTACAGAATTCTTCTCCCACTAATTTAATACTTCTTTCCCTGTCTACTCAGAGATTACATAGCAAGGAAGACAAAAGGTGGAGTATATATTTCATATATGTGGGTTTGTGTGTGTGTGTGTGTGTGTGTGTGTTAGGTGAATAAACAGGCCGAAAGTAAAAACAACAACAACAACAACAACAAAGGAAAATAAGACAAGAAGTAAAAGCATAAATGCCTTGGAGCACTGTCTACTGGCATTGTTTTTTCACAAATTCTTGCTATGCTAAACCTAGAAGGTGTGTTGAAAATCAGAGACATCACTTTGTCAACAAAGGTCCATACAGGCAAGGCTATGGTTTTTCCAGTAGTCATGTACAGATGTGAGAGCTGGAGCATAAAGAAGGCTGAGTGCTGAAGAACTGATCCTTTCAAATTGTGGTGCTGGAGAAGACTGCTGTGAGTCCCTTGGACTGTAAGGAGATCAAACTAGTCAGTCTTAAAGGAAATCAACCCTGAACGTTCATTGAAAGGACTGATGCTGAAACTGAAGCTCCAATATTTCAGTCACCTGATGTGAAGAGATGACTCTTTGGAAAAGACCCTGACGCTGGTGAAAATAGAAGGCAGAGAAGAAGGGAACAACAGAGGATGAGAGGGTTGGATGGCATCACTGACTCAATGGACCTGAGTTTGAGAAAGCTCCAGAAGATGGTGAGGGATGGGTAAGCACGGTGTGCCTCAGTCCATGGAGTCACAAAGAATCAGACACGACTGAGCGACTAAACTGAACTGATTTAAAAATATTGTAATAGACTTAAGCTACCATCCAGGTTAAGATATATCCCTTCTTAGATTCCTCCTCATGCCCTAAGAGAGCCACTATCCTGGAATTATTTTCCTTTTTTTCCCCCTTTGGCTCTTTCTCTATTTTCTTTATATACTTTACACCATTATTTTTCTCCTCTTTAGAGAAAATGTTTTCAGTCCCCATGTTTGAATATCCCAGAGACTAAGCTTATGAACTCTTCCTCTCTTTAGAGATGTTTTATTAAAATAAAATTAAGGAATAAAAGAAAATTGAAGGGTTTTTTATGGTCCCTTTACTACATAGCTAAAGCCTTAGTAGAAAGTTACAGAATTCTTCTCCCACTAATTTAATACTTCTTTCCCTGTCTACTCAGAGATTACATAGCAAGGAAGACAAAAGGTGGAGTATATATTTCATATATGTGGGTTTGTGTGTGTGTGTGTGTGTGTGTGTGTGTGTGTGTTAGGTGAATAAACAGGCCGAAAGTAAAAACAACAACAACAACAACAACAAAGGAAAATAAGACAAGAAGTAAAAGCATAAATGCCTTGGAGCACTGTCTACTGGCATTGTTTTTTCACAAATTCTTGCTATGCTAAACCTAGAAGGTGTGTTGAAAATCAGAGACATCACTTTGTCAACAAAGGTCCATACAGGCAAGGCTAGGGTTTTTTCTAGTAGTTATGTACAAATGTGAGAGCTGGAGCATAAAGAAGGCTGAGTGCTGAAGAACTGATCCTTTCAAATTGTGGTGCTGGAGAAGACTGCTGTGAGTCCCTTGGACTGTAAGGAGATCAAACTAGTCAGTCTTAAAGGAAATCAACCCTGAACGTTCATTGAAAGGACTGATGCTGAAACTGAAGCTCCAATATTTCAGTCACCTGATGTGAAGAGATGACTCTTTGGAAAAGACCCTGACGCTGGTGAAAATAGAAGGCAGAGAAGAAGGGAACAACAGAGGATGAGAGGGTTGGATGGCATCACTGACTCAATGGACCTGAGTTTGAGAAAGCTCCAGAAGATGGTGAGGGATGGGTAAGCACGGTGTGCCTCAGTTCATGGAGTCACAAAGAATCAGACACGACTGAGCGACTAAACTGAACTGATTTAAAAATATTGTAATAGACTTAAGCTACCATCCAGGTTAAGATATATCCCTTCTTAGATTCCTCCTCATGCCCTAAGAGAGCCACTATCCTGGAATTATTTTCCTTTTTTTCCCCCTTTGGCTCTTTCTCTATTTTCTTTATATACTTTACACCATTATTTTTGTTGTTGGTTTAGCAATAAATTAAAATTTATACAAATGGCATATTCTATGAGTTCCAGAAATAAAGTAATATTATGCTTCTGCAATTCACCAATATTGACAAATACAGCTGTGGTTCATTCGTTTTTATTATTATAAAATGTTCCACTATTTTATGGGGGTTCCTAGATGGTACAGTGATAAAGAATCTACCTGTCAATACAGGGGATGTGGGTTTGATCCCTGGGTCAGGAAAACTCCCCTGGAGAAGCAAATGGCAACCCATTCCAGTATTCTTGCCTGGTAAATTCCATGGACAGAGCAACCTGGCAGTCGATAGTCCCTGGGGTCGCAAAGGGTCAGACACAACTAAGCACATATGCAAATGATTATGAATGCACCACAGGTATTTTATCTCTTCCTCTGTTTTTATACCAATCTAGCTTGTACCTACGTTTTTTTTCACATGTATAATCCTGATACATGTTTGCAACAGCATTTTCTAGGTAATTATACATGTAAACAAGTGATAAATGACTGTAGATAGCTTACGATGAACGGTATTTGATTCAGTGACCTCCGAAGAAGAAAATTTCACTTCGGGATCAAAAGACATGACTTTGATCACTCAGAGCTTCATGAAGCAAACGGTTTATTAAAGAAAAAAAGGGATAGAGAAAGCTTCCAACAAAGGGTACTGGAAGGGGTAGGAGAGTATCCTGGCGCTAGTTTAGGCAAGGCATTTTGTAATTTTTCAGTTGGTTATTAACAAGATCAGAAAGCATTTTTTAAGGTGGTAAAGGTGTTAGATCCACTCTCACAACATTAACATAATATTGGCCAAAGGATGGTCTCCAGACATCCTGAGCGATAAGATCATTATCATGGCAAACATTTAGGTTAGAAAATGTTTGTTCCCCATCCCTCTTCCTCCTCCTCCTTGGAAACTGGGGGCCACCTTACCAAGTCTGCCCATTCAATCTTTCAGAAGTCCATAAAGGACAGGAGAAGAAATGCTGAGTCACAGGGTAAGAACACTTTCAACTTTACTACATGGTGCAAACTGTCCCATTTAAAATACAAATTATGGTTCTGCTAGCAGTGTAGAGGAGTTTTTACTGGTTCTTATCCTTACCAATACTTAATACAGGTAGATTTCAAAGATATTTCAGTAGGTTTCAAATCACAGAAATGAAGTGAATGTTGAATTAAGCAAGGGACATGAATTTTGGAGTTTCCACCTTAAATAAAGGTAGAAATGGAACAGCAAAGGAGGAAATTGAACACCTGATATGAAGAGCTGACTCATTGGAAAAGACCCTGATACTGGGAAAGATGAAGGGCAGTAGGGGATGAAAGGATGGAAATTGGGAACACCTAGAGACACCCGGGGGCAACCCATTCCAGTTTTTAATTGCCAATGGCAGTCGATAGTCCCTGGGGTCGCAAAGGGTCAGACACAACTAAGCACATATGCAAATGATTATGAATGCACCACAGGTATTTTATCTCTTCCTCTGTTTTTATACCAATCTAGCTTGTACCTACGTTTTTTTTCACATGTATAATCCTGATACATGTTTGCAACAGCATTTTCTAGGTAATTATACATGTAAACAAGTGATAAATGACTGTAGATAGCTTACGATGAACGGTATTTGATTCAGTGACCTCCGAAGAAGAAAATTTCACTTCGGGATCAAAAGACATGACTTTGATCACTCAGAGCTTCATGAAGCAAACGGTTTATTAAAGAAAAAAAGGGATAGAGAAAGCTTCCAACAAAGGGTACTGGAAGGGGTAGGAGAGTATCCTGGCGCTAGTTTAGGCAAGGCATTTTGTAATTTTTCAGTTGGTTATTAACAAGATCAGAAAGCATTTTTTAAGGTGGTAAAGGTGTTAGATCCACTCTCACAACATTAACATAATATTGGCCAAAGGATGGTCTCCAGACATCCTGAGCGATAAGATCATTATCATGGCAAACATTTAGGTTAGAAAATGTTTGTTCCCCCATCCCCTCTTCCTCCTCCTCCTTGGAAACTGGGGGCCACCTTACCAAGTCTGCCCATTCAATCTTTCAGAAGTCCATAAAGGACAGGAGAAGAAATGCTGAGTCACAGGGTAAGAACACTTTCAACTTTACTACATGGTGCAAACTGTCCCATTTAAAATACAAATTATGGTTCTGCTAGCAGTGTAGAGGAGTTTTTACTGGTTCTTATCCTTACCAATACTTAATACAGGTAGATTTCAAAGATATTTCAGTAGGTTTCAAATCACAGAAATGAAGTGAATGTTGAATTAAGCAAGGGACATGAATTTTGGAGTTTCCACCTTAAATAAAGGTAGAAATGGAACAGCAAAGGAGGAAATTGAACACCTGATATGAAGAGCTGACTCATTGGAAAAGACCCTGATACTGGGAAAGATGAAGGGCAGTAGGGGATGAAATGGTTGGATGGCATTATAGATTCAATGGATGTGAGTCTCAACAAACTCAGGGAGACAGTGAAGGACAGGGAGACCTGGCATCCTACTGTCTATGGAGTTGCAAAAGTCAGACACACATGAACCACTGAAATAAAACAACTTTAAATAAAAAACACTTTACTGTTAAAAATGCTAACCATTATCTATGCCTTGAACAGGTAACGGTAGTAACATCAAAGATTACTGAGCACATAGCAAATATAACATTAATGAAAATATTTAATATATTGTGAGAATTATCAAAATATGACACAGATACAAAGTAAACAAATGCTGTTGGAAAAATGGCACAAATAGACTTGTTTGATGCAAGGTTGTCATAAATCTTCAGTTTGCAAAAAAAAAAAATCAGTACCTGAAGCTTGATAAAGGCAAGCGCAATAAAACAAGCTAGGCTTATACCCACCTTGTTATTGTTATCATTATCGTTAAACTCCTTATCGGTATTGTCAACCACAAACCAAGTTGAACACTAGAGTGATAAGAATAGATTTGAATTAACAAGATACTATTACAACAGAGAAGAATGTCCAGTATGGCCTAAACTCAACTTCAACTTTTATAGAGAAGACTAGGCATTATAAACAGGATGAAGGAATGGGGAGGGGAGTGAAAAGAGTCTCAGTAAAGTCAGAGAAGTGAAAATTACAAAAGGCAAAAAAGGCATGTAGGTCCCTGTGAACCCCATGTGCTAACTGGCATTTATCTAAGTTAGACTCCTATTCCCCACAGAGACTGGGAGGTGGGGCATTATCTTCTTATGGTGTTGGCTGAAATAGTCAGTTCCTTTGGCAGCTTTGAGTGTTCTCAAGAAAGCTCTATAAAGAGGCCTAGAGTCATCCTAGATTTGTGACCTTGAGCTGTTAGAAACTATAGTAGAATAACGATTCAGAAACCATGCTTCTTCTGGAGTGAGAAACTGCAATTCTAAGTCTTGGCTTATTTGCTGTGTGATCTTGAGCAATTCTTATGAACTCTCTCAACTTCAGGTTTTTAGCTACAAAATGATAATATCATATGCCCTTCACAGCTCGGAGTTGCTGCAAAAATCAAATAAAATCAGATGAACAAAAGTAAATTATCAACACAAAAATATTTTCCAGCTTTAATAGATTATTTTCCTTGTGACTACAAGTAAAGAATGATGAAAATGAAGAGTTGAGGCAAACAAGAAAAAATGATAATATTTAAATTATAAAACCTTGTTTACATGGTGGTATAATTGTAATAGAAATTAACTTGTAATTATTTTTCTACTTTCTCACTTTCAGTCCACAGTTTCCATATTTTAATTACATATAATTTATATTTCTGTCAGAATCCCAACTGGGTGAGATTCTAGGCCCAGTGCAAACACTAATGATATTCTTTTGCATTTACAACTGAAAGTGTCCACATAGTTTCATTATCATATGGCTTAATGTTTTCCTCCCAGCAGTCTTTAGATCTCAAATTTGCTGAATGCAAGATCTCATTCACATTTAAATTTTTCCACAACAGTTGACTAACTTTAACTCTCAATCTACCTGGTAGACCTTAAATTCAACATTTTGTGTAGAATCCATCTCTCACTGGGAAAGCAAACTTCAGAAGCAAGCTACCACTATGCAGAATTTTTATAGCATAAGAAGACTTCTATTTTACATGGTTTTCGTTTGTTTGTTTAATTTGGGCCAGTGAAGCTAGGAATCAATAAGCCTACCTCGCTTATCACTTGCCAGTTGGTAGCAAGGGCGAGGATATTATGCAGTCTCTCATTCCATCCATAACAATTAAATCTATCATTTACTAAGTATGGTCTTTGTTCCAAGCACTGAAACAAATGCTTACATTTCTGCTTAACTTATTTTATTTCTAAAATTAGTCCTCTTAATTAGATACTATTATGAGTTTCAATAAAGCTCACACAGCTTTCCTGGTAGCTCAGTGGTAAAGAATTCACCTGCGATATAGGAGATGCGAGTTTGATCCCTGGGTTGGAAAGACCCACTCCAGTATTCTTGCCTGGGAAAGCCCATGGACAGAGAGCCTGGTGGGCTACAGTCCATGAGGTTGGAAAAGACTCAGACACTATTTAGCAACAACAACAATGTTCGCATAAGCAGTAAGTAGGAGAGATGAGGTTTAAATGTAGATCTATATAAATCCCAAATGAATTTCTCTTCTGTATTCCTCTTTACCACCTCTTTAATTTGGCAGTCGTAGAAAATTTTTTTGGAAAAAATAACTGTACTGACTGCTTGGCACTCTCTTC
The DNA here is from genome assembly GCA_022376925.1 of Tragulus kanchil. Classification (NCBI taxonomy): domain Eukaryota; kingdom Metazoa; phylum Chordata; class Mammalia; order Artiodactyla; family Tragulidae; genus Tragulus; species Tragulus kanchil. Next base: position 219,162,660 of record JAIOJX010000004.1, read on the forward strand.
TTGAAGCCCTCCAAATTTCCCAGCTGGGACCACTTAATTCCCACCTGCAAATTCTGTCCCTTCTAAGCAGCTGGGAACTTCTATTTAAAAAGCTCTAGGCCAACAGTTGGTTGTTCAGCATTTCATATTATTAATTCTGCTGGGTTTCTGTACCTCAATAAACCTTGTTACTGAATTGATTAGGTTTCTTTCCATCTATCTCATTAATTGGCCCCTAGGTCCTAATATTGTTCTCTCTTCTAACCAATTCTTCTGAAGCCCGGAGTCTCTTTTTTCTTTTCTTTTTGTTTTATTTGCTTTAGCTTTCATTACCATTGGATGTCTGCTAATTTCTTCCAAATTAATGTGATACTTACAACATAGCCTGGATCCCTTAGAAATCGTCTTTCCCTGACTTCCTGTACATATGTTCTGCCACTTGTCTGGAAAACTGTTCTGTGTCCCATGTTAGACTCTTCAACACCACCCATCTGCATATCTGGATCACTCTGTCATCATATTTTCTGAAACCCATGCTTAACTGAAAACTGGATAGGCAACATTGCCTTCTGCCAATTCAGTCTGCAGGTCTTTATTTCTATCCAAAAGTCTGCCAGTTTAGCTTTTGCCCACCCTTTCAGAGATCACATATTCATTCTGACAACTGGTATCTCCGTTCAATCCTTCTGTTTTTCTTTTTTTTTCTTTCTGTGTTTCTTTTTAGCAACAATTTCTACCTTAAGGTCAACATTCAGCTACCCAACAATTCAAGTGTCTGTTAAATATTTGAACTATTTCTCTACCTTCCATTTATTTACTAAATTCTCATGTGTGAATATATATTTAGAAAACTCAACTAGTGAATTCACATTGTTATAAGTGAAGATTAAATATATACACACATATGTATGGATATAATGCTTTGCAGAGGTTTATATTTTAATTTTATGTTTTGACATAATCTTAAACTTATAGAAAAATTGCAAGAATCATTCAAAGAATGGCCATATGCCTTCTACTCAAATCTGTCAATTCTGAATATTTTGACATATTTGCTTTGTTTTTCTGTTTTTCTATCTGCATGCTTGCTAAATAGCTTCAGTCATGTTCAACTCATTTGCAACCCTATGGACTGTAGCTCACCAGGCTCTTCTGTCTATGGGTTTCTCCAGACCAGAATCCTGGTGTATATTGCCATGCCCTCCTCCAGGGGATCTTTTCCACCCAGAGATGAAACCCACATTTCTATGTCTCCTGTATTGGCAGATTGGGCTCTTTACCACCAGCACAACCTGGGAGACATGTTTTTATCTCCAATTATGTACAAACATTTAAAAAGTTTTTGATAGCAAGTTGTGGTCATCTTGCCCTGTGGCCCAACTATATTTCAATGTGTATTTTCCAATAACAAAGATTACCTCTTGCATACAGTATAGTTATCAAGTTCTGAAAATTTTAACATCAATTTATTTCTAATTTTCAATCCATATTCAAGTTTCAACAATCATCCTAGTAATGTTCTTCATTGCAAGTTTTCCAGTATAGGAGTTGTGTTGGGGGTTTCTACTTTCAAACTTAATGATTCTAAAAGTATTCACGGGACACAGAAAAGCTATTATATTCCTGCTTATAGTTTAGCAAAAGAATACTAGTTAAAACCATCCAAAGGAAAAAGTGCATAGACAAAATACAGGAGAAACCAGATATAAGCTTCTCGGTGTCTCTTCCCTTTGAAAAACTTTGACATAGGCAGAAAGGGATGTATGAATTATGCTGGGATAAACAGGTATATATTGAGATGTATGACCCCTCCACAGCTGTCAAGGCTGTGCCTAAACAATTTCTACCTTAAGGTCAACATTCATCTACCCAACAATTCAAGTGTCTGTTAAATATTTGAACTATTTCTCTACCTTCCATTTATTTACTAAATTCTCATGTGTGAATATATATTTAGAAAACTCAACTAGTGAATTCACATTGTTATAAGTGAAGATTAAATATATACACACATATGTATGGATATAATGCTTTGCAGAGGTTTATATTTTAATTTTATGTTTTGACATAATCTTAAACTTATAGAAAAATTGCAAGAATCATTCAAAGAATGGCCATATGCCTTCTACTCAAATCTGTCAATTCTGAATATTTTGACATATTTGCTTTGTTTTTCTGTTTTTCTATCTGCATGCTTGCTAAATAGCTTCAGTCATGTTCAACTCATTTGCAACCCTATGGACTGTAGCTCACCAGGCTCTTCTGTCTATGGGTTTCTCCAGACCAGAATCCTGGTGTATATTGCCATGCCCTCCTCCAGGGGATCTTTTCCACCCAGAGATAAAACCCACATTTCTATGTCTCCTGTATTGGCAGATTGGGCTCTTTACCACCAGCACAACCTGGGAGACATGTTTTTCTCTCCAATTATGTACAAACATTTAAAAAGTTTTTGATAGCAAGTTGTGGTCATCTTGCCCTGTGGCCCAACTATATTTCAATGTGTATTTTCCAATAACAAAGATTACCTCTTGCATACAGTATAGTTATCAAGTTCTGAAAATTTTAACATCAATTTATTTCTAATTTTCAATCCATATTCAAGTTTCAACAATCATCCTAGTAATGTTCTTCATTGCAAGTTTTCCAGTATAGGAGTTGTGTTGGGGGTTTCTACTTTCAAACTTAATGATTCTAAAAGTATTCACGGGACACAGAAAAGCTATTATATTCCTGCTTATAGTTTAGCAAAAGAATACTAGTTAAAACCATCCAAAGGAAAAAGTGCATAGACAAAATACAGGAGAAACCAGATATAAGCTTCTCGGTGTCTCTTCCCTTTGAAAAACTTTGACATAGGCAGAAAGGGATGTATGAATTATGCTGGGATAAACAGGTATATATTGAGATGTATGACCCCTCCACAGCTGTCAAGGCTGTGCCTAAACATAAGTAGTAGTAGTAGGGACTAATCTTGGTTAAAGATAAGGTTATTTGTGGCACATTTATTTACATTCATCTTTATTTCTTTGTATAGAAAACACATGCTTCACAATTTTTTAGGACACAATAGGTTGCAATCAGTTGATTTTTCCACTGAGCTAAGATTGTCAAGACAAAATAATGTGATGCTTTCTGCTAAATAAGAAAAATATTGTGACAAATAGAAAGGGATGTTTTAGAGGTCATGGACAGGAGAAATTAATCACAATCCTGCTGGCATATACTTTATAATTTATACAATGTAAACTCAGCTTCCTGCAACATATATAATTTATCAGTCATAATTGTCTATACACAAGTTGAGTATAACACAATTCCATGCAATAAACATGTAAAACAAGCTTAGCAGCAGTCCTAACCTCCAAGGTGAGATTTAATTCCACCCAAATAACTATTGATTTTTTGTAGTTAAAGAAGAATGTATAGAACTTCTCACATTTTTCATCGAATAATAAAAAATAGCATAACATTGGTTTATCTATCACTTACACTGGGCAGGCTCTGTTCTAAATACTTTATTATCATCAATCCTCTGAGGATTTTTTTTATCTCTTGTTCTATGTTTATCTCCATTTTATAGGTGAGGGAACTAAGGTATAAAGAATTCAACAAACCTGCTTCAAAACTAGTCAGTGGTGAAGGACTTAAATTTTACCCAAGTCATCTGGCTCCAGTGGTCACGTGCGCATAACCACTGTGGAACACTGCCCCCCCCTTTCTGTTTATAGCATGTAAAAGTTCAATTTTATTATTCAAGGTGTATTATATGCATAATTCTTTTTTTAAAAAAGTGGCCTCAATACTGTCAATTCCCTTGCTTATTTGTTGTGTCTTTATGAAATCTGATTTGTAAATCATTTCAACCTTCTTTTTTGATACAGAAGTGGATAATGACTGGTCCCATCTTGTACATTCTCAGAAAGCACTGTGTCAAAATGATCTTCTGTTTCTTCCTCATTACAGTCTTTACATTTTAGGAGGTAAAATTCAAAAAGCAGCTTATCACTGAAAGTACAGCTATATTTGTACCACATTTGAAAAAATGTAAAAATTATCTTTAAAGACAAAATAAAAATCACCATACATATTTTTCATTGATTACTGTACCAAAATATATGATCAGAGTCTTAACTAAATGGAGAATTTTGCTTCTGTTCCTCTTACCACATGATTTTCTTTCAATTTGCAAAGAGTTTGATTACTTAATTGCCATAAAATTTGGCTCAGTTTAAACAAATGTGATACATTAAAATGAGCATTTCTTTCCTAAAATAGACTGTCAGAAATCAGAAGCTAAAAGGGCCATTGGGGATCATCTAGCCCAGTGTTTCTTAAAATTTGCTCATCATCCAAATTTCAGGGGAGGGTGCTGCTTTTTCTCAGACCTCTGCACAGAAGACTCTAATCCAATATATCTAGAATATGGCACGAAAATCAAATTCATCCTACGGGTTTCAGGTAACATAGGAAAAGCATAGATTTGCTCCAATGGCACAGGAGAAAGTACTCTATTTGGGATTTTTTAAAAAATGTCTCAAATCTAAAAGGGAAATAACTCAATGGAAAAAGTAGATCTAAAAGATATCTCTAAAATATAATAAACATGGGAATTGTGATTACTTCTAATTCTTAACTTAGATTTAATGTGACTACATTTTGCTTTATATACTGCATTAACATGATCTTACTAAAACCAGGACATTTTTGCCCAGTAAGATAGCTACAAATAAAAATTATTCAGCCTGCTCTCATCAGGATATCATCTTCTCTATTTTCAGAACAATCTTTCCCTGAACTGGATTTAACAAATGGTTGTGAAGAGACTGACACAACCTGATGTTTATAGAAGCATCATTTACAATACCAAGATATGAAAGCACCCAATATGTTCATCAACTGATGAATGGATAAAGAAGATGTAGTTTTATACATATAGTGGAATACTACTCAGTCATGAAAATGGAATTCTATCATTTGCAACAATGTAGATTGACCTAGAAAGTATTATTCTTGGTGACATAAATCAAAGACAACTAATCTATGTTATCACTTAAATGTGGACTCTAAATAAAAAAATAAATAAATAAAAAATGCTCTTCTGTTTCTTCCTCATTACAGTCTTTACATTTTAGGAGGTAAAATTCAAAAAGCAGCTTATCACTGAAAGTACAGCTATATTTGTACCACATTTGAAAAAATGTAAAAATTATCTTTAAAGACAAAATAAAAATCACCATACATATTTTTCATTGATTACTGTACCAAAATATATGATCAGAGTCCTAACTAAATGGAGAATTTTGCTTCTGTTCCTCTTACCACATGATTTTCTTTCAATTTGCAAAGAGTTTGATTACTTAATTGCCATAAAATTTGGCTCAGTTTAAACAAATGTGATACATTAAAATGAGCATTTCTTTCCTAAAATAGACTGTCAGAAATCAGAAGCTAAAAGGGCCATTGGGGATCATCTAGCCCAGTGTTTCTTAAAATTTGCTCATCATCCAAATTTCAGGGGAGGGTGCTGCTTTTTCTCAGACCTCTGCACAGAAGACTCTAATCCAATATATCTAGAATATGGCACGAAAATCAAATTCATCCTACGGGTTTCAGGTAACATAGGAAAAGCATAGATTTGCTCCAATGGCACAGGGAGAAAGTACTCTATTTGGGATTTTTTAAAAAATGTCTCAAATCTAAAAGGGAAATAACTCAATGGAAAAAGTAGATCTAAAAGATATCTCTAAAATATAATAAACATGGGAATTGTGATTACTTCTAATTCTTAACTTAGATTTAATGTGACTACATTTTGCTTTATATACTGCATTAACATGATCTTACTAAAACCAGGACATTTTTGCCCAGTAAGATAGCTACAAATAAAAATTATTCAGCCTGCTCTCATCAGGATATCATCTTCTCTATTTTCAGAACAATCTTTCCCTGAACTGGATTTAACAAATGGTTGTGAAGAGACTGACACAACCTGATGTTTATAGAAGCATCATTTACAATACCAAGATATGAAAGCACCCAATATGTTCATCAACTGATGAATGGATAAAGAAGATGTAGTTTTATACATATAGTGGAATACTACTCAGTCATGAAAATGGAATTCTATCATTTGCAACAATGTAGATTGACCTAGAAAGTATTATTCTTGGTGACATAAATCAAAGACAACTAATCTATGTTATCACTTAAATGTGGACTCTAAAGAAAGAAATAATAAATGGATAATTATAATAAAACAGAAATAGAGCTACAGATTCAGAGAACAAACTACTGGTTACCAGTGTTGAGAGGGAAGGAAGGAGGAGTAAAAGAGGGGAAGAGATTAAGAGATAAAAGTTACTATACATAAAATAAGCAACAGGGATATGTTGTACGGCATGGGGAACTATAGTCACTATTTTGTATTATTTTTTTGTATCAATTTTAAGTGGAGTATAATCTATAAAAATATTGAATCACAATGTTGTATACCTAAAACTAATATAATATTTTAAACCAACTGTACTCCAGTAAAAACAAACTTCTTAAAATATGAGAGAAATACACAAAAATAGGATTAATGCAAAAAGCAACATCAACATAGAAAATTCAACATAATTATAAGCCAATTTATCAGAAAGAAATAATTCTGAATCTCTGTGTCCTCTTGTGAGAGTAGGGAAAATATTTCAGCTTGGTTAAAAGGGATCTGTCCTAGACAGAAAGACTACATCCTTAACTCTCGGTGAGCCTTGGATTCTGTGTCGAGAAGTTTTAAGATTAAAAAGAGAGAAAATACCAGAGATATAAAGTAAATGTATAGTTTATAAAGTAAATAGAGCCCTCGACTTCTAGTTGGAAAAACAATAAAGGGGAACCAGAAAGAAGCAGAAAATACCACTAAGACTGAAGAGCGGGAAGACTTGGTAAAATTACTCTCTAAAGTAATACATGAATTTCTGGGCTCACCCCTGAACCTATGGATTGGCATAAAGCTTGTCTGTGTGGGATGCAGATAGCCGGGAAGTCTGTGGATGTGTGGGAGCAAGGGGTGGAGGGAACTCTCTGCACTTTCTATTCGATTTTGCTGTGCATCTAAAACTACTTTAAGAGACAAAGTCAAAGAAACAAGGGAAAATTTTTAGGTAAAAAAGACACCTTTTCTGTAGCTTCAAGCAAAAGACGATAGATAACTCCAAATCTATAATCATGTGGATCCTATAAATTCAGTAGTGTTAAACATATTCTCAGCCACATGAAAAATTAGAAATTACTCTACCCCTCCACATACACACTGTAAGAATATTACTTAAAAGATATATTATTAATCTGGTTCACCTTTTGAACAATGTCTATAAATAAGTAACACTTATTTGGAAGGGAAATTTAGAGTTGCTTGCTGATGAGTAGAAGATAGCTGCTAGCAACACTGCTTCAGCTGGCATTGGTCAGTAATAAAGCAAAATGCCTGCAATTAACTGGATTTAGCCTCCTTAGAAGACAGTGTAGCAACCATCTGTAACTGATTACCTCATCCCTTACCCGGAGAGTCATCCTGTCCTTCTTGAGAGAAGTTGTAGCAAATAATTTTTCACCCTTTCTCTTTCCATATTCATGAATTGTACTTGCCTTAGAATTAGTGCTCCCGGGAAACTCCCCACCTGTTCTGTCTTTCAATCCAGCAAGATATATAGCTTCTAAATATTACAAAACTCATAACCAGGTTGGGCAAAACAGTTCATTACCTAAATATTCAGGCAGTAGATAAAGCCTTCCTCCACTTTAGAAAGTTTTTTTTTTGAGAAAGCTATTTGGCATTTATATTAGAAGAAAACATATGTGGACATTAGTCTTGTTATACTGTAAACTCCAGATGAGCAAGACCCTTTATTGTAGAGGTTGAAGAACATTCCCCAGTGGTTGCTCTGATGTTCTGGTGTCTGACAGTATGTAGAAGACAAGTAAACTGCAATTGGCAAATCAGAAGTTGCTTCCATTTCCAATATTTTATTTTAATGAAGTTATACAATTGAAGCTATCAGCTAGCTATGTTTAAGACTGCTCCCTGATAGATTGGATGATAGATTTTTTATTATATTATTATGATACAATCAATATTCATGTCTAATATTTCAATTCTCAACTCTAATGCTCTTTTGGTTCAGTTCAATAGCAAATTTGTTTAAATTCTCATTTAGCAAGAAGAAAATCTGTCGATGGAATTATATCATCAAAAGCACATTTAATTCTAAATTATCTAAATTATAAGAATAATTAAGCACACTGGAGAATGTAGCCTCTATTAAGCTGAAGTTAAAACTCACTTCTGTGCATATTCATAAATTTATGTATTTCATATTGAAATATTAGAAATTACCCCTCCACATACACACTGTAAGAATATTACTTAAAAGATATATTATTAATCTGGTTCACCTTTTGAACAATGTCTATAAATAAGTAACACTTATTTGGAAGGGAAATTTAGAGTTGCTTGCTGATGAGTAGAAGATAGCTGCTAGCAACACTGCTTCAGCTGGCATTGGTCAGTAATAAAGCAAAATGCCTGCAATTAACTGGATTTAGCCTCCTTAGAAGACAGTGTAGCAACCATCTGTAACTGATTACCTCATCCCTTACCCGGAGAGTCATCCTGTCCTTCTTGAGAGAAGTTGTAGCAAATAATTTTTCACCCTTTCTCTTTCCATATTCATGAATTGTACTTGCCTTAGAATTAGTGCTCCCGGGAAACTCCCCACCTGTTCTGTCTTTCAATCCAGCAAGATATATAGCTTCTAAATATTACAAAACTCATAACCAGGTTGGGCAAAACAGTTCATTACCTAAATATTCAGGCAGTAGATAAAGCCTTCCTCCACTTTAGCAAGTTTTTTTTGAGAAAGCTATTTGGCATTTATATTAGAAGAAAACATATGTGGACATTAGTCTTGTTATACTGTAAACTCCAGATGAGCAAGACCCTTTATTGTAGAGGTTGAAGAACATTCCCCAGTGGTTGCTCTGATGTTCTGGTGTCTGACAGTATGTAGAAGACAAGTAAACTGCAATTGGCAAATCAGAAGTTGCTTCCATTTCCAATATTTTATTTTAATGAAGTTATACAATTGAAGCTATCAGCTAGCTATGTTTAAGACTGCTCCCTGATAGATTGGATGATAGATTTTTTATTATATTATTATGATACAATCAATATTCATGTCTAATATTTCAATTCTCAACTCTAATGCTCTTTTGGTTCAGTTCAATAGCAAATTTGTTTAAATTCTCATTTAGCAAGAAGAAAATCTGTCGATGGAATTATATCATCAAAAGCACATTTAATTCTAAATTATCTAAATTATAAGAATAATTAAGCACACTGGAGAATGTAGCCTCTATTAAACTGAAGTTAAAACTCACTTCTGTGCATATTCATAAATTTATGTATTTCATATTGAAAAAAGTAGCTTTTAATCAAGACATTATGTCAACTCAGAATGAGACTTTTTATTTGCTTACATAATTTAAATTAAGTTTAAAAGCAGAAGGCTATTAGACTTTAAGGACAAGTAAATAGTAGAGAATTCCAACTATAGGAGAAAAAGACTGAGGACAAATAATCAATAAAGAGAAAACAATCATGATATCCAACTAGGAATTTTTCTAAAGGAAAATAAAATAGAGCACATAAACCATAGATCAAGAACAACGCCTCTCCATTTATTTTTCATTATTGTTGATAAAATACAAAATATTAAGAATTCACTATATGTAAGATACATTTAATTGCTTTACTGCCTCAAGGAAATCAATCAAAAACATTGGAAGTGAAATGAAAGACAGGAATAGGTTTAAAAGTTGTAGCTAAGGAAAGATATGAGAAAAAAAATAAAAGAAACTGTTTTTGAAAGAGAATGGCTAAGAGCTAGGCTATAATGGTGCTACTTAGTATTTTTTAAAAATCTACTAAGTATTTTTTTTTTAATCTACCGAATATTTTTAAAAATCTACAAATCTACAATAATTAGAAAACATTCCATGACCATTTTGAATCACAACCGTTTCATAATTGTCTGAAAAATTGCAACTACTAACCTGTCAGTTTGTGGATTTTCAAAGGATTTATGATTTGTGCTCTTCTTATGTACTTATGTTCAGACCTCAAATGTGCTTTGAGAGACTGATGGCTTTTTTTGATTCTGTGGATGATAATGCATGGTTGTTTTTAGTTGGCGGATCTCTAACTCCAGAAATGTCTTTTACATTGGAAATCTCTCTCTAGCAATCTGCATGAATGCTCAGAAACCTAGAGTTTAGTCTTTGTCACGGCTATGCCTCAAGACTCCATGTATAGAGGCATTGCTAATAAACATGAGATCTCTGGAAATACAGGTCAGAAATACCCAGGATTTGCCTGAAAGATGTCGAGGATGCTCCGTCGTAGGGAACTGAATCATCTTGGCTGAGTGGTTAGGAAGAGGCTGATCTTTCATTTTTCCTCAATTTGGCTGCTTTATAGAATTTGTTGGGATAAAAGTGAGCAAAATATGAGAGCTTTGCTCTGAAGAAAAGAGACACAATTCCTCTTGGCCAGTTACGGTTTTCTCAGGTGACTGAGAAATTTACGGGAGTGGTAGAGGCCTCGGCCTCATACCGTGCAGTGGTCCTATAGGGAAACCCACTCATGAATGAAAACATTTGCTCATCTGGGGGTCGCACATAGGAACTGGCCACTCAGCAACCTGAGCAACTATGGTGGTCTTAGATTGCCAGAGGTAGGTTCCGAGACACGTAAGAAAGCTGAAATGACTCTGAGGTGACTCCTAGAGGAGTTAAGCTCACAAGCAGCACATGGCCCATGACACAGTTCCACTAGCAATTTTATCCCTGACAAATTCAGTTTAAATTGAGAAAAAGAATCTCTCATAAATAAGAATGAGGGGCATCAGGAAGCTAAAGTCAATGTCTGAGTAACACTCCAGACAGATTCAAGTAAAATACGTATGGAATTTACACTTGCAAGTACTTAGTAAATTGGGAAACTGTACTAACGAAGGTCTAACCTGAAATACCAAATTGGGGCTCTTGCCATTCCAAAATTAATATTTTTTGTGTGCACAATTAAAAATGCTGGCCGTGCTTACTTTGCTATCGTAAAGCTTCAAAAAGTAAAAATGAGAGTAACTTAACTAAAATGGTTGCTAGCACTGAGTCTGCCAGGTCACAGGTCTAATGAGAGACTGAAAGGTCAATATTTGAGATTTATACCATTTAGACTTGATTTTGCTATCTTTGGGGTGATCTTGCCACTTGGCTTCTGATTTTGAGATATCTCTTTGTCTTTTGCATTATTTGAAGTTGCACTCCCAGCTAGTGAGTTTCTGGAAAGCGCTTCCCCTAAGGTTTCACATTCCACTCAGGAATCCCCTAATATTTTTGAATGATTGGTCAACCTATAGCTAAGCTTCGGTGACTTAAAACATTCTCTTGGTAAAATTTGTGGCAATGCATTAGAAAGACTGGCTCTGGCTCTGATATCTCAAGAATGCAAAAGGTTTCTGCTATCACACTTTCTGGGGTAATGATATTCAAAATTGATGTTTTGAGTTATTTGTTCACTACCTTTTGGGTTAAAGCTTCTGTGGTCAGAAATGTACTGTATGCTGTATGCACACAGAGGCGTAAGAGGAAGGTGCTTCCCCTCGAGGTGTTGGCATGAGAAACATTCTGAAAAGATAGTCTGTTGCACACCAGGTGACATCAGAGGTAAAAGGAAAACCAAGTGTGTGGTTTGGCACTGAGGAACTTCAAATTCGGAGTGCAGACAAGTCTGCCCCCTGGGTGCTGCATTGCCTCGTCTCCTCAGGGGTAGGACTGAGGGAAGACTGTGGGTTACTACATCGGTAAGGGACAGACTAAGTTCAAAGAGGGAGGGAAGCTCAGGTAAATGGTCTTCGCCACCATCTAGAGCAGGGAGGGATGCCTCTGGTGGTAAAAAGGAAGGGTGCTGGACGTTGCTTTTTTCTCTCTTACAGATGGGAGCTTCACAAAATTCCAAGACCCCTAACCCCTTGGACTGTATTCTGAAAAACTGCCCTCAGAGCTTAAAAAAAGACATGCCGGACTTTCTTTTGCAAATCCACATGGCCACAATATCCGCTGAAAAATAGTGAACATTGGCTAGTTAAAGGGTAATTATCACCTCTACAGAGTTCCTGCAAAAAATGAAGATACTTGCCAAAGGCACAGGTCTGCTCCAGGGATGCTCCAGGGAGAAGGAACACCTTTTGAACTCAGTCCTAAAAGTCTGAGAGAAGTATGGTCTCTCTAAAGAAGGGAGGCTGAAAAGCTTCTCAATCGTCCAGGCAGTTCTGCCTGAAGTTCATCTGCAAGGTTTAAACCCTCAACTTGTGTTTGGTGGAAAACAGCATTCAGGGATGCTGAAGACTAGAGCAGCCACCACTAGGAAGCTTGGAAGCGTTCCTTAAGGCTTGACATGGCTCCTCTCCCAGAATGCACTGCAGGAGGCCTCTCCCTCAGAAATCCCTCAGGTCTCTGATTCATTGCCCTTAGAGGTCCTTGTGCACCAACCAGATGCTATGCATTAGGTACTGGGGCTAGGACAGTGAGTCAGACAGATAGACACAGACCTTTTCCTCGGGGAAAAATAATTAAGCCACAAATTATAAAGCAACATGATATATGCTCTAATGGGGTAAGTCACTGCATCTGTCCCATCTGGGAGAACCAAGGGAATCTCCAAGAGCACCGTTTTCACTGCAAGAAGAAGGTAGAAAGGAGAGGGGATGGAAGTGCTTTTGAAGGTATGTTGATGAAAATTTCCCATCTAATGCCTTCTGTTCCTTTTGTGAAGTTAGTGTTCAGTGGTTCTTCTGAGGGGATGGGATGGATATTGATGGGATTATGGAAAGTGGAAAAGGTTTGAAACACTTTTGACTAGGAAAGGAATGTTGGGTAAAGAATCAGTGCTGTAAACTCTCCAGACCAAGGAGCTTTTCCTGTTTGGTTCACTGTGTACACCCCATGTATTAGAACTCTGCCTGACATATAGTTGTTACCTAATAAATATTTTCAGAATAATGAATAAATGGTTGGCATGTAGTTTCTGAGCTGAGAAAGAATTTTCCCCTTTATCCGTGTAACACACAAATGTTACAAAGCCCTAGAATTCTCTCCTGGAATATATTCTATCTTTGGTCTACATTGACTCCCTTTTGAGTATCATTCAGTCTTATGTCTTTAATACAAGCCAGAACCGCTGACTCTTAAATGCATATCACTAGGTAGGTTTCTGAGTCATTCAGACTTATACTGAATGAAATGTTATCATATCTGAAAAGCTACCGAAAGACTGTAAAACTATGCACAATATGGTAACCAATGAAGAATTATCTAGTCTTGTATTGTCTTTCATTCAGAATAAATAACAGAAACCTATGGGAAATTTTCCATATTGTAGAAGACAGAACAAAAATGAAAAAATAATTTAAACTCACTATTAGTATTTTATCCAGAAATCATCCTGATATTAATAAATATAGGAATTACATTATGCTAGGATTATTCTAATTATAATACTGTATTAAATTATGTTTATTATATTTTTAGAATGATAACAAAAGCACAACTGAGCAGAAGTGTCAGAACAGTGGCAAATCTGTAAATCGTGTCAGATAAACAATGGTTGATGGAAAAATTAGAACTTTTTGGAAGAGAAAATACTCATGAGAACATGTCATCAATCTGAACTTGTTAGTTGCAAGAAGAACTAGATTTCTTTTTCTGTGTAACTCTGCAAAACACAATTAGTCTCATCAAGATGTACATTTCTGTTTCAAGAATAAGAAATTTACATAAAAGTAAAGAGTCTGGTTTAGAATGGTTTTAACAGATAACTAATATTTTATCATCTAGACATTTCAACCAAGTCTGATTCCTTGATTGAAAACGGACTCCTGCATTGAGGAAAAGGGTTTGTATTGAGGTCCTCTAAGAGCACTGCCAAGTCTGAGGGTTTACAAATCAGTGAGACAGGTTATAAGATATAATAAGTAAGGAAGTGGCTATAATGGGTCATTTTTACATATGAAAAACAGATAGTTTCATTTGAAAGTACTTAGTGATTTTGGAAATTTTAATCATTGTGAAAGGTCATATCTACATTTTTAACCCAGTTTCTTGTTAGTAAGTAATTGTGGGAAGACCTTACAGAAAGAAAATCCAGATAAATTATGGAATAATGTTAATTCCATCCATACCCTTTTGTTATAAATAGGCACCCAGAAATTAATAAGTACAAGAATCTATCTAGTTATTCATTTAAAAAATGTCAATCCAAACAATTTCAATCCTAATAAAATATTCCTATTTGTGGATATTTTCTTTAATGTGACTCATAATATTTCAGAAATGAATAGAACTTATTCTTGGTGTGACTTTAGGACAAAGACAGAGACTTTGGAAGACTCCCAAACTTAACTCCATAAAGCACAATATGGTAACCAATGAAGAATTATCTAGTCTTGTATTGTCTTTCATTCAGAATAAATAACAGAAACCTATGGGAAATTTTCCATATTGTAGAAGACAGAACAAAATGAAAAATAATTTAAACTCACTATTAGTATTTTATCCAGAAATCATCCTGATATTAATAAATATAGGAATTACATTATGCTAGGATTATTCTAATTATAATACTGTATTAAATTATGTTTATTATATTTTTAGAATGATAACAAAAGCACAACTGAGCAGAAGTGTCAGAACAGTGGCAAATCTGTAAATCGTGTCAGATAAACAATGGTTGATGGAAAAATTAGAACTTTTTGGAAGAGAAAATACTCATGAGAACATGTCATCAATCTGAACTTGTTAGTTGCAAGAAGAAATAGATTTCTTTTTCTGTGTAACTCTGCAAAACACAATTAGTCTCATCAAGATGTACATTTCTGTTTCAAGAATAAGAAATTTACATAAAAGTAAAGAGTCTGGTTTAGAATGGTTTTAACAGATAACTAATATTTTATCATCTAGACATTTCAACCAAGTCTGATTCCTTGATTGAAAACGGACTCCTGCATTGAGGAAAAGGGTTTGTATTGAGGTCCTCTAAGAGCACTGCCAAGTCTGAGGGTTTACAAATCAGTGAGACAGGTTATAAGATATAATAAGTAAGGAAGTGGCTATAATGGGTCATTTTTACATATGAAAAACAGATAGTTTCATTTGAAAGTACTTAGTGATTTTGGAAATTTTAATCATTGTGAAAGGTCATATCTACATTTTTAACCCAGTTTCTTGTTAGTAAGTAATTGTGGGAAGACCTTACAGAAAGAAAATCCAGATAAATTATGGAATAATGTTAATTCCATCCATACCCTTTTGTTATAAATAGGCACCCAGAAATTAATAAGTACAAGAATCTATCTAGTTATTCATTTAAAAAATGTCAATCCAAACAATTTCAATCCTAATAAAATATTCCTATTTGTGGATATTTTCTTTAATGTGACTCATAATATTTCAGAAATGAATAGAACTTATTCTTGGTGTGACTTTAGGACAAAGACAGAGACTTTGGAAGACTCCCAAACTTAACTCCATAAAAAGTGAACTGCCTCGAAGAGAAGCAATGCATTTCTTGGATAGTTGGATGAATGCCAACAGCTTCTTATCAAGAAGTAGCTTCTTTTCTTTGGGATAATAAACAATACAAGCATTCTTTAGTGGGTCATAAAAATAAAGGTGATTGGCCTTAGTGTCATGGATTGACCATTTACATGAGTTTCATTTTACTTATTTTGTTTAAAAATAATACAGAAGAAATACATTTTTTACTTTTTATCTTATATTGGAGTATAGTTGATTAACAATATTGTGATACTTTCAAGTGTACAGCAAAGTGAGTCAATGATACATGTACATGCATTCTATTATTTTTCAAATCAGTTTCCCATTTAGGTTACTACATAGCATTGAGTTGAATTCTCTATGTTATACAGTAGGTCTTGTTGGTAATACATTTCATTTTTAATAATCTTTTATATTTCTTTTGCTTTTTAAAAGTATCCAGTAATTATTTTATTTATTTATTTATTTATTTATTTATTTATTTATTTTGGCTGCACAGAATGTTGGATCTTAGTTCCCTGATCAGGAATTGAATGCACACCCCTTGAATTAGAACTGGGGAGTCTTAACCACTGAATTGCCAGTGAAGTCCCTGGTTATCCATTTTATTTTTTTAAAGATTTATTTATTTATTTACTTTGGGCAGGTGTCCGGTTGGGGAGGGAGGGGAGTGGGCGGGCCACTTCTATTGGTCTTTCATTTCTCTATTTTCATTCGTCTTCGTTCTTTGGCTCCTGTGGGCCTCCCATCGCGGAGGCATCTGTCGTTGCAGAGTACCGGCTCTGGGCGCATGCGCTCCAGAGCTCCGGTTCGGTGATTGGACACATCGGTCCAGCTGCTCCGCGGCATGTGGGATCTTCCCAGGCCAGGGCTCGAACCGGCACCTCTTGCACTGCAAGGCAGTGTCCTTACCCACTGGACCACCAGGGGAAGCCCTGGTTATCCATTTTAAATAAAGCAGTACACACACATCAATCCCACACTCCCTAACTATTCCTTCCCTCCACCCTTCTTGTTAACCATAAGCTCATTCTCTAAGTGTGAGTCCATTTATGTTTTGTAAGCAGTTTCCTTTGTATCCTTTCTTTTTAGATTCTGCATATAAGTGATATCATATATTTCGCTTTGTCTGACTTCACTCAGTGTAACAATCTCTAGGTCCATTCATGTTGCTACAAAGAAGCACATGAAAAGATGTTAAACAATGTTAGTTACTAGAGAGACCAAAATCAAAACTACAGTGAGATACCATTCCACACCAGTCAAATGGGTATCAACAAAAAATCCACAGACAATAAATGTTGTAGAGTGTGTGGAGAGAAGTAAATCTTTCTACGCTATTGATGGGAATATAAATTGGTACAGTCACTATGTAGAACAGTATGGAGATTCCTTTAAAAACTAAAAATAGAGTTGCCGTATGATCCTGCAATCCCACTTCTGGACATGTTTCTAGAGAAAAACAAGGTCAGAAAGGATATATATACACCAAAGTTCACTGCAGCACTGTTTACAATAGCCAAGACATGGAAGCAACCTAAATGTCCATCAACAGAGGAATTGATAAAGAAGATGTGGATAATGAAATGGACAAAGAAACATTATGGAATGTTTCTAAGCCATTAAAAAGATTGAAATAATGCTATTTGCAGCAAAATAACTAACTACTGATGGAGAAACAAAGGTGATCTACACATTTAGATCTCTTAAGTTTAGGCATAGACCAAGGACCTCTGGAGGATGAAAGATCAAGGGCTAGAAGCAAAGAGAAAAAATTTAAACTGTGTGCTAAACAGATGAATTAAATTAATTTATCAAACCCTAAATCACCAATTTTGAAATTGTGAATCTGTTGGAGAAAGCAGTACTCTATATCAACTGTGGAAAAATTCTTGAATCATTTATTAGGTTCACTATCAAAATTATTTAAGTAGTTTACTTAGCAGTACTCTAAAATATCAACTGTGGAAAATTCTTTTTTTAATCATTGTAAGCAGTTTCCTGGACCACCAGGGAAGCCCTGGTTATCCATTTTAAATAAAGCAGTACACACACATCAATCCCACACTCCTAACTATTCCTTCCCTCCACCCTTCTTGTTAACCATAAGCTCATTCTCTAAGTGTGAGTCCATTTATGTTTTGTAAGCAGTTTCCTTTGTATCCTTTCTTTTTAGATTCTGCATATAAGTGATATCATATATTTCGCTTTGTCTGACTTCACTCAGTGTAACAATCTCTAGGTCCATTCATGTTGCTACAAAGAAGCACATGAAAAGATGTTAAACAATGTTAGTTACTAGAGACCAAAATCAAAACTACAGTGAGATACCATTCCACACCAGTCAAATGGGTATCAACAAAAAATCCACAGACAATAAATGTTGTAGAGTGTGTGGAGAGAAGTAAATCTTTCTACGCTATTGATGGGAATATAAATTGGTACAGTCACTATGTAGAACAGTATGGAGATTCCTTTAAAAACTAAAAATAGAGTTGCCATATGATCCTGCAATCCCACTTCTGGACATGTTTCTAGAGAAAAACAAGGTCAGAAAGGATATATATACACCAAAGTTCACTGCAGCACTGTTTACAATAGCCAAGACATGGAAGCAACCTAAATGTCCATCAACAGAGGAATTGATAAAGAAGATGTGGATAATGAAATGGACAAAGAAACATTATGGAATGTTTCTAAGCCATTAAAAAGATTGAAATAATGCTATTTGCAGCAAAATAACTAACTACTGATGGAGAAACAAAGGTGATCTACACATTTAGATCTCTTAAGTTTAGGCATAGACCAAGGACCTCTGGAGGATGAAAGATCAAGGGCTAGAAGCAAAGAGAAAAAATTTAAACTGTGTGCTAAACAGATGAATTAAATTAATTTATCAAACCCTAAATCACCAATTTTGAAATTGTGAATCTGTTGGAGAAAGCAGTACTCTATATCAACTGTGGAAAAAAATTCTTGAATCATTTATTAGGTTCACTATCAAAATTATTTAAGTAGTTTACTTCAGCAATTGTTCTGATACTTGGCCTGAAGAAAAGCTAACTTCTGAAGTCAGATAGTATCTCAGCAATGATTATTTTATAAAACATGAAGCCTCCTTTATATTTTAGAATGAGTGTTCAGATATAGGTAGACCATAATGATCTTAAAAATATTTTGAATAGAAAAAGAATATAATAATTTTGCCAGAGCTAACTTGGGACCCAGTCTATGACTTACCTATATTTTTTTTGATTTATTTGACATACTACTTACGTCAGCATAAGTAATGAATTTTTTTAAGGATTTAGAGTTATTTTGCTTTTTTGAACTGTAAGGAATAAAATGCACCGTGGATATCTGGAGGTACCTGGAAATAGCTATAAAGAACTAGAATAAAAATCTTTTAATTGATGTCCATTTACAGACTCATTGCATTAGTCGATAATTGCCATGGCCTCTCTAAAACATACTGATTGATTCTCATGGCATCTAAGACACTTCTGTTTAATAACCCCCTGCCTATGTTGCCCCAGCAATTCTACCCATTTATGTTCATTAGTATGCTTAAAGTGGTTTGTGTCCCTTCTCTAACCCTTTTCTGCTCATTGTCCTTAATTTTTGCAAGTACATAATGAAATTATTATGTAAATTAATGAAGTAAAATGCAAATAATAAGAAAGTGTTTTTCTATGAATTTAATTCCAGTGTTTTGGAAATGCTTGACAAAGATATATTACCGTCTTACAGGTAAATTAAATAAGTAGTGTGAAACTACAAAGAGGATGAAAATTCTTTTTTAAAAAGTAGAAAAATTCTTCACCCAGTATGCCTCACAAGGACATTTAGTTCTTGCTCCATTAAAAAAATAAAACTACTAATTGTAAATGGTACATTATGTATTAGGTTTATGCAAAAATATTACAACAAAGTCCAATCAGTAGACCTATGCTTACAGAAAAGGCTTTGGTGCTCCAAGAAAATATATGTGCATTCACATTAAGAAAAATTAGACTCTTTAGAGAAAGTATGCTTTCCTTCTAAAGGATTCCTTGCTCCAACCAAAGTAGATCTTAACTTGTAAAATGAAAGGACCCTTTATCTGTATGTCTTTGGGATCAAAATGGGGTCTTGAGAATTTAGTTCTGATACTTTTGGCCTGAAGAAAAGCTAACTTCTGAAGTCAGATAGTATCTCAGCAATGATTATTTTATAAAACATGAAGCCTCCTTTATATTTTAGAATGAGTGTTCAGATATAGGTAGACCATAATGATCTTAAAAATATTTTGAATAGAAAAAGAATATAATAATTTTGCCAGAGCTAACTTGGGACCCAGTCTATGACTTACCTATATTTTTTTTGATTTATTTGACATACTACTTACGTCAGCATAAGTAATGAATTTTTTTAAGGATTTAGAGTTATTTTGCTTTTTTGAACTGTAAGGAATAAAATGCACCGTGGATATCTGGAGGTACCTGGAAATAGCTATAAAGAACTAGAATAAAAATCTTTTAATTGATGTCCATTTACAGACTCATTGCATTAGTCGATAATTGCCATGGCCTCTCTAAAACATACTGATTGATTCTCATGGCATCTAAGACACTTCTGTTTAATAACCCCCTGCCTATGTTGCCCCAGCAATTCTACCCATTTATGTTCATTAGTATGCTTAAAGTGGTTTGTGTCCCTTCTCTAACCCTTTTCTGCTCATTGTCCTTAATTTTTGCAAGTACATAATGAAATTATTATGTAAATTAATGAAGTAAAATGCAAATAATAAGAAAGTGTTTTTCTATGAATTTAATTCCAGTGTTTTGGAAATGCTTGACAAAGATATATTACCGTCTTACAGGTAAATTAAATAAGTAGTGTGAAACTACAAAGAGGAATGAAAATTCTTTTTTAAAAAGTAGAAAAATTCTTCACCCAGTATGCCTCACAAGGACATTTAGTTCTTGCTCCATTAAAAAAAAATAAAACTACTAATTGTAAATGGTACATTATGTATTAGGTTTATGCAAAAATATTACAACAAAGTCCAATCAGTAGACCTATGCTTACAGAAAAGGCTTTGGTGCTCCAAGAAAATATATGTGCATTCACATTAAGAAAAATTAGACTCTTTAGAGAAAGTATGCTTTCCTTCTAAAGGATTCCTTGCTCCAACCAAAGAGTCTCAGTTATCAATATTAATCTTGTAAAATGAAAGGACTTTCTTCTAATCATCTGTATGTCTTTGGGATCAAATGGTCTCTTGTTCTTGCTTCTCTCATGTTCATTATCTCACTGTAACTTGTACTTTGAATGAGTTCAACTGGGTGCAAATACACGTCAAACAGCCAACCATAGCAACAAGAACAAAAATGCATAACACCTTTACTCTTTAACTGACAAGTGTGGACTGTTTATTATTCTCTACTTTTGATGAACTCTCAGGCAAGCCGCGAAAATTAATTTATTTTTCATTCTTAGATCACAAAATGTCCCTTAGGCACTTTCAGTACCAAGAAATATCTAACTTCAATAATAAATACCAGTCCAGTGTCATAACTGCAAAAATCTATTCGCCTTCTTGGGCGTCCCTGATGGCTCAGCTGTAAGGAAGTTGCTTGAAATGCAGGAGACACAGGAGATGTGGGCTTGAACCCCGGGTTGGGGAGAACCCCTGGAGGAGTAAATGGCAACCCACTCCGGTATTCTTGCCCAAAAGATCCCATGGACAGTCCATGGGGTTACAAAGAGTCAGAGAAGACTGAGCATGAGAGTGCATGCTCTCTCTTAATTCAAAGTTTCTTTCCCACCCAGCTCAGTACTGAATTTTTCCTTTGATTTCTATTTTGATTGCTAGCTCCATAAGGAAAGAGCTGAAATTATTCACACTGAACACACAGCTAGTGTTCATTATGTATGTGTTTAGCTCAAATGAGTTTCCAGGGGAAAAATACCATTCCTCTCTGAGATATAGAGATGTTTACCTTGGTAGTGAGGATGGGAAGTGTAATCAAAACTCCAATTTGTTTTCTCTCCTTGCTTCTCCTTCAAACCACTCAGCTAACCAATGCCAACTACTAAGGCCAACCCCAACCACCACGGCCAACCCCAACTACCACGATAAGCAAAAAACCCTAACCATTTACCAAAACAAAACTTGTTTGATCAAATCATTTCTATCAAACCTGATTACTTAGCAGTCAATTAATGGGCTAAAAGAAGTTTTCTTTATAAGAAACCAGAAGTCAAAGACAAACTTTGATAACTTGCTTGATCATAGACTGAGCTTAATTAATAAAGTCATAGCTGCTCAGGGACTGGTTGTTGGAACTTTAGGTTCAATAATTTAAATTCACAAGCTTACCCACTGTAATTGCATTAGTTAGCTAGGGGGAAAAAAAGCAAGGGAGGCAAGCAAATAAAGGAGATCATTTTAGGATGATGTGTGCCATGAAGGATTATCTTGAATGAAGACTGACTGGTGAAGATCACTGTTAATTGAGTCTTAGGGGATACTTCACCAAGTAGCTGAGAGTTGAAGGATTCGATTACTCAATCTACTCTGCAAAGAACCAGAGTGGATAGGGGCTTGGCCTTAATTTTTTTTTTTTTGAGTAAATAAAAACAAAACCAAGATTTGGGCTCACAATTTCTTACTCCTCTGCTGACTTATTCTTTAGACAGCCATGGTATTTGCATTAAGAAAAGAACTTGTGTCAAGTCCTCAGCTCAAAAATGTCTTGCACTTTAGAGTCTTGAATGTTCCCAAGATCTATGTTCTTGAAGTTATTACATTCAGATGGCTTGTCTTCATCTAGAGATTTCTTCTGAAAGAATAAGAGCACTCTCTTTCTTAGCCATAGTTGATTAAAGATTTACGGAGTCTTTCAACTTGGTATTTTATGTCACTACAAGTGCCAGGCAAGTAACCACAAAATTATGTCACAGTCATCCTTTGTATTAATTATAGTTGAGTCCTTTGTAATGTAATGTAATAGTATACATTAGTTTCCTTGATTGGAAATGGAGTTTTCTGTCTACTAACACCCTGAATATTTTATTAATGCAAACAATTCATTCACTCATGAGAATCTATCAAGGGCTCACTATGTGCCAGACCTAAGATGGGAGCTGAGCATAGAGGAGTAAATAATCAGGCAGTTTTCCTGATTGTTTTCATAAAGTTTGAACTTTTGTCTTCCTATGTTGATTTGGTATCTATTTCAGAAAAAATAGCCTTTCTTTTTCTTCACTTTGTCTCCAGTCTTATGAACATGTTTCCTTGGTTCACAACAGAAAAATGACACTTCATTCTAGAAATAAACATAGTTCTGAAGGTGTAACTCTGCAAATCACTTAACTCAGATTTCTCACTAGAGGTCTCTGCAATGAGATCCTGCTGGGAATGCTCTTTTAGCAGAGACGAAGTGTTTATTTTTCTGAGTGAAAAATCGATTGCGAGTATGATCAAAATAAATTTTATCATAACAGTCATGAAATGTGACTGCTCTTTTTTTTCATTTCTAGAAAACAGAACACTTATTTTATATACACTATTGGGAAAACAGAATGCAAATCCCTGCAGTGTATTTTAAACTCAACATAATTAAACAGCATCAATCAGTCATGTTTCCCTCACCTACACCCCTCAGCATCACAATAGATTAGAATGGCGTACAGGCTGCTGTGTCTCTACTACTTTTAATAGAGCTCAATGTTTTACAAGCAACTTACAGCAAAGTTAATGAGAATGAGAAAATTTAAGGAAACTCAAAGAGGGTTTATGCTTAGCCTGAAAATTTTACGGACATTTTGTGAGACTCTGGTGTCACAATCCTGTAATGTTTCCCACACTTGAAGAGATCCTGGTGAAGTGTAACAAACTACTTGACTGATCTCTTTCTTTAGATGTAAATTCCATATGAAACTACCCTGGAATAAACTGTATGCACAGAGAGAGCTTCTAGACTGAAGCTGAGAGAAGGGAATGAGACAAGGCAGAAAGGCTCTGGGCTTCAGAAAAAAATAAGAAAGGACAGAACCTAGGCTCTAAAGATAAGCTTTATTCCTTCACAGGGTTTTCTGTCCTGTCCTGTTTACTAGAGAACAATCAGGTTATACATGCATGGTCAATGGAGATGGTCATCCCTTACTTCACCAGTGACGGGAATGAATAACTGGTGCTGCGCAGGAGAATTTGACCTAACAGCTGACCAACCAAAGGAGAGCTTTCAGCACATTTATTAAACATTATGGCCTCTTGTATTTTTCCCCTTAGCTTATTTTGATGCAGGAGTGTACTCGTTATCATGGGTAGGTTGTGTTAGATAGATTCTGTAAGGTTTTAGGGCAGCATCTTAAGCAGCCTGTTTTCTGTTTGGTATCTCACTATTAGAAAAATTATAATTTACACACATCGTAACTAAAGGCAGGGAAAAAGAAGACAGTGTTACAAAAGAAGCTGTTGGAATAATAATGTATTTAATTTGTCATGAAGGAAAGATTAATAGAAAAGTGTTTTCTATTCTGAAATTTCAGCTAAAAATAAAACTCTTCATTGCATTTCTTTATCTTTTCAACACTGCCACAAAAAGAACAAATTATATAACAGGTTCTTTATTCCCCTTCTGTCTACTTGATTTACCCATATGGTAATTATTCAGAAATCGTTCTGTTTATTTTCTTTTGCTGAGTCTTACCTAGATAATGGCATGGATTCTAATGTTAAGAAATTATATTCTAAAATAACAAAGTAAATATTTATTGTTATAATTTCCTCTATGCTTTTAAAGGGTAGTTAAATATTATGACAGTCAAATGCCCTAATTATTTGTGATTTATTAATTAAATGCAAATTTATTCAGATTTTTCCAGTAGAATGAAGTATGTAGCTCTTCATGAAATATTAATATATGGTTACATGTAATTCACTCATTCCATAAGAGATTAAGAAACTACCCTGGATTTTAAACTGTATGCACAGAAGAGAGGGCAAACTACTTGACTGATCTCTTTCTTTAGATGTAAATTCCATATGAAACTACCCTGGAATAAACTGTATGCACAGAAGAGCTTCTAGACTGAAGCTGAGAGAAGAATGAGACAAGGCAGAAAGGCTCTGGGCTTCAGAAAAAAATAAGAAAGGACAGAACCTAGGCTCTAAAGATAAGCTTTATTCCTTCACAGGGTTTTCTGTCCTGTCCTGTTTACTAGAGAACAATCAGGTTATACATGCATGGTCAATGGAGATGGTCATCCCTTACTTCACCAGTGACGGGAATGAATAACTGGTGCTGCAGGAGAATTTGACCTAACAGCTGACCAACCAAAGGAGAGCTTTCAGCACATTTATTAAACATTATGGCCTCTTGTATTTTTCCCCTTAGCTTATTTTGATGCAGGAGTGTACTCGTTATCATGGGTAGGTTGTGTTAGATAGATTCTGTAAGGTTTTAGGGCAGCATCTTAAGCAGCCTGTTTTCTGTTTGGTATCTCACTATTAGAAAAATTATAATTTACACACATCGTAACTAAAGGCAGGGAAAAAGAAGACAGTGTTACAAAAGAAGCTGTTGGAATAATAATGTATTTAATTTGTCATGAAGGAAAGATTAATAGAAAAGTGTTTTCTATTCTGAAATTTCAGCTAAAAATAAAACTCTTCATTGCATTTCTTTATCTTTTCAACACTGCCACAAAAAGAACAAATTATATAACAGGTTCTTTATTCCCCTTCTGTCTACTTGATTTACCCATATGGTAATTATTCAGAAATCGTTCTGTTTATTTTCTTTTGCTGAGTCTTACCTAGATAATGGCATGGATTCTAATGTTAAGAAATTATATTCTAAAATAACAAAGTAAATATTTATTGTTATAATTTCCTCTATGCTTTTAAAGGGTAGTTAAATATTATGACAGTCAAATGCCCTAATTATTTGTGATTTATTAATTAAATGCAAATTTATTCAGATTTTTCCAGTAGAATGAAGTATGTAGCTCTTCATGAAATATTAATATATGGTTACATGTAATTCACTCATTCACCATCCAGTATTATCAGATGCTAATCAGATCCAATACTGAAATTTTCCATTTCCTGTTTTTAATCAAAGGATAAATAATTATCTATTATTTGAACCCTAAATACTCAACATAACTATTTGCAGGGAAGGGATAGAGATGCAGACGTAGAGAATAGACAAGTGGACATGTGAAGAGGTAGGAGTGGGATGAATTATGAGTTTGGGATGGGCATGTATACACTACCATATATAAAAGAGTTAGCTGGTGAGAACCTGCTATATAACACAGACAGCTCAGCTCAGTGCTCATAATGACTAATGGGTGGGATAAGGGGGATGAGGGGGAGGTCCAAGGGTAGGGATATATGTATACATATAGCTGATTCACTTCATAGTATTAGTTCAGTCGCTCAGTCGTGTCTGACTCTGCAACCCCATGGTCTGTGGCATGCCAGGCTTCCCTGTTCTTCACCACCAGAGCTTGCTCAAACTTATGTCCATTGACTCAGGGATGCCATACAACCATCTCATCTTTGGTTGTCCCCTTCTTCTTCTGCCTTCAATCTTTCCCAGCATCAGGGTCTTTTCCAATGAGTCATCTCTTCGTATCAGGTGACCAAAGTATTGGAGCTTCAGCTTCAGCATCAGTCCTTCCAATGAATATTCAGGGTTATTTTCCATTAAGATTGACTGATTTGATCTTCTTGCAGTCCAAGGGACTTTCAAGAGTCTTCCCTAACTCCACAATTTAAAGGCATCAATTCTTCAGCACTCAGCCTTCTTGATGGTCCAACTCTCATGTCCATACATGACTACTGGGAAGACCATAGCTTTGACTATACAAACTTGTAAAGACAAATATACCTTAGTTTAAAAAATGTTGTGAAAGAGTTGTGTAGATAGTGGTTTCTTATTCCAGAAATTTAAAACAGAAACAAAAATCCATGACTACTTGACCACTTCCTCTGAAGTGAGGGGAAGCTTTTGAACTGACAAAGAAAATTCATCAGAGTTTAGGGGCTCAAAGTGCCCAGTTTTATCAGTGTTTCTCCATGGATCCTGCCCAACTTACAAGATCTCATTCTTTCCCAATTAGTACCCTCATATTAAGTCATTGCAGACACCCTCTGATGCCAAAAGTTCAACTTAATTCAGTCAATAACAGGATGAGATCCTATTGTTTGATTTTCAGCAACTTCAGTCTTGTGGCTACAAGAGATATAGCTCTCCTCTAAAGTACACACAGATGCTCTCAGGCCATTTACACAGTCCTTGACCTGTGAATCTGAATCCCTGAGCTCTTTCCTTTTCTTTCATATTTTTCAGTGATATTAGGAGCAACTCACCAACATCATTATATTACTTAGTTTTCAGAAAATATTCAAAATGTTACATACAAAGTCACTTAGATCCTTACTTCTTACAAGGTATTGAGTAAGGGGTTTTAATGCATGTATATTTGCATATTTCTATACACATTACAGTTACGGATTATCAGTGCAAAGAATCAGGACATCTTCAGTTCTCATGATGTGGATGAACCAGAGCCTATTATACAGAGTGAAGCCAGAAAGAGACAGATAAATATC
This sequence comes from Tragulus kanchil, assembly GCA_022376925.1. NCBI lineage: Eukaryota > Metazoa > Chordata > Mammalia > Artiodactyla > Tragulidae > Tragulus > Tragulus kanchil. The sequence continues at coordinate 219,189,910 of JAIOJX010000004.1, forward strand.
ATATACTAATGCATATATATGGAATCTAGAAAGATGGTGCTGATGAATTCATTTGAGGCCAGCAATGGAGAAACAGACATAGAGAACAGACTTATAGACATGGTGGGTCGGGGAGAAGTAGAGGGTGAGATGTATGGAGAGTGTTAACATGGAAATTTATTTTATAATATGTAAAATAGCCAATGAGAATTTGCTTTATGATTCAGGGAACCCAAACAGGGGCTCTGTAACAACCTGGAGGAGGGGTATAGGGAGGGAGATGGGATGAAGGTTCAAGAGAGAGGGGACATATGTATAGTTACGACTGATTCATGTTGATATTTGACAGAAAACAACAAACTTCTGTAAAGGAATTACCCATCAATTAAAAAAAAATCAGGACATCTTTAAATCTAATCAGATGGGAGAGGCAATTCCAGAAGCCCCAGAACCAGTTCAGAAAATTCATTCATACGTAAAATTCTGTTTATTTAGAACTGCCCTCAGTATCAAAATTGGTAATAGGGTTTTACAGAGAAACTCAATCAGTAAGATACATATAGATACAGATATAGATATAGATATAAGAGCAGTTTTATTTTAGGAATTTGCTCACGGATGTATGGAGGCTGGGAAAGTCCATGGTCAGTTAAGCCTGAGAATCAAGAAACCTCATAGTATAATTCAGAATGAATTCAAAGGACTAAGAACAAGATGGACTGACTATGTAAGTCATTCTGAGCCCAAAAACCCAAGAACAAGGAGTGCTGATGTCCAAAGCAGGAGAAAATAGATGTTCAAATTTAAGCAAAAGAAAGAAAAATTGCTTCTCCTTCAACTTCTTGTTCTTTTTAGGCCCTAACTGGATTGAATGATGCCCAATTCACTGGTGAGGGTAACCTCCTTCATCCAGTTTACCAACCCAGACGCTAATCTCCTCCATAGACATCTTCATCAACATATCCAGAAAAAAATATTTTACCAACTTTCAGGGCACCTCTTAGTCCAGTTAAGTTGACCTATAAAATTAACCATCACAGTGGGCAAACATGTCTTCTTTTTGTAATGTGTCTCTATTATCTTTTCCAGTACATAGCACATTGTAAGCACTTCACAAACAGATGCTGAATAAATAATATTTTTTTAATGTTGGCATACTCATCCTTATTTTTTTCTTGAGTCAAAAAATTTTGTCTTTCATAATTTCTTCCATGGAATCTCCTGTCTAAGTATCTAAAGCTTAATGGTACTTTTCTTATATTTTCAAATATAAAATTCCTGAAAAAATATAGTTAAAGCATTTTAAATCATTCAATAAAGGGACAAAACAAAACATGTGATATTTAAGTGACAACTTTTTTCAATTTTATGAGTATTTCTAGCTTACACATTCATCTTCAGGGTCATGGTATAAGAATTTATGAACTACTAAAGATATCCACATGTATTTGGAGAGAAACAGGAAAGACGAAAATAATTCTAAAAATATTGATTGCTAACTTCAGGCTGTTTTTTGAATTTCAATAAACATTTCTGACATAATATACTTCAAGGTCTCCTGATTCTGTTACAGAATATATTTAGATGGTATTTCTATCTTGCTCATTTATATGGTTTTCTTATTCTTGATTGCAAAAGCAGATGGAAATGTTAAAATTTTATTTTATGGAAAATCAAATATTACAAACATAGCTCTAAAATGCATTTTACTTATTTAGAAATGTACTCAAAATGTGACCAGAAGGCAAAATTTCTTTTGTTGGTACTTCAATCTACTTATTACTCTACACATGTAAAGTGATGTAAGCGCCACTGCCAGATGTGACCAATTATAACCAAAGCACTTCCTTAATCTAGAATCTGGAAAAGACTAGCTAGACATTTCTTATATTTGACATCTCAACTCCAATTTACATTTGAAGTTGTTGCCAAGCAAAAACATAACGTAACTCTGAAAAATCAAGCTCTAAAACTTAAAGGTGAAAATCCTTTAATTATAGAAATAAAGCACCATAAACCCCATTTATCTATTACTCAACATTGGTTGAAACTCAGTGTGGTACCAGGATTGACATCTTCATCAACATATGCCCAATTCACTGGTGAGGGTAACCTCCTTCATCCAGTTTACCAACCCAGACGCTAATCTCCTCCATAGACATCTTCATCAACATATCCAGAAAATATTTTACCAACTTTCAGGGCACCTCTTAGTCCAGTTAAGTTGACCTATAAAATTAACCATCACAGTGGGCAAACATGTCTTCTTTTTGTAATGTGTCTCTATTATCTTTTCCAGTACATAGCACATTGTAAGCACTTCACAAACAGATGCTGAATAAATAATATTTTTTTAATGTTGGCATACTCATCCTTATTTTTTTCTTGAGTCAAAAAATTTTGTCTTTCATAATTTCTTCCATGGAATCTCCTGTCTAAGTATCTAAAGCTTAATGGTACTTTTCTTATATTTTCAAATATAAAATTCCTGAAAAAATATAGTTAAAGCATTTTAAATCATTCAATAAAGGGACAAAACAAAACATGTGATATTTAAGTGACAACTTTTTTCAATTTTATGAGTATTTCTAGCTTACACATTCATCTTCAGGGTCATGGTATAAGAATTTATGAACTACTAAAGATATCCACATGTATTTGGAGAGAAACAGGAAAGACGAAAATAATTCTAAAAATATTGATTGCTAACTTCAGGCTGTTTTTTGAATTTCAATAAACATTTCTGACATAATATACTTCAAGGTCTCCTGATTCTGTTACAGAATATATTTAGATGGTATTTCTATCTTGCTCATTTATATGGTTTTCTTATTCTTGATTGCAAAAGCAGATGGAAATGTTAAAATTTTATTTTATGGAAAATCAAATATTACAAACATAGCTCTAAAATGCATTTTACTTATTTAGAAATGTACTCAAAATGTGACCAGAAGGCAAAATTTCTTTTGTTGGTACTTCAATCTACTTATTACTCTACACATGTAAAGTGATGTAAGCGCCACTGCCAGATGTGACCAATTATAACCAAAGCACTTCCTTAATCTAGAATCTGGAAAAGACTAGCTAGACATTTCTTATATTTGACATCTCAACTCCAATTTACATTTGAAGTTGTTGCCAAGCAAAAACATAACGTAACTCTGAAAAATCAAGCTCTAAAACTTAAAGGTGAAAATCCTTTAATTATAGAAATAAAGCACCATAAACCCCATTTATCTATTACTCAACATTGGTTGAAACTCAGTGTGGTACCAGGATTGAAAAACAGATTACAATTTTTGAAAATATGAGAGGCTATTAAAAGTGCTTTGAAAAGACACCTAAATATAAGACCAGAAACTGTAAAACTCTTAGAGGAGAGTATAGGTAAAACACTCAAGGACATAAACCAAAGCAAGATCTTCCATGACCCGCCTATTAGAACAGCGGAACTCAAAATAAAAATTAACATGTGGGACCTAATGAAACTTAAAAGCTTTTGTATAGCAAAAGAATTACAAAAAAAGGTGAACACACAGCCCACAGAATGGGAGAAAATCATAGCAAATGAAACACCTGGCAAAGAATTAATCTCCAAAATCTAAAAGCAACTCAGACAACTCAGCACTGGAAAAATGAATAACCCAATCAAAAAATGAGAAAAAGATCTAAAAAGGCAGCTCACCAAAGAGGACATACAGATGGCCAAAAAACACATGAAACGATGCTCAACCTCACTTATTTTTAGAGAAATGCAAATCAAAACTACAATGAGATATCACCTCACACCCATCAGAAAGGCCATCATCAACAAATTGGCAGACAATAAATGCTGGAGAGGGTGTGCGGAGAAAAGGGAACGCTCCTGCATTGCTGGTGGAAATGTAAATTGATACAGCCGCTATGGAGGACACTATGGAGATACCTTAAATAACTAAAAATAGAAGCACCGTACGACCCAGCAATCCCACTATTAGGCTTATACCTTGATGAAATCAAAATTGAAAGAGACGTCTGTATCCCAGTGTTCATTGCAGCACTCTATACAATAGCTAGAAAATGGAAGCAACCTAGATGTCCATTGACGAATGAAGGATAAAAAAGCTCTGGTACATATGTACAGTGGACTACTTCTCAGGTGTAAAAAGAAATGCAGAAGAATCAGCCTTAATGAGGTGGCTAGATGTAGAACCTATCATAAAAAATGAAGTGAGTCAAAAAGAGAAAGACAAGTACAGTATACTAACACATATATATGGAATCTAGTAAGAGGGTAATGGTAACAACATGCAGTGAAGCAAAGGAAAAACAGACATACAGAACAGATATATGGACATTATGGGGAATGAACAGTGGGTGGGAGGGATAGAGGGAGTAACATGGAAACCTAAACTATCACTTGTGAAAAAGATAACTACTGTCATTGCCCTGAGGGAACAGGAGATCCTTCAGGGGCGGGGTGCAATGGCCTGGAGGGGTGGGATAGGGGTACTGAGAGAGGGGAGGGCGCCAGGGATATGCATATGACTGATCTTGGAAAATACATGTCTGTGAACAACAAAACTAAAAAATTTAAAAATAATAAAATTAAATAATAATAATAATAAATAAATATATTACATCATTACTTATTTTAAATTAAGACATCATTGAGTCTTCAGCTAAGACTATTTAAAAAATGAAAATACATCTAATACTAGCAGCAGTTATCAGCCAAAGCTCGTTCTTAGGGCTTTGTCTGTTGTTTCAGATGTTGTTTGTTAAGTCCTTGGCTCTATTCTCATCCTCTTACAAGCTTAGGGTAGTAGCAGCATCCTGTAGTTACTATCTCTGGGTGATGTTGCAATTGTTTCTTCACCTCTTCCAACATATTTCCAATCAATTCCTTGTACTGATTCTCCCTTCATCTTCATAGACTGAAGATTAACATAGTGAATACTTTGGGAAATATATAAATCTACACATATGTAAGGTTTCAGTGACAGGGTAGGTTTAAAACTAGTGGAAAAATAAAGTATTTTGGAGATTCATGTCAAAAATATATGAAGATGAAGGTGATGTGTGGTCACTGAAACTTGACCTTTGTGGGTGAATGCCCTGCATGACTTTCTTAACTTCTGCTCTCTCTCTATATAAAGTGTATTTCTCTTGTAGCTGAGGCAGGCACTGGCTCTCTAGTGCCAGGATTATTAAACTATGTCAGATCTTCTGAGGAGCATTAATAATCCCTGAAGGCATCTATATGGTAGGCATTTGATTATTCACCCTTTCATTCCTGGAGCTTACCAAAAATCATAAATAACTGAAATTACCTTCTTATTTTACCTAAAATTATTTAGAAAAACTATGCAGCCATTTTTATATTTAAAATTTTACTTTAGAAACTTTAAGTTTAAATACCTGAAAATAATATAAAACATAAGTATTTAGATTTTTAAGGAAAATTGTTATACCATATGTCTAAATAATTCCAAGAGAATCCAATTGAATAGTAATTTGATACACAAAATTACTTGCTTAAAACCATATAACTAGGTCCTTTTCTAGTAGCCATAGATAGAACTTACATTTATCTTTTTCTATACCAGTTTTCCTCCAGAATTGTATCATACATTTCTGCAAGAAAATATATTACTAATAATTTTAAATATTTGAAGAAGGTTTTATAACTATGAGCTTCTTACTGTTAAGAATAATAACATACAAGATCCAAATAACAAAAATCATGATGTATGCTTTGATAAATAAATAATAATTAAACATAAAAAGTCAATTTATTTGATATTCTATATAGCAAATTGCTTAATCCATTCGTTAGCTTTAGTATCCTTTCTATGGAGTCTTTGGGATTTTTCTGCATATAGGATCACATCATCTTTTAGTTGAGTTTTTCTTTTTCCTTTCTAGTTTGGATACTTTCTATTTATATATTCACTCTAACTAGAATTTCTGGTGATTTGTCTTGTTCCTGATTCTTGTGGTGTTTGTAATTTTCATTTCTAGTTTGTTTGGTTTTTTTGTATGGTTGTGATTTCTTTTTTATTTTTGATAGTTGTGACTTTTGTGATTTATTTCTGGCTTGTTTTGTTTCTGATCTTTGAGGGCAATCTTTCAATCTTTATCACTGAATATGATTTTGCCTGTGAGCTTTTACAAATGCCTGTTATTATGTTGAGAATGTTCATCTCTATTCTTATTTTTCTGAATGTATTTTTTTATCATGAAAAGGTTTTAATTTTTTTCAAAGGTCTTTGTCCCCATATTATTGAGTGATAACTTACCCATGACATTGTGTATATTAATGTGTACATGTTGATTTGGTATACTGTATATTACAAAATAATGTTAGTTACTTCCTTAATATAATTTTTTGTGGTGAAAACATTTACATTTGAGTGCCAGGATTATTAAACTATGATCTTCTGAGGAGCATTAATAATCCCTGAAGGCATCTATATGGTAGGCATTTGATTATTCACCCTTTCATTCCTGGAGCTTACCAAAAATCATAAATAACTGAAATTACCTTCTTATTTTACCTAAAATTATTTAGAAAAACTATGCAGCCATTTTTATATTTAAAATTTTACTTTAGAAACTTTAAGTTTAAATACCTGAAAATAATATAAAACATAAGTATTTAGATTTTTAAGGAAAATTGTTATACCATATGTCTAAATAATTCCAAGAGAATCCAATTGAATAGTAATTTGATACACAAAATTACTTGCTTAAAACCATATAACTAGGTCCTTTTCTAGTAGCCATAGATAGAACTTACATTTATCTTTTTCTATACCAGTTTTCCTCCAGAATTGTATCATACATTTCTGCAAGAAAATATATTACTAATAATTTTAAATATTTGAAGAAGGTTTTATAACTATGAGCTTCTTACTGTTAAGAATAATAACATACAAGATCCAAATAACAAAAATCATGATGTATGCTTTGATAAATAAATAATAATTAAACATAAAAAGTCAATTTATTTGATATTCTATATAGCAAATTGCTTAATCCATTCGTTAGCTTTAGTATCCTTTCTATGGAGTCTTTGGGATTTTTCTGCATATAGGATCACATCATCTTTTAGTTGAGTTTTTCTTTTTCCTTTCTAGTTTGGATACTTTCTATTTATATATTCACTCTAACTAGAATTTCTGGTGATTTGTCTTGTTCCTGATTCTTGTGGTGTTTGTAATTTTCATTTCTAGTTTGTTTGGTTTTTTTGTATGGTTGTGATTTCTTTTTTATTTTTGATAGTTGTGACTTTTGTGATTTATTTCTGGCTTGTTTTGTTCCTGATCTTTGAGGGCAATCTTTCAATCTTTATCACTGAATATGATTTTGCCTATGAGCTTTTACAAATGCCTGTTATTATGTTGAGAATGTTCATCTCTATTCTTATTTTTCTGAATGTATTTTTTTATCATGAAAAGGTTTTAATTTTTTTCAAAGGTCTTTGTCCCCATATTATTGAGTGATAACTTACCCATGACATTGTGTATATTAATGTGTACATGTTGATTTGGTATACTGTATATTACAAAATAATGTTAGTTACTTCCTTAATATAATTTTTTGTGGTGAAAACATTTAATACCTATTTTCTTAGCAACTTTCCACTATATTATACAATATTATCACGTCAAAGGCCTGGAATGCATCAATTAAAGTGATTATTGACTTTTGTCTTCATTCTATTACGTGGTGTATTACAATGATTGATTTTCTTTCTTGAGTTATCTTTGCATTTCTGGGATAAACCCCTCTTGTTTATGGTGTATAATTCTTTTATTATTGCAGGGAGCTGCCCTGTTTCAAGGGGTTTCCCTTTAAGGAAACATAGCCCTGGGAGCTGCCCTGGCTGATAACAGCATAGGGGCTGATAACAGCATAGCTCTCTGTCCCGCCACCCCACATATTGTGGAGACATAGCCAAAATATCGTAAAGAGCACCTGTGTTCCCAGACTCTGTAACCTTGGGCAAAGCATAATAATGTAACCTTGGGAAGAGCATGAAACCTTGGACAAAACATAGTAACAGAATGCGCGTCCTGGGAAATGTATTATCTTATGAAGCTTTTACTATATATTCTTTGCTTGAAAGAATAATGTTTGTCAGCGGCTAACAGAGTGTTCTGTTGTGTTGCTGGCCCTCTCGACCCCATCTTTTCTATAATCTTTCTTTCTTAGCCGTGACTCTCTCCCTCTCTGGACCTGTTCGACTGTCGGCTGGATCGACATATTATGCTGTTAGATTTAGTTTGTTTGCATTTTGTTATGGATTTTGCATCTGTATTCCTAAGGCATATTTGTAATGTCTCTTTTTTGTGATGTTTTTATCTGACTTTGGTATCAGAGTAACACTAGTTTCATACAATGAATTAGGAAGAGTTTTTTTCCTTTTCTATATTTTAAAATAGTTTGAGGACAGATATTAATTCTTATTTATCTGTTTAGTAGGATTTATCAGTGAATCTGTTTCTTTCCAAACTTTCTTTGCTGTAAAGTTTTGTTTCCTGATTTAATCTTTCTTTGTTATAAATCTATTGAGATTTTCTTTTCTCCTTGAGTCAGTTTAGGTAATTTGTGGATTGCTAAGAGTTTGTCCAATTCATCTAGATTATCTAATTTTCTGGTGTACCATTGCTTAGAACATTTTCTTACAAGCCTTCTTATTACTGTAAAGTTAATAATGGCTTTACTTTTATTTCTGATTTAATTATTTGTCTCCTCTTTTCTTCATTGTCAGTCTAGCTAAAAGTTTGTCAATTCTAATTTGCAATATATGCTATTTCTGAATATCTCAAGTAGAGCAAAACTGCCTATTTTGGGGGCTATGTTTTGCACTTAGCAGATACACACACACACAAACACACACACACTGTATATATATGACAGGAAAAAAAGCAAAGTTCCTCCACCGCACTGCATATTCTATAACCTCACCTGAAGTTTCTCTGATGTATTATGGTTTGTCACACCTCTGGAATTCGATGTACTTGGCACTGCCAAGAATGCCTTTACTTACCCATGCCATCCTGTTATATACAGCTATAAATAACCAATCGTATTTCAAGACTTAAGAACTGAAACTTCACTTTTTTAAGACCAAGAGGGATAAAATTACTTTCAATGATCATAAAATTAGCAGTAGATTTTTTTATGTGAGCCCTTTTTAAAATTTCTTTTAAATTTTTTTATCAAACAAAAGAATCTTTAAATTCTATATAGCTTTACAGTAGAATTTTAATTAAGTAACTCAGGGAATTTTAATGTTTTGAAATGTTATTTTCTTTGCCTGTTAAATAAGAATTAATCATTAACATAGAGTGGTACATTATTCATTAATTCTATAGAAAATGACAGTTTTTACATTATGGTCTTGCTCTTTTACTGATTTTTTTTTATGAGGAATTCATAGGTCCATATGAAATTGTCTACTAATAAATATTTCCTAATTTTGGCAAGCTAACTTCCAAATATTAAAAGTTCACAAAATAGACTTTGATGTTGAAAATGTTAGAAATTTCATGGTGAAGAGTGGCTTTCATTACTTTAATGTGTCAAATTTTAAGAAGCTCTAATAAAATGATGGCCTAAATATTTCTTTGCAGAGTACCAAGCTAAGAATAATTACAGTGTACACAGCAGGGACACACCTGAGAAAAAATAAACAGGAAGGAAAATTAGCTAAAACACAATGTTTCATTTCATTTGAGTGCTTTTACTGATTGGAAGAAAATGGAAAAAAAGAAAAACTGAAGGAAATGTCTTGATTGACTTTGTCACAACTATCATTTTCCATGATTACCTGTCCCTCTGGCTGCTGCTAAATTAATAACTTGAGGGTAATGACAAAAGAAGCAATAAATAGCATATTGTTGTTCAGTCATCAAGTCATGTCCGCCTCTTTGAGATGCCATCAACTGCAGCATGCCAGGCTTCCCTGTCATTCACTATCTCCCTGAGTTTGCTCAGACTTATTTCCATTGAGTCAGTGAGGCCAAACACTATCTCTTCCTCTGTTGCTCCCTTCTCTTCTTGCCTTTAATCTTTCCCAGCATGAGAGTCTTTTCCAATGAGTCAGCTCTTCATATCAGATGGCCAAAGTATGAGGGCCAAAACCTTTTCAGTAAACTTTCACTTTTTAAGACCAAGAGGGATAAAATTACTTTCAATGATCATAAAATTAGCAGTAAATTTTTTTATGTGAGCCCTTTTTAAAATTTCTTTTAAATTTTTTTATCAAACAAAAGAATCTTTAAATTCTATATAGCTTTACAGTAGAATTTTAATTAAGTAACTCAGGGAATTTTAATGTTTTGAAATGTTATTTTCTTTGCCTGTTAAATAAGAATTAATCATTAACATAGAGTGGTACATTATTCATTAATTCTATAGAAAATGACAGTTTTTACATTATGGTCTTGCTCTTTTACTGATTTTTTTTTATGAGGAATTCATAGGTCCATATGAAATTGTCTACTAATAAATATTTCCTAATTTTGGCAAGCTAACTTCCAAATATTAAAAGTTCACAAAATAGACTTTGATGTTGAAAATGTTAGAAATTTCATGGTGAAGAGTGGCTTTCATTACTTTAATGTGTCAAATTTTAAGAAGCTCTAATAAAATGATGGCCTAAATATTTCTTTGCAGAGTACCAAGCTAAGAATAATTACAGTGTACACAGCAGGGACACACCTGAGAAAAAATAAACAGGAAGGAAAATTAGCTAAAACACAATGTTTCATTTCATTTGAGTGCTTTTACTGATTGGAAGAAAATGGAAAAAAAGAAAAACTGAAGGAAATGTCTTGATTGACTTTGTCACAACTATCATTTTCCATGATTACCTGTCCCTCTGGCTGCTGCTAAATTAATAACTTGAGGGTAATGACAAAAGAAGCAATAAATAGCATATTGTTGTTCAGTCATCAAGTCATGTCCGCCTCTTTGAGATGCCATCAACTGCAGCATGCCAGGCTTCCCTGTCATTCACTATCTCCCTGAGTTTGCTCAGACTTATTTCCATTGAGTCAGTGAGGCCAAACACTATCTCTTCCTCTGTTGCTCCCTTCTCTTCTTGCCTTTAATCTTTCCCAGCATGAGAGTCTTTTCCAATGAGTCAGCTCTTCATATCAGATGGCCAAAGTATGGAAAGTATTCAAACCTTCCAATAAATACTCAGGGTTGATTTACTTTCAGATTAACTAGCTTGATCTCCTTGATGTCTAAGTGATTCTCAAGAGTCTTCTCCAGGGCTTCCCTGGTGGTCCAGTGGGTAGGGACACCGCCTTGCAGTGCAAGGGGCGCTGGTTCGATCCCTGGCCTGGGAAGATCCCACGTGCCCCGGAGTGGCTGGACTGATGTGTCCAATTACCGAGCCGGAGCTCTTGGGCGCATGCGCCCAGAGCCGGCGCTCTGCAACGACAGACGCCACCATGATGGGAGGCCCACAGGAGCCAAAGAACAAAGACGGATGAAAATAGCAAAATGAAAGACCAATAGAAGTGGCCCGCCCACTCCCCTCCCTCCAACCCGCCCCCCCAAATAAATAAATAAATGTTGTTTTTTTAAAAAATGAGTCTTCTCCAGCACCACAAGTTGAAGGCATCAATTCTTCCATGTTCAGCCTTCTTTAGGATCCAACTCTCACATCTATATATGACTACTGGAAAAACCATAGCTTTGACTGTAGGGACCTTTGTGTATGATCCAATGCAATGACTTATTATTTTTCACTATTATTATCTAATTGATTAACAGCATAAAAATATTAATTCACTAGCTTATAGTGAATGGTATATTACATAATTTTCCTTCAAATTAATTTTCTATCTTTAAAATAAGGACTGGAGAATGTCATTAATCTACCCGCATTCACTAATTTGAAATGTTTTATTGCTTGTTTCCTTTATACTGATGGCTCTCAGATGGTAAAGAGTTTGCCTGCAATGCAGGAGACCCAGGTTTGATCCCTGGGTCAGGAAGATCCCCTGGAGAAGGGAATGGCTACCTACCCCAGTGTTTTTGCCTGGAGAATTCCATGGACAGAATTGCCAAAATCCAGACGAAAAATTAAGGCTGAAAAAGGTTAAATATTTTGCCCAAAGGTTCACAACTATGAGTTAGCAGAGACAGGATAAGATGCCAGTCATACATGATTTCAGTGCATGTATGTTTTTTGCATGTACAAAAGAGAAACAACTTACCTAACTAATGGGATCATCAGCTAGCTATTTGAAAAAGTCAAATAAACACTCATACAAAACACAGTGAGGTACACGATGCAATTAGGGAGCTACAATTTCTAAGATTCTAAAATGAGTAATATCCTAAAATGGTACCTAGGTGGGTGACTTTTATGCCATTGCTTTTACATTCATATAGTTACTATATGAACTATAATTTCTGAATTTTACTATATTTGACCATGTGACATAAACTTTCTAAAATACGTTGTGCTTTGCCACCTACATAGAAAATTTTAGTGCATATTTTTCTTTGTGATTTGAATCAGTTTTAATTTCATGGTCATTTTGACAACTGGCAACTTCTGACTGGCCAGTCTATATTTTCATTTCTGGTTATGAATCTCACAAAATTATAGCCATTAAGTAATTAAAATGTAAACAAAATATATTCTATTCTATTTAAGAATGTAAACAAAAAAAATATGAGTCTTCTCCAGCACCACAAGTTGAAGGCATCAATTCTTCCATGTTCAGCCTTCTTTAGGATCCAACTCTCACATCTATATATGACTACTGGAAAAACCATAGCTTTGACTGTAGGGACCTTTGTGTATGATCCAATGCAATGACTTATTATTTTTCACTATTATTATCTAATTGATTAACAGCATAAAAATATTAATTCACTAGCTTATAGTGAATGGTATATTACATAATTTTCCTTCAAATTAATTTTCTATCTTTAAAATAAGGACTGGAGAATGTCATTAATCTACCCGCATTCACTAATTTGAAATGTTTTATTGCTTGTTTCCTTTATACTGATGGCTCTCAGATGGTAAAGAGTTTGCCTGCAATGCAGGAGACCCAGGTTTGATCCCTGGGTCAGGAAGATCCCCTGGAGAAGGGAATGGCTACCTACCCCAGTGTTTTTGCCTGGAGAATTCCATGGACAGAATTGCCAAAATCCAGACGAAAAATTAAGGCTGAAAAAGGTTAAATATTTTGCCCAAAGGTTCACAACTATGAGTTAGCAGAGACAGGATAAGATGCCAGTCATACATGATTTCAGTGCATGTATGTTTTTTGCATGTACAAAAGAGAAACAACTTACCTAACTAATGGGATCATCAGCTAGCTATTTGAAAAAGTCAAATAAACACTCATACAAAACACAGTGAGGTACACGATGCAATTAGGGAGCTACAATTTCTAAGATTCTAAAATGAGTAATATCCTAAAATGGTACCTAGGTGGGTGACTTTTATGCCATTGCTTTTACATTCATATAGTTACTATATGAACTATAATTTCTGAATTTTACTATATTTGACCATGTGACATAAACTTTCTAAAATACGTTGTGCTTTGCCACCTACATAGAAAATTTTAGTGCATATTTTTCTTTGTGATTTGAATCAGTTTTAATTTCATGGTCATTTTGACAACTGGCAACTTCTGACTGGCCAGTCTATATTTTCATTTCTGGTTATGAATCTCACAAAATTATAGCCATTAAGTAATTAAAATGTAAACAAAATATATTCTATTCTATTTAGAAGTCAATCAGTATAGAATTCTCAAAGAAAATAGAGGCATTCCCTTTGATCTAATCATTTCTACTTGGTCTTAATTGATAAATAGGTTAGTGGTTTTATTGAAAAATGAAAAACATGTAGTATTTTTAAATTTTGAAAGAGGAATCAATTGTTTCACGCTCAGTGTTTTGCTAACATTTTATATATACTACCTGCTCTAAACAGGAGAAAATGTTGAGTCATTTAATACTGTTGCAACACCAAATTCATAATCTCATTATATGGTTTTTTTTTCTTTAAATATCCAACAGTTATTTAGCTTAGGTATTATGAGTATTCACCAATTTTCTTAATATATGAATCTCTAGTAACAGCAGAGGGAGCTCACAGTGTATTCTTTGAGATTTGCTCAGTTATATACTTTTACTTCTGTTGCTCGATAGAGAAGTTTTAAAAGTAAAAGGTTTATTTTTTTCCCAAGGGAATCTGTATAAATATGTAGTAGATGCCCAATAGACATCTTACTCAATCCAAAAGTAATCTTCCCCTCTGCAAACCTGTCTCTCCACGGACTTTCCCAGCCCTGTTAAGGATAACATCTTCCTCCTAGTTTCATATGCTAGAAATCTTGGAGTCATCTTGACTAAAGGACTTCCTCAGTGGCTCCATGGTAAACAATCTACCTGTAATGCAGGAGTGGCAGGAGACGGAGGTTCAATCCCTGAGTCCCCTGGAGAAAGGTATACTCCAGTATTATTGCCTGGAGAATCCCATTAACAGAGGAGTGGGCTACCTTCCATGGGGACACAGAGTCTGACACTACTGAAGCAACTAGCATGTGTGCATCTTGACTTACGCTTTTCTTTCACATCTTAATCTGGCCCATCACATGGCCCTGTTGGTTATTCTCCCAAAATATTCTCAGAACCAACCACTTCTTAACATTCTTTTGCTACCCCTGTAATCATTGTTCATTTCGATTACTGTAAGAACTGCCTAAATAATATCCTAGGTTTTCCCTTTTTATTAACCACGTTATGAATCTCACAAAATTATAGCCATTAAGTAATTAAAATGTAAACAAAATATATTCTATTCTATTTAGAAGTCAATCAGTATAGAATTCTCAAAGAAAATAGAGGCATTCCCTTTGATCTAATCATTTCTACTTGGTCTTAATTGATAAATAGGTTAGTGGTTTTATTGAAAAATGAAAAACATGTAGTATTTTTAAATTTTGAAAGAGGAATCAATTGTTTCAAGCTCAGTGTTTTGCTAACATTTTATATATACTACCTGCTCTAAACAGGAGAAAATGTTGAGTCATTTAATACTGTTGCAACACCAAATTCATAATCTCATTATATGGTTTTTTTTTTCTTTAAATATCCAACAGTTATTTAGCTTAGGTATTATGAGTATTCACCAATTTTCTTAATATATGAATCTCTAGTAACAGCAGAGGGAGCTCACAGTGTATTCTTTGAGATTTGCTCAGTTATATACTTTTACTTCTGTTGCTCGATAGAGAAGTTTTAAAAGTAAAAGGTTTATTTTTTTCCCAAGGGAATCTGTATAAATATGTAGTAGATGCCCAATAGACATCTTACTCAATCCAAAAGTAATCTTCCCCTCTGCAAACCTGTCTCTCCACGGACTTTCCCAGCCCTGTTAAGGATAACATCTTCCTCCTAGTTTCATATGCTAGAAATCTTGGAGTCATCTTGACTAAAGGACTTCCTCAGTGGCTCCATGGTAAACAATCTACCTGTAATGCAGGAGTGGCAGGAGACGGAGGTTCAATCCCTGAGTCCCCTGGAGAAAGGTATACTCCAGTATTATTGCCTGGAGAATCCCATTAACAGAGGAGTGGGCTACCTTCCATGGGGACACAGAGTCTGACACTACTGAAGCAACTAGCATGTGTGCATCTTGACTTACGCTTTTCTTTCACATCTTAATCTGGCCCATCACATGGCCCTGTTGGTTATTCTCCCAAAATATTCTCAGAACCAACCACTTCTTAACATTCTTTTGCTACCCCTGTAATCATTGTTCATTTCGATTACTGTAAGAACTGCCTAAATAATATCCTAGGTTTTCCCTTTTTATTAACCACGTAATAATTCTCTCCTCAACATAGCACAAGTAATAATCTTTTTAAAACAATATATCATTTCACTATTTTCTTCAAAATCTTCCAGTCATTTCTCATTTCATTGAAAATTAATACCTTATTTTCCTAATACCCCATTATATCTCTTATGATTCTCATCTCCTTTCCAGTTACCTCTCTCTTCATATCACCCACTACTCTCCTTCACTAGCAACAAGGCTGCTACTCGAGGCTCTTCACTTTTCATCCAGGTGTGTCTCTTAATGTAGGGCCTCTGTACTGATACTTCCTTTGTCAGGAAAGCCTTTCTCCCAAAGGTCTAACTCCATTAAATCCTTTGTTCTTTACTAAAATATCATCTCTCAATGCAGCAATCCTTGAGCAATCCGTGTAAAATCGCAATCCATTTTCCTTTGCTGTGTTAATCTCTCCTACCCTACTCTACTGCTATTCACATACTTCACACTACCTTTTAATATACTATATAGTTTTCTTATTTATTAAATTTTGTTTCCTTTCTAAAATGTAAGTGGTAAAGGAGAAGGACTTTTTAAAATCTCTGATATAGCTTAGGCATGTAGAACAATCATTGCACATAATAGGTGCTAAAATTATTTTTGGTCAAATAAATATATAAATTATAACTATTAACTTTATTTTTATGATATACATGCTGCAGTCTGTTTTCATTACTGTGTCATAATAGTATTTTTTATTATCTAACACAGCAAGGTTAGAACTTCAAAATTAATCTTGGTAGTAATGAACAATTTTATGTTTATTTTTTATGTATATAATATATCTAATAAACATAGTAGGTATTCAATAAATGGAAATTGGTTTATAGAATAATGTACTTGGAGCAGAAAAGGACCAAAATTTTGGAATAACTTTTAGTAAAGAAATATAGTGTTACTCTCTCACTTGAAAGATTTTATGAAAAAAATAATTATTTTAGATCTCAATATAACCTTTCTCCCAATTTCCTTAAAATACTAATGTTAACATATTATGTAAATCAGATGAGTCTGCTGATATTTAAGCTGGTATTTACACTAGCACGGATCTGATTGCCTACTATAACTGATAAATCATTAATCTGAACTTCAGTTGACTGAAAGAACATATTTACACTAAGGGTAAAGTGTGTTTTTATCAACTTTATAGAGTCTAACAAAAGATGATCAAATTCGCTCATTATCCAAAATCATTGAATAGTTACTGTGCACTGTCCAAAGAACAAAATCAAGACTTTTGCATGGCTTCTATCAAACTACAGCTTGTTTCTTTCTAAAATATGTCAAGAATGCTCAAATTCAAGAGTCTTTGAGTATGTTATCTTCACTTTTTTAAGAAAAATTTCCTAAAAGCAAAACTCATTGGCTGTCCATCAAAACTTCTCCTATTTTTCAGTTCTTTCAGGGCCCACTGCACTTAGGTGTGGCTCTACAACCTCTGTGAGCTGAAGAGATGTGTATGGCTTCTAGGTCTGGATCATGAAACCTTCCATAATCACCCTTCCACATTCTTCTCCATTAGCTAAGGGAAGAATTGTACCCAGGGGGTCTTGGAAGGCATGTATTAAAAATGCAAAATGCCAAGCTAGCATGAGCCTGGTCCAAACAATTGTGTGCAGAGATTTCTCTGCTCCATGAAAACCCACCCTTGATACTTACATGTAAATGAAATGAACTTGCTGTGTTATTACTGAAATGGAAGGGAGCGCTATTGGTTTAGGATTTTCAGCCTAGTCTAGCATATGCCTAACAAACACCAAATACCTACATCTATTAAGTAGACATTTTCTGTAATCTTTACCCCACTTACAAGGTAGAACTGGAAACCTTTGTTTTCAGTGAAATATCGGTATTTATTCCCTAGAGGAATTACGACATAAGTATTGGTTTATACATTTGTTTTTCTCTTACAACTCAACTTTTTTTTTTTTTTTTAAAGATTTATTTATTTATTTATTTCGGGCGGGGGTCGGGGTGAGGAGGGAGGGGAGTGAGCGGGCCACCTCTATTGGTCTTTCATTTCTCTATTTTCATCCGTCTTTGTTCTTTTGCTCCTGTGGGCCTCCCATCACAGTGGCCTCTGTCGTCGCAGAGCACCGGCTCTGGGCGCTTGCGCTCCAGAGCTCCGGCTCAGTAATTGGACACATCAGTTCAGCCGCTCCGCGGCACGTGGGATCCTCCCAGGCCAGGGCTCGAACCAGTGCCCCCCCCCCCCCCCGCACTGCATGGCAGCATCCCTACCGACTGGACCACCAGGGGAAGCCCACAACTCAACTTTTAAAGGATAAGCATGGAACTCTGAAATTTCCATTCTTATTGTCTCTGTTATAAAGTATCTAAAACACTGTGAGTTCTGAATAAATATTTATTGTTTTATTAAATTACTATATGAATAAATGAATGAATGGCCTCAGAAATGGTGCATATATGTCTTTCAGGTCAGCAGCCTTTCCTTTATTAAAATACTAGGTACTTAGATCCTTAAAAATTACAGAATGATTCTCTTATGTTTTCTTTTTCTTTCTTCATCTTTTCTTCTCTAGTCACAAGAGATGTGAATTTGTTTCAGCCACGTGAATCAGTTAAGAGGCAATGTCAAACTTTTAGAAGGAAGGTGTCATCATTACTATTAAAAAAAAAAAAAAAACAGCTAAGCAAAATCAAAGAAAACAAAATGAAAAACAGATGAATGCACTAACAAACAACTACCATTAACAACAAGACAGAAATGCAACACTGATATATTCAGGTGAAAATAATGGTTTTTAGAATCCAGATGATCACATTTCAGATTATGAAAGATTTTTAGAAGTTCATCTTGTTAAGAAACAGTTACATTTCCTAAAATTCTGTAATTAGATATTGGACACTGGAGAATACAGTAGAGGATAAACTCTAGTAAAAAATGTTTCATTCATATTGCCAATTTTCTCCTTTAATTACATGAGGGGTGCTTTAAATTTCAGTTAGAAGCACACATCAGTTAGTACAGTAAAGACATAGTCTTCAAAAGGTCAATTGTTATTGTGTACATGGAAACCTTAATAAAATTGAATTACTCATTCATGGTAGAAATTAATTAGTTATATCTTCAGCACTCTTTAGTAATTTTCATACATGTCACATAGTCAAGTTCACACAATACAAAGCAATTACACAGCCATAGAAATTTGACAAAGTAGAAATGCTAGATGAAATTCAATAATGCCTACCTCTTTCTTCTGAAAAAATATAACTTGTGCCTATTAAATAACTCTATGTTGGAAAATAGAGCATCAGAAGAGCGAAGAGAAAAGATGTTTTATCGAGAATAGAACTAGAATGAACCAAACAGAATTAGATGATTTTAGAATATCATAAATCACGGAAAAATGTAGCATCAAAACAGAAGTGTAAGTCAATAGAAATGTGTAATAAGTAGTTAAGTAAGAAAACAATTTGATTATTTTTTGTCTTGTGTTTTGGAATCTGTTTTTGTAACATACAAGAGCTCTTCTTTACAATAATTGTGCAATATTTTCTAATTATTTATTTTCAGAAGTCATCTCTAGTTAGAATTCCAAAAATCTAGGTCATTGCGTATCAAGGGAAAACACAACTCAAGAATTATACATATTATTACTCCCCTTTATTTCCCCCTTTTCCAAATGACTGCTTTTTCATGTTGCTTGCCAGCATTCCATTAGAATGCATGATTTCAACAGAGAAGCACTTGTTCAGTCTGTTTATTATGGACAGGAATACTTATAGGTTCACCTTTCTTAGGTGGTAAATTTTCTATGAAATTTACATTTGAAAGAATTATTTTATAAGTTTGCAGAACTCTTGAATATATAATTTTAAATTTGCATGAAAACAGCTAATTGATTTAAGCAAAACTAGAGAAGGAAATACCTTCAACAGGAGACTAACAAATGTGAACTCTGTCTTATATAACTGTAAACCTAAATAAAATTTATTTCATACATTAGCTCTGCATTATATTTACCCTCTAACCTCTGATTATTTTTAATGACAAGTCATAAAGAAAAGAGAGTGATAAGATATATGTTACTTTGGTTCAAGAAGGTTCATAGAAACGTAAGATAAAATCCATTTGTTCAGTAGATTAAGATCAATTAAAATAAAAATTATATATGAATATATAGTGAGATACCTGTAAGGAAAATTGGTTAAACATAGAGCAAATTAGTCTCTCTCAAGAAAAATTGAGGCAGGGCATGGAAATATAAGTAATACATCAAGGGCATCTGAGGAGAAGCACAGAGATTGATAATAGCAAAGCCGTAGGTCAGGTTCATTAATGTTAAGTGTTATCCTGTAGAAAGTGAAGAAATTGAGGGTTTATATAGAAACATTACCTTGGTAGGAAAAGCTGAAATTTTCTGGCTTCATCAAGTTCTTCCCCATACCATGCATCTGACAGTTCATAAATCATATCCCTAAGTTTGTCCCCTCACACAAAAGTTTAAAAGCTAGAATTGTCTTCCTGGTTCATGTAATGCTCCCCAACTTGCCCCAGCTCCTCTCTGTCATCTAATTTGTCACCTAAAATCAATTTATGATCTGATTTTTTCCCCCACAGAACATGTACTCCATGGACCTCCCATCATAGGAACTCACACACCTGCCAAACAAAACTTTAATAGCTTCAGTTTCTTTGGCAAAATACCTTATGAAAGATCTGTCCACTCTTCTCAATCTGTTTCTTATTCCTTTTTTCTCTCTGTGCTTGGTACATTGGCTGAGACTTGCTTTTGATTTCTACCATATTCTCAGAACATAGAATAATAAGCATATAATAGGCATGCAATACATATTTGGTGCCTGAGTTATTATGATCCCTTATAAACGGAGCCTTATAAACTGAGACTCTTCCCAAGGACACTTAATTTCAGTGATTTGGAAATCAAGTCTAATGAGGAAAAATTTTAAGAAGGACCTTCATTGTATTTGGTAAGCAGTGAAGGACAAAATTTTATACAGGCAGGTAAGGGCTAAGTTCCATAGAGAAGGAAATACCTTCAACAGGAGACTAACAAATGTGAACTCTGTCTTATATAACTGTAAACCTAAATAAAATTTATTTCATACATTAGCTCTGCATTATATTTACCCTCTAACCTCTGATTATTTTTAATGACAAGTCATAAAGAAAAGAGAGTGATAAGATATATGTTACTTTGGTTCAAGAAGGTTCATAGAAACGTAAGATAAAATCCATTTGTTCAGTAGATTAAGATCAATTAAAATAAAAATTATATATGAATATATAGTGAGATACCTGTAAGGAAAATTGGTTAAACATAGAGCAAATTAGTCTCTCTCAAGAAAAATTGAGGCAGGGCATGGAAATATAAGTAATACATCAAGGGCATCTGAGGAGAAGCACAGAGATTGATAATAGCAAAGCCGTAGGTCAGGTTCATTAATGTTAAGTGTTATCCTGTAGAAAGTGAAGAAATTGAGGGTTTATATAGAAACATTACCTTGGTAGGAAAAGCTGAAATTTTCTGGCTTCATCAAGTTCTTCCCCATACCATGCATCTGACAGTTCATAAATCATATCCCTAAGTTTGTCCCCTCACACAAAAGTTTAAAAGCTAGAATTGTCTTCCTGGTTCATGTAATGCTCCCCAACTTGCCCCAGCTCCTCTCTGTCATCTAATTTGTCACCTAAAATCAATTTATGATCTGATTTTTTCCCCCACAGAACATGTACTCCATGGACCTCCCATCATAGGAACTCACACACCTGCCAAACAAAACTTTAATAGCTTCAGTTTCTTTGGCAAAATACCTTATGAAAGATCTGTCCACTCTTCTCAATCTGTTTCTTATTCCTTTTTTCTCTCTGTGCTTGGTACATTGGCTGAGACTTGCTTTTGATTTCTACCATATTCTCAGAACATAGAATAATAAGCATATAATAGGCATGCAATACATATTTGGTGCCTGAGTTATTATGATCCCTTATAAACGGAGCCTTATAAACTGAGACTCTTCCCAAGGACACTTAATTTCAGTGATTTGGAAATCAAGTCTAATGAGGAAAAATTTTAAGAAGGACCTTCATTGTATTTGGTAAGCAGTGAAGGACAAAATTTTATACAGGCAGGTAGGTTTTCTAAGTCTCCAAAGGGTATATGACTCAATTCCTACCCCTAACCACTTTACTTTATTAAATGCTAAAATGAAAGGTTTATTCCTGAATACAGATTATTACTAATATGAGACCTTGACAAACAATATAACCTAGAACTCTGTAAACTAATCCTTAGGAAATTCCTGGTTACAAGAATTACTATTTACAACACAAGTTTCTTATAAATCATCTAAATTTTAGTAGTTGGATGAAGCCATGACATTAGAGGGTTATGAAGCTGAATCAAAACTGTTGGGCTCCTGGTGAATTACCTTAACTCACTTATAATTTGTTACTTGCTATTCACATTACAGTGTTCTGATTAAACATTATAAGAAGCACTTTATAAACCCACTATTGTATTACATTTTGAGAACATTGTCAAAATCCATTTTGTTATATTATGCATAGAAGTTCTTATTCATGAAGCTTATCAGTGAGAATTCCAAGTGTAGCAATTGTACCACCATTTGTCTTACATTATCTTGTCAGTTTTAACTTCTGTTTTATTAATTTGGGGCTCCTCTGGTGGTTTAGATGGTAAAGAATCCATCTGCTATGCTGGAGACCAGGGTTTGATCCCAGATCAGGAAGATCCCCTGGAAAAGGGAATGGCTACCCACTCCATTATTCTTGTCTGGAGAATTCCATGGACAGAGGAACCCAGCAGGCTACAGTCCATTGGGTTGCAAAGACTCCATGACTGAGTTACTAATACACAAACATTATCACTTTAATGTCTTTACATTGCTTTCAGTCTTATACCATAAATTCTATCATTTACCCATCTATCTATCTATCTATCTATCTATCTATCTATCTATCTATCTATCTATCTATCTATCTTGTATAGTGAAGTCTTAATGGGAGAAAAAAATAGCTCTAGTATAAAGCTCTTTAGATGGATAACTAAAGAGTATAGAATCTTCTAGGGCATTAAAGATTTCTCACCAAGAAGTGACTCTGCAATAATAAAAATAATTTTGATAGTTTATTTTAGAGGATAAAATTATTATTTTAATTCTTTTTCTCCTCACCTTAGGCAAGAGAAGGATCACTGCCTATGGGTGTAAGGGGGTCATCTTCTTGGGGAATTATTTTTTTCTCATTTAGAATAAGTCCAGTGTATAGCAGAGAACTCATTTGGGGGGTAATCCCATTTTTCTATAAATATTACAAGTGTACAAATAGGATATATTATGACAGCTGATGTGAAAATCTCATAACTTATCACCCCATTACTTGCAAATGGGATCAAAGTCAAATCATTAATTGCTCTTGATCCTTATGATCCAATCTTCCAACTGCTGTTTCAAATTTTGTTTTTGTAGGCACAAAGATCAAGAACATTTTGAAATTACGAATTTTAAAGAAAAACGTGCACAGGTAAAATCCACTTTAAAAGTCCCACATTTGTTATTTTTGAGAGCAAATAGCATAATTACTGCTTAGCTGTATACACACCATATACACCGAGGTTGACCTTAGTGTAATGGTCTTTTATGAAGAACTGTCACTCAGTTTATCTTAAAATATTTTCCCAGAGAATGCAAGCACTAATTGTATTACAGAATTTATCAAGTATTAGAGCACTTGCGTCTTTACTACTTTCTACTTGGAAATGCTTAAATAAATGTATTTTCAAAAAAAGCATCCTGTGAGACCAGGTTCAAATAAGAAATTACATATAGGCTTCTTTCTCCTTGTTCTTCTCAGCTAGATACAGTATTAAATCCTGGCAATAATACAAGAGGAAATTAAAAGAGAAGTCAGGAATGTAGGAAGAATAAGGCAGGTGATTAGATTTCATGCTTTGAGAAGCAATTACAAAACACATACTATACTTCTTTATAACCAATCTCTCTTCCGTTTATATTTGGTATGCAACATTTCTATATTTTTGCTCTCTATTTTTCTATAAAATATGCTTTATGCCCTAAAATTATTTTTGGGGGGTAAATCCAACTATAAAAAAATAAAACTTTACTTAGGTTTACTTTTTGGTGAGCATGAGACTTTATATTCCTGCTCATTTTTTTCATTGATATGGCAGTTGGGTTTTATATCCTGTGAACTATGGCTTATAAGAAAAAAATTTTCCCTTTTCCTGGGAAAAGGAAAGGGCAAAAAGGGATAAAAAAAACTGTCCAAAATGTAGAACAATTGAACACCAAATTTCCACTTCAAATCACAAAATGAGTTTAAAACTTCAAATGCCTAGAAAGAATAAGATTAGGCAAATCCATGCAAGAAGTTTAAGCACTGGCTTTTTATTGTTTTGCCTTTTTTTCCCTCTTAATCATGGATGAAAAGAATATTTGCCTTCTAAAAACAAGACACTCCTCATAAAAGTATTTTGTCTTTCATTTTTATTAAAGTATGTAGTCTTTCAGTTTATCTTTCATCTGTGCACTATTGATAAAACTGTAAGTGTATAGAAATATCTATTTAAGAGAAATAGTGCAAACTCTATGGCAAATAATAACTGATAGTTTCCCTCAGTGTTGGGAGAAACATCGGAATAAACAAAAATGTGATGCCCCAGATCACTCTTGCCTTGAGGAAATGTGAGACTAGCACTGTCAAATCCTACTCAAATTCTATTGAGGAGAAACTAGAACTACTATAGTTTCAAATTAAATCCACACTTGAAGAAAATTGTATAAGACAAACAAAGCATGTCTGCATCCTGGGAACAGCTAATGGGGCTCAGTAATGACTTCTATGTGAGGAATTGGTCTATTGTCCTCTGAATTTATTGCTATGAAGGGAAAGTTTCCAAGGAAACTCTAATTTTCCTTTAAATTGTATATAGTTACAAATTTTCCCTGCCAAGGTATCTATAAAATTTTTAAAAATACCACTGACATTCTAAATGTTTGGGTCTCTAGGTTTGAATTCCTTTATTCTCTTTCCTTAGTATATTGTGCAATAATACAAGAGGAAATTAAAAGAGAAGTCAGGAATGTAGGAAGAATAAGGCAGGTGATTAGATTTCATGCTTTGAGAAGCAATTACAAAACACATACTATACTTCTTTATAACCAATCTCTCTTCCGTTTATATTTGGTATGCAACATTTCTATATTTTTGCTCTCTATTTTTCTATAAAATATGCTTTATGCCCTAAAATTATTTTTGGGGGGTAAATCCAACTATAAAAAAATAAAACTTTACTTAGGTTTACTTTTTGGTGAGCATGAGACTTTATATTCCTGCTCATTTTTTTCATTGATATGGCAGTTGGGTTTTATATCCTGTGAACTATGGCTTATAAGAAAAAAATTTTCCCTTTTCCTGGGAAAAGGAAAGGGCAAAAAGGGATAAAAAAAACTGTCCAAAATGTAGAACAATTGAACACCAAATTTCCACTTCAAATCACAAAATGAGTTTAAAACTTCAAATGCCTAGAAAGAATAAGATTAGGCAAATCCATGCAAGAAGTTTAAGCACTGGCTTTTTATTGTTTTGCCTTTTTTTCCCTCTTAATCATGGATGAAAAGAATATTTGCCTTCTAAAAACAAGACACTCCTCATAAAAGTATTTTGTCTTTCATTTTTATTAAAGTATGTAGTCTTTCAGTTTATCTTTCATCTGTGCACTATTGATAAAACTGTAAGTGTATAGAAATATCTATTTAAGAGAAATAGTGCAAACTCTATGGCAAATAATAACTGATAGTTTCCCTCAGTGTTGGGAGAAACATCAGAATAAACAAAAATGTGATGCCCCAGATCACTCTTGCCTTGAGGAAATGTGAGACTAGCACTGTCAAATCCTACTCAAATTCTATTGAGGAGAAACTAGAACTACTATAGTTTCAAATTAAATCCACACTTGAAGAAAATTGTATAAGACAAACAAAGCATGTCTGCATCCTGGGAACAGCTAATGGGGCTCAGTAATGACTTCTATGTGAGGAATTGGTCTATTGTCCTCTGAATTTATTGCTATGAAGGGAAAGTTTCCAAGGAAACTCTAATTTTCCTTTAAATTGTATATAGTTACAAATTTTCCCTGCCAAGGTATCTATAAAATTTTTAAAAATACCACTGACATTCTAAATGTTTGGGTCTCTAGGTTTGAATCCCTTTATTCTCTTTCCTTAGTATATTGTGAACATTATTTTACTTATAAATTTAAGTTTTCCACTCTAGAACACTTTTCTACTGTATTATCGATTTTTAAATTTTATTTGTTCTTTCATCTCTTTCTAATGTGTAGGCAGTTTCTAGGTATGTTATCCTCTATCTTTTACGACTGTCATATTTTCCACATTTTTAAATGTCTTTGTCTTATTCCTTTGTGTGGGGCCCTAGATGAAGGAGGGCCTTTGCAAGCATAAGGAAGCTTAAGCACATATTTGCAGTTTGGTGCTAAAAGGATGCCTACAGGAAGAGACAGGGCATAATCTAAAGTCCATTGTCAAAACTTCTGATTGATCCCCCTGGTTTCCATGCTCTGGGCAATGCATGCTCACCATGAGTTCCTATTGCAATGTAAATACATAATTGCTCGACCTTTAGCTTGATTGGTGTAACTATAGGAAGTCCCTTGCAAAAGCCCCTTCGTTTGCCTATAAAAACTGTTAGTTTACACTAATAAAGCGGAACTGCTCTGACAGAACCCCTGCCGTGTCTGATTGTCCCTGGCATGCACGGGCGGGCTAGAGGGGGCAGGCAGCAAGACTCGCCTCTCTCCGAGATCTCCCGGTTCAGCCAGGGGTAATCCCCCTGCCTTCCCTTTCATGGAAAGTCCCGCACCTTTGCACTTGGAGAGTTTATCAAGGTTCTCATTTCCAGTACAACTTTTCCCCCTAGTCATCCTTCTTTTCATTCTTGTTCAGTAGAAATGAAATTAGACATTTCTTGGTCTAGCAAACTGAGGGTTGCCTAACTCTTCTACCAGGTAGGACAAAGCTATCTTAAGTGATTTCCGATATTATCTATCTACCTATCTGCCTATCTATCTTGCATCTAAATAATACACTGGATTGTTGTTGGTATTGTTGCTTAGTCTCTCAGTTGTATACCCCTTTTATTGCTATGAAGGGAAAGTTTCAAGGAAACTCTAATTTTCCTTTAAATTGTATATAGTTACAAATTTTCCCTGCCAAGGTATCTATAAAATTTTTAAAAATACCACTGACATTCTAAATGTTTGGGTCTCTAGGTTTGAATCCCTTTATTCTCTTTCCTTAGTATATTGTGAACATTATTTTACTTATAAATTTAAGTTTTCCACTCTAGAACACTTTTCTACTGTATTATCGATTTTTAAATTTTATTTGTTCTTTCATCTCTTTCTAATGTGTAGGCAGTTTCTAGGTATGTTATCCTCTATCTTTTACGACTGTCATATTTTCCACATTTTTAAATGTCTTTGTCTTATTCCTTTGTGTGGGGCCCTAGATGAAGGAGGGCCTTTGCAAGCATAAGGAAGCTTAAGCACATATTTGCAGTTTGGTGCTAAAAGGATGCCTACAGGAAGAGACAGGGCATAATCTAAAGTCCATTGTCAAAACTTCTGATTGATCCCCCTGGTTTCCATGCTCTGGGCAATGCATGCTCACCATGAGTTCCTATTGCAATGTAAATACATAATTGCTCGACCTTTAGCTTGATTGGTGTAACTATAGGAAGTCCCTTGCAAAAGCCCCTTCGTTTGCCTATAAAAACTGTAAGTCTACACTAATAAAGTGGAACTGCTCTGACAGAACCAATGCCGTGTCTGATTGTCCCTGGCATGCACGGGCGGGCTAGAGGGGGCACGGCAGCAAGACTCGCCTCTCTCCAGATCTCCCGGTTCAGCCAGGGGTAATCCCGCTGCCTTCCCTTTCTGCGGAAAGTCCCCGCACCTTTGCACTTGGAGAGTTTATCAAGGTTCTCATTTCCAGTACAACTTTTCCCCCTAGTCATCCTTCTTTTCATTCTTGTTCAGTAGAAATGAAATTAGACATTTCTTGGTCTAGCAAACTGAGGGTTGCCTAACTCTTCTACCAGGTAGGACAAAGCTATCTTAAGTGATTTCCGATATTATCTATCTACCTATCTGCCTATCTATCTTGCATCTAAATAATACACTGGATTGTTGTTGGTATTGTTGCTTAGTCTCTCAGTTGTATCTGATCTTTTGCTCCTATGTTCAGTGGATTTCCCAGTCAAGAATACTGGAGTGGATTGTCATTTCCTTGTCTAGGAGATCTTCCCAACTGAAGGATCAAACCCATATCTCAAGCACTGGCAGGCAGATTGTTTATCACTAAGCCACCTGGGAAGCCCAGTATACTGGATATATAACAGCATATGTCTGTGTGTGTGTATTTTATATCTAAATAGATAGATATAATATGTATGGGATAATATACACAAGGTTAGAGAAACATAACATTCCTTCATTCTATATGAGTTAAATATGATAAGGAAAAAAACAGGTTCTCAGAGCTACACAATTTCATTGTTCCTACCCTTCAGTACTCAAAACAAAATTGAAGATCTTTTTAGAATTTGGGGGAAATGATTAATTTACCCATTATGATTCTGCAGTAACCAGTGCTGGTGCAGGAAAATCTGAACTGTTATTGACAAGTATCTAGAGGCTCAATGTAACAACTCTGAGAGCTAAAAACTCCAGTAGGACTAGTGATCAGGGTGCTGCATACTTTTGTGAATTTATGTCCCTATGTTCCACTAAGGTTCTCATGAGTATTGGACAAATATCCCCTCATGTTTTTGGCAGGGAGAGGAGAAAAAGAACAATTTTGAAATAACACCAAAAATAGTCTGTTCTTCTAAACAAGCCATGTCCTCAGGAGTCTATCTGCTAGGATTTTATAAAAGCCTCACCAAGAGTGGAAATATACAGCTCCAACCAATTCTAGCCATCCTGTCTTACCTAAGTATGTATAAGGGGATGAAAGGGAACAGGAGGCATATGAGAGGTTCAAAATCCAGAATTGGGCCCACTAAAAGGCTGAGATCTAATCATAGGACTATAGAGGACTTCTCTCTCTGTGTCTCACCACAGAATTACTAACTGCCTCTTTACAGCAGTTCCTTTTGTCTAGTACATCATACCTAGCTATAAAATTACAAAATACACTAAAAGGCAAAAAAAGCACAGTTTTTAGAGACAGAATGAGATTCAGATATAGAATGGATGTTGAAATTATCCAACCAGGAATTTGAAACAACTATGATTACACTACTAAGGATTCTAAGGGTAAAATAGACAGTATGCAAGAACACATAAACAATAAATAGAGAAGAAAATTATAAAAAGAACCAGAATGAAATGCTAGAAGTCAAAAACACTGTAAAAAATATGAAGAATGTCTTTAATGGGCTCATTAGGAGACTGGACACAGCTGAGGAAAAATATTTCTGAGTTTGAGGATGTAGCAATAAAAAACTCCCAAACTACAAAGAAAAAAGGAAAAAAAAAAAAGAAAAGAAAAGGAAAACAAACTCCAGAACAGAATATCCAAGAACACTGATTCAACTACAAAAAGTTTTATATACACATAGTGGAAATACCAGAAGAAGATAGAGAAATAAGCAGAAGAAATATTTAAAACAATAATGACTGAGGAGTTCCCCCAAATTAATATGATATAAAACCACACATCCAAGAAACTCAGAGACTACCAAGAAAGATAAATGCCTTCTCTTGTCCCCTCCTCAATACACGGAGGCATATAATTTTTGAACTAATAAAGTATAAGATAAAAAGATCCTGAGAAAAGTCAGGAGGAGCAAAAATAAGAAATACATCCAACTTCCCCCAAGAAACCTGCTAATAAGAAGACAGTGGAGTGAGAAATGAGTTCAGAGAAAAAAGTAGCAACCTGAAATTCTGTACCTTGTGAAATTATCCTTCAAAAATGAAAAGTAAAGACTTTCTCAGACAAACAAATTGAGGAACTTTGCTGCCGGTAGACCTGTCTCACCAGAAAAGAGTAAATGAAGATTTTTAGAAAGAAGAAAAATAGTATAGCTAAGAAACGTGAAATTACATTTAAAAAAGGAAAACATATGGAAGAAGGAATATATAAAAGTAAAATTAAAACTTATTTCTGTTACTCTTAAATGGCCTAATAGGTAATAGTTTGTTCAAAATATTAATAGCAATAATATACTTGATTTCATAATTGCATGCATTCATATGCTTTTGTATGCTTAACTATGAGTGAACTGATTGCTAACAATGGAACAAGGGATGGGAAGGAAAAATTAGAGTTTTTTGTTATGATACAGTATGTGTAACAGAAACAAAGCAGCAGAGTATTATTGGATAGTGGACTGGAATTAGCTGAAAATGTATATTGCAAAGTGTAGGGCAACAATTAGTTCAGTTCAGTCACTCAGTCGTGTCTGACTCTGCAACACCATGGATTGCAGCATGCCAGGCTTCCCTGTCTGTGGGGCCCTGAAGGAAAGACGGCCTTTGCAAGCATAAGGAAACTTAAGCACATTTGCAGTTTGGTGCTAAAAGGACGCCGACAGGAAGAGACAGGGCATGATCTAAGGTCCACTGTCAAAACTTCTGATTGATCCCCCTGGTTTCCGAGCTCTGGGCAATGCCGGTTCACCGTGAGTTCCTATTGCAATGTAAATGCGTGGTTGCTCGACCTTTAGGTTGATTGGTGTAACTATAGGAAGTTCCTTGCAAACTCCCCTTTTTCGTTTGCCTATAAAAACTGTTAGTTTACTCTAATAAAGTGGAACCGCTCCGACAGAACCCCTGTCACGTCTGATTGTCCCCTGCCTCAGCCGGGGGGCTGCGGGGCGGACAGTTCAAGATTTGCCTTTCTCCGAGATCTCCCGGTTCCGCCGGGAGTAATCCCTGCTGCCTTCCCTTTCTGCGGAAGGTCCCCGCACCTGTCCTTCACCATCTCCCAGTGCTTGCTCAAACTCATGTCCATTGACTCAGTGACGCCATCCAGCCATCTCATCCTCTGTCGTTCCCTTCTCCATTTGCCTTCCATTTTCCCCAAAATCAGGCTCTTTTCCAGTGAGTTGTCTCTTCACATCAGGTGGCCAAAATACTGCAGTTTCAGCTTCAACATCATTCCCTCCAATGAATATTTAGGGTTGATTTCATTTAGGATTGACTGGTTTGATCTCCTTGCAGTCCAGGGGACTCTCAAGAGCCTTCTCCAACCACATAGTTCAAAGGCATCAATTCTTTGACGCTCAGCTTTCTTTATGAATCAACTCTCACATCTATACATGACCACGGGGAAAACCATCACTTTGACTATATGGCATTCATATGTTTTATGCTTAACTATGAGTGAACTGATTGCTAACAATGGAACAAGGGATGGGAAGGAAAAATTAGAGTTTTTTGTTATGATACAGTATGTGTAACAGAAACAAAGCAGCAGAGTATTATTGGATAGTGGACTGGAATTAGCTGAAAATGTATATTGCAAAGTGTAGGGCAACAATTAGTTCAGTTCAGTCACTCAGTCGTGTCTGACTCTGCAACACCATGGATTGCAGCATGCCAGGCTTCCCTGTCTGTGGGGCCCTGAAGGAAAGACGGCCTTTGCAAGCATAAGGAAACTTAAGCACATTTGCAGTTTGGTGCTAAAAGGACGCCGACAGGAAGAGACAGGGCATGATCTAAGGTCCACTGTCAAAACTTCTGATTGATCCCCCTGGTTTCCGAGCTCTGGGCAATGCCGGTTCACCGTGAGTTCCTATTGCAATGTAAATGCGTGGTTGCTCGACCTTTAGGTTGATTGGTGTAACTATAGGAAGTTCCTTGCAAACTCCCCTTTTTCGTTTGCCTATAAAAACTGTTAGTTTACTCTAATAAAGTGGAACCGCTCCGACAGAACCCCTGTCACGTCTGATTGTCCCCTGCCTCAGCCGGGGGGCTGCGGGGCGGACAGTTCAAGATTTGCCTTTCTCCGAGATCTCCCGGTTCCGCCGGGAGTAATCCCTGCTGCCTTCCCTTTCTGCGGAAGGTCCCCGCACCTGTCCTTCACCATCTCCCAGTGCTTGCTCAAACTCATGTCCATTGACTCAGTGACGCCATCCAGCCATCTCATCCTCTGTCGTTCCCTTCTCCATTTGCCTTCCATTTTCCCCAAAATCAGGCTCTTTTCCAGTGAGTTGTCTCTTCACATCAGGTGGCCAAAATACTGCAGTTTCAGCTTCAACATCATTCCCTCCAATGAATATTTAGGGTTGATTTCATTTAGGATTGACTGGTTTGATCTCCTTGCAGTCCAGGGGACTCTCAAGAGCCTTCTCCAACCACATAGTTCAAAGGCATCAATTCTTTGACGCTCAGCTTTCTTTATGAATCAACTCTCACATCTATACATGACCACGGGGAAAACCATCACTTTGACTATATGGCAATCATTAAAAGAGTTTTTGAAAAAAAGTGTAACTGATTTGCTAAGACAGGAGAGAAAATGGAATCATAAAAAAATTCAGTTAAAATCACAAAAGATAGAGAAAGAATAGAAGACAAAATAGAAAAAAGAATTAGAAGGGTGATAAACAGAAAACAGTAACAAACATGGTAGATATCAATCTGATTACATCAGTATTCACTTTGAATGTCAATTAAACTGCACCAGTTAAGGAACAGTTAAAGAACAGATGTTTCAGGGCAGATTAAAAAATAAGACCCAAATGTATAGTTTTTACAAAAGACCCACTTTTAAATACAAAATCACATATGTATTAAAACCAAATAGAAAGAGAAAGTTTGACTCTTTGGCATGTGAAGTCCAGTTTTTGCAATACAATTTATAAGGTTTCTCAGTAGCTCAGCTGGTAAAGAATCCAACTGTAATGCAGGAGACCCTTGTTTGAGTCCTGGGTTGAGAAGATCCCATGGAGAGAGAAAAGGCTATGCACTCCAGTATACTTGCCTGGGGAATTCCATGGCTCCTTCATTGGATCACAAAGAGTCATACACAACAGAACAACTTTCACTTTACTAAAGATACTATCTATCCCATTATTGAATACTCTTGATCCTCTTCTGAAATATTAGATGACTGTCATGCATGGGTTTATTTATTAGGTTTTTAAACCTGTTCAGTTGGTCTCTGTGTCTGTATTTATGAACTATTATACTGTCTTGGTCACTATAATTACGTTGTATAGTTTACATTTTAAAAGTATGATGCTTCCAGCTTTGTTTTTCTTCCTCAAGATTGCTTTGGTGATTCAGGTTCTGTTCACATATGAATCTTAGGATTGCTTTCTTTTCTATTTCTATAACAAATACCAGTGGAATATTGACAGAGACTGCATTGAATCTATAGGTAGATTTGGGAAGTATGACCATTTTACCAGTATTAATTCATCCCATTTATAAACACGAACTATCTTTTCATTTATTTATGTCTTCCTCAACATCTTGTGTCAATGTCTAGTAGTTTCCAGACATTTTTACCTCCCTGGTTAAATTTATTCCTATGTATTTTTATTTTTTTGGAGTGTTATTGTAAATGTTTTATTTCTTTTCCAGGTAATTTATTATTAGTGTATATAAATGAAAACATATCTTATTTATGGATAGTTGCCAGATGGTCTTGTAAGGGGAACTTCAGTTGGGAAGGACCAATTTAATGATCAGTGTTAGTATTATCTTATTAACATTTTTAGTGTACTCATTATTATATGACCAACAAAAATTATAATAAATGGAATATCATAATGCGGAATGCTTTGCCTCTAGTGATGCCACTTATGGTTCAGAGCTTCCTACTCCAAAATTAGAAACATTATTCCTCATTTTGACTGTTGAATTATTTAATGCTTTTTATTGAAAGTGCATCTATCTTTACTATAATTTTCTGTACAAGTCATTTCTTCTGTACGTCCCTAGAGTACAGTTTTCTTTTATAAATAGAAAGGTTGGTAAATCCTGTGTGTTAGATGATTCAACAGTGAAGGTGAAGTGCTATGTTACTGTCAAAATGCATCGAGGATATCAAAGAATATGAGAAACATATTTAGATTCTATACAACCCAAGATAATTTGAATGTCAACACTGATGACCAATTCAGAAATCGCAGAATTTAAAGAGCAAAATGACAATGTAGAAATAATTTTGAACAAACATCTCTCCAAGTAAATGTCAATTACACATTTTGCCAGAATCACAGAGTGATGGTCAAAGCTTAGATTTAGTTTTGTGCCCTTGGTCCCTGGGCTCAGTAAAACACTTATGCAATAATAACTTTGTAGAAAAAAGTTCCTTGCAAAATATCTTGTCCTGCCCATGTATTCAGGGCTGTTGCTTTTACATAAGGCTCATTGCTAAGATTGAAAAAAGCATTTCCTCTGGGAAGACAAACTAGAAAAAAGCATAGTTTTCCTTAGCGCTAACACAGCATTGCATCAAGCAGCAGGCTGAAAGGGTTTTTAGCCTCACCTTGTTCCCTTGATTGAGATTCCCTGTGCAGGACACAACTTGCATGATGGTATAAGCTGGGCCTGTATTTATTTTTCTGAAGTTTACTTTATTCACAAAGCAATGAGAATAAAAGTTTAGAAGTGCTATTTTAGCTAAATGTCCTGATCATTATGTTACTTTCTAACCTTTCATTTTCTTTAAAATCTGATTCAAGTATAATCCTTTTAATTTTATGCATTTGAAGCAATGGCTCATCAGTAAAGAAGTCACCTGCCAATACAGGAAATATGGGTTTCATCCCTGGCTTGAAAAGATCCCCCAGAGAAGGGAATGATTACCCATTCCAGTATTCTTGCCTGACAAATTCCAGGGACAGTGGACCATAGGGAGCTACAGTCCATGGTGTTGCAAAGAGTCATACATGACTGAGAGACTAAACACTAATAAACCTACTGTTTTCTTTAAGATTTGATCCAAGCATTATCCTTTTAACCTTATGCATTTGAAGTAATGGCACCTTTAACAAGAAGAAAGCAAACTATGAAACCCAGTATTTACAACTATTTTTGTGTGTGCTTCCACTGTATTTTTCTAATATTAATAAGCTTTCACTGAAATTGTGTATAATCTCAAATATCATGTGTCAGCAATATGAAATGGCTAAAATTTTCAGTATTTCAAAGGGAATTTATCCCTCTGTTTTCAATGCCAGAATACAAATATATTTCCTTTTAAGAGAGCAACATGACAGAATCCATTCATTGTTCCTATGGATGATAATTTAATAATCAGAATTACCTCCAAGCAATTTATAATTTTCACTATTGTAATGTTACTTAACAATGTGGTTTTGACTTGCTTTTCTCTATTTATTAGTGATATTGCACATCTTTTCATGTTCTCTTTGGTCATCTGTTTGCCTTCTGTGGAGAAATGCCTATTTAGAAAGGTATAACCCTCACACCAGTCAGGTGGCCATCTTCAGGAAGTCTACAGATAACAAGAGCTAGAACGGGTATGGAAGAAAAGGACCGCTCCTACAGTGTAGGTAGGAATGTAAATTGGTACAGCCACTAAGGAAAACAGTATGAAGGTTCCTTATAAAGCCAAAGATAGAGCTATCATACAATTCTGAAATCTTACTCCTGGATATATATCCATAGAAAACCATACTTGCATCTCAGTGCTCATTGCAGCATTATTTACAATAGTCAAGACATAGAAACAATCAAAATGTCCATCTACAGATGTACCAAATTTTCTTTATTCCCAAACAGATACAGAAAATGTGGTACATATATACAATAAAATATTACTCAGCCATAAAAAGAGGAAAATAATGTCATTTACAGCAACGTGGATGGACCTAGGCATTATCATACTAAGTGAAGTAAGTCAAGCAGAGAAAGACAAGTATCGTATGATATAACTTATATGTGGAATATAAAAAATGACACAAATTAAATTTTTATTGAATGATACAAAGCAGAAAAAGACTCACAGACAAAAAAACAAACTTATGGTGGCCAAAGGCAAAAGGTGAGGGGGAGAGATAAATTAGGAGTTCAGGATAAACACATACACACTACTATGTGCAAAATATCATCAACAGGGACCTAATGTATATCATGGGGAACTCTACTCAATACTAATAATTGATATGGAATATCAATTGATAAGTAATAATTGATATGGAAAAAGAATCTAGAGAAGAATAGGTATATGTGTATGTATAACTAAATCACTTTGCTAGACAGCTGAAACTAACACAACATTGTCAATTATTATCCAATGTAAAACAAAAAAATGTAATGCTAATGAATACAGTACAGTGCTACATAATCAGACAGCTTACAGTCAATTCCTTGCCTAACAGGTTGTCATCTATGGGACACTAGACAAAACCATGGTTTGCCTTCAGTAGTGGAGGGTTGTGAATAGCAGAAGTCCAAAAACAGATTCCAGCATTCAGAATCTTTTCTATTAAAACAGTATTTTGTTTTCCTTTTGATGTTTCTGTATAGGAGATTCTTCTCTCTTTCCAGGGTCTCTCATTTTGTCTAAATGGAGCAGTAGCCATATAACTTAAGTTCTTAAGCTTTTAAGAAAAGCTTATGGACTGCAGCCTATTTAGAAAGGTATAACCCTCACACCAGATGGCCATCTTCAGGAAGTCTACAGATAACAAGAGCTAGAACGGGTATGGAAGAAAAGGACCGCTCCTACAGTGTAGGTAGGAATGTAAATTGGTACAGCCACTAAGGAAAACAGTATGAAGGTTCCTTATAAAGCCAAAGATAGAGCTATCATACAATTCTGAAATCTTACTCCTGGATATATATCCATAGAAAACCATACTTGCATCTCAGTGCTCATTGCAGCATTATTTACAATAGTCAAGACATAGAAACAATCAAAATGTCCATCTACAGATGTACCAAATTTTCTTTATTCCCAAACAGATACAGAAAATGTGGTACATATATACAATAAAATATTACTCAGCCATAAAAAGAGGAAAATAATGTCATTTACAGCAACGTGGATGGACCTAGGCATTATCATACTAAGTGAAGTAAGTCAAGCAGAGAAAGACAAGTATCGTATGATATAACTTATATGTGGAATATAAAAATGACACAAATTAAATTTTTATTGAATGATACAAAGCAGAAAAAGACTCACAGACAAAAAAACAAACTTATGGTGGCCAAAGGCAAAAGGTGAGGGGGAGAGATAAATTAGGAGTTCAGGATAAACACATACACACTACTATGTGCAAAATATCATCAACAGGGACCTAATGTATATCATGGGGAACTCTACTCAATACTAATAATTGATATGGAATATCAATTGATAAGTAATAATTGATATGGAAAAAGAATCTAGAGAAGAATAGGTATATGTGTATGTATAACTAAATCACTTTGCTAGACAGCTGAAACTAACACAACATTGTCAATTATTATCCAATGTAAAACAAAAAAATGTAATGCTAATGAATACAGTACAGTGCTACATAATCAGACAGCTTACA
This sequence comes from Tragulus kanchil, assembly GCA_022376925.1. Classification (NCBI taxonomy): domain Eukaryota; kingdom Metazoa; phylum Chordata; class Mammalia; order Artiodactyla; family Tragulidae; genus Tragulus; species Tragulus kanchil. Next base: position 219,227,346 of record JAIOJX010000004.1, read on the forward strand.
GTCAATTCCTTGCCTAACAGGTTGTCATCTATGGGACACTAGACAAAACCATGGTTTGCCTTCAGTAGTGGAGGGTTGTGAATAGCAGAAGTCCAAAAACAGATTCCAGCATTCAGAATCTTTTCTATTAAAACAGTATTTTGTTTTCCTTTTGATGTTTCTGTATAGGAGATTCTTCTCTCTTTCCAGGGTCTCTCATTTTGTCTAAATGGAGCAGTAGCCATATAACTTAAGTTCTTAAGCTTTTAAGAAAAGCTTATGGACTGCAGCCTACCAGGCTCCACTGTCCATAGGATTCTCCAGGTGAGAATACTAGAGTGGGTTGCCATGCCCTCCTTCAGGGGATCCTCCAGACCCAGGGACTGAACCTGCGCCTCTTACATCTCCAACATTAGCAGTAGTGTTTTTACCTCTAGCACCAACTGGGAAACCCTTTTAGAATTGTGTGTGGCACTAAATAGTAAGCACTCAATATATCATAGCTGTCACTAAAATCATTCATTAATCTCACAGAAATGCAAAAGCTTGTAAAAACTTGGTGAGATTTTTGTTGATTGCATAAGAATCAAATTTATGACACATTTTACAATCTATAGTCATCTGGATTTTATATTTCTTACATTTGTTGCCTTATAAATTTGAATAAATGGCAAAGGAGAAGAATAAATTTCACACATATAGGTTTGGTTCTGACTAAGTGATATAGACAAGCTTAATTTTAAATGGAAAAGTCAGTAAAAGAAGGAAAAATAAAAGTAAATGATGATATATGGCCATCTGGAAGAAGAAAAATATTATGTTGTTATTATTAGGTTCTTTTTAAAATTGCTAGGTTTGTGTATTGCCTTCTCAGAACCCACACACTTTGAGTGTTAAGAGGAGGAGTTGTTAGTACTGAAGTAATTATAACAAGGGTGTAAGTTTCTGTAGGTGGGAGACAACTTATTATATGGATATATTTATGTTAGGCTTAGAATAATATTTTATGGAATTTAGTTATTTAGGTAAGACTAAATTTCTACGTTTAGTGTGAAGCAAAGCACTGACATAGGAAAAACACACATCATATTTTCATGGTGGAGAGTTGTTTTTGTTCATAAGAAATGTTAACGAAGCATAACAAGAGACTGAACTTACCTCATGGGACATATACAAATCTGACCTGTGAACTGCAAAAGACAATTATATCATTTTCCTTTGATAATTTACTTGTCTAATATCTTTATTGGGTTTCCCTGGTGGTTCAGTCGGTAAAGAATCTGCCTGCCAATGCAGGAGATGTGGGTTCGATCTCTGGGTCAGGAAGATCCCTTGGAGAAAGAAATGGCAACCCACGTCAGTGTTTCTGACTGGAAAATCCTATGGACAGAGGAGCCTGGCGGGCTACAGTCCATTAGGGTCGCAAAGAGTCAGACACAACTGAAGGGCTTTAGCATGCACGCATGTATGTATAACTGAAAGGCTTCCCAGGTGGTGCTAGTGGTAAAGAACCTGCTTGCCGATGAAGGAGACGTAAAAGACAAGGGTTGAAATCCCTGGTTGGGTAGATCCCCTGGAGGAATGTATGGCAACACAGTCCAATATTCATGCTTGAAAAATCCAGGCATGGAGCCTGGATCATGGTCAAAGGAGCCTGGTGGGTTACAGTCCATAGGGTCACAAAGAGTTGAGCACCACTGAAGTGACAAAGCACATACATGTATAACTGAAATATAGTGTTGTACACATGAAACTAACACCAACATTATAAGTCAATTATACTTCAAAATAAGTGTTGAATACTGTATAAATAACTTTTCTATGAGAATATAAACTAATGCCTTCATCAGTCTCTATGTCCTAAACTTTCTTTCTTCTTTAAATGGATCTACAATCTGATTGCTACACACTACTGTTCAACGTTGTTTCTGCACTGTTTTAACTTGTGTGGCATGCCTGTTAGTTTTATTATCCAGAAAAAGAACTTTAGTATCATAATTTGAAATAGTCTCACTAGTTATTGTAAGACTCAAAGAGCTCTAGACTAGCAGCTAATAGTAGATTTCATATGAGTGAAATGTTTCTTTTTTTAGTTAAATACTTCATTTTTTTACAGCAACCGTGACTTTGCAACAACCTTGACTTTATAACAAGATTGAAAGGAAGGTACCAAGATTTCCCATATATGCCTTGCCCTCCCCACATAGTCTTTCCCATTATCAACATCATTCACTTGAATGGTGTGCTTATTGCATAGGCTATGAGCCTTCACTCACACATAATCATTCAAAGACCATATCTGACCTTAGGATTCACTCAAAAAATAATCAAATCTTTGCAACCCCATGGACTGTAGTCTGGTAGGCTCCTCTGCCTGCCAATGCAGGAGATGTGGGTTCGATCTCTGGGTCAGGAAGATCCCTTGGAGAAAGAAATGGCAACCCACGTCAGTGTTTCTGACTGGAAAATCCTATGGACAGAGGAGCCTGGCGGGCTACAGTCCATTAGGGTCGCAAAGAGTCAGACACAACTGAAGGGCTTTAGCATGCACGCATGTATGTATAACTGAAAGGCTTCCCAGGTGGTGCTAGTGGTAAAGAACCTGCTTGCCGATGAAGGAGACGTAAAAGACAAGGGTTGAAATCCCTGGTTGGGTAGATCCCCTGGAGGAATGTATGGCAACACAGTCCAATATTCATGCTTGAAAAATCCAGGCATGGAGCCTGGATCATGGTCAAAGGAGCCTGGTGGGTTACAGTCCATAGGGTCACAAAGAGTTGAGCACCACTGAAGTGACAAAGCACATACATGTATAACTGAAATATAGTGTTGTACACATGAAACTAACACCAACATTATAAGTCAATTATACTTCAAAATAAGTGTTGAATACTGTATAAATAACTTTTCTATGAGAATATAAACTAATGCCTTCATCAGTCTCTATGTCCTAAACTTTCTTTCTTCTTTAAATGGATCTACAATCTGATTGCTACACACTACTGTTCAACGTTGTTTCTGCACTGTTTTAACTTGTGTGGCATGCCTGTTAGTTTTATTATCCAGAAAAAGAACTTTAGTATCATAATTTGAAATAGTCTCACTAGTTATTGTAAGACTCAAAGAGCTCTAGACTAGCAGCTAATAGTAGATTTCATATGAGTGAAATGTTTCTTTTTTTAGTTAAATACTTCATTTTTTTACAGCAACCGTGACTTTGCAACAACCTTGACTTTATAACAAGATTGAAAGGAAGGTACCAAGATTTCCCATATATGCCTTGCCCCTCCCCCCCCCACATAGTCTTTCCCATTATCAACATCATTCACTTGAATGGTGTGCTTATTGCATAGGCTATGAGCCTTCACTCACACATAATCATTCAAAGACCATATCTGACCTTAGGATTCACTCTTAATGTTGTGTGAAAGTGAGTGTTAGTCACTCATGAGTCCAACTCTTTGCAACCCCATGGACTGTAGTCTGGTAGGCTCCTCTGCCCATGGGATTCTCCAGGCAAGAATACTGGAGTGGGTAGCCATTCCCTTCTCCAAGGGATCTTCCTGACCCAGGGATTGAATCCCAATCTCCTGCATTGCAGGAAGATTCTTTACTGTTTGAGCTTCTAGGGGCACCTATGCTGTATGGGTTTGGGAATACAATATTGTATGGGTTTTGGAAAATTCATATTTGGGGAAATTATAATGACATATATCCATCATCATAATATTATATAGGGTACTTTCATGGCCCTAAAATTCCTCTTTGCCTGTCTATTCAGTCTTCTTCCACTCCCCCCAACTCCCTAGCCCTTTGCTGTAAACACATTTTCCTCTGAATGCCCTATGGTGGGATCTATTGGAATTGATTGCTGCTGTTCACTGTGAGAATGTTAGATTTGTTCCCTGACCTGCCACCATGGCCCTCTGCTGCTCCTAAGGCAGCCACAGCCTGGCCCTGACCTAATGCACAGCCCTTCCCTTCCCTGCTTCTGAAAAACTGCTAGTATCCCCAAGGTGGTGCTTAGAAACCTGGAATCCTTAGTGCTTATGTTTATGCTATTTTTTTGAGTTGTAAGTGAGGGAAATGCTTATTTTCTCATTTATGTTACAGTCTTTTAGAACAGGTACTAAACCTTTATGTTCTGTTGTTTTACAAGGACATAACTACAGCCTTTCCTGTCTCTGTGTTTCAGACATGAGCACATGTGAGTGACAAGCAGGAAAAAATGGTCAAAAAAAAAATTTCAACAGATTTACTGACAACAACAGTTTTTTCCCTTAGGATAACTTTTCGCCTACAAATCTCTTTGGTTCCTCATGCAAATGATGGTTTTATGATAAGAAAAAGAATCCACTAATATTTATTCAAGGATTATTATGTGTCAGGTATTGTTAGAAGCACTTTTTATGTGTTCATTCATTTAATCCTCAACACACCTTGAGATTTTTAGTTAAAAATATTATTGAATAAGATGTTTCATCCTACTTTATATACTTGTTTCAATACAGGCTTTATGAATATTTCTAACTTCTAATCTCTTAATGCCCAAGCTGAAATTTAAAATTAGGCTAAGCTAAGTCAAAAATTCATCAATGGTTTACAATGAAAACTATAGTAGATTCAAAGTCAAACTAGCATAATAGGAGTGGGTAGCCATTCCCTTCTCCAAGGGATCTTCCTGACCCAGGGATTGAATCCCAATCTCCTGCATTGCAGGAAGATTCTTTACTGTTTGAGCTTCTAGGGCACCTATGCTGTATGGGTTTGGGAATACAATATTGTATGGGTTTTGGAAAATTCATATTTGGGGAAATTATAATGACATATATCCATCATCATAATATTATATAGGGTACTTTCATGGCCCTAAAATTCCTCTTTGCCTGTCTATTCAGTCTTCTTCCACTCCCCCCAACTCCCTAGCCCTTTGCTGTAAACACATTTTCCTCTGAATGCCCTATGGTGGGATCTATTGGAATTGATTGCTGCTGTTCACTGTGAGAATGTTAGATTTGTTCCCTGACCTGCCACCATGGCCCTCTGCTGCTCCTAAGGCAGCCACAGCCTGGCCCTGACCTAATGCACAGCCCTTCCCTTCCCTGCTTCTGAAAAACTGCTAGTATCCCCAAGGTGGTGCTTAGAAACCTGGAATCCTTAGTGCTTATGTTTATGCTATTTTTTTGAGTTGTAAGTGAGGGAAATGCTTATTTTCTCATTTATGTTACAGTCTTTTAGAACAGGTACTAAACCTTTATGTTCTGTTGTTTTACAAGGACATAACTACAGCCTTTCCTGTCTCTGTGTTTCAGACATGAGCACATGTGAGTGACAAGCAGGAAAAAATGGTCAAAAAAAAAATTTCAACAGATTTACTGACAACAACAGTTTTTTCCCTTAGGATAACTTTTCGCCTACAAATCTCTTTGGTTCCTCATGCAAATGATGGTTTTATGATAAGAAAAAGAATCCACTAATATTTATTCAAGGATTATTATGTGTCAGGTATTGTTAGAAGCACTTTTTATGTGTTCATTCATTTAATCCTCAACACACCTTGAGATTTTTAGTTAAAAATATTATTGAATAAGATGTTTCATCCAACTTTATATACTTGTTTCAATACAGGCTTTATGAATATTTCTAACTTCTAATCTCTTAATGCCCAAGCTGAAATTTAAAATTAGGCTAAGCTAAGTCAAAAATTCATCAATGGTTTACAATGAAAACTATAGTAGATTCAAAGTCAAACAGTATTTTGGCACATAATACACATAGTAAGGAGTGTTAAATTTATAACATAAGAAAGAAAGGCATACAAATACCATATAAATAAAAATAAAGGTAAATATGTCTATAGTGGATTTCCAGTAACATCCAGAAATTCCTAGTTTCTTTTATAAATTAATTTTTTGTTTAACCTAGTTAATTTGGCATATATATTAGGTCAACTATTTGTTGAGATTGTCATGAGACTACTCACTAACTGTCACTTAAAAAGTAAATATTCTTACTATAAACTCACATTTTTGGTAGTAGGCAACAGTCAAGCTTCATTTAAAGAACATGGGAAGTAGTTACTCATGTTTATAAAATATTCATGCATAATCTATTACATTTTTAGTCAATCTATTCACTGATTACTCACTCAACAATTATTTACTGAATAACTACTATAGGCCAGTCTTGTTGCTAATGGAGATGTATCTTTCATTCAATCTGTGTCTCTCTGTTTCTCTATCTGTGTAAATACCCTACCTAAAAGTAGCTTGATATATAGATAGAGTTTATAACATACATGTATAAAACATAAAATAAAATTTAAGGCACAAATTGAAGGTAAGAAAGAATAATATAATAAAAGCCACCTCTTGGATGAAAATGAAACAAAATGCTATAAGCATGAGGTCCTGAAGTTTCCTCTCACCTGATTTTTATATAACTCAGCTAAGAACTATTTCATTCTTACCACTGATGAGGCCAAAAACCTAAGTCATGTTATGATGTTTCTTTCTCATAAGCCCATATCCATATCCAGTCACCCACAGACATTTTTAGTTCTGCATTTAAAACAAATACCCAGTTCCATGTGTTGAGTGGCTCAAAAGGGTTTTGTTAATGGAACTGGTCTCTAAGTACCACACAACAGTTTCAGGTACATTCATTGCCCAAAATTCAATGTCACTGCTTATACATAACTTCTAGAAAGTCTGAAAAATATGCTGTAAATGTATGTCGTGGAGAGGAGAACATGGGTTTTGCAATTAATTAGCAATCTGTGCCACATTTCTCTATGAATAGTTGGCTGATAAGTGGAAAGAAGGAAGGAAGGAAGAAAGAAAGAAACAGGAAGGAAAGGAGAAAGACAAAAAGAGAGAAAGAAGAGAGGATAGGTAGTAGGTAGAGAGAGGAAAGAGAGAAAAAAATAAAACCGATTCCTCTGAATCGCCACATGGTGGCAGTGGCCAGAAATGGATAACTGTTTAGTCACAGAATAATTTAGCGTTGGCCCTCAGGGATACAGAAGAAATGAAATTCTCTTAGTGGAAAGAAGTTGAAGATGATATATCTCTTCTCTGCTTTGATGGAAAAATAGTATGTGAGGCATATTAAAAGGGCAAACAATTTAACACAATAGAAAACTGAAAGCAAAACGTGGAGAATTTATGAAAAAGGCTTTTTGGAAGGGGAAGATTTTGGAGGTGCAGTGCTTGATGCTAATTCTCAAGAGGAAAGAAGATTACTGCCACACACAGTGGACAGGAGACATGTGTCTGGAAACCAAGTACTCTAGACCACTTCCTAATACTCCCATGACCACCAAACCTTTAAAGAAGAAAGACTGAGGGCTCAAGTCCACAAGATTTAATCACATTTTTAGATTAAGCACTTTAATTTCAATGCTATCTGAGAAACATGTAGTAGAGAAAGAAAGTTATATGTGTAATGAGTAGCCAAGTAAAGAGTTGCAGGAACAAGAATAACTGCAGTTCATTACATGCATAATTGTTCTATTTATATATATCTATCTCTTCTCCTCTCCCAATTTCTTTCTCTAAGATATAAGCCATGCTATGGATAGTTAGGTTAACTTAGTGCACAGATTTTCTGCTTTTAAGTCAGAATTGTCATTGAACTAGAGGAAGGATTAAGGACAACTAGGAATAAACGAAATGACTTGATAAGACATGGTCTTTTCTTCTGGAGAGTCACCCACAGACATTTTTAGTTCTGCATTTAAAACAAATACCCAGTTCCATGTGTTGAGTGGCTCAAAAGGGTTTTGTTAATGGAACTGGTCTCTAAGTACCACACAACAGTTTCAGGTACATTCATTGCCCAAAATTCAATGTCACTGCTTATACATAACTTCTAGAAAGTCTGAAAAATATGCTGTAAATGTATGTCGTGGAGAGGAGAACATGGGTTTTGCAATTAATTAGCAATCTGTGCCACATTTCTCTATGAATAGTTGGCTGATAAGTGGAAAGAAGGAAGGAAGGAAGAAAGAAAGAAACAGGAAGGAAAGGAGAAAGACAAAAAGAGAGAAAGAAGAGAGGATAGGTAGTAGGTAGAGAGAGGAAAGAGAGAAAAAAATAAAACCGATTCCTCTGAATCGCCACATGGTGGCAGTGGCCAGAAATGGATAACTGTTTAGTCACAGAATAATTTAGCGTTGGCCCTCAGGGATACAGAAGAAATGAAATTCTCTTAGTGGAAAGAAGTTGAAGATGATATATCTCTTCTCTGCTTTGATGGAAAAATAGTATGTGAGGCATATTAAAAGGGCAAACAATTTAACACAATAGAAAACTGAAAGCAAAACGTGGAGAATTTATGAAAAAGGCTTTTTGGAAGGGGAAGATTTTGGAGGTGCAGTGCTTGATGCTAATTCTCAAGAGGAAAGAAGATTACTGCCACACACAGTGGACAGGAGACATGTGTCTGGAAACCAAGTACTCTAGACCACTTCCTAATACTCCCATGACCACCAAACCTTTAAAGAAGAAAGACTGAGGGCTCAAGTCCACAAGATTTAATCACATTTTTAGATTAAGCACTTTAATTTCAATGCTATCTGAGAAACATGTAGTAGAGAAAGAAAGTTATATGTGTAATGAGTAGCCAAGTAAAGAGTTGCAGGAACAAGAATAACTGCAGTTCATTACATGCATAATTGTTCTATTTATATATATCTATCTCTTCTCCTCTCCCAATTTCTTTCTCTAAGATATAAGCCATGCTATGGATAGTTAGGTTAACTTAGTGCACAGATTTTCTGCTTTTAAGTCAGAATTGTCATTGAACTAGAGGAAGGATTAAGGACAACTAGGAATAAACGAAATGACTTGATAAGACATGGTCTTTTCTTCTGGAGAGACAGTTAACCTGTCTTAAATTCTTCACAGATAGATGTACTTTGTGAGACTGAGGCATGATGCTTTTGTTAACATATTATGTAAAAATTAGGTTAGAGAAATGGTGTGTAGTCAGAAGTATAGACTACAGAAGAGGATAAAACTGGCTCACTAAATGCTTCAACCTCAGAAAATATAAATAGATTTGTAAGATTCTTTTGTAGCCAGAATTTCACACATGCCCTAGCTTCCTTCAAGCAGATGTTTCTGAAAGATTCTACATAAAGCTTGCAGGTGAAATTGACAGAGTTATCTCCCAAACCCAAGTGACAGGGATATCAGTCCCTTTATGGAACATGGGAAGCAGTGTTAATTTGTAGTTTCATTGATTAGCAGAACAACTCCTCAGCGTGGGTTCTTGGCTGTGTGTTCCCCCAAATTCTTTTTGTTCATTTCCTCCCAATTCTGTGAGATATCTTATATTTTATAAAGTACATATTATACTTCAAAGATTACTTAGATTTAACAGAAGTATGAAGAAATGTCTTGAGATAATAATAACAAAATTTTAAATATTAGACTAGTGGTAGATATGATCTTTGTATTGGTATGTGCTTATGGATGTCTTAGAACAAACCTGGTGAATAAAGACATTCCAACAACAACAACAAAACAGCAAGTAAAAGAGATCATGAGAGAAGCATGTTCTTTAGACTTAGAGATATGAAGCCTGTGTGGCTGGCATGTGCTAGAAAAGAGTCAGACCAAAATAGAGAAGACCATATGAGGTCTGTGGATCATAGCAAAGCCTTTTAAACTTAAGTATTAGGTGATGAAAACTCCCTCAAGCATTTTGAGCAGAGGAGCATCTGGGTCTCATATCTGTTTTCAATGATTACTTTGTTATGGTCCTGAGTATATTCTGGTGAATATACTCCATTTCATTCAGGAGGAAACAGGGTTCTCTTTGGGAAGCACTTTTATTAAAAGTCGATTTTAACTTAGTGCACAGATTTTCTGCTTTTAAGTCAGAATTGTCATTGAACTAGAGGAAGGATTAAGGACAACTAGGAATAAACGAAATGACTTGATAAGACATGGTCTTTTCTTCTGGAGAGACAGTTAACCTGTCTTAAATTCTTCACAGATAGATGTACTTTGTGAGACTGAGGCATGATGCTTTTGTTAACATATTATGTAAAAATTAGGTTAGAGAAATGGTGTGTAGTCAGAAGTATAGACTACAGAAGAGGATAAAAACTGGCTCACTAAATGCTTCAACCTCAGAAAATATAAATAGATTTGTAAGATTCTTTTGTAGCCAGAATTTCACACATGCCCTAGCTTCCTTCAAGCAGATGTTTCTGAAAGATTCTACATAAAGCTTGCAGGTGAAATTGACAGAGTTATCTCCCAAACCCAAGTGACAGGGATATCAGTCCCTTTATGGAACATGGGAAGCAGTGTTAATTTGTAGTTTCATTGATTAGCAGAACAACTCCTCAGCGTGGGTTCTTGGCTGTGTGTTCCCCCAAATTCTTTTTGTTCATTTCCTCCCAATTCTGTGAGATATCTTATATTTTATAAAGTACATATTATACTTCAAAGATTACTTAGATTTAACAGAAGTATGAAGAAATGTCTTGAGATAATAATAACAAAATTTTAAATATTAGACTAGTGGTAGATATGATCTTTGTATTGGTATGTGCTTATGGATGTCTTAGAACAAACCTGGTGAATAAAGACATTCCAACAACAACAACAAAACAGCAAGTAAAAGAGATCATGAGAGAAGCATGTTCTTTAGACTTAGAGATATGAAGCCTGTGTGGCTGGCATGTGCTAGAAAAGAGTCAGACCAAAATAGAGAAGACCATATGAGGTCTGTGGATCATAGCAAAGCCTTTTAAACTTAAGTATTAGGTGATGAAAACTCCCTCAAGCATTTTGAGCAGAGGAGCATCTGGGTCTCATATCTGTTTTCAATGATTACTTTGCCATGGTCCTGAGTATATTCTGGTGAATATACTCCATTTCATTCAGGAGGAAACAGGGTTCTCTTTGGGAAGCACTTATGGTGTCCAGGCAAAAGAGGACAGTGCTTGGAAGTGAGTGATGACTGCAAGGATTTTGAGAGGTAACCATATTCCTACATACTTTGAAGATGTTTCTCATAGAAAATAACAAGCTAGCAGGAAATAAATAATTTAAGAATATAAGGTTGAGACCTTGCAATATCCTCTTAAGAGAAGATGAAATTTAAACTAAACTAAATTATAGATTAATTAAACTATAAAATATAAATTATAAAAAACACTGATGGAAATATGGATATATTAATAACTAATCTGAGGTTTCAGAGAGATTTTTGAAGCAGAAAGACCATACTAAAGGCAATGATCAGCAAGGAGAAACTTAACATTTTGTATATCAAAGTTAATAAAAATTAAGAGGTGAACATCAAACATATAAAAATATCTGAAATATTTTTACTGAAATGTTCATCTTAGTCTCCCTCATCATAGAAATAGCTTCCAGCTTGTTCAGTCCTCCTTGTAATAGTTTCTTTCCTCTACTGGCACCTTTCCTCTATTGGTCTGGCCATTGCTTATACACCTGATCAAGTTAAGAGACATTATAACTATTATTACCTCACAACTGTCCTCAATTCTATAGCTCTTTTGTTCTCATTTAAATTCCTTGGCACAACCATAATCTTGGAAAATCTAACCAATTACATGCCTTCATGCTGAACATTGCTAGAGAAAAAAACACACACATTAGGGTGGGTTAGCTCATATTCGCTATTTTCCATAATAAATGTTCATTCAATAGTATATTCTATTATTTAGCCAGTTTTTCAATTAGTGGTGTATTATGAACATTTATCTGAGTTGATAAATCCAAGGTATATGGATATGGGAAACTACAAGGCAATTAAGAAATCTATTATCTCATTCATATATTTTGGTTCCAAAATTGGATTACTATAACACAAATGTAATGAATAATTATGTATCTAAGTATTGCTTTAGCAAAAATTCTTAAAAGTGGAAATGTATGACAAGAAATATAAAACATCTAAAGCTTCTCATGTATATTTCAAACTTTCATTCTATTTCATAAAAGTGAATGAGAATTCTTATATGACTTCTTTTTCTTTAAAGATTTATTTATTATTTATTTATTAGAGGGGGGTGGGGTGGGGAGGGAGGGGAGTAGGCGGGCCACTTCTATTGGTCTTTCACTTGTCCATTATCATCCATCTTTGTTCTTTGGCCCGTGTGGGCCTCCCATCGTGGTGGCCTCTGTTGTCGCAGAGCTCCGGCTCTGGGCACATGCGCTCCAGAGCTCCGGCTCGGTACGTGGGATCTTACCAGGCCAGGGATGGAACCAGCGCCCCTTGCACTGCAAGGCGGTGTCCTTACCCACTGGACCACCAGGGAAGCCCCTATATGACTTTTTGATGGCTGTCTCATATGCGGTGTTTTGAAAATGCTGTTATTTCAAGTTTCTTTATGTCTTAGTCCACTTTGGCTACTATAACAAAGTACTACAGGCTGGGTGTGGTGGGGTTATAAACAACAGAAATGCAATGTCTCATGGTCAGGATATCTCTTCCAGGATACAGACTTCTCATCGTGTCCTCACATGGTGAAAGCGGCTGGGGAGGTCTGCAAGATCCCTCTCCTTCTATTTTTTTGAGGGGGTATGAATGACTTGGCTTTTGGTATCTTTTGGCATCTTAGTTTCCTGAGTCCTAGCAGTGAAAGCACCAAGTCCTAGCAATTAGATCACCAGGGAATTCCCAAGGATCTCTTTTTTAAGAGAAGTAATCTTGTTCATAAAGTCTCCATCCTCATAACCAAATCACCTCCCTCAAACTTCATCTTCTAAATCATCACATTGGATGTTAGATTCCAGCATGTGAATTTTGGGTAGACATAAAGCTTCAAATAGTTATGCTTTACGTGATCTCAATTACTAGTTATACTTGATATTTAACATGTATGTTAATTATAATGTTTTAACTTTGTAGTTTTTAACTAGTAACATAACTATCACCCTTAAATAACTAAAATTGCCTGATTTTTATTGCTTTGTTTACTTCAATACTAAAGAACATGTTAAAAACACCGAGACATGATACTGTCAGAAGTGAGTTATTTCTTGTAATTTCTCTCAGTCAGTCAGTTTGACTGCTGAGTCATGTCTTACGCTGCAACCTCACAGACTATGTGCTTTACTTTTTAAATTAGGAACTAAATAATATTTAAGAAAAAAGTCAGTTTTGCTTTTCAATGTGAAGAAAACATCCTGTAGACATTTAGTTTGGGGTGTTATTAAATAATGTGGAAGACAAATTGAGAATGTTATCATTTTAAAAGGAGATCAGTTACAACAGCATAATGATTTTCATATAACATATAAAAGTATAACTCATTTGGGGGCTTCCCTGGTGGTCCAGTGGGTAAGGGTACTGCCTTGCAGTGCAAGGGGTGCCGGTTCGATCCCTGGCCTGGGAAGATCCCACATGCCGCAGAGCAGCTGGACTGATGTGTCCAATTACCGAGCCGGAGCTCTGGAACATGTGCGCCCAGAGCCGGCGCTCTGCAATGACAGAGGCTGCAGCGATGGGAGGCCCACATGGGCGGAAGAACAAAGATAGATGAAAATAGATAAATGAAAGACCAATAGAAGTAGCCCACCCACCCTCACCCTCTCCAACCCGCCACCTTCCCAAAACTATAACTCATTCTAAAAATTTCAAATTATATAGACCTTCTGAATATGTCTTACATAAATTAAACCATGTCATATTTAAAGAGATTGGTGTTAAAGAAATCATAGATATCTATATGTGTGATGAAGGACTTGGTTAAGCTTCAAAAGAGTGAAAAACTCAAAGAATAAAAATGAACCCATAGCAGGGAGTTCACAAAGAACTAAGGAGTTCAGAACCTTAAATGCGAATTACAAAGAGTAGAAAAGGAATATACCTTCAATCTCCAGTCAATTTTTATCTTTCAGAAATATACATTAGTTCTTGAAAACAGCATGATAGGAATGACTTTCAATTCATGGAGAAACATAACAGTTATTATGTTACAAAAATTCCCTATGTATTATTTTATTATTTGGAATAGCAAGATTTTATAGAGTTTCTGCCAATACTAAGTTGTAATAAGGGCATTCCATGGTGAGTTCTGACTTCACTATCATATCCTAGACTTCTGACTAAGTTGTCAGCTGGATGTTACCAAATTTAGAGACAAATTGGACTACAATACAAAACTCAGTCAGTCAGTTTGACTGCTGAGTCATGTCTTACGCTGCAACCTCACAGACTATGTGCTTTACTTTTTAAATTAGGAACTAAATAATATTTAAGAAAAAAGTCAGTTTTGCTTTTCAATGTGAAGAAAACATCCTGTAGACATTTAGTTTGGGGTGTTATTAAATAATGTGGAAGACAAATTGAGAATGTTATCATTTTAAAAGGAGATCAGTTACAACAGCATAATGATTTTCATATAACATATAAAAGTATAACTCATTTGGGGGCTTCCCTGGTGGTCCAGTGGGTAAGGGTACTGCCTTGCAGTGCAAGGGGTGCCGGTTCGATCCCTGGCCTGGGAAGATCCCACATGCCGCAGAGCAGCTGGACTGATGTGTCCAATTACCGAGCCGGAGCTCTGGAACATGTGCGCCCAGAGCCGGCGCTCTGCAATGACAGAGGCTGCAGCGATGGGAGGCCCACATGGGCGGAAGAACAAAGATAGATGAAAATAGATAAATGAAAGACCAATAGAAGTAGCCCACCCACCCTCACCCTCTCCAACCCGCCACCTTCCCAAAACTATAACTCATTCTAAAAATTTCAAATTATATAGACCTTCTGAATATGTCTTACATAAATTAAACCATGTCATATTTAAAGAGATTGGTGTTAAAGAAATCATAGATATCTATATGTGTGATGAAGGACTTGGTTAAGCTTCAAAAGAGTGAAAAACTCAAAGAATAAAAATGAACCCATAGCAGGGAGTTCACAAAGAACTAAGGAGTTCAGAACCTTAAATGCGAATTACAAAGAGTAGAAAAGGAATATACCTTCAATCTCCAGTCAATTTTTATCTTTCAGAAATATACATTAGTTCTTGAAAACAGCATGATAGGAATGACTTTCAATTCATGGAGAAACATAACAGTTATTATGTTACAAAAATTCCCCTATGTATTATTTTATTATTTGGAATAGCAAGATTTTATAGAGTTTCTGCCAATACTAAGTTGTAATAAGGGCATTCCATGGTGAGTTCTGACTTCACTATCATATCCTAGACTTCTGACTAAGTTGTCAGCTGGATGTTACCAAATTTAGAGACAAATTGGACTACAATACAAAACTTGTTAAAAAAATAAAATCCCTTACATAGTTCCCTTTTTCCTAAAACTTGGAATATTGTTACCAAAAGATGCATTTTTTTAAACTCTGCTGCTTAATTTACACTTTAATTGTATCTTACTCTGTGTTACCCAGGGACTACAGCCTGCCAGGCTCATCCTTCCGTGGAATTTTCCAGGTAAGAACACTGGAGTGGGTTGCCATGCATTCTGATATTTATTAACCCTATATGTAATTGATTAATGAGGATTGCCTTCAATAAAATTTTTATCGCCTTCACATTTTTATTCAGAATCTCAGCAAGTCCATATGTTGGCAACCAGCAGATCTGATTTGTTTTTAGAATGAGAAAGGCTTGGTAGCTAGGAGAGCTGGGCATTTATAGAATCTGTTAAGCCTCATAATTGACAAATGTTGCTTCATCAATCACAAGCAGGCCATAGTCCCAGAATCCATTCTCCGCATGCCATTCTGAAGAGATAAATTACTTCTATATTTGTAGCATGGTCCTACAGTGGCTCAATGAGCTGATTTAAAAACCTTTAAAATGCCACAACCAAAACCACAGCCTAAATTTATAAAAATAAATTTAAGTTTGATTTATAGCTATCAAATGTGCACTCCACGTAGGAGTACTTCAAGGAAATGCAGCAATGGAAGCTTGCCATTGTCCAAGACTGGAAAAAAAAAAATTGACCTAGATGATCTAATTCATTGGTTTTGGACTTCATTCCAGATTTTATTCTACTCCTAGCAGATATATTGTCTGATTACATTTTAGGCTAGTACTAACATAAATTTCTATCCCTTAAGCATACCTGAGTATTGGGAGGAATGCACAGGCAATGGATAGACTGAGTCTTCATCCGTTCTTCTCTTCTTTCTTTCCTTCCCAGCCTCTATATATCCCCTCTTCTTTCTTTATCCTTTTACACACTCCTTATTTCCTAATCCTTCTTCAGTTTTTTATATGCTTATTCCTTTTTCATTCATTTTGTACATATGTGCATCTTTATCCAAGGGAAAACCTGCCTTTTGATGCAGCCTCTTCTGTTGGATCTTTCTGAGCTGTTTTCCATGTTCATTGTTACCAAAAAAAATTGGACTACAATACAAAACTTGTTAAAAAATAAAATCCCTTACATAGTTCCCTTTTTCCTAAAACTTGGAATATTGTTACCAAAAGATGCATTTTTAAACTCTGCTGCTTAATTTACACTTTAATTGTATCTTACTCTGTGTTACCCAGGGACTACAGCCTGCCAGGCTCATCCTTCCGTGGAATTTTCCAGGTAAGAACACTGGAGTGGGTTGCCATGCATTCTGATATTTATTAACCCTATATGTAATTGATTAATGAGGATTGCCTTCAATAAAATTTTTATCGCCTTCACATTTTTATTCAGAATCTCAGCAAGTCCATATGTTGGCAACCAGCAGATCTGATTTGTTTTTAGAATGAGAAAGGCTTGGTAGCTAGGAGAGCTGGGCATTTATAGAATCTGTTAAGCCTCATAATTGACAAATGTTGCTTCATCAATCACAAGCAGGCCATAGTCCCAGAATCCATTCTCCGCATGCCATTCTGAAGAGATAAATTACTTCTATATTTGTAGCATGGTCCTACAGTGGCTCAATGAGCTGATTTAAAAACCTTTAAAATGCCACAACCAAAACCACAGCCTAAATTTATAAAAATAAATTTAAGTTTGATTTATAGCTATCAAATGTGCACTCCACGTAGGAGTACTTCAAGGAAATGCAGCAATGGAAGCTTGCCATTGTCCAAGACTGGAAAAAAAAAAATTGACCTAGATGATCTAATTCATTGGTTTTGGACTTCATTCCAGATTTTATTCTACTCCTAGCAGATATATTGTCTGATTACATTTTAGGCTAGTACTAACATAAATTTCTATCCCTTAAGCATACCTGAGTATTGGGAGGAATGCACAGGCAATGGATAGACTGAGTCTTCATCCGTTCTTCTCTTCTTTCTTTCCTTCCCAGCCTCTATATATCCCCTCTTCTTTCTTTATCCTTTTACACACTCCTTATTTCCTAATCCTTCTTCAGTTTTTTATATGCTTATTCCTTTTTCATTCATTTTGTACATATGTGCATCTTTATCCAAGGGAAAACCTGCCTTTTGATGCAGCCTCTTCTGTTGGATCTTTCTGAGCTGTTTTCCATGTTCAGTTATGCTTAGTGTCATGCTGAGCAAATCTGAGAGTGGCTTGTAATATAGGTTTAAGAAAAATAATTAATACTTTTAATAATGAATGGAAATGATTTATTAGAGCTATAAGATTTTATTAGAGCTAACAGATTTTATTTTACCAATGGTAAACTTTTAGTGATTTAAAAAATTTTAGTGTGTGACAGGAAAAATCAAAAGAGTAGAAGTCAAAGAGTTCCGGATCAGAGAATCTGATGATGACATAGTATCATTTTGGAAATGATATCTGGATATCTACTTTTGGATTTTTGCTTGGTTGTTTAATGTAGTCTAGGATTGGGCTTTTGGAAATGGTGCCAGATTTCCATTAAGAGGCAAGGAACTACAAACATTATAGACAGATATGATACAAGCTTCAGTGGAATTCTGGAAAGGACATAAAGAAAAGTTCTGACATAGAAGTTAAATCTGTCTAGAAAGACAAGAACAGAATTCCACTGGGAAAATAATATATGAGTTCAGACTTAAAAAGGGGTAGGAATTCATTGACTACAGAAGGAAAATGTTCTTGCCCAGAAACAGAATAGCAAATTAGTGATGATACATTGAATGAGAATTTTCCCTGATGCTCCAGAATTACTGAAAATAGCATCCCTTCTCCATTGCCAAGGATCGCTGGTAGTCAGAAAAAAAGGTCTTCCAGAATCAACTTCCTCTTACTCTCTTCCAATTATGTTGGAGAAGGCCATGTTGGGAGTGACTATGATCATGAAAGTTACTGGGTTTTTATAAGGGTGGCAATGAAGCAGCCTACACTCTCCTTTTGGAGAGGCAAGGATCTAAATGATTCTCAGGGATAGTGGAGATGCTATGGAAAAAAAAACAAAAAAAAACCCAAAACCAAAAAATATGCCCCATATAGGAAACGAATTTGTGCTTATGGGAGAGCGGCAAACTCCAACCTGATTAAGTAAAGAGTAATGTGCCCCACCCCTCCCACGCCACATCTTTTCTTTCTGTCCTCAAACATGAAGGATGCAGAATTTAGAAAAGCTAAATTCAGTAAAAGAGCTAAATAACCCTCTTAAGCACAAGTCCAGTTTGCACTGGGTTTAGGGACCAGTTTAGAACAGAACAAGAGACTGGAGTTTAAAGTAAAATGGACTAATTTCAAAGGTAGAAAATGATTGTGCATGTATGTAAGCTGCCTAGCTGGGATGAAAATGTAATCTCTGACCTATGTTAGTTCAGTGCAATAATTGGAAGAAATATAAAATTTTAATATTGATATACCTGGAAAATTGAGATTGCTCTAAAACCAGATGATTTACATGTGCAAATACACAGGTATAGAGGAGCACAGTGTATTCCAAGTAGATAGCTTGGAATGGCTAGAAATCAGAGGATATTCTGGGGAAAGCTGAGAGATGCAGCTAGAAAGTTAATCAGGGCTTTCCATTCTATCTTTAAAATTTGATGTTTTTTTTTTGGTGGGTTATCTCCTAAAGACTGTTAGGCATAAAAGTAATATAATCGGATTATACATATCTGTAAACAACAAAACTCTGTAAAAGCAAAAAAGCAAGAAAAAAAAAAAGAGAAGAAAAAAATTTTAAATAGTAATATGATCAAGTTTCCATTTTGAAAATATTAACTGATAAATTAATTTTACTCTGTCAGTAGCTAGAACTCAAATTAAATTTTAGGAAATATGTTTTGGGAGATATATTAAAAAACAAATATCATATAGCTTATGCAAAATGGAAAATGAAGATTGAAGAGGTTCTCCCAGGAGAGCACTTTACTGAGACTTCCCTGGTGGTCCAGTGGCTAAGTCTCCACACTCCAAATTCATAGGACTGGGGTTCAATCCCGGGTCAGGAAACTAGATCCTATATGCCATAACTAAATATCCTGCATACCACAGTGAAAACTAAAGATCCCACATGCTGCAACTAAGACCCAATGCAGCCAAATAAATAAACATTAATAAATATTGAAAAAGAAAAATCTTTTTTAAAATTAACAAAATGAGAATTCTCCAGACAATTCAAGTAAGTAAAGAGTAATGTGCCCCACCCCTCCCACGCCACATCTTTTCTTTCTGTCCTCAAACATGAAGGATGCAGAATTTAGAAAAGCTAAATTCAGTAAAAGAGCTAAATAACCCTCTTAAGCACAAGTCCAGTTTGCACTGGGTTTAGGGACCAGTTTAGAACAGAACAAGAGACTGGAGTTTAAAGTAAAATGGACTAATTTCAAAGGTAGAAAATGATTGTGCATGTATGTAAGCTGCCTAGCTGGGATGAAAATGTAATCTCTGACCTATGTTAGTTCAGTGCAATAATTGGAAGAAATATAAAATTTTAATATTGATATACCTGGAAAATTGAGATTGCTCTAAAACCAGATGATTTACATGTGCAAATACACAGGTATAGAGGAGCACAGTGTATTCCAAGTAGATAGCTTGGAATGGCTAGAAATCAGAGGATATTCTGGGGAAAGCTGAGAGATGCAGCTAGAAAGTTAATCAGGGCTTTCCATTCTATCTTTAAAATTTGATGTTTTTTTTTTGGTGGGGTATCTCCTAAAGACTGTTAGGCATAAAAGTAATATAATCGGATTATACATATCTGTAAACAACAAAACTCTGTAAAAGCAAAAAAGCAAGAAAAAAAAAAAGAGAAGAAAAAAATTTTAAATAGTAATATGATCAAGTTTCCATTTTGAAAATATTAACTGATAAATTAATTTTACTCTGTCAGTAGCTAGAACTCAAATTAAATTTTAGGAAATATGTTTTGGGAGATATATTAAAAAACAAATATCATATAGCTTATGCAAAATGGAAAATGAAGATTGAAGAGGTTCTCCCAGGAGAGCACTTTACTGAGACTTCCCTGGTGGTCCAGTGGCTAAGTCTCCACACTCCAAATTCATAGGACTGGGGTTCAATCCCGGGTCAGGAAACTAGATCCTATATGCCATAACTAAATATCCTGCATACCACAGTGAAAACTAAAGATCCCACATGCTGCAACTAAGACCCAATGCAGCCAAATAAATAAACATTAATAAATATTGAAAAAGAAAAATCTTTTTTAAAATTAACAAAATGGAATTCTCCAGGCAAGCATACTGGAGCATGTTGCCATTTCCTACTTCAGGAGCTCTTCCCCATACAGAAATCAAAGCTGGGTCTCATGCACTGCAGGCAGATTCTTTACCATCTGAGCCACCAGGGAAGCCCTCCAAAAGAGCACTTTACTAAAATTAATGGAACACAAGGATTTAATAGTGCGAGGGAATCAGTTAAGCATCCTCCATTGTAGTCTATGAGGGCATAAGAGCCTGAATAATGGTGATGACAATAAGACATCAAGAAGGGTTCCAGAGACAGTTACTAAAGCAAACAAAACAGTCTGGTTATCAATTTTATGTTCCTACTAAAATTATAGGTGAAATCAAATATGACTAACACTATGAGGGTTTGAATTAAATTCTTGTTGTGGACATGAAGGAAAGTGGATGGAGATGAATGATTTATTAGTTAAGTGTTATACAATAAAGCGACTTCAGAGTTTCTGAGTTAAATAACTCAAGAGTTTCCCTTTTTCTCTTCCTTTGTTTTCTTTACATCACAGCACTACTCAAAGCCAAATTCACTAATGAATATTGTGAATCTCTAATATGGAGAATTACTATGCACTATGAAGCACGAATAAATGGAATTGCAGTTCCAAAGTCACAAACTAGTTTGTGCCAAAGCAAGGTTAGTTCTCAGGTCTTCTGATTCTCAAATCTATAGCTTTTTTCTTTCCTACTTAGTTGAAGCAATAGCAGTGAATGAGGATGTAAGACAATTAAGTAGAGAGTGGCAAAAGGGTAGAAAAGCCTGAATCTTCACTGAAGAAAAAGAAAGTAATGACCTAACATAAGGAGTGATATATTATAGCCATGGTGACCTAAATGGAAAGGAAATCCAAAAAAAGAGGCGATATATGTATACATATAGCTAATTCACTTTGCTATACAGCAGCAACTGACAAAATATTGTAAAGCAACTCCAATAAAAAATTTTAAAAAGATCTAAATAAGAAATGTCCAAAGGAAAGTGGTCTTAGGCTATTAAAGCTGCTAAAACAAAATACGGCAAACTGGGTGGTTTATAAATAATGGAAACATATTTTTCACAATTTCGGAGGCTGAAATCTTAGGGCAGGGTGTCAGCATAAAGGGATTCTGATGAAGGCCTTCTTCTGAGTTGCAGATTGCTGACTTCTTGCTGTATTTTCACAAGGTAGGAGGGGTTAGAGATCTCTCAGGAGTCTCTTTTATAAAGGCACAAATCCTATTGATGAGGGGTCTTCCCTTATGACTTTATCAAGTTCTCAAACCAGACCTCCTCACACCATCAACTTTGAGGGTTAGGATTTTATGGATTTAGGGAGGACACAAACATTCAAACCACAGAAATAATAAAATTAACTGTGTAAAATATTTAAGAAAACTAGAGCAGAGAAGTAGATACCAGGAAAGACTGAGGACAAGAAGAGAAGGGGATGACAGAGGAAGAGATGGTTGGATGTCATCACTGACTCAATGGATATAAGTTTGGGCAAATTCTGGGAGGAGGTGAAGGACCGGGAACTCTGCCGTGCTGTAGTCCATGGGGGCCACAAAGAGTTGGACATGACTTAGTGACTGAACAACCACAACAAGAGCAGGAGAAAAACTGAAAAGAAAGATATAACACTTTAGACAATGTGAATAGATTAAATTTACAGTCCATACAGTATTCTTGCCTGGAAAATTCCATGAACAGAGGAGCCTGGTGGGCTATATAGTCCATCGAGTTGCAAAGAGTCACACATGACCGAGCAACCAAGCATGCATATATGCGTAATCAATACAGGAGAATGTATAACATGTTAAAGCCAGGGTTCAGAAGTAGATCGATGAAAATTCAGATACAGGAGGTGATCATACACATTAATAGACAATAAATACCACTTACAGAATGCAATGCTAACTTACAACTCGTGACTCTTGGAACAAGAGCCGAGCAAGCAAACACAATAGAAACTAATCTTAATACTATGGTATACATATAGCTAATTCACTTTGCTATACAGCAGCAACTGACAAAATATTGTAAAGCAACTCATTTTAAAAAGAAATGGTCCAAAGGAAAGTGGTCTTAGGCTATTAAAGCTGCTAAAACAAAATACGGCAAACTGGGTGGTTTATAAATAATGGAAACATATTTTTCACAATTTCGGAGGCTGAAATCTTAGGGCAGGGTGTCAGCATAAAGGGATTCTGATGAAGGCCTTCTTCTGAGTTGCAGATTGCTGACTTCTTGCTGTATTTTCACAAGGTAGGAGGGGTTAGAGATCTCTCAGGAGTCTCTTTTATAAAGGCACAAATCCTATTGATGAGGGGTCTTCCCTTATGACTTTATCAAGTTCTCAAACCAGACCTCCTCACACCATCAACTTTGAGGGTTAGGATTTTATGGATTTAGGGAGGACACAAACATTCAAACCACAGAAATAATAAAATTAACTGTGTAAAATATTTAAGAAAACTAGAGCAGAGAAGTAGATACCAGGAAAGACTGAGGACAAGAAGAGAAGGGGATGACAGAGGAAGAGATGGTTGGATGTCATCACTGACTCAATGGATATAAGTTTGGGCAAATTCTGGGAGGAGGTGAAGGACCGGGAACTCTGCCGTGCTGTAGTCCATGGGGGCCACAAAGAGTTGGACATGACTTAGTGACTGAACAACCACAACAAGAGCAGGAGAAAAACTGAAAAGAAAGATATAACACTTTAGACAATGTGAATAGATTAAATTTACAGTCCATACAGTATTCTTGCCTGGAAAATTCCATGAACAGAGGAGCCTGGTGGGCTATATAGTCCATCGAGTTGCAAAGAGTCACACATGACCGAGCAACCAAGCATGCATATATGCGTAATCAATACAGGAGAATGTATAACATGTTAAAGCCAGGGTTCAGAAGTAGATCGATGAAAATTCAGATACAGGAGGTGATCATACACATTAATAGACAATAAATACCACTTACAGAATGCAATGCTAACTTACAACTCGTGACTCTTGGAACAAGAGCCGAGCAGAGCAAGCAAACACAATAGAAACTAATCTTAATATAACCAAATATTGAATATATGCTTAGAATGGAACATTCTTAGGAGCTGATATCCAATTATACATGTATAGCATAATGTATAAATAAGATGAGGTAGGTGGACATTTCACATTTTCTATGATGATAATGGTCATGTATATATTATATCTATGTATCTAACATTAAACAAAGATATGTTTTTTCTAGATTAATTTTTAATGATTTTTATAAGTATATTTTGAGACAGAAGAATAGATGTAAAGGGGACATAAACATGCAAGCATGAGGAGTTAAACATCAGTGCAAACATATGCCCAAACCAACAGGTTATGAAAACAAAAACATGGGAAACATTGAGAGGGAGGGATTATGAAGTCTGACAGGCAGAAATAAGAAATAGCTGAGATGAAAATACACAGAAAGGAAAAGTAGATCAAAGTTTAACAATATACTATGCAAAACTGTTCAACATGAGATAATTTAAAATTTGAATACAAATTATATTATAGAAAATCTAAAGTTGTATGTAAAATTGTCATCTTTATAATGTATAATTTTAAATGAATGTAAAAATGATAGATAATTCAATTACAGCTATGTCAGTAAAATATCACTACCATTTTTAAGGAAAACAAGAAATACCTGCCTATTAAAATTAGTATTTTTACTTCCTTTAACTTGTTTCAAATACAACTGCCTGCATAATATTTCACACAAAGTATTTTTATTATTTTGCAGAATAATCTGATATTTCTGTATTTAAATTTGTACAAGTGGCTTCAAAATGCTAGTAAGTCATCTAACCTATCTGGGGACAACAGTACCATTCCTATTACCTAAATATGTCTAGGAATAGGCAGATACATGGTCAGAACATATTCAGGACTATATTCAGAATTATAATTCATTCTACCATGAACAGAGGAGCCTGGTGGGCTATATAGTCCATCGAGTTGCAAAGAGTCACACATGACCGAGCAACCAAGCATGCATATATGCGTAATCAATACAGGAGAATGTATAACATGTTAAAGCCAGGGTTCAGAAGTAGATCGATGAAAATTCAGATACAGGAGGTGATCATACACATTAATAGACAATAAATACCACTTACAGAATGCAATGCTAACTTACAACTCGTGACTCTTGGAACAAGAGCCGAGCAGAGCAAGCAAACACAATAGAAACTAATCTTAATATAACCAAATATTGAATATATGCTTAGAATGGAACATTCTTAGGAGCTGATATCCAATTATACATGTATAGCATAATGTATAAATAAGATGAGGTAGGTGGACATTTCACATTTTCTATGATGATAATGGTCATGTATATATTATATCTATGTATCTAACATTAAACAAAGATATGTTTTTTCTAGATTAATTTTTAATGATTTTTATAAGTATATTTTGAGACAGAAGAATAGATGTAAAGGGGACATAAACATGCAAGCATGAGGAGTTAAACATCAGTGCAAACATATGCCCAAACCAACAGGTTATGAAAACAAAAACATGGGAAACATTGAGAGGGAGGGATTATGAAGTCTGACAGGCAGAAATAAGAAATAGCTGAGATGAAAATACACAGAAAGGAAAAGTAGATCAAAGTTTAACAATATACTATGCAAAACTGTTCAACATGAGATAATTTAAAATTTGAATACAAATTATATTATAGAAAATCTAAAGTTGTATGTAAAATTGTCATCTTTATAATGTATAATTTTAAATGAATGTAAAAATGATAGATAATTCAATTACAGCTATGTCAGTAAAATATCACTACCATTTTTAAGGAAAACAAGAAATACCTGCCTATTAAAATTAGTATTTTTACTTCCTTTAACTTGTTTCAAATACAACTGCCTGCATAATATTTCACACAAAGTATTTTTATTATTTTGCAGAATAATCTGATATTTCTGTATTTAAATTTGTACAAGTGGCTTCAAAATGCTAGTAAGTCATCTAACCTATCTGGGGACAACAGTACCATTCCTATTACCTAAATATGTCTAGGAATAGGCAGATACATGGTCAGAACATATTCAGGACTATATTCAGAATTATAATTCATTCTATAACACATAATTGGTTAAGAATAGAGTGGTTGAATTAATATAAGCCATGCACAGTAATAGCTTTTTATCAGAATAAAATAAAAAACAAATTCTATAATGTCAAACTAATAAAAAGAATGATTTAAGTCACATTGGTCTATCACAGATATACTTTCAATCAAAAAGTACAAAGGAAATTACATCCTTTATAAAGGAGAGTTAATCTTTCATAGATATACTTGGTGTTCACTACATTAGTGTTCTAATGTATTAGTCACTACTTATCTGAAATGAATTTTTTTTCTTTTTTTGGCCACTTCTATTGGTCTTTCATCTATTTATCTTTGTTCTTTGGCCTGTGTGGGCCTCCCATCGTAGTGGCCTCCGTCGCCACAGAGCACCGGCTCTGGGTGCATGAGCTCCAGAGCTCCAGCTCAGTAGTTGGACCTATCTACCCAGCCGCTCCATGGCACGTGGGATCCTCCCAGACCAGGGATCAAACCAGTGCCCCTTGCACTACAAGGCAGTGTCCTTACCCACTGGACCAAAGAAAGAATTTTTTTTAAATTTAAAACATCACACCCTTGTCTACTTCTTGGATTAATTTCCTATTAGTATAATTTACTTTTGTTTATAGATGAGCATTAACCAAGGAAACTGTTACTCTGAACTAATGATGAACATAGAAATTCATATAAACAGGCCAACGTTTTCATTTTAATGACAATCATTTCTTTTCATGAGATAATAGAATACAAAGTCTATTCTGCTAACACAGTTCAATGTATATTTGGATAGATTTTGAGAAAGAGAAGACCAGCTTGAAAAAAATCTTGAAAAAAAAAATATTTTACTTCCTTTAACTTTAAGGAAAACAAGAAATACCTGCCTATTAAAATTAGTATTTTTACAAATACAACTGCCTGCATAATATTTCACACAAAGTATTTTTATTATTTTGCAGAATAATCTGATATTTCTGTATTTAAATTTGTACAAGTGGCTTCAAAATGCTAGTAAGTCATCTAACCTATCTGGGGACAACAGTACCATTCCTATTACCTAAATATGTCTAGGAATAGGCAGATACATGGTCAGAACATATTCAGGACTATATTCAGAATTATAATTCATTCTATAACACATAATTGGTTAAGAATAGAGTGGTTGAATTAATATAAGCCATGCACAGTAATAGCTTTTTATCAGAATAAAATAAAAAACAAATTCTATAATGTCAAACTAATAAAAAGAATGATTTAAGTCACATTGGTCTATCACAGATATACTTTCAATCAAAAAGTACAAAGGAAATTACATCCTTTATAAAGGAGAGTTAATCTTTCATAGATATACTTGGTGTTCACTACATTAGTGTTCTAATGTATTAGTCACTACTTATCTGAAATGAATTTTTTTTCTTTTTTTGGCCACTTCTATTGGTCTTTCATCTATTTATCTTTGTTCTTTGGCCTGTGTGGGCCTCCCATCGTAGTGGCCTCCGTCGCCACAGAGCACTGGCTCTGGGTGCATGAGCTCCAGAGCTCCAGCTCAGTAGTTGGACCTATCTACCCAGCCGCTCCATGGCACGTGGGATCCTCCCAGACCAGGGATCAAACCAGTGCCCCTTGCACTACAAGGCAGTGTCCTTACCCACTGGACCAAAGAAAGAATTTTTTTTAATTAATACATCACACCCTTGTCTACTTCTTGGATTAATTTCCTATTAGTATAATTTACTTTTGTTTATAGATGAGCATTAACCAAGGAAACTGTTACTCTGAACTAATGATGAACATAGAAATTCATATAAACAGGCCAACGTTTTCATTTTAATGACAATCATTTCTTTTCATGAGATAATAGAATACAAAGTCTATTCTGCTAACACAGTTCAATGTATATTTGGATAGATTTTGAGAAAGAGAAGACCAGCTTGATAAATAATAATCTTACAAAAGCAAAAATAATCATTTAAATTATAATAATCTGTTAAAACTGTAACAGATCAAGAGGCAAATGAGAGAGAGAGATTTGTATCACATATAAATTCAGCTTCAGTTAGGACACTGGCTCTTTAAACCTTGGGATTACAAAGGAGATACAAGGTTTTTGTCTGTACGCATGACACCTGTGCATGCATATATGGTAAGTCTCTTCAGTTGTGTCCAACTCTGTGCAACCTTACAGACTATAGCCTTCCAGGCTCCTCTGTCCATGGGATTCTCCAGGCAAGAATACTGGAGCGTGTTGCCATGCTCTCCTCCAGAGCTTCCTGACCCAAGGATGGAACCAGCATCTCTTATGCCTCCTGAATTAGCAGGCAGGTTCTTTATCACTAGCATCATGTGGGAAACCCTAAAGGTATTTAAAATCAACATCACTATTAAGAAGAAAGTACTTGCTAAAATCTGAATGATCATGAAAAGTTTTCATTAAAGAGATTTTACTCGTTAATACTTTATGCCTCTAATTTCTCACTGAATATCTCCCAAGATTCCTTTAGTTCAACTTCATTAGGACCTCTAAAGAAACAGAGTTAAGAAGAGTAATAGTCAATATATTTGCTTTTCAATTGCTTACGGGAGTGTCTGGTAGCTGGTATGACTTGTCAATTATAATCATCCCAGATGCTGATTTCAAATTCAACCTGACCACATCCTGCCAAATAGTGGTAAAATTACCTAGCCTATCTAAACCTCGGTTTCCTCATATGTAAATAAGGGATTATAATAGTAACTACCTCAAAGGAAAAGGTCCATATCAGAATACCCTGAAAATAATATTAAAATGTGTATTGAATGCTTACTATTCCTACCACTGCTGCTAATACTATTGTTATACTACTTAGGGAATTATTTACTGGAAATTGAACTGAATTTTATTTTCTCTAGAGGAAAGCAAATGGAAGTAGAGCAAGTTTCAAAGAACACTGATCCCACATCTGAGTTACATTTTAAAGAGGCTCTACAAAGTGTCCTCATAAGTATGCTTATTCTCCTTTTATTGTGAAATTCAAAGGTCATGAAACAGAAACTCCATGTGCTTGGATGCACTTGACTTGGAGATCTACAATCCATCCCAGAAGATTTATAAATTGTACTTGAGAAAGAATTTAAGCTAATATAAACAGGATTAGATGTGTAAATTTTTCTAAAGATGTAACATTTGCAGCATAATATTTAAAAAGTGGTCATGCTGAGTGAAGTAAGTCAGACAGAAAAGAGGAAATATTGTGTGACATCTCTTATCTGTGGCCTCTAAAAAGAAACGATACAGATAAACTTACTTACAAAACAGAAATAGACTCAAAGACTTAGAGAAGAACTTAGGGTTGCCATAGGGAAGGATGAGGGCAAGGGATAGTTAGGCCGTTTGGGATGGACATGTACACAACTGCTGTATTTAAAATGGATAACCAACAAGGACTTAATGTATAGCACATGGAACTCTACTCAATGTTATGTAGCAGCCAGGATGAGAAGGGAGTTTTGGGGAGAATGGACACATAAATATTTGTGGCTCAGTCCCGTGGTTTTTCACCTGAAATTATCAAATTGTTAATTGACTATACTCGTTAATACTTTATGCCTCTAATTTCTCACTGAATATCTCCCAAGATTCCTTTAGTTCAACTTCATTAGGACCTCTAAAGAAACAGAGTTAAGAAGAGTAATAGTCAATATATTTGCTTTTCAATTGCTTACGGGAGTGTCTGGTAGCTGGTATGACTTGTCAATTATAATCATCCCAGATGCTGATTTCAAATTCAACCTGACCACATCCTGCCAAATAGTGGTAAAATTACCTAGCCTATCTAAACCTCGGTTTCCTCATATGTAAATAAGGGATTATAATAGTAACTACCTCAAAGGAAAAGGTCCATATCAGAATACCCTGAAAATAATATTAAAATGTGTATTGAATGCTTACTATTCCTACCACTGCTGCTAATACTATTGTTATACTACTTAGGGAATTATTTACTGGAAATTGAACTGAATTTTATTTTCTCTAGAGGAAAGCAAATGGAAGTAGAGCAAGTTTCAAAGAACACTGATCCCACATCTGAGTTACATTTTAAAGAGGCTCTACAAAGTGTCCTCATAAGTATGCTTATTCTCCTTTTATTGTGAAATTCAAAGGTCATGAAACAGAAACTCCATGTGCTTGGATGCACTTGACTTGGAGATCTACAATCCATCCCAGAAGATTTATAAATTGTACTTGAGAAAGAATTTAAGCTAATATAAACAGGATTAGATGTGTAAATTTTTCTAAAGATGTAACATTTGCAGCATAATTTTTAAAAAAGTGGTCATGCTGAGTGAAGTAAGTCAGACAGAAAAGAGGAAATATTGTGTGACATCTCTTATCTGTGGCCTCTAAAAAGAAACGATACAGATAAACTTACTTACAAAACAGAAATAGACTCAAAGACTTAGAGAAGAACTTAGGGTTGCCATAGGGAAGGATGAGGGCAAGGGATAGTTAGGCCGTTTGGGATGGACATGTACACAACTGCTGTATTTAAAATGGATAACCAACAAGGACTTAATGTATAGCACATGGAACTCTACTCAATGTTATGTAGCAGCCAGGATGAGAAGGGAGTTTTGGGGAGAATGGACACATAAATATTTGTGGCTCAGTCCCGTGGTTTTTCACCTGAAATTATCATAACATTGTTAATTGACTATACCCGAATACAAAATAAAAAGTCTAAAAAGCATGGTTAGTAACCAAGTGTTTCTAGTGAATAGTGAGAATCTACTAGGAAAGGAAGCTAGGAAAGCAGTTTGATACCAGTTCAAGATGCTATTTGGTGGAATAGAATAAAAATAACAGTAGCTAACATTAATTGGGTGATTACTACTTGTCATGCACTTATGATGACCAAAAGAGATGATGTATTATTTTTATATCCAGAAAGAATCGAAAAGAATACTAAGTCTGGAAGATTTTAGTGATTCACCTAAAAATACACATCTAAGAGTCAGGATTAGAATCAAACGAAGGCAGTCTGCTCCAAGAGCCAGCCTCCTTATTTGTATTTTCTAATGTGTGTAGACCCCACAATTTCGTTTTCACTTTATTTTCATAGATCTTTGGGATGTATTTAAAAATTTGAGGAAAGAATTAAAAATAAAATTATGACCATAGTTTGAGAAATAGGAGAGATAAATGTTTAAAAGCAGAGTTTCATTACTTGTTTACTCATTCATTCAAGACAATGGAAATATAGTGGGACATGTCCTGTATTTTTCTGAAACTTGAAGTTTAATGAATTTAAAGACAAAATATAGCACAGATACACCTTCATCTATATTAGCAAACATTGCCAAAGGAATTAATCTTTTTCCACAAGAATGTCTAAACAAGAAAGCTTTTCTACTCCTGATATAAACAAAAAAATGTGTTTTCTGGTTTATCTCCTAGGCAGAAGAAGTGGAATTTGATTGTTTTCAGCTGAGATGAGAGGAGATAGGCATTTAGGAAATTGAAATTCAGTTCAAAATGTAATTGATGCAACACATTCTAACAAAAAAGATGTATTTTTACTAAAATTTAACAATCATGTTTTTTTTTTTATGTTGGGAAGACGCTTTAAACAATCAACCCCAAAGACATAGAAATGGATACAAATGCACTTTGAATAGACTTTTGCTCTTGATTTTATAATGCACCACTCATAAAAATGATTTAAATCACTCCATATATTCAGGCTTTTAGCAGTTTAGAATAATTACCACTGTATAATGGACAATCTATATAATAAGTAATATTGATACCCAGCACCATGACAACTTAATAGCCATTTATGTTTCAGTATGTTGGGCACAAGTTGAAATAGTTAGAGAAAAAACATTAGAATTCCAGAATCAGTTATAAAAATCAGTGATCTTTCAAAACCAGAAAGAAAAATAAATAAAACAAAAGGCATTTTAATAGTGAGTCTTAATACTAATGAACTAGATGACCACTCACAGCGTTTTATATACTTTATTTTGCAAAGTTCATCTGTTCTGGCTATATGCTCTAATAGACTTCAGAATTTCCCCAGTCATCCAGTTGGGCAAGGCACTGCAATTTCACTGACGGGGCCATGGGTTTAATCTCTAGCCAGGAAAATATGCATGCTGTCGGGGGCAGTCTCCCAAAACAAAAACAGTTGACTTATTAATTGGGGAGGTACGATAGCTAACTTGACAAAAACTAAATAAATGCTGTAAATGCTAAAGTGACTGGGTTTAGTTGTTTGTAGTACAAAAATTAGAGTAACTGTGTGACTCTAAACGACTACCACCACTATGCTGTAGCATTAACTTTAGCTGCATGGAATACAGATGACCAATAGGGATACAGTTTTCTCTTTGAAATGAGCTTAGAAACAGTCCAGGATCAATGGAATTTGGAATTCCTGTATTTTTCTGAAACTTGAAGTTTAATGAATTTAAAGACAAAATATAGCACAGATACACCTTCATCTATATTAGCAAACATTGCCAAAGGAATTAATCTTTTTCCACAAGAATGTCTAAACAAGAAAGCTTTTCTACTCCTGATATAAACAAAAAAATGTGTTTTCTGGTTTATCTCCTAGGCAGAAGAAGTGGAATTTGATTGTTTTCAGCTGAGATGAGAGGAGATAGGCATTTAGGAAATTGAAATTCAGTTCAAAATGTAATTGATGCAACACATTCTAACAAAAAAGATGTATTTTTACTAAAATTTAACAATCATGTTTTTTTTTTTATGTTGGGAAGACGCTTTAAACAATCAACCCCAAAGACATAGAAATGGATACAAATGCACTTTGAATAGACTTTTGCTCTTGATTTTATAATGCACCACTCATAAAAATGATTTAAATCACTCCATATATTCAGGCTTTTAGCAGTTTAGAATAATTACCACTGTATAATGGACAATCTATATAATAAGTAATATTGATACCCAGCACCATGACAACTTAATAGCCATTTATGTTTCAGTATGTTGGGCACAAGTTGAAATAGTTAGAGAAAAAACATTAGAATTCCAGAATCAGTTATAAAAATCAGTGATCTTTCAAAACCAGAAAGAAAAATAAATAAAACAAAAGGCATTTTAATAGTGAGTCTTAATACTAATGAACTAGATGACCACTCACAGCGTTTTATATACTTTATTTTGCAAAGTTCATCTGTTCTGGCTATATGCTCTAATAGACTTCAGAATTTCCCCAGTCATCCAGTTGGGCAAGGCACTGCAATTTCACTGACGGGGCCATGGGTTTAATCTCTAGCCAGGAAAATATGCATGCTGTCGGGGGCAGTCTCCCAAAACAAAAACAGTTGACTTATTAATTGGGGAGGTACGATAGCTAACTTGACAAAAACTAAATAAATGCTGTAAATGCTAAAGTGACTGGGTTTAGTTGTTTGTAGTACAAAAATTAGAGTAACTGTGTGACTCTAAACGACTACCACCACTATGCTGTAGCATTAACTTTAGCTGCATGGAATACAGATGACCAATAGGGATACATTTTTCTCTTTAAAAGGAGCTTAGAAACAGTCCAGGATCAATTTAAAAAAAGCTCCACCATGTCTCCTGGGCAGGAGGCTCCTTCTCTTTATTCATTCTACCAGCCTTAACATGTATTTTTCACTGTTATGGCTTCAAATCTGTTCTACTTTAGTCACCATGTCCACAATCCAATATGCAAATGAAAGCACCAAGAACAAAAGATTAAGAATGTACCTTTACTCTTTCAGTACAAATATAATGCAACTATCTTTAACTTGCTTTTCTCCAAAACATAACAAGCAAAACAATAGGATATCCTTTCATGGTAGTACATAGAGATACACTACATGAAAGCAATTAATGGGTATCTGTTTTAAATTTTTTTGTGTATAGAGCCATGTTGCAAGGATACACTTGTGTATGTCTTTGGGTTCTTGAGTGAGTATATCTTTTAGTTAAATTTTTAAAAATAGAATGTCTAGGTAAAAGGATATAATATTCTAGATTTTGAAAAAACATTACCAAAATGTCCTCCAAATGTTGTACTGATTCTTAAATTCTAACAACAATGTTGTTCTTTCACACATATTCTAAAACAATTGTTTACAAACTTGTTACCCTTGCCAATTTGAAAGATAGAAATGAAATTCACTATTCTAGTTGGCATTTGTTTTGGAGCCAATTAAACATTATTTTTTAAAAATTTGAGGTCATATTTTTTAAATAAATTAACATGACAAAATTATTCCATATTTAAGCAGATTAATCTCTCAATATGAGTGAATCATATCTATCCATTGAAGATCTAAATAGATTGAAAGACTGAATAAGGGGAAATTCTCTCTCTCTGCCTGACACTCTTGTGGCTGGGACATTGGTCTTCTCTTGCCCTTAGTCTCAGACTTGGCTGAAACTTACACCATTTGATCTCCTTGTTCTTAAACCACTGGACTTGGATATAATTGGGGAGGGACGATAGCTAACTTGACAAAAACTAAATAAATGCTGTAAATGCTAAAGTGACTGGGTTTAGTTGTTTGTAGTACAAAAATTAGAGTAACTGTGTGACTCTAAACGACTACCACCACTATGCTGTAGCATTAACTTTAGCTGCATGGAATACAGATGACCAATAGGGATACATTTTTCTCTTTAAAAGGAGCTTAGAAACAGTCCAGGATCAATTTAAAAAAAGCTCCACCATGTCTCCTGGGCAGGAGGCTCCTTCTCTTTATTCATTCTACCAGCCTTAACATGTATTTTTCACTGTTATGGCTTCAAATCTGTTCTACTTTAGTCACCATGTCCACAATCCAATATGCAAATGAAAGCACCAAGAACAAAAGATTAAGAATGTACCTTTACTCTTTCAGTACAAATATAATGCAACTATCTTTAACTTGCTTTTCTCCAAAACATAACAAGCAAAACAATAGGATATCCTTTCATGGTAGTACATAGAGATACACTACATGAAAGCAATTAATGGGTATCTGTTTTAAATTTTTTTGTGTATAGAGCCATGTTGCAAGGATACACTTGTGTATGTCTTTGGGTTCTTGAGTGAGTATATCTTTTAGTTAAATTTTTAAAAATAGAATGTCTAGGTAAAAGGATATAATATTCTAGATTTTGAAAAAACATTACCAAAATGTCCTCCAAATGTTGTACTGATTCTTAAATTCTAACAACAATGTTGTTCTTTCACACATATTCTAAAACAATTGTTTACAAACTTGTTACCCTTGCCAATTTGAAAGATAGAAATGAAATTCACTATTCTAGTTGGCATTTGTTTTGGAGCCAATTAAACATTATTTTTTAAAAATTTGAGGTCATATTTTTTAAATAAATTAACATGACAAAATTATTCCATATTTAAGCAGATTAATCTCTCCAATATGAGTGAATCATATCTATCCATTGAAGATCTAAATAGATTGAAAGACTGAATAAGGGGAAATTCTCTCTCTCTGCCTGACACTCTTGTGGCTGGGACATTGGTCTTCTCTTGCCCTTAGTCTCAGACTTGGCTGAAACTTACACCATTTGATCTCCTTGTTCTTAAACCACTGGACTTGGATATAATTGACTCTCTTGGGTCTCCAGCCTGCCAACTGAAGATCTTGAGACTTCTCGGCCTCCATAATGACATGGCTATTTCTTATAATAAAATTCTTTATAAATATGTATGTTTACATGTAATATAGGTGTATTGTTCTAGTAAACTGTATAGTAATTTGTCAGTCAGTTCAGTCCCTCAGTCATGTCTGACTCCTTGTGACCCCATTACCTGCAGCACACCAGGCTTCCCTGTCCTTCACCATCTCCTGGAGTCTGCTAAAACTCATGTCCATTGACTCAGTGATGCCATCCAACCATCTCATCTTCTGTAGTCCCCTTCTCCTTTTGCCTTCCAATGTTCCCAACATCAGGGGCTTTTCCAATGAGTCATCTCTTTGTATCAGGTGGCCAAAGTATTGGAGCTTCAGCTTCAGCATCATTCCTTCCAATGAATATTCAGAGTCAATTTCCTTTAGGATTGACTGGTTTGATCTCCTTGCAGTCCAAAGGACTCTCAACAGTCTTCAACACAACAGTTCAGGCACCAATTCTTCAGTGCTCAGCCTTCTTTATGATCCAGCTTTCACATCCATACAGGACTACTGGGAAAACCATGGCTTTGACTACACAGACTTTTGTTGGCAAAGTGATGTCTCTGCTTTTGAATACGCTGTCTAGGTATGTCATAGCTTTTCTTCCAAGGAGCAAGCGTCTTTTAATTTCATGGCTTCAGTCACGATCTGCAGTGATTTTGAAACCCAAGAAAGTCATAAGGAATATACATATATATGATTAATTCTTTTAATAAGATTCTATATAAATAGATATATAGACATATTTCATAGATATTATAGGTTCAACACCATTGCAATAAAGTCCAAACCATAACAATAAAGTTCCAACCCATAACAATAAAGTAAACATTGCATTAAAGCAAGCTGAACAAACTTTTTTGTTTCCCTGTGCAAATAAAAGCACTGAAAGAAAAGGATGAGCCAGAGATTCACATTTGCAGTTGTATGTGTGCTCTGATGGAGACTCTTATCTCTTGACCTCAGACCTTGAGATTGCTAAAAATCAAACACAGATTGTCAACCAGTCACTGCCTGAATGACAACACAGGCTGAACTAGCATTGCAGAGTGTCTGCTATTAAAGTGAGGGCATTTTCTGTGCAAGAATGGAATCCTGAATTAGAATAGGGACATCTGGGATGACCCCAATGAAGCCAGAAACAATGAGTCTCTAAATTCTGATAATTCTTCTTCAACAGTGGAAGAGACCTCCCACCTCCATGAGAGAGGTCTCCATACATGTAATATAGGTGTATTGTTCTAGTAAACTGTATAGTAATTTGTCAGTCAGTTCAGTCCCTCAGTCATGTCTGACTCCTTGTGACCCCATTACCTGCAGCACACCAGGCTTCCCTGTCCTTCACCATCTCCTGGAGTCTGCTAAAACTCATGTCCATTGACTCAGTGATGCCATCCAACCATCTCATCTTCTGTAGTCCCTTCTCCTTTTGCCTTCCAATGTTCCCAACATCAGGGGCTTTTCCAATGAGTCATCTCTTTGTATCAGGTGGCCAAAGTATTGGAGCTTCAGCTTCAGCATCATTCCTTCCAATGAATATTCAGAGTCAATTTCCTTTAGGATTGACTGGTTTGATCTCCTTGCAGTCCAAAGGACTCTCAACAGTCTTCAACACAACAGTTCAGGCACCAATTCTTCAGTGCTCAGCCTTCTTTATGATCCAGCTTTCACATCCATACAGGACTACTGGGAAAACCATGGCTTTGACTACACAGACTTTTGTTGGCAAAGTGATGTCTCTGCTTTTGAATACGCTGTCTAGGTATGTCATAGCTTTTCTTCCAAGGAGCAAGCGTCTTTTAATTTCATGGCTTCAGTCACGATCTGCAGTGATTTTGAAACCCAAGAAAGTCATAAGGAATATACATATATATGATTAATTCTTTTAATAAGATTCTATATAAATAGATATATAGACATATTTCATAGATATTATAGGTTCAACACCATTGCAATAAAGTCCAAACCATAACAATAAAGTTCCAACCCATAACAATAAAGTAAACATTGCATTAAAGCAAGCTGAACAAACTTTTTTGTTTCCCTGTGCAAATAAAAGCACTGAAAGAAAAGGATGAGCCAGAGATTCACATTTGCAGTTGTATGTGTGCTCTGATGGAGACTCTTATCTCTTGACCTCAGACCTTGAGATTGCTAAAAATCAAACACAGATTGTCAACCAGTCACTGCCTGAATGACAACACAGGCTGAACTAGCATTGCAGAGTGTCTGCTATTAAAGTGAGGGCATTTTCTGTGCAAGAATGGAATCCTGAATTAGAATAGGGACATCTGGGATGACCCCAATGAAGCCAGAAACAATGAGTCTCTAAATTCTGATAATTCTTCTTCAACAGTGGAAGAGACCTCCCACCTCCATGAGA